>CM053786.1:718600494-719800494 GCA_028749045.1 Cupressus sempervirens | reverse complement strand
AGAATAAGTGTGTTTACAGGTTGAAAGAAGAGGATTGGAGGTAAGAAAAGATTTAAAGCCAGGTTAGTTGTAAAAAGATTTGCACAGAAAAAAGGTATCGATTTTGATGAAATATTTTCTCCTGTTGTTAAAATGACTTCTATCCATATTGTTTTAAGTATTGTGGCTACCCAAGATTTGCATTTAGAGCAGCTTGATATTGAAATAGCTTTCCTTCATGGTGATTTGGATGAAGAGATATATATGGCTTAGCCACAGGGATTTGTTGTCAAAGGTAAGGAAAACTTAGTGTACGAATTGAAGAAAAGTTTATATGGCTTGAAGCAAGCACCTTGGCAATGGTATCTAAAATTTGACTATTTTATGCATGAGCATGGATATAGTAGGTGTCATTCAGATCATTGTATTTACTTTAAGAGGTTGGATGATGATAGCTTCATTATTTTATGTTTATATGTTGATGATATGCTTGTAGTTGGGTCTAACATGGATCATATTAAAGGGTTGAAATGCCAGATAGAACATGCATTCGCTATGAAGGATTTGGGGGTAGCAAAAAAAATCCTTGGTATGTAGATTTGCAGAGATAGAAACAATAGGAAATTAATGCTATCTTAGGCTGATCATGTTGAGAAGGTCTTGCAACATTTCTCTATGGAGAACGCTAAAGTTGTCAGCACACCTTTACCTAGTCATTTGAAGTTTACTAAAGAGATGTGTCCCAAGATAGAAGAAGAGGAGGATAAGATGTCAAAGGTACCCTATGCTTTAGCTGTAGGAAGCTTGATATATACTATGGTATGTACAAGGCTAGATATTGCACATGCAGTGGGAGTCATTAGTAGGTATATGAGTCATCAAGGAATTGAGAATTGGAATGCAATTAAATGGATTCTCAGGTATTTGAGAGGAACATCCAATAAGTGTTTACATTTTGGGGGCTCTACTATTGATTTACAGGGCTATGTTGACTCAGATTTGGCAGGGGATATTGATAGCAAGTGGAGTACTATAGGTTATGTCTTTACTATTGGTGGGGCAATGGTGAGCTAGGTTTCTCGATTATAGAAAGTTAATGCATTATCCACTATAGAGGTAGAGTATATTGCAGCTACAGAGGCAACCAAGGAGATGATATGGCTTTAGTTCTTCTTGGAAGAATTGGGACACCCCCAGAGGGATAATTATTTGTTTATAGATAGCCATAGTGCCAATCATCTTGCAAAGAATTCGGCTCTACATTCAAAGAAAAAACACATACAATTAAGGTACCATTTCATTTGATCCATTTTGGATGATGGATAGTTAAAGTTGTACAAGATACATATAGATGACAATCCAAAAAATATGTTTACAAAGGTAGTGACAAGGGAGAAGCTAAATTCCTCTTCAGCTTCACTTGGTCTTCTAGGTTGAATAGGATGAACAATACAGTCCAGGGTGGTTTGATCTAGTGGAAGCCCCATGTGGTAGCGGTATTGCTACAAGATCAGTCTCCAAGTAGGAGATTGTTGTCTAGTATGGAGTTTGATCAGTCCCCAAGTGGGAGATTGTTAGTTTGTGGTGACTGATCAGGGAAGTATTGTACATACTTCATAAAAATTTTGGGCCCTATTTTATCAGAATCTTGAGTTGACATATAATTATTAATTATAACCCTAAAGAGGTTTAATACTTGTATAAAAGGGCTTAAGGTTAGGGATTGTTTCATAAGGTGATGCAAAAATTGGTTCTTGCAACGGTATTAAGCTATAAGGGATTACAAATTGTGATCAAGTTGTAATCACTAGATCAAAAATATTGGACTTCCTATTTGGTGGACATAGCCCAGGGTTTGGGTGAACTATGTTAAATCTTGGTGTCTTGTGTTCTTTTCTGTGTGATCTATTATTTTCTGATATGGTTTATATTTTCATGTAATTGTTATTTCTGTTTGAGGTTTAATCCTAACAAAAGTGTTGAGAAACACTAGTTTTCATATCTATTATAGGAGTGTGGTGTCAAGAAACACCTTTTTTTCTTGTTCTTAGTGGTGTTTGTGATAGTTTTGTTCATTTTGGAGTGTTAAGAACCACTTGTTTTGTTGGCAATGGGAAACTCCCCTAGACCACAACCTATGCATCACCACATTTGGTGGATTGGACCCAACTAATGAACTAGTTTTGACAACTAGATTGACTAGAAGAGAAATCATCCTAGGGTTCAGGTATGTACTAATTCCATACTTGAGTAGATTTAGCTTTGCCAAGTTCTTGTGAAGTTCCACATTGTCATGAAAGTGATTGAAGGATATATAAAAGTTGAGAAAGAAAAAAGGCAAGTGGTCAAGCATTATATTAATAGATGGAGTGTTGATCACAAGTGACACATGTTTACAGAGTTTTCATCATGTAATATAGATTCTATTTTTCTACCAAGATGTATGTTTACTAGGTTTGCAGGATGGCACTTTTTTCAAAAAGAATTTTTTTTTTCTCACTTTTCCATTTTTCTTTATTTTTTTCTTTTTCAATTTTTTTGTTTTCCTTATTTTCACCAAGATGAGCTTTTTAAAACTTTTTCCTTTGTTTTTCTTTTTCTTTAGGATTCGACATTTTTGGTGTACAAGGTCTTTTCCCCCAAACTGACAAGTGTATAACTGATTGAGATATAGTGTGTTGATAGGATTTGGGAGAATATCTACTTTAGGTGTTGTAAATTGATAGGCACCTGGCATAAATATTGTTGTGATAACAAAGGGACCTAGCCTGTTGGGTTCACATTTTCCCTTTTGTTCTCTATGTGATTGATTTTGTGGATTTTCTCATAGGACTAAATCTCCTAATTCAAACACTCTTGGTTTTACTTTCTTGTTATATCCTCTATACTTTTGTTTTTGGCAGACCTTCAAATGATAAGTAGGAAATATTGTCCACATCAAGTCAAATTGTGATATTGCTATCATGATATAACTATGTAGCATGGTTCAATGAGTTTGACTCAAAAACTACATAGTTAAATCTTGATAGCAATATCACAAACTTCAAATGTTCAATCACCCATTTTCTATGTTAATCAAGAAATTCTAGTTCTTGTAATCTTTAGATTTTATAGTCCTCATCAGTGACTAGATTTTTAAACTATATTCATGGTGAAGGAATCTCTACTTCGATAGGAAGAACGACCTCTAACCCATAAACTAGTTAAAAAGGTGTAGCCCCTATGGGTATTCTGATGTTTGTCCTATAATCCCAAAGTGTTGAGTTTATTTGGAGATGCCAAACTTATCCAGACTTGTTCACAGTCCTATGTAGTATTTTTGGAAATGTTTTGTTAGAAGTCCATACCTAGCCATTACCTTGAGGACAATAGATTAAAGGCTAATTTTATTTGATTTCAAATTATTTACAAAGTTCTTTCATGCCACTGTTCTTGAACTGCCCCCATTGTCAGTCACAATTTAGGAGGGTACACATATCAACAAATGATGTGGTTAAGAATGAATATAGCTACCTATTTACCCATTGCATTGGATAAAGGTACTACTTCTACCCATTTTGTGAAGTAATTTGTAGAATTTCTAATGAGCTTGTGTCTATTGGATGAGTTAAGGAAACTTTATCTTGCCAAGTCAAATGCCCATTGCTGAAATTGTCATTCTATTATAAAAGGAATAAGTTCTCTAACTAGAGCATGAATCAAATTTCCATGTGTTTAGAATTTAGTACAATTTTTTGCATAGTTTATAGCATCTTTATCCATAGTGGGTCAATAGTATCCTGCTCTCAATAACTTCTTTGCTAATGAGAAACCATTCGAATGAGATCCACACACACACCCTCGTGAACTTCTTCTAATGCACATTTTAATCATCCCACTCAAAAAATCTAAGTGAGTACCATCAAGAGATCATTTATAAAAATCTTTAGTAATATTGGCATATCACGATACAATTTGAATAAGGCCACATTTTTCATTTTTGAAATAATTTTTAGGAAAGGATTGGTTTTTGAGATAGTTAATAATGTGTGCATATTGGGAATTTTTGTGGGAAATTGAATAAACTATTTGGGAATTAGGTGAATCATAAGCATGGAAAAGTAATTCTTCCACCAAGAAGTCATAGCAAAATTGATGTTCTTCAAGTTGTAACATGAATGCTAAGGTATTTATTGCATATGTCACCTTGTTTTGTGATCTTGACACTTGTTGAAAAATTATATAGACAAATCATTTTTCAGCTCACCAAACATTCTCTTATAAGGCATGATCTTCTCATCAGTTATTTGATTGATTACCAATTTAAAATATCCACAAATGTGTAGTTCCTCTATTTTTCATTCAATAGAAAGCTTGAGGCCATTTACCAATGCTTCATATTTTGCAATATTATTTGTATAGGGGAATATCATTTTGTATGACATTGGTATTTTGTACCCTTGTGGAGTGATGAAGAGAGAACCTACTTCTTATCCTTGTTGAGAAAAGGAACCATCAAAAGACATTTCCTATGGATGATTAGTAAGATGCATTATAGTTGAATATGTGAATTCCACTTATATAGATTCATTATCAATCAATGGGGATTCAACCATTTGATCTACTATTATTTGTCCTTTTATTTATTTATATTCAACATATTCAATATCAAACTCACTTAGGATGAGGAACCACTTTTCCAATCTTCTAGTTAGTGTTTCTTTGTTCTTGACAAGTATTTGAGTGGGTCAATTTTATCAACCAACTTTCCCTGGGTTCTAGCATGTAATGTCTCAACTTATGTGATGTGAAGACAACTTCTAAGAATGTTCTTCTATTGTTGAGTAATTAATTTCATAAGATATGAGCGTCCTACTAATGTAATAGATTATTCTTTCTTCATTTGTTTCATCTTCTTGAGCAAGTAAGAAACCCAAGAATGTATTCATTTTTTATATGTAGAGGATAAGTGGTTTCCTTTGAAAATGAGGCACTAATACCAGAGGATGTGATAGATATTATTTGATTTGGATAAAAAATTTCTCACAATCCTCGTTCCATGAAATCTTTTCTCCTTTATGTATCATCTTTGTAAAAGGTTGATCCTTATCTTCTAGTTGAGAAATAAATATTTTTATTAATTGTAGCTTCCCTTGTAAATTTCTCATCTAACTTATAGTTCTTGGTGGTTGTATTTTAGTATTGCTTTCATCCTTGTTCGATCTACCCCAATACCTTTTGATGAGATGATGAATCCCAATAATTTACTAGATGATACCCCAAATGCACATTTCTTGGTATTTAACCTAAGGTTAAATTGTTCCATTCTATCAATAATCTTTCTCAAATCTTGTATATGTGTATTTATTTCTTTTCATTTGACCAAGGTATCATCTGCATAGTCCTCCATGTACTTATGCACCATGTCATGGAAATTTTTTATCATTGTTCTTTGATATATATGGACCCTACATTTTAAATCCCAAATGGCATAACATTCAAACACAAAGTGTCCCATGCACATGTGAATACAGTTTTCTCTTAATCTTCAAGAGTTATTTTATTTTATTGTACCTAGAGAAACTATCCGTAAGCATGTACATTTCATATCCTAATGTCATTTCTACTATCATATCAATGTTTGGTAATGGAAAGACATCTTTCAGACATGATTTGTTTAGATCTCTGAAGTCTGTGCATACTCTTATATATTTTTCAGCTTTAAAAACTAGTACAATATTAGAAATCCATGTTGCTTAATCTATTACTCTTATAAATGTTGCTTTTAGGAGTGTTTCAAGTTTTTCCTTTACTAGTGATTCCACATGACGATGCATCTTCCTTAATTTTTGTTTGAATGATCTAACTACTGGAGTAATAGATAAATAATGTATGGTGAAATTTGTATCTAATCCTAGAATATCAAAATAAGACCAAGCAAATTTGATCTTATTTTCTTGAAATAATTATGTAAAATGTTTATTTTCTTCTTCTCTAAGTGACTTAGAAATATGTAAAAAGTTTTGGATTTTTTGTTGTACCCAAGTTGACTAGTTGAGTAGGCTCAATCAATACAAAAGATCTTTCCTAGAAATAGATTGGCCAAGATACAATTAATATAACCTTTTTTTTTCAAATTGAAAATTTAATGTCCAAAATTAGGGGTAACACATACATAATAAGTTTAATTTATTATGAAATCAAGTTAAGGTTTTGGATCAAGATACATGTTTTTTAGGTGGGATACTCATTCACCCCCACCATTAGCATCTTTATGTGTCTAGTAAAGTATATGATTTCTTCTCAAAGATTTTTTTTGTACAAATATATATTTAAATCATAAAGATTTCATTCTTTAATCTTGATTAGATGATCAAGTGATGTTTATTCACCTATAGAAATATTCTTTAATGTTGATTAGATTGTGCCACTAAAAATTAACCATTGGAATGAAAGAGGTTTCTCTTAATGACATTGGCTTAAATCATAATGGAATCTTTTGAATTTTTCTTTTAGTATATATAGAATGGGAAAGTCTTGGAATATGAGAAGTCTTGGTTGTGAGATAATCAACTCTCAGACAAAATGAATCTATCAAGTCTTTCTATAATTTGAAAATAGTATATTCTTTATTATTCTATGTTTGAAGACCTTTTTTAGGAATAAAATCCATAGAATAACTAACCCAGCCAAGATATTAAAAAAGGTTAAAAAATATAAACCTACTCCTAAAAATATATTCTTTTAGGGGCAATTTACAAGATATTAAAAAAATTTTAAAAATATAAACCTACCCCTAAAAATATATTTCTTCATGAGCTACCACCCCCAAACCACTCCTCAAGGCTCATCCTAGTCCTAAAACTTAATGGGGATACATGAGTAGTGTACAGTACTTTCTTGATCAGTCACCACATGCCATCTTTTATTAGGAGAGTTAAAGTGTCTAAAATTCAAAAATAGGATCTTCATTGGCCTTAAGGGAAGGCACTGACTCCTCTCTTTCGATTAGCTTTATTTAAAGTAAACTCAACCAAAAAATCACACTTCAATTTGTTTCTGTGAGTGAGGTCCTTATGGTGGGAGGACAATATTGCCTTTTTTTTGGAGAAAGGGATTTAATAATGGTGGATTAGATCTAGACCTAAATCTCTAATGATGTTTTATGTTGTTTTAATTTTCTACCCTATTTAGGGGGACTTGTTAAAAGTGTAGATCAATGGAAACATAATATTTTGAAATAGGGGCATGTAGAAAATTGAGATCTTTATTTGCTTCAAATCAAGAACTTGATCTACCTAATTAATAGAAAAGGAAAGATATTTAAAAAAAGTCAATTTCTTGTGTACAAACTTTACAATATGTTCATCTGGAGAAATCACATCATATCTCTTGCTACTTCTAGCTTATGGAGTGTGTCAACATTATCTTTGTGAATTTCTATTTGAGGCATAAAAGAATGGTGGTCAACAAGTGCATTATTACAAATATCTTTGGGAGAAGAAGGCAGAATCATGCTTTCTACAAGCATAAAATGATCTTGACGGGTCTCCGTTAGAGGCTTACAAGAAGGACAACCTAAAGTAGCACAATCTTGAATATCCTCTAGGGACAAAGAGTGAATCACACATCTCTTGTACTTCAAAACTTCTTGAGATCTATTTTTCCCACTTAGTAGGTTTATACCTTAAGAGATCATGCTTCCCTTGTGTGTCGAATGATTTTTCGAGGCATGGAAAAGGGATCGTCCAAAAGGTCATCTTGTAATCATCCTTCGATGAACAAGGGAAAAGAAACACAATTTTTGAGAGGGAAATTGTTCTGAAATTTATCCCTTTGGACATTTTAACTACTTGAATCCCCAAAGAGTGACAAGTTAAACAATGATTTCTACCAACTCGAGTTCCCAAATTTAATCATGTAGTTATTTATCTTAATGACGCTAGTTTCAACTAGATTAGACATAATTATATTACATCATTAACATATATAGAGAATATTATGATTTCTTATCACATACCAGAACTCCAAAAATATTTTAACCTTATCTTCACAAAATCAATTGTAATTACAATAGATCATCAAAGTGGATAATTACTTAATTGATTGTGTCAATAAAATATTGTACGATCAATCCCTACTCACGCCTTCTACACTTTTTAGATCTCCATGAAGATATAAAGCCTTCGTATAATAAAAGGACAACTATATCAAGGACATGAGAAATCAAGGTTATTATGAGCCCAAGAGTATCCTCCACTACAAACCAGAAGAAATACTGAGCTTCTATGAAGATATATAGCTTGGAACGAAAAGTTGTAACCCTAATTGTGAGTGGTGTGACAATCAACATAAACCAAATGGTTACTGTGAGCTAGAGATATTCTGGCCCCAAAAGGAGGCCTACAGCACAACCATATGCTAGAAGTATTGCCAGTAAGGCCTTCATAACAGACATGAAACTGATCTCCACCATGGGTTTGTCTTCCTTGTCTCCAAAAATAGCAAACAAGAGTAGAACTGTCGCTCCAAGAGAAGTGCCCAGGGCCACTGTATAAGCTAAGAAGAATGCATAAAAGAGAATTGTAAATAGATTGTGTTCGCTCTGTGACATGAAATGTTTTCCTTTGAGTGGATTTGAATTTCCAAGTAGAGAGAAGGGAGCTGCAAAAGCAGCTGCCCCGATTAACACTGCATTCCACGAAATTATCTCAGTTTTCCACTTTGATTTGGACGTTTCAGTATTTCGTCGATGTACCTCCCTTACCACCTTGGCATTCCGGTTTGCCCCATGCTTTTCAAGAAGCTTTTTTACCTACAACAAAATATATATGAAATATGTTCTTGTTACTTATACAAACTTCTCAATAAAAAAATTAATATGTTGAAAAAAACATATTTAATGAAATTTTTGATATCAATGTCTGACTATGAGAAGATTAATGGAATGTTGTGAGAAGAACTGGGGAAACATGGCAAGTCTTGAGTCGCTTCCAAATGGCTTTTACCTTGTTGAATGTCTAGAAGGTTAGTTAAAGAGGAAAGATTTTCAATATAGGGCCCGTCATGACTGGGGGACTGGGTTGTTCATCAAATATTTGGAACCAAACTTTGATCACCTTTACAATCTGTCCTTAGAATATTGGGATATTGAGACTTTGCAACATATTGGTCATCAATTGAGAAATTTTGTGAAGGTAGATGATAACCAAAGGATGGGACATATGAGATGTATTCCAGGTTGTGTATTAAGACCATAACAATACGCTATACCCCAAAGGAAATAGAACTCACAATGAAGTGGTGGTTGTAGCCCAAAAATAAATGTGGAAAGAGGACTTCAAATCTAGATCTATCAAAGATGGAGTTCAAAAGAGAGACAAAAAGAGGAGCATTGATAGAAAGTGGGGGAAAGAGAAGATTAAAAAACCAGCATTTGGGGAAACGCTTATGGAGTTAGAAAAACAACAATTGAGCTTAGAAGAGAGAGAGCCTTTCAAAACATGGAAAAGGAAGATGGATAAATGCTAGATAAAGAATTAGGAGGAGGATGTGACTGTAGAAAAGATTGAAGAATAGTCTTAGAGGAAAGACTGACGGGCAATCATTTTCTCAATTGAAAAATCCAAGACTAGAAAAAGAAAGAAGGGCGGTAAATGTAATAAGGAGAATCAGTTGTCTATTGCTTTGTCTAAGACTTCTCCATAAGAAGCAGATTGTAATCAAATCCATTGTTACTCAGTTGATCAAGAAGGCCTTTTTTGAGAATAAAAAGATTTATGTATTTTTTTAAAGCAATTGTAAAAATTCTATTTTACCTCTTGTAACAAATCAAAACTACAGTTCAAGCTACAATTGTTCTAACAATCTTAACTACATACTTTTTAGCTTTGATTCCAGAAAATGTTGAAGACAAGAATAATGAAACTTTATACCAATCTCTCTTTGCAACAAAATTGTAAAGTGATATCAAAAGTGATAGCCAACAAGCTGAAGGATCCGTAAAAGAGATCATCAATCTCGAACATTATAAGAGCAAAAGCATTGTTTGGAACAGATCATGTGGAGCGAACCAATATAGATTTTGGAGGAAGAACATGGGATTGTGCCTTGTAGGGGTAGTTAAATTGCGTTATAGAATGCAAGAAGCTGTCATCCAAAAAGACAATTGGCCAATCCATCCAACGTGGAATAATAAATATCTTCATAAGGCGAGGGTCTTCATCTAGGTTGCCTTACAAAATAGGATTTTGAGGAGGGATTGAGTTTGTTGGTCCGAGGAGGTGTAGTATCCACAAACTAGACGAATGGACCATTGATCACTTGATTTTACGGCGTGAAATTGTATAGTTATGCTTGAAAAGAATCATAAGAATACTGACGTGCCAAAGCCCACTATCCAACAATGTGAGTAAAAATTTTTAGTATGTGGACCACTCTCAACAAGGAATCAGTATTTAGGAGCATATGTGTGCGCTCTGTGCCCATCGTTGTCTAGGAAGTGTGAAAAGAACGAAATAGAAGGATTTTGCAAGGAAAGGAATTTCAAGAGAAAGATATTATTGAGGAAATTAGAAACGAGCCTTAAAGAAACAAACAATCAAAAAAATGCAATAAGAAATAAAAGTTTAGGAAAGAGAAAGTTTTATTGTCGGATGAAAAACTAAATAAATATGGGAAGGCTTGAGTATCTTTACTATTAGTGCGCTGGAAAGGATTTAATATCTGAATACAGTCTTAATAGTTGTAATAGTACTTGTTAATTTAATATTTATATTTACTGATTTAATCAGCTTTTTTGTCAACATTCTAATAATAATGGCGATTTTATAGTTGTTTTTGTTAATGATGACTATCATTTATTCTAAAAAGTAAAACGTGCAATGCCATATTAGCTGCACAAGTATGGATGTACCTAATGCACTATGATTTGTTTCACTTTTTGAATGGATATTTTGGACACCTTAACAAAAAACATACTGATGTAGAATCATATTTGATAATGTGGTTGGTTTTGTGAAAAAAACAAAAATCACAGACTTTAATAATTACGCTTGGCAAGAACCAATGCGAGTGGTAGACTTGCTCGGCACAAGAGGTGTTGGAATGTAATTTCTCCTCAAATGAAATGTAAAGGCATAATAGAGGATTCTAGAAATTGCCAGATTAATGAATGGGGTTAGGTTCTAGAAGGCATTTATGTTTGAATAATTCTAGAAAAGTTTATTTGTCTTATGTCGGCTAATTTAGATGTTTCCAAAAACAATCAAAGACCTCTATAAAAGAGGCACAATGTAATATTTTTTGAATTAGGCAATGAAATGATCTTATAATTTCTATAAGTGCCTGTAGTGTGTATTTTGTATTTAATTATTATTATTGATCCAATCCATCCACCCCCATCAGATTGGTATCAGAGCCAAGTTGGATAGGAGGTTGGACAGAATTTCAGATTGTGATAAAAGAGCAAGTGGTGTGTTGGTGTTGTTAAATTGTGTAGGAGTGTTTGTGTTATGAGAAAGATAGTTGTTTTGAAGAAGACTGCACATGAAGTGTTGAGTAGGAAAGAGGGCAAGTCGGCAAGAAAGCACATTCTTGAGAACAATAGAATCAGTGGAAAGACCTATTAATGGAAGAATTGACAGAGGAAAGAACAAAAGGTATGGTGTGAATTCTTAAAATTATTTAATGGAATTTGAGAAATTATCCTATTGTCATTAAAAGAAAAGAAGATCATAGTCAGAAAAAGGTGTTAACTGAGAAGAATATTGTGAGAAGTCTAGCTGTCTAAAGGGATTCTTTCAAGTTGTTTGATGATTTAATTAAAAAAAATATGGAAGTAAAAAGGCATTTAGAATTTTCTAAAAGAAAGAGTAAGGTGTGTTAAATTGTTGATTTCAACAGGAAAAGTTGGTAGAGTTAAGAAAGTGAAGACAAATAAGTTAGAAGAAGAATTAGTGATGACAAAGAAAGAAAATGCAAGATTATTGTTTGAAAAAGATATTTTGAAAAAGGAATCGGCAAAAGTAAGAAATGAAATGGGAGAAGAAAAGTCTAAATTGTTCAAATGAAATTAGTGGCTACATAGAGGAATAATTGGCAGGTGAAGGAAACATGCAAGCTTAGAGAGCAAAATAAAGAATTAGAAGAGAAGTTAAATTTGTTTGATGATGCTGAGAAAAAGAACAATGTTTTAGAAGATAATGTGAAGAAATTAGAAGAGGAAAATAATATGTTAAAGAAGGAATTGTCTACACTGAAACAAGAGAAAGAATGTTTGAATGTGAAACTATTTGTATGTGATGTATCTTGTGACAAAAATGATTTGAGTGATTATGGGATTGAGAAATATGATTTTGTTGAAGTTGTTTGCAAAAAGGAATGTAATGATGAATATGAAAATTGTATTGATGGAACTTCTAGCTATTATAATGACAATATTGGTTTGAAGATTATGGAAAGAATGAGTTTTAAAGGTAAAGGTTTAGGAAATGATGAACAAGGATTGAAGAATCTGATTGAGACTATAGTCAGGCCAAATATGAAGGTCTTGGATATGATGCAGGCTGTGGAAAGATGAATAAAGGTTCAAGAGAATCAATTGAAAACATAAAGATTGTGCAATGTTCACACTATAATAGGAAAGGGCACACAAAGGATAAATGTTGGGATATACATCCTTGTAATATTTGTGACTTGAAAAATCATTGTGATAAGACATGTTGGAATAGAGATTGCAAAAAGGATTCTATAGTAGGTTGTATAAAAATAGATTGTGGATGGAGCTATGGATCAAATTGGAAAAAGATTGTAGGAATGATCAGAGGTTTATTCAAGTACAAATGTTTAAGTGTACGCAGGAATGCAATAGAATTGGGAAACATATTAGAGTGAGGCATCAAAGAGGAAAAGGTTATTAGTGAACCCTATCACTGACATTTGTGACAGATGAGGCAAGATTATTAATAGATCCAGTGAAAAGAGGAAATCTTTGGCAGCCAATTCCTTACAAAATGTTCGTAGAAATTAAAGGCCCCAACCTTGGAAGAAAACATTCATGAAGGCATTAATGGATATGAAGATTATTGGAAATTAGCTTTTGGCATATGTATGTAACAACATTTGAGGTTGAAATTAGGGGGGAGTGTTGGAATGTAATTTCCCCTCAAATGAAATGCAAAGGCATAATAAAGCATTCTAGAAATTGTTGGATTACTGAATAGGGTTAGGTTCGAGAAGGCATTTATGTTTAGATAATTCTAAAAAAGTCTAATTGTCTTATGTAAGCTAATTTAGATGTTTTCAAAAACAATCAAAGACCTCTATAAAAGAGGCACAATGTAATGTTTTTTGAATTAGGCAATGAAATGATTTTATAATTTCTATAAGTGCTTGTAGTGTGTATTTTGTGTTTCATTATTATTGTGGATCTAATCCATCCACCCCCATCAAGAGGGTGCCGAGTGACAGAAGGACAGTGTCGAGTAAGCTTAGCACATGAAGGAGCCGAGTGACATGACACTTAGGGAAACTCGGCACAGTGTATATCAAGTGTGCTTGGTAGCAAGGGATGTTGATTGAGCTCAATCACCGTTGCAAGGTGATGCTCGGAAAAAGAAAATGTCAAGGTAGCTTGGTAGTAATAGCAAAGAGAGAACTCGGTCAAAGACTGAACTGAGTGACTTGTAGACCAAACTTATAATCTAGATATTTCCACCATTAGAATGTAGAGATCTGAAGGATGAAGCTTTCAACTATGAACTTCTCAAATGCAAAATATCATGCAATGATGAATAGAAGAAGAGAAAAACAAATATCTATATGCCTGCTTGCTTATTTTCGTTCTATTCAAATAAGATAAAACTATTACAAAAAATATGGGAGCATTCGGCTTCAACCAAAAAAACCCTAAATCTTCAAACTGAGAAAATTTAAAACTTTAAACTTAGAGCTCTAGTAGCTGCATACAACGATGGCTGGAGCAATCACTGCTTCACAGGTCAAATCAATAAGAACTTACAGAATGACAAAAGGATCCAACACATGCAATTGCAACCATGAAACTAAAAACCTTATGTCTTTTGAACTCTGACTTGATCTGCTAGTCAACTTCCTTCTCTCTCTATGCTTTGCTCTACAATAGATCCAACACTTTTTCTCTTTTGCAACTTATCGAATGAATCAAAATATATTCCTTTTTGTCTCTTGGCAAAAAAACTTCCCTCTCATTTTGAATTTAAAATCACCTACCGTGCATTCAATGTTTCTAATAGTTGTGTAGGCCGTCAGGGTGATAGGTGGGCATTTGGCTCTAGGGGCAACCAACCTACTGTATTAAATATTTCAACACTCTCCCTTTGTCCTAAGCCAAACGAAACAAGGATCACTCCTAATACAAATCAACTACACCAAGACATTTCCTTAGGTGTACAAAAGTTGCAATGCTTAAAGGCTTAGTGAGTATGTCTGCTGCTATTGTCCAGATTTGCAAAGTTCCATCTTGATATCCTCATTTTCCACCAACTCTTTGATGAAGTGATATATGATCTTTATATGCTTACTTCCCTCATGGAAGACTAGATTCTTAGATAGTGCAATCGAGGAGATGTTGTCATAAAATATTGTGGTTCCATCCTCTTTCCTTTCATTCAAATCTATCAAGATCCTTGTTAACCAAATAGCTTGGCATGCTACTGCATTTGCTCCTATGTATTCAACCTCTGCTATAGATTGAGAAACAATAGGTTGCTTCTTGAATACCCATGAAATTGCACTTGATCTTATATGGAACATGTATCCAGAAGTGCTCTTCCTATCATCTAAACTTCCAACCCAATCACTATCTACGTAACCAACCAACTTGAAATCATTATCTGCAGTATACAAAATCCCAAATCCCTTGGTACCATTCTCATACCTTAGGATCCTCTTTCCCGCTTGCCAATGGGAATCCTTTGGTGTTTCCATAAATCTAGAAATCAAACTTACCGCATTAATTATGTCTAGCCAAGTTGCAGTCAAATACATCAAACCTCCAACCATACTCTTGGATAGTGTTGGATTCACACTTTTGCTACAATCTTCCTTGCTCAACTTTAAACCTATTATTGTTGGTGTTGGAGCTACCTTAATATTCTACATTTTGAATATCTCCAAGATTTGCCTTGCATATTTTTCTTAAGAGATCAAGATGTCATCATGCATTTAATTTACTTCTATGCCTAGAAAATGTAAGGAAACTTAGGTGCAGAAACAACTTCCTACACTAATCCCTTAAGGAAAGTATTGTGCAAATTTTATTTAAATCCTTACAATTTCAGATTCGATGTTATGTAAACAATAATATTGCAGTCAACCATGAATATAGAAAATAGATAGAGAAAGAAAACACAAACACAAAGATATGCCAGTGGGAAAAAACCTTTCGGTAAAACAACCCCACCTCTCCAAAACCTGCACAATGTATTATCTTCAACACAAAGGTTACAACACACTTGCAATGCAAGTTCTTTGAAGACATGGAAGACCAATCCAGTCGCAACAAAACACTACCAACAATACACATTCGCACTCACCTATATACAACCCTAAAGTCGCTTATATCATGCCCTTTCCATTTTAGGGAAACTTCCAAAGAAGAATCATATTAGGGTTTTACCATTCTCTAGAAAAGTAGGAACCCAAAAAATTTTTGCAACCCCGTGCACTAGATGGAGACTTGAGTGTACAATACTCAATGATCAATTGCCACATGTCTTCACATCTTCACCCATCATCATATCTTCCAAAGATAGCTCTTACGCATCATAAGAATCCATCATAACCATTTCAATCATGATCTCCTTACACACAATTCAAGATGCCAACACATGCAAGTGGAGTGACACATCAACATGCCAACGAGACATGTACACTCACACTTAATTACATTATTTGCAAAAAATAAATTTACAAAACAAATAATAAGAATAGGAATTATCCAAGGTTAAGACACCTTATTCCTAACATTCTCCCACTTGTCGAACACCTTGTAAGACCAATAGGAACATAACATGAACTAACCGCTATAGGCCAAAAGGCCCATAGACTCCAAACACCATCTAAACTTCTTTGTGCTCATTGGTTTTGTTAATGCATCTACAACATTCTCTATAGTATCTACCTTCTTCAAATTTACCTTTCCATCTTCCACCATATCTCTCACAAAGTGAAACTACACATCAATGTGCTTTGTTCTGACATGAAAAGTTGGATTCTTTGCAAGGAAAATAACACTCTGACTATCACACCAAATACTAATCTGTCCTACATCAACACCAATATCATAACATAATCTCCTAAGCCAAATGGCTTCCTTACAAGCATGAGTAGAAGCCATGTACTCAACTTATGTAGTGGAAAAAGCAACCACAGCTTGTTGCTTACTCATCCAACTAATGGCACCACCAACCATAGTGAACACATAAGCATTGGTGGATCTCCTGCTATCAGTATCACCTGCCCAATCTGAATCCACAAATCCATGAATACAAACTGAATGCAGAGCTCTAAAAGAGTTTCCATGATAACAAATGGAGTAATCTAATGTACCCCTCAAATATCTAAATACTCGCTTAACTACATCCCAATATACTCGTCCAGGATTAGCCATAAACCAACTTAGAACTCCCACTGCTTGGGCAATGTCTGGTCTAGTACAGACCATAGCATACATAAGACTGCCAACAACACTAGCTTAAGGTACTCTATTCATGTCCTCCACCTCACTAGGAGATTTTGGACAATCATCTATAGATAACTTTGTTCCCATATAAATAAGAACACACAATGGTCTACAATCTGCCATGTTGAACCTATCCAATACAGACTTCACATACTTACTCTGACTCAACCAAAGTTTTCTGTTAGACCTATCTCTCCTGATTTCTATACTAAAGATGTACCTTGCCACCCCAAGATATTTCATCTCAAACTGTACTGACAAGTGAGATTTAAAATTAGAAATCATACACTTATCCTTCCCAAACAAAAACATATCATCAACATATAATGCAATAATAAGAAGGCGATCATTTTCAACTTTGAAATAAACACAATGATTTGATTTAGATCTTACAAATCTAATTGACAACACAACGGCATCAAACTTAAGGTACCACATCCTAGGAGATTTTTTTAAACCATATAGATACTTCTTTAATCTATAAACCAAAGATTCTTTACCTTTAACAATATAGTGCTCAGGTTGTGACATATAAATCTCTTCCTCCAAATCACCATGAAGGAAAGTTGTCTTCACATCTATCTGTTCTATCTCTCAATCATATGATGCAGCAAGAGATAATAGAAATCTAATGGATGCCAACTTAGAAATAGGAGAGAATATTACACTATAATCTATTCTCTCTATCTATGAATACCCCTTCACAACCAATCTAGCTTTGTACCTTTCAACATTGCCATTTGAACAAAATTTCTTCTTGAACACCCATTTGCTACCAATAGGTTTCTGTCCTTTAGGCAAAGGTTCAAGGTCCCAAGTTTTTTTTTTATCCAATGAAACCATCTCATCATCCATGGCCTCAATCCAAGAACTTTCATCTTCCATATTCAAAGCCTCTTTCACAGATCTAGGATCATAAGTGCTAGTAATCAAAGTGAAGACACAATTGAAATCTAACATAGAATAACCAAACCTTTCTAGCTTCTTTCTTACTCTTGTGGATCTCCTCAAGGATTGAGGTTGAGATTGTTCTTCCTCTTCTTCTAAACTATCAGAGCTACTAGAGCTCTCCTCATCATTAGACCCAACATGGTCTTTTTGTTCAGTCTTCTTAGGGGTAGGAGGCAACTGAACAATATCTTCTTTCTTCTCTTTTTCATTTGGTTGTAGCATGATAGGAGAAGATGTTAGCTCTCTAAAAAAAAATTTCTACTATATAACACCTTACTAGTCACAGGGTCCCAAAGCTTGTATCCTTTCATACCAACACCGTATCCAATGAAAATACATTTGACAACTTTGTTTTTCAACTTAGGTCTTTTCTCCTTTGGAACATGTGCATAAGTTTTACAACCAAAAACACAAAGATGTCTAATTGAAGGCTTCTTACCAGACCACACCTCCATGGGTGTTTTACCAACAAGGGTTGATGTACCAGATCTATTAACCAAATAGTAAGAAGTGGCCATAGCTTCAACCCAAAACCTTTGTTCAAGACTAGCTCCACCAAGCATACTCCTAGCCTTCTCCATCAATGTCCTATTCATTCTTTCTACAACTCCATTCTATTGTGGGGTATAAGGAGTTGTCTTATGCCTCTCAATACCTCATTCTTTATAGAACTATTTGAACTCTATTGACAAAAACTCACCATCATTTTTAGTTCTCACACACTTAATCTTCTTACTAGTCTGATTCTCTACAAGAGCTTTAAATTCCTTGAACCAACTAAAGACGTGTGTCTTACTTTTCAGAAAATAAATCCATGTCCTTTTACTATAATTATTTATGAAAGATACAAAAAATATAGACTTGGAGATTGAAGGAACTTTTATAGGACCAAAAACATTAGAATGAATAAGATCCAAAACATTAGAAGATTTGTGAGAACTAGACTAAAATTGAACATGATTTTTTTTACCATAGACACAATGTTTGCAAAAGTCAAACTTGAGATTTCAATCATTTAACCCCTTAATTAGGTTCTTATTTTTCAAGGTTCTAAGACCTTTCTCACCAATGTGGTCAAATCTTGTATGCCACAACATTGTCTTTTCTGTAGGAAGCTTTGCTTCCAATGTGTTTTCACCCTTAGTTACACATGTTGCACTACCATCGGAATCAATAAACATAGTCTTCTTTACTGCTCATTCAAATGGTGGGGGATGAAGTTATAACTGCTCTCTTCTTTGAAACAAAAGAACTATTGCACTGAGAAATGCATGCATCAAGCTAAAACAAAGTACCTCTCCTAATACCCTTAGCAAGCACCATAACTCCTCTCATTATCTTAAATCCATCTTTAGAAAAACAACTTGCACACCTAGATCATTCAACATACTTATAGATAATAGGTTTCATGCCAAACCAGGGATGTGCATTACCCCATTGATCCTTTTTATTCATCCATCAGGGAATCTAATAGTGACCCATCCTCAACCAACTATCTTTAGGTGAGAATCATCACCCAAGTACACTTTTCCACCATCGAAAACTTCATACTTTGAGAACTAGCTTCGATGAGAGTTCATGTAGAAGGAAACACTTGAGTCTATTGATCACACATCATCAGATGCATGCACTTCCAAGGCTGCAATGAAAGCATTGCCATCTTCTTGAGATTTTTTTGAACCTAAATGTAAGGCCTTCTTCTTCTTCTTTGGCTCTTTACAGTCTTTATGAGAGTGCCCAATCTTATAACTATTCCCACATTTTTCCTTGGACTTTCTAGGAGTCTTTGATTTTCCACGGGATTTGGATCTACCCTTTACAAACTTGTTGTCATTTTGCTTCGCTCTATCATTGGATCTACCAAAAATAGTAAGAGCTTCCTTAGCTGAAACTGAAGACTTTCTCTGCATCTCCTCATATAACAGTGAAGACACCACATCATCCATTTTGAAAGTGATTAAAGTACTTCTAAGAACCATGACAAGATGGTCCCATAAATTTTCCAAGGAAGATAACAGGGTCATACATCGATCCTCCTCCTCTATCATTACACCAGATGATGTCAACTATGCAATCAATAAATTAAAAGCATTTAGATGATCTATAACATATCCTCCTTCCTCCATTCTTAGAGAATACAACTTCTTCCTCAAGAACAACTTGTTCACCAAAGATTTGGCCTGATACACAAACCCAAGCCATGTCCACAAACTGTTTGCATTCTACTCATCAAGAACGTTCAAGAGAACTGAATTAGCTAGATAGAGTCTAATGAGACCCTTAGTTTTCCAATCCTTAAGATCCCAATCTTCTTGAGATATTGTTGTAGGTCTCAAATCAAGTGAAGTCACCTCCCATAGATCACAATCTTTAAGAAAGTCTTCCATCTTGAGTTTCTACAACTCAAAATTACTACCATTAAATTTCTCCAATACTTATTTTTTGTATAATGAACTAGCCATCTCAATCTATAAATAAGATTCAAAATTATTTGCATAAAACTCCCACTCAACTTGAAATTAGCGCAAAAAACCCTACCCAACAACTAGGATCAAAATTTGTTCAAGCTCTGATACCACTTGTAAGAAAACTTAGGTGCAGAAACAAGTTCCTACACTAATCCCTTAAGGAAAGTATTGTGAAAATTCTATTTAAATCCTTACAATTTCATATTCAATATTATGTAAACAATAATATTACAACCAACCATGAATATAGAAAATAGATAGAGAAAGAAAACAAAAACACAAAGATATGTCAGTGGGGAAAAACCTTTTGGTAAAACAACCCCACCCCTCCAAAACATGCACAATGTCTTATCTTCAACACAAAGGTTACAACACACTTGCAATGCAAGTTCTTTTAGGACATAGAACACAAATCTAGTCACAAAAAAACACTACCAATAATACACTTTCACACTCACCTATCTGCAACCCTAAAGTCACTTATATCATGCACTTTCCATTTTAGGGAAACTTCCAAAGAAGAACCGTATTATGGTTTTACCATTCTTTAGAAAAGTAGGAACCCAAAAAAAATAAATTGGGGTGATGCCCTAAACCCCATGTGCTAGATGTAGACTCGAGTGTATAGTACTCAACGATCAATTTTCACATGTCTTCATGTCTTCATCCATCATCATATATTCCAAAGTAACTCTTACACATCATAGAAATTTGTCATAACTATTTCAATCATGATCTCCTTACACACAACTCAAGATGCTGACACATGCAAGTGGAGTGACACATCAACATGCCAACTAGACATGTACACTCACACTTAGTTACATTATTTTCAAAAAATACATTTAGAAAAAAAATAATAAGAATAGAAATTATCCAAGGTTGGGACACCTTATTCCTAACAGAAAATAGTTCAAAAGACCTAGGTCTATCATCTCAAATTCATTCTTCATGGCCTCTTTGAACTCACCAATTAGAAAATTATCATTTCCAGTGAATATTAAGTCATCTACATACAAGACAACAATCAACACATTACTGCCTTGATGTATAGTGTGGGTTCACGATCACTTTTGCTAAAGCCATTGCTCATCAAATATGAGTCAATCATGTTGTACCATGCTCGTGGAGCTTTCTTGAGCCCATATAGAGCTCTCTTTACAATCTATACACTTTGTGTTCTTCACCTGCATCTTCATAACTAGGTGGTTGCTCTACATCAACTTCTTCCTTCAATACACCATTCAAGAAGGTGGACTTCACATCCATTTGATATATCTTCCATTTGTGATGGGTTGCAATTGCTATGACAATGCACACGATTTCCATTCTTGCAATCGGAGCATATGTCTCATCATAATCTCTACCATACTGCTGCTTGTACCCGTTGACTATTAATCTTACCTTATGCCTATCTATTCTCCTTTCAACATTGCATTTGGTCTTGTAAATCCATTTCACTCCAATTACTTGTTTCTTGGGAGGCAAAGTAGTTAGCTCCCATGTGTCATTTCTTGCAATAGCATCTATTTCTTCATCCATGGCATAACACCATTTCTCTTCATTCATAGCTTCCTCAAAATAAATTGGATCACTATGAAGAAATAATACAAATTTTACACTCTCATCATAATCTTCCTCATACCTTTTATCTTGGTATCACTAGTAAATTTAGGCCTAATTTGCGACGCGAAAAGGTCTCAATTTTGACACAAGTTGGTTGCTAAAGCCACCAAAGTCGTCGTCGGACAAATTTGGTCAGTTTTCTGCCACATTCATTGCGCATCAAAATTTTGACTACATAAATGTCAATTTACCGACACAAATTTTGTCCATTTCTCTATCCAGCCTAAACTGTTATTTTCCCAATTTCGACGTAAACTTGCCCAATTTTGAGTCAGAATTCTGACAACAAACCCTTAGCTTTCAATGTCGGAGCCATACTCGCGACGTAAATGATGCCAGTTTGGTGTCTCAATTGCGACGAAGATTGGTCGCAATTGAGACCAACATATGTCGCAATTGAGATGCGCTGTCCCATTTAAAAAAAAAGCTTTGCTCTCATAGGAGCATTCAAAACTGCACAAAATTTGATTATAAAGCGTAATTGCTTGATGCATGAGAGTCAAGGTATCATGCACATTTCTTCCTCCACACCATTGTTTCGTTCGCCAAATGATTTATTTTATGCAAAACAATGGGAAGGAGGAAGAAATGTGCATGATATCCTGTTTCCACCAAGCAATTATGCTTTACAACTCAAATTTTGTGGAGTTTAGAAGGCTCCTATGAGAGCAAAGGCTTTGCAATAATTGGCACAACGCAACTAAATTTTGGTTCCTGCAAGGAAGAATAAAATTAGGAAATAATTATTTATTAGGAATGAAAGCTAATAATTTCATCTATTTTTCAAACAGATAAACGTGACAAAAAAAATTACAGTCCGAATCACATCATCATAAGAGTGCATATATAACTATAACTATAACTGTCTAAAACCAACATAATTTACAAATATCCACAATTCAAATATTATCCCTTGATTTTTTCTTTAATAATGCTCCAATGCCTTAGGGCATTCAGTTAGAAACTTCAAAATTAATGCTATCAAGTTAGATGTCGTTTCATAGCCACCAAGGATAAGGTCCATAATAAGATTCAATATCTCTTCATCCATAATGTATATTAATGCTATCAAGTTAGTTGTTATATTAATAAGATTCAATATCTCTTCATCAATATACCTCTGGTTCTCGATGGAGACATGCTCCAATCAATAGGAACATCATCATGAAGTAGGAGGTGAGGTTGAAGGATTTTATGGAGGCATTCGGAAGTTAATTACAGAGGAAGAGATTTTAGCCTGGAAGAAGTTGTGGCCAAAAGGATCGCTAGAATGATTGATTGTTACATTAGAATTATCTTCATTTAACATTAAAGCTGCATGCATATTGGAATGGCTGACATCATCGTTAAGTGCATTTGATGATAACACATTTGTTTAGGATATACATAGAGAATGTCAAGAGTGTTGTTGACAACTTTTGTATTTCTTTTGGCTTTAACATTGATGACTGTGTTCCAACTATTTTGGGCTAATATTTGCTTCACAAATGGCTGATGTATATAAATCTTGTGCCAATAGAATGACTTTTGTTGAAGTTAACCATAATGTATACATATATTTGTAATCATTATAGTCAGGATGACAACTGTTGTAGTTCACTTGCCCATTAAAGAGTTGATTTTTTTATGAAGGCACAACAAAATGTTCTGAACCATAGATTGCTTATCCTAAAAATCTTTCATCATCCTCCAAAATTGATCAATAATAATGCAATATATTGTAGTATTAATTGTTTAAATTATTCCTGCAAATGAGGAACTTAATATAATTTGATTGAGCAACCTTACATTTTGTACGTCACCATTTTGTATTATACCTGAAACAAAAAAATGATGGTGCCATGTGATCAAGATAGCAAAAATCTCTATGGAATGTACAAACCTTGGCACTAGACTTCTTCTCCATCTATGAGGCATTCAATGCTGGAGACAAAACCTTGTATCTACTCCACAAATAATGTGCTTACTAAAGTTGTTGTGGCAGAAAGTTTTCATAGGTTAGTTCTAATCAGGTCTGGTGAATAATATGTGAAAACATCAATACAGCCAAGGCACTAATTTTGCCCCATTTTCCTCATGTATGAGAGCCTTGAAGAGAAGATTGGATAAAAAGAAATTAGTCATATGGATTAACTTAATAGTAGCAAAACTAAAGAGAAAAATTGTTGGTAGTGAACTACTTAAGCTGCAAATACAAGAAAAAGACTAGTCACAATGTATGGGCTATCCTAAGTGGCAGAAATGGTCATAGTACAATGAAGTTCACAGTTTCAATTAATCTAATTCGTAATTAAAAAGAAATTTCACTGTATGGAAATATGAGGGCTTCTTTTACAAACTTTTTTTCATTTATAGAATTTTAAGAAACTTTTTTTGTCAAATTGTAAACCAAAAGGATTGCATTGAGCTAATGTTTGAAACTCTACCAAGAGGAAATTGAACTAAGGCATCCAAATCTTAACACACTATATTATAACAATTTCATTGTTAAGAGTTGTGCTTGTAGACAACATCCAAATCTTATCTGGTGGGTGCCTCTCATATTAAATTTTAAAATTATTTTTTTCTAGTTCAACATGGAATGACCTTTCATGTTGGTTAGTCTACTAACCCTAACTCATCTCATCTAGGTCATATCAAATCTTGATAAGGCTAGTTTGCAACAATTTAACTTCTAATAGCTAGTTTGTAAAAGTAGTTAAAATAACTTGTTAGTAATACAATTATCTTCATAAGGAGGTCTAATTTGCATTCTCAGTACAACACTCACCCAAATATGCTTTCAAAAGGTATTTAAACAACAATTAGATCTTGAAAAAATTAGATATGAAAGTGGAAATGATAATCAGGTCATGTACCTCTTCTTCATCTCGTTTACGCTTATTTTCCTTAACCTTTTCGTGAAGATTTGCAATGTACTTATCAAATATCTCCCGACAGAAGCTTTCATCACTAATTACCCTGAATACTCATATCCAATATATTTATAGCTGCTACTAGTGTAAGGTACATGATAACTAACTTTAATTACTCACAATAAGATTAATTCCTGATAGTGGCTCTTTTACCTATATGCTTCCGCATCTTTGAGAAAAGGTATGCAATCCTCCCATTCTGAGGAAGCAACAATTTCCTGAAATGGAAAAACAATATATAACTAATTTATCGTTACATAGATAGAAATTCATTTATGATAAGAATATAAATTCATTCATATTCAAGATTTTTAATGTACAAAACTCTGTGAAATTTTACTCCAGGTGTAAAAGTAGTAGAGGAAAAAGAGACTGCATTAGAAGGATTTTTTCCAAAATGAATAATGTAAACCTTTAGAGAATAAAGCAAAGCCATGAAATCATCTGCCAGCCATTCCCTCCTTTTTGCTTCTTTCTCTTCCTTTTCCTTTACTTGTTCAATCACTTCTTCAAACACAAGCTACAAGCAATACACAGGATGTCAGTAAGACCTAACAAAATCATATATCCCAAAACAACTTGCATTAATTTCAACATTTGCAATTGTTTCAGTTTAACCTAATAAAAATCCATTATCTACTAATGAGAACAGACTAATGCATTTGTGATAGCGATTCACTTCCATCAACTACTTACCAGTGCAAATGAGTCAAAAAATAATATAGCTGATGCAATGATCGAATCAATTAGGAACCAGAGTCATATGGAACATAAGGATAAGATCCCTGTTTGTATAAATAGTAGTTACTAGGAACATAACAATATGTGACAACATTGTTCAAAGGAAAATACCAAATACTTTTATTGTGGAGTCTTCTGTAGCTGAGACAAAAAATCTAGAAATGTAACCAGAACAAACCTTAAGATTTGTTTCAGATGCAGTAGCCAAATCATATAGTTCCCCAATGGAGGCTTTGAACTTGTTAAGAGTCCATGCTGATGTTACTGCGAGCTGCAATCATTACATAAAAAAGATTACAATATATTTTACATCCAATGGAAAATCTTAAAGCACAAAAGGTACACCTTTCTTGACTCCATAGCATCTTTTATGTTTGATTTGTCCTCCTGGTACTGCCAAAGATACATATTCAAAAAACGGTTACATCAAAGGAATCAAACATACATTGCCTTAAGTAATAATGATTGCAAGCCTGATTGTGAAAGTGCAATTAATTCCTGCAATCAAATCATTAAAATATATGTAACTTTCTTACCTTCTTTTTCATCCCTTCTGCAACATCTTCAAACAAATCCTTGGGTGGTGAACCAGATGTATTTGAAGCAGGCTCTTTGCTTTATGATCCTCCAGTTCTTTGCTTTATCAAAGAATTGGAGGATCATAAAGCAAAGAGCCTACTTCAAATGAAGTGTGTCTTTGTTGTAAGCAGGCCAGTTGTTTTATGATCCTCCAACAATCTTCGAAATTCATCCCGATTTTTATGTTCTTTTTGGCACAGTTCTTCCTGCATTTAAAAATATTCAAGTCATTCCAATATACAAAAATAAGACACATGAAAACTATGGAAGCACACTACTCTCTCATTCTAGACAACCTTTTGAATCGTTTGTACTTCTTCCTCCTCCAAATCAAATATAACACGTCAGAATTTTAGGATGTTCTCAGGTCATTAGGTATGACAGCTTTTGGAAAGATAAGATGCTCGTAACCAAAGCCATTATCCACATAATGACAACAAACTATTCATCAATCAAGATAAAAACCAAACAACTTTCCAAACACAGGCATTTCACAGCTATGACATCTCCAGCGCGCCTTCCAAATTCGAGTACAATAATATGGGTTCTAAGATTACACCAAAAGTAGGTCCAAAGAGAAAGTTAGATAAATTCGCAGGTTAACATGTGTATTCAACACAAGATTACAATTTCCTACAGGCAAGACTTTAAGATAGATAAAAAAGAATGTGAATTTGAGATTTGCTGGGATACCTTGCAAAGTCATTACAATTTCAGAGATTCCCGACTTCAGAATTCATAAAAGAAATGGAATAATGTTTTAAGGAAGATCAATTGGGGTTATAAAACCCAAGCATGAAATTGAGGAATAGGACAAAGAATGAAATGTCATTAGTTTATCAATCTAATTTTGTGTTCATGTTTTCTGCTCACCATAACCTTCCTACCCATCTCAAATATTATAATGTGAGCAAATGCCAAAAACTCACCTTGGTTGAGCGACTTGTCCACCCTTTTGATTCCCTCCACTGTTGAAAGAACTAAAATATATCAACAAATTAAGTCTTAGTGAAACTACTTGAACAAATGAAAGGGAAAAGTTAACAAATTTTTTACAATCTAAGGGATTTATTGTGAATTAAGTAGACTTCGAGATCATTTGATTTCTAAAATATGATAATAGATCACACTATTGAAACATTGATATAACAAGCATACAATATATTGAAAAATAACAACAAAAAGCATTACATATTGTAAAAAGAATAATATGTACCAGAGATGCAAGGGGTGAGGATGCCATCTCCTATAACCATACAAGTCCCCACAAGGGCTAGTATTAACAAACATCTCTTGGCAAAGTTACTTTGTTCAAGAGCTTCTTTTATCCTAATGGCTCTATTGGGCTGTCTACCTGCAACTTCAAGTGTATATGAGGAGAGTTTCCTGTCTTCTTCCTGGTGATTGGGTATTATGCTGACATTTGCATGGCGGAAAATCAAAGAATAAAGAGAAAACGTTCCACCTGCAAAAGAAACCGTCCCTTTAAACTTAGAACACATGTTTTCACATCAAAAAGATCAAACTTTGACCTAAAAACAAAGTGAAACTAGAGATTTTATAATCTTACCATCTCCATTATCATTGGCCCACAATACAATGAAGACGCATTTGATGAGGGGCAAAAGAGTGAGAGAATATATGATCAAAGACAAAGCCCCAAGAACGTCATCAGGATGTTTGATGCCATCAGGAAAAGTACTCGCATACACATAAAGTGGTGATGTTCCTATGTCCCCATAAACCACACCAATACTTTGAAACGCCAATTACATAACCACAGCCATGCTCAACATCTGAGAAACAAGATTTGTCATAAAGAGATGTTAGAATAGTTACTAAAATGGTCATAAATTATGTTGTTATAGTAAAAGAATACTTCAACTTAAGAGAAAAAAACTATACAATATTAAAACATGATATCGTGCTTTAAAAACTAAAAAGGTACCTGTAACGAAGAACTTCATTTCAACTTGCTAATTGGTTGTCACTATTAACTATAAGCTTATCTTTAAAGTTTGAGCTTCACTTGGTTTCGAGAATAGTTAAATATTCTCTACTTAACAGGGCCAACCACGTGAAGGTGGAAGCTCATTTCCCCCCCCCCCCCCCAAATTCCCCATTAACATTACTCCCCCCAACATCACTCTAAATTCCCCATTAACATTTAATAACATTCAATTCATCCATTTTTGAAATAGAACATTCAATCATTATAATCACATGATAACATTCATTAACACATAAAATTCATAAACACACAACATTCATGAATAATTCATTAAAATGCAACATTCAAGAGTAAGTCATTCATGAATAATTCATTAACACAATATTCATTAACAATATTCAAGAGTAAGTCATTCATGAATAATCATCTCTTTTTTTCTTTCTTGCCATTTTTTTTTTTTCCATAAAATTTCTAAGAGGAATATCAATGTCCCCATTAGGATCCCCCTCCTCTACTGGTTCTAACACATGTCTCCTCCTCATCTGTTCAAGAACACCATGAGGCCGTTGCACCAAAGGGGGGTCTGCTGCAATAACAAGTACTTCATGAGGTTAAATTCCCACCATTTTATATTAGTGAATTACGAGTTTTTATTTAAGTAAAAGAACTATAAATCAAAAAATCAATTTAAAAGAACAAAACATAGATTTTCTTTACCTGAATGTGCCACATAATCTACCTGATGATCAGTCTGAACATCCTCTAGCACTCGTTCAACACGACATGATTCTATATAAAATAACAAATGAGCACCTCCTTCGACAGTACGATGCACATCAGGGGCTTCATGATGCTGCATATGATCTGTGTCAGGATTAACAGGCTGCATTGCAATGTCATGCACATTATTATCAAATAAATTGTTGCTCAAGTATTCAATTTCTAATATATTTTTTGGCATATTTACCTGTGCACATGATGTAGGAGACTATTTGGTTAGGGCAATGGAAGCTTGCCATAGGTGTTCAGCCACCGTTGCATAGCCTCGCTTGAAAGCAATTTTTTTGTGTTCTTCTGTGGCCTCCAGATTAAAATCAACGCCCTGCATTTTTTTATTAATTAATAAAATTATTTGCATTTTATAAATAATTTTTCTTTGCAATTCATTTATTGCTACTTACAATGCGTGCTTTGATTTTCGAATATCCCCCAGAGCCAAGTTTGTGCTACCCAACCTTTTCCAGCCTCGCCTTTGTTGCCTTTGATGTGTCCTACAACCTATGAAAAGTTTGAAATATGTTAGATGATATAAAGAGAATACTAAAATCATTGTGCAAACATTTACTTCACTTGGGTTTGATGTCTCTGGAGGAAAAAATGCACCATATGTATGGTTTCGATTTCCTGGTCAAAATTCATGGGATATTTTAACTAAGATCCTTGAGAAAGCACATATAGTTACAAATCCAGGAAGTGGGTTTGGACCCGCAGGTGAAGGTTTTATAAGGGTGAGTGCCTTTGGTCACAGACAGAACATATTAGAAGCTTCATTTGTCAATATATCTTATGTAGGATTTATGCCCAGATTGAGATTGAGATTTATAAGCAATTGTGTCAGCATATGAATTACATATCTTTCATATTTACAATAACAAAATTTAAATACCAAAATTGAGGATTATGCGTGGTAGTATGTTGGAGAAATAACTCCTATTTTAGGGATTTTGACAAAATAGCATAGCAAGAAATATTGAATTCAAAAGGATCAGAATGTGAAGGAACAAGAGGTGCAGGTGAAGGTTCAAATCACATGAAAAGTCATTTGTACACATTGTGAATTTTGTTGTACATTATGTTGTATTTTAAGAGTGCTCCCCCAAGGTAGATGTGCTAGGCTTGGTACTTTGTCTCTTTACTTCATTGATATATGTGTTTGAATTAGTCTACACACAAATAATTAACATGTTACCAAAGCTAATACACCTTTTGTGAGCTTGCAAAGAGCTAAAGAACAGAAGAGAAAGATTGGAAGCAGGGTGATATCAGGAAAAATCTCTTAATGAGTTTCCATCTTTACAGTTTCCACAGGAGAAAAAGCAGGGATTCCCTAAAAAGGATAATCTATTGGTTGGGTATAGACACATAATCCATGTGATCAAAGCTTCAGCAGCAACAAAAAATACTAAAAAAGAAGAATGTATTTTAGATGTGGTGGAAATGCTCAGCTTTAAATTCTTTAGGATTCTCAGACTACATTGTTATCTGAAGATAGAGATTAGATTTTGTGATGCTTCACACTTAAATCTGATGTATAGTGTATATGCACTTCTTTTTTGATATGCAACAAAGCACAAAATGGAATTGATGACAGTATAAAATAAAAATCACTAATGACAACATTATATACTGTTATCATAGTTAACAGAATACTACAGAATATGGGATTTGATATCTTCAATGATGGATTTCATTAGGATTTACATGCAGATTAAGTACAGATTTGATGCACACATGACCCAAAAGAAAACAGGGGATAGGAAACTCAAGATAGCGAGCAATTATTGTAAAAGAAAGGGAAAGTCAACAAGTATAGTGGTCAAGGCGTTGCCTATTTTTATGACTCAAAATCTAACATGTTACATCATATCACAAGATTCGGTTGTCACAAGTTTGAGTAGGAATTTATTAGTTGAATTAGAGTTTGAGTTTAGCGAAGATAAAATTTGAGAAAAGAACCCATACGAGACATAGGCTCTAAAATTTGTCACTAAATATGAATAAAGGGCTTCATTTTTTCAATATATCTTATGTAGGATTTATGCCCAGATTGAGATTGAGATTTCTAAGCAATTGTGTCAGCATATGACTTACATACCTTTCATCAATAGATAGATTAAATTGAGCTAGTTGATATTGTTGATACTGAAGTTGAACCCTAAATTTTCTCATTAATGTACTAGTAGTTAATACTATTGCATACCTTTTTGGATTTGCTGGTGCACTTTCTTTTGGCGGACGTTGCCCTTTCTCCTTTGCATCCAAAATGAACTCATTCCAGTCCCTCACTGAAACAAAGGGAGGACGCTCATACTTCAGGTTGTGGACAAGGCTCTTTCTATATGTGTCCCTCACAACCTTAAGATGTCTAGCAGCTTTTTGTAAAAATTTCTTACGATCAAAAATATTACTACCAAACTCATGCTCTATATCTTTGATGAGCTCATCTTTTAATTTTTGAGATTGGTAGTTCCACCTTTTAAGAAAAAACATAAAATTGTTAGATATAGCTAGTATAAGAAAATACTCGAATGAAAGGAAAAATGTTGCACCAATTAATGATATGAAAAAAAACAGTGGGATAAAATTAGTTCAGTTATGATGTATAGCAACTAGTACCTATGGTGGGCCCAAATCTTTGCAGCGTGAGGTCATAAAGCCTCCTATAAAATGTATCATTTCCTACAAAAAATGTCATGGGATAATTAATAGTAAAAACTATTAAAATGAATCATATGAAAGAAGACTCCCACTTTTGGTTCTCTGTAGAAAAATTAGTTAGTATCTTCTACTCAAAGCATGAAATTGCAATGTACCAAATTACTAAACTAGAGAATTACTGGTATAGACAAAAGGTCATTGATAATTCAGATGATCCTACCAAATCCCTAATAAAAAGGAATTCCAGAATAATTAAACAACTTGCACAATACGACACACTAAAGGTCATGAGGCATCACTCCACATCAAAAGCCCTTGCATTCACCACTTCCTATCATGTTTACATCTTGCAAGAAAATCCTTATTACAATATAAAAAATAATTATTTAAAGTACCTGAAAGCTTAGGACATTTCAAAGGCATTAATTCATTATGGTCAATCAACAACGATGTCTCCATAGATCCCGTGCTAGAAACACGGGTAGCTCCAAGAAATGATGGTGAATTATCACCAATAGATGTACTATGATCCATATTTGGCAGCGTACCAGATGGTGCATCTCCTACCACAAAAAAAACAATACACTATGTGATGCATCCCAAGATTAAAGTACATATTATCAACTCATAATTAACACAAAACCAAATATAGTAAAACAAGAATTTACCAGCTGGATGTCCCCTTGTTGCCGACATTGCAGTCGGCAATCTCATATGGGCATCCGTCAACCTCGTAGGAGTCTCCTGCACTAGATGACTTGAACAATACATTGTTAGCAAAGACATTCTGAAATAATAAAAGTAAGAGTTAAGAAATTTTGAATGTTCGAAATAAAAAATTCCTTCTAACTTGTCAACTAAAAGATTATTTTACCAGTGGCAGCTAGAACTCTACTAATACCGCCCTCACTGCGTTGTCCTTGACCATGTTCTGGATCAATTCCCAAAAATTCCTGTATAACAAGAATTTAGTAGTTAGAGTTTCTTACAACTCTTTAAAAAAATTGCATCAATAAAGTATTTTTGCACATATTACATATTTTACTTCACAACATAAAAGATTATAAAATATAAATCTTTATTGAACTTTTTTTATAACTAAATATTCATTGGAGCTTACTTCATAACGCTGAGCTTGCGCTTTCAATTCTGATAGCCTCTTCCTCATCTCCTCGGGTTCCATATTTGCCTCATCCAAAATTTTCATTGCTTCTAAATTAATTTGCCTAATTTTTTTTTTCAGCATTTTTATAAAATTGGGAGTATCAACAATATCGGCCTCATCAGAATGCATAGCTAGTGGCTTGGTGGTCACTGCTACTGCTTTACCCTTATCCTGAACATCAAATTGTGAGAGGAATATCAGTAAAAATATCATAAAAACTCAAAAACCATAAATAAAATAATGTAATAATATAAAATTTTTCAACTATCTAATTTGTACAATTTCAAAAAGGTTTGTCCTCACTGAAGAAGGGGTGGGAGTAGCATCTTGCTGACCTCTATCATCTGTCAGATCCATATCATCCTGTCACAAAGATTAAACATAAAAAATTCAGCTAACTAAAAGCAATAGACAGCAAAAAAAAACTTATTAACAAAATGGTAAATAGTACTTACACCCCTCATGATAGTAACATTGTTTGTATCTATGCAATTTAAATGGTAATCAATTAGCAGTTCTTCCCCTACACTTATTGAGTTTATTGCACAAACAAAAACTTCATTCCACTCACGCGCCTCAAATATGCAATTGGGTTGCTTACTAGTTGAAGCAGGTCACATACTATTTATAAAACCTGCAATATTACCTATTGCTTTTGGTCTCCCATCAATGTACATAGCAAATCTTTTACTTTGATCATTTTCTTTCCGTTGTATATAATTAGCTGATACCCCATACCTATGCATACTTTTTTTTTATCGAACAATCCACATCCAATCATTGTAATTGTAACATGGACTGACATACTTGAACAATTCGACAACTTTGTTGTAACATACCTTTATCCCATCCATGGAAAATAGGCCCAAACCATGTAATGAGGATGGAGCAATGCAATATATCCTCTCATTAACACAAAAATCTGTGTTAATTGGAGGTAGCTCATTGGGTATCCATTCTTTCTCAATGTGTGAGTATCGAAAGGGCACCTTGATGTCGCCTTTGGTCCCATCATCATAAGAACATGACCCCCCATTAGCAAGGAAAAATTGCATGTGTTTATCAAATTTTTTTCTATTCTTTTGACCTCTAGTTGATCTCCCTCTTTTAGGCGTACTACATGTAGAGCTTTCATCTACCATTTCCTCATTTCCCTCATTTGATGTAGATAGATCTGACAAGTACCTATTTGGTGGGTCCTGCAATCCATCAAATGGAAAGTGAAAGTGACATATATAAAATGTAGTAAGTTGAAAGTGATTATACAATTATATTTCTATATGGACCTTCTTTGTCTATATATACATTATATGATTATATAATGTCTATTTATAATGTACGTGCTCAATGATAAACAAGAAGAATATAAGAAAATTATGTCTATTTATTGACTTATACGTGTTGATCCATGTCACTGTGCACAATCCAAGCCAAATGGATCAAATCTCCTATAGTCAATTGACTGTTTGCAAAAAGGGTGATAATCAAACACAATATAAACATTGGCAATTATAAATAACCTATGTTGTAATCATTACAAATGAACACAATAAATATGTAACCAAATTTCTTGAATATGTTAATCATTTACCTTAAGTTAACTAAAAATTACATGATACACGTTTGCTACAAATAACTTAGAAGACAACATGAACAATAGGCAACATCGCAAACATGTCAACAGAAGCGGTGATGATGTACCTGTAGTCAATTGACTGTTTGCAAAAAGGGTCATAATCAGACACAACATAAACATTGGTAACTATAAATAACATATGTTGTAATCATTAGAAATGAACACAATAAATATATAATCAAATTTTCTGCATATGTTAATAATTTATCTTAAGTTCGCTAAAAATTACATGATACGTGTATGCTACAAATAACTTAGAAGACAACATGAACAATATGCAATATCATAAACATGAACAAATTTACCTTATATATGGAATGCAAGATCATCAATAGAAGGGGTGACGACGTTTGTAGTCATTGATTATCTTCTTCTTCTTCATCATCATCATAATCATCATCATCATCATCATCATCATCATCATCATCATCATCATCATCACCATCATCATCATCATCATCGCCATCATCATCGCCATCATCACCATCATCGCCATCATCACCATCGCCATCATCATTATCATCACCATCATCATCATCATCATCATCACCATCACCATCACCATCATCGTCATCACCATCATCTTGATCTTCATCATTTGCTTCTTCATCATCTTCAATATCTTCTTCTTCCATAACATTATACTTTATTGGCCTTCCTCTTAGATCATGTCTAACAACAAATGACCAACCCTATTTATTTGGAACCTCTGAGTTTATTTATTTGGAACCTCTGAGTAAAACACTTGCTCACATTGGCTTGGAAGAACATAGGGCTCATCTCCAACTGGCTCAAATGACCTTGTATTGATCATTGTAAATCCATTATCATGTTGAATAACCATTCTATCTGGATCATTTTGATTTAGTCGTAACTTGTACCATTTGACAACGAATAGAACTACTTTGAAGGTGTTAAATTCATACTCAATTATATCATCCAAGATGCTATAGTATTGATTTTGAGATTGTTGAGGATGTATGTCGCTTCTAGATGATATATTGGTGACCTCAAAAACTGCAGTTATCCCAGAATCACAAGTTTTCTTTATGTCATCCAACCTTTTTATGTGGAATTTATGGCCATGATAGTACATAGCTTTGTGGTGCTTGACTTGCAATTTTTGAAGTCTGTGTAAATTATTTGCATCATGAGTTGATACGAAACATACGTCGAGTTATGATCATTAATAAATTTCTACGTACCTCTCCACCTCTTAAACCATTTACTAGATCAACTACCATCGGCATAACATTGGAATCTCCATTACGATGAGCTTCTGTAACCAATGAAGCAACACCTTCCCATGTTAATGAGCAACCATTTTGTTGACATCGTTCAATCCATTCCGTCATCCAATCAAGATTGTTTGCAATATACAAATGTATTGCATCCCACTCTCGACCACCTGTTTCAAATAAATACACCAATTAAAAATAACTTATATTGAAGATTTATATGAATTAATTAACTATAATAAAATCTTAGATTTACCTCTCACTTTCCTCAATCTACCTTTGCCCATCAAGTACTCCCCTTCGAATTTTTTAATTGAGTTGGGATCCCAAATATGATCTACATGGATGTTTTCTGCAAACTTAGGAAGATATTCAGTAATGTACACCATGGTCTGGTATACCATATATCCCTCCACCATAGAACCCTCAGGATGTGCTCTCTATCGAACCAAGCCTTTCCAAAATTTCAAGTGCCTCTCAACCATCCACATTGACCTGGTTGGTATAGGTCCACACAATTCAATCTCCTCAACTTGATGTATGAGGTAGTGTTCTTGTGCATTGAAAAGACTTGGAGGTAGACACTTTAGCATTTCACACATCAAAAGAGGAATTTTTCTCTTCCAATATTTTATATCTTCTTTATTGATTTATTTGGATGACAACCACCTCATGTATTTTCCAAGATCATATATAACCTATTTGACATTGTTGGCAAAGTGGTGTGGGAGAGATAGAGGCAGAACGTATTGCAATATTTGTAAAATGATCTTGTCAATATTTTATAAAAGAATGCAATTGAAACTACATGCAGTATATAAATATATAGTGAATATAAAATAACATGAATTACCTTAATAAATGTATGCCAATCATGTGTTTTCAACCTTGGCCCAAATTCACTTTTATTTGATATGACATTGTTTATGTTCGCAGCAAATCCTGTGGGAAATCATATTTTTTTTATGACTTCTTTTATAGCATTGCTCTACTGCTCTGACAATAACCAACTAAGGGTGCTTGTATCAATCCGGTCTCCATTGTTATTTGGTCGAATACCATTTTTCATTGCATGGTTGGATTCTTCAATGTCACTACAAGTTATGACAATTTGATCTTTGTCACACCTTCCATCCAAGATTTTCCATAATGTCTCTGCTACATTCTTTCCAATATGCATAGGATCAAACAAATGCACAATTGGGAGTTCCTCCTAGTACGAAAACCTAGTAAATTGTGTAGGAAATTTTTTTAGTCCTTTTGGAAGTCGGACATTGATGTCTTGACGACCTTCACAACCATCAATCACATCATCAGTAAACAAAACACAATATCAAAATATAAATTTGAAACAAAAAGCATCAAATGGAATGACATGACCTCGAAGATTTATTTTATTGTATGCCAACTTCCATAGGTGAGGTGTCATTATCTATGGCTTTGATGTAGTCTCTTCTAGACCATTGAAAAGATGTTTTTCGATAATTCGGTACTTATGATTTCTGTGCAGAAAGTGTCTATTCTCATCAAACACCTGCTTTCTTAAACTTTTTGAATGATGAGATTTTGTCTTTGGACCACAAACTAGACATGCAAATTTACCCTTTGTCTGAAGACCTACAAGATCGTGTATAATTGAATTAAATGTGTTAACTTTGACATACCAAAAAAGAGGTGTCAAGAAGAGAACATACCACAGAAATGTGTTAGCCTAGGGGCATCATGTATTGTCCATACAAGCATTGCATGAAATTGAAATTGTCTTTGTCCTATTGGTCTACAAATGTCATACATAGTAACCCCATTCCATAACACCACCAACTCGTCGATAAGGGGTTTGATATATACGTTGATATCTTTGACTTGGTACTTACCTAGTTGAATGAGCAAAAAAATTACATAATTATTTTGACCATTTGATGAATTAGTAATAATAAATTAATTTAGATGACCACTAAATCAAAAAATACCTAGAACAATCAGTGTCAACATTATGTGCTCTCTCTTTATGGACAACCAAGGAGGTATGTTATTGTTGATAACAAAAACAGGCCACACTGAGTAAGTAGATCTCATCTCTCCATAAGGATTGACACCGTCTGTTGCCAATGAAAGCTTGAGATTACGAGGTTCTTCTTTAAAGTGTGGCCATTTTTCCTCTATTTCCTTAAATGCCGAACCATCTGCAGGCATTCGCATAATGTCATCTTGACTTCTATTGTGTGCATGGTAATCCATAAATTGTGCCAAGCTATTGCACTTGAATAATCGTTGCAGACGTGGAATAATGAGAATATGCCAAAGAACCTTGCGAGGCACCTTTTTTGTTAATCGATCTGATTGATATCTACTGATATGACAAGTAGGGCATTGTGTTGCAAATTCATGCTGTTTATAATATATAATATGATCGTTCGAACATGCATCTATTGTTTGATACTCCATTCCAATATCTTTCATGATGGCAGATAATTCTCGGTACGAGCGAGGTAGAATGTTTGATGGTGGTAACAAACACTCACCTATCAACCTACGACCAAAAATATAATTTCTTAATTTAAAGAATATTAATTGCTACATGAACCCAATGTTAATTGTAAGGGAACTATGAGTAAAATAATGAAAGAAGATGGTATACCTTAACATACGTGTCATTGCTACATTAGATAAACCATTCATTACCTTCAAGTTCACCAATAGCAATATAGTGACAAGAAGAGTTGTTTTGGAGCCTTCATATAGGGGCTACTCTACCTTCTCAAGTAAAGGTACATCAAACTCTACATCATCATCACCATCATCATCATCATCATTATCATCTTGATCATCATGATCATTTTGATCATCGTGATCTTTATCATCCTGATCTTCTTCCATGGTATCATTACCTTCTACTTCAATATTCACACCTCCATGTTCCCTCGTTTGGAAAACCGCATTCTCCGAATTGTTATGGTCCATAACATGAAACTCAGGGATGTTCACCTATATGAAAATGATGACCTTATATTAACCATGACCATGATGCCATCATCAAATCATGTCTCATGTAATTTATAAACTATTAAAATACATACCAATGGGCGATACTCGTTTCCCCCTTCAATGTGACCATGTTGCCTACAATGTTGCTCAGCTGTTGTGATTAGATATCTTCGAGTCTTTAAGCCCTTACACATTTTGCAAGGAAAATATTATTTTCCATCACCTTTTATTTTTAAGTTAGACCACAGTCTAGCAATTGCCTCCCTATTTTTTTGTGCATTGATATCGTCAAACATGGTCTTTCTTGAATGGAATGACTCGTTGGTGGAAAAAGGATGATTTGTTTGCAACCTGCAGATGGAGTAGTAAGAGGAAGACACATATAAAAAGGAGTTAGGTCTCTGAACCAAGTAGGAGTTAGGACATGTTGGAGTGGGGTCAGCCCAAGATATTTTAGAATACTGAAGAACCTAGTAAAGGGTATTTGGAAAGGTGAAAATAAACAAGTATTTTTACAGCTACAAAGGAGGAATCAAGAGCATTATAAATAATGAAGAAGAAACTTAAATCCATACAAATTCACCTCTATTTACAATTTGACCTTTCTGCAAGTGAAATATGACAATATACAAAATTTCCAATCACATTTTCACTTAAAAAAGAACACCAAATATACCTTTGCTACAATATCTTCTTCAAATTCTTCGCTATCAGATTCTTCAAAACTGCAAGCTCCTGTGCAAAAAAAAGATGAGATGTACTAAGTAATTTTTGATTGGCAATATTTAAACAAATTGACTATCAAAAAAATAATTTATGAAATTTAGTTGCTTTATTATGTACTGAAGACTTGGCAAGATGTTCCCAAGTCTATCTGTAGAATGCCTATCTGCATGGTTGTTTGCAAATAGTCTAGTATGGTGCCGCTTTTGAACAACAACAAATGTCAATGGGGCTAGTAATTTGGCTCAAGAGATGCACAAGCCTGTTGACACCACAGAACTTTTAGTTCATCATATAGCATTCAGCTGTCTTCTTTAACAAAATCCAAAGAGAATACAAACAAACTAATGAGCCGTGTCTATCTCAATTGAATAGCAAGTACTATAGTGAGTATTAGGAAACTGACCTTGCGAATAGCATCCAATTCATAAAGTATTAGGAAAGTGACCTTGCTGATTAGTTTAACATAGATTGGTGAATAGAAAATTCATAATAAAAATCTGATTTTTTTCCACACTTGTTCAAACCATATAATGAAACGACAAAAAATGAATTGTATACAAAGACCATATTGTAGGCTATCCAAGTTGAAAGTGAATAGATGACCTTTATGGGGTGATGTATTAAGTGGAGCAAGTATGTGAGAGCTTGAAGATGAAGGGCTCCTATTTTGGGGCCAATATTTGGTGGTTTCGAGGTGCCTAGGGAGACCCTTTGATGCTAAGTCTTAGTTATGTAGACTTTGGTGAATCTGGTGAGCTTTCTACGAGTTTGTACCTGGTTTATCAGCAGCCACTATGCCCTATTCCAGACCTTCAGTATTCTGATTGACATCAATTATAAGTGTGCATCCAGATGTTAGCTACAATTGATTGGGGTGGCTTTTAGTGTGTATCAATCTAATTTGACATGTGTGATGACAGTATCAATGTGTTATCAGCATCTTACATTATTTAGAAGAGGTGTAGTTCAGTGGGTAAATGTTTGGTCATTGTGGGAATGGTATTCTATGCTTTTTGTTAGGTTAATTTGTGTTGTTGCAGCAGTCTAATTTTATAATCTGAATGTTGTATCAGTTTGTTTCAATAATGTTCTTGTTATTTTGCTATATTGTAATGCATCTCACTATAATGTCCCCTTTTTGACATGACATTCAATAATAAAAATAAAAAGTAAAAATATAAAAAATTAAAATAACATGTAATATAATTATAATTTAATTAAGTTTAGTGAATGATCAAAATGAATGCAATAAAGAGTTATGAGTACTGAAGGATTAAGATATAAAGGAGAGACCATTCAATATTTAAATTTATATTGGAAAAGGTAGAAACAAATACTTATTTATTTAACTCAATTTATAATTATTATTTAAATATTTCTTAAAATAACATAATCCTTAATATTTTTTTTAATTCTCTTCCAACTATCTCTATTTAGTGCCTACCATGTTTATGTGCATGTTTTTTATGTGTTTTGGATAGTAAGTCTAATTTAATTTGTCTATGGACTAAGACCTTAAATTATTGAGCTTCTCTTTGTTTTGTGAAAACTATAGCATTCTCTACTTAACAGGGCCAACCACGTGAAGGTGGAAGCTCATCATGGCCCCTCCTAGGAGTCTCTTATGACCCTTTACGACATTTTAAGAGCTCTAAGATTTATTCTTAGGGATCATAAACAGTCGTAAAGGGTCATAAGGGATCTTAGGACACAACAACTAAGAAATATAATTGTAAGCATCATGGTCACATTTTTTTGGAATCAATGTAATTGAGTTGTATACCCAAGCGACGAAGTGCATCTAGAAAATGAAACTACAACCTATTGGGATTGAGACAAACCTTATAAAACAAAAGCAGCTAGGAATGATCGCTTGCCAATATCTGTTAAATAGATTTGTTGGAGGACCTTGTATTCATGAGCTAGGAATGATCGCTTGCCAATAGTTGTTGAATACATTTGTTGGAGGACCTTGTATTCATGAGCTACAGATGTATTCAACAACTATTGGCAAGTGATCATTCTTACAGATGAATTCGACTTGGAATCGAAGGTGTGGAAGTTGCTTTGCATTGCTTGGGTACACAACCCAATTGCGTTTCCAAAAAAATGTGACCATGATGCCTACAATTATGTTTCTTAGCTATTGTGAAATCTACATATTTGATAGGAGAAGCATTTGAAGTTTATGTTGTGAATCCACTAAATAGGGTCAAGATTTGATTTGGGAATGTTGGTCAGATGATCTGAGAGAAAGAATGGACAGACAGATGGAGAGAGAGATAATACAAGTGGTAGAAAGAGCCATGCCATTTGCAGGACGCCACCATCCTTTTGGTAGATCAAAGGAAAACATGGTAAGGATTATAATACACATTGTCCTCAAGAATATTATCTAGGAGTCTTTCTATCACTTGTATTATCTCTCTCTCCATCTGTCTCTCAACTCTTTCTCTCAAATCATTAGACCATCATTCTCAAATCAAATCTATTAAATCAACAAAAATAAGTTTGACCCTATTTAGTGAATTCACAGTTTCTTTTGCATTCAAGATCGGGATTAATGCATACGCAATAGCTTGACACCAATCACCCATTACATGTCAACTATTAAAGCTTGTTAAATAGTTGCTAAGTTGTACTTCATAACAGTTAGGTGCTCTTGCACCATAGACGGAGATGCTAATGCAAGGTATGATGTTACTGATTTCCCTCTTAGTGCCCTAGTCCACCAACTCATACATGAAACCATGGGACAAAAAAGAAAAAATGTTGGATTTAAAAGCTTTTCCGATCGGTTATTAGGATTATGAACGAGGTCTGCATGTCAGATTCGAATGAAGCCCTAAGATTCATTCAAAGCCCCCACACCAATATCGGCATGGAGGCTTCGAGTGAAGCCCCTTGGGACCTTCATTCAAAGATTTGGCTTCATTTGAAGCCCCAAAACTTAGCTTCCCACTTTCCATGATAGAAGCCTGTTATTTTACAAGAGTCAAAAACAGTTTGTCCTCCATTGTAGAAGCCACTTGTAACACGCAGTTGTTTCATGCAAATCAGAGTCCACAGAATTTACCATCAGTCTCTTTCAATAGCTTAGTCCATCTTATCCACTACACAATAATTCAGAGGAATGTGCCAAGGCATTCCAAATCTTTGCCAATGTATAGACATGTGTCTTAAAATGGACCCACATATAAGATAAGATTCAATGTATATCTACACGAAATGAAGCTGAATTCTGAAACCATTTAGCTTTCATTTATTTCAGTATGGCCCATTTAATTTGCTATATAAATGTCAAAATGCAAGAGATATTGAATTGAGTATAATAAAGTAGAGAGGAACAACCAATGTCTTTGGTAAATGCAGTGAAATTGAAGTGTGTAGCATTTGCTGCACTGCCATTATTACCAACACAAGTATCTCAGTGTGAAAGGAAGAGAAGGCAATCAAGAGGTTAGGTGAGGTATGCATTCAATGCGAGTTCAAGTAAAAGTGTGGAAGTGGAAAGAGAGGAGAGGATTGAGATTGTGGAAGAGATTCTGTCTAGAGAGTGGCCTGAAAGTCTTTCCATACTCAATTTTGAGGATTTGTCAGTTTACTATGAACCACTTGTCTTCAAAGCTGAGGTAGATTTTGTTATAAATGTTTTTGTTATTATGTATTAAGTTTCAATAGATTCAAATATAAGATTTCCAAGATGAAAAATTTACAATTTAATTTGATTGTCTCAAATTGCTTTTTATCAATTTTTGAAATCACACCCATCATCAGAATTATATAGATCTCAGAAAGTAGAAAAAAATTATGAACTATAATTAATTTTCATGATTCTTAATTCAGATATATAAATCAGAATTGAGGTGTCTGTAAGTGTAAGGAAGCCAAAACTTATGGACAAGAGATTTTTCTATTGAATGTTTATGGCAGAAATGATCAAAGGCCCTGTATTTGACAGTCACAGGTTTTTGACAATTTGTATAAAGTTTTCTCTTTTATCTAATACAAGCTTATGAATTTTGAATCTATTTTAGTAAAAAGAACAACAATACGGGCATCCACATTGGCTTCCAATAGAATCCTAGGTGGATCCATTTACCACTCAAATTTATGTTTGCTCACTCCTTAGCTTTTTCCTTGGAGTCGAGATAAATTTTAAAGAAAATATTAATAGATTATATAAATAAATCTTTTAAATTCACATATGTGCTAGTTTTAACATCTGAAAAATTTAGTTAATTTTTTTAACATTTACACTAGCCTATATCTTTTTTCATAAGAAATATTTTGGTATTAATTTTTTTTTGTAAAGATTTAATTTTTTCTTATAATATATTACTATAATAAAAATATATTAAAGTAAATATTAATTGACATTGTGGTGATCTATTTAGAGCTGGGTCAAAATAGATAGGTGAGGCTATCATCAAAGTTCAAATTTTCACTGGTCCATTGTACTTATAGATTTGTGTCTATGTTGGGTGGCTATACTGAGGAACTTGAATGACTGAAGTGTTTGGCAGTCTTAAATTGAAAAAAAAAATGAGTAGTCTAAAGTATTAAAATTAAAAATAAACACAATTGAATTTATAAAATTGGCATTGAAAAATGTTACCATAGTGACCTTACTTTCTATTAAGAATTTTGTTTTTTCCTGATTGGCATGCAGTTACAAATTCTGAATAGGTGGTGGAATTAAAGATTTCTCTAGATAAAATGACAAGAATTAGATGGCAAGTTTCAAGGATTAATACAGGCCGCCCACATTGCAGCCCTATATGATTGCTTTCACAACCTGCCATCTTCGTGCATTTTTTCTATATGTATGCTAATTTGATTTAAGGAACTATCAGGCTATGTAATTGTATGATTTGATCATGAGAAAAACTTTGTGGAATAATGAAATATGATACAAGAAACAAGGAATATGCACTATGTTTCAATGAATTTTTAAAAATGTCAAGGTTGATTTTGCAAGATGAGCATCATAGAACTTTACAAAATTATGAAGACAAGGCAAATTTTGTGTTTCTGAACTAGAAAGCATATTTATAACTGAAGTATTGACATAAAAAGTTTAGTAACTATCCTAGAAAGTAATCTTGACAAAAGAGAGCATATTCTTAAAGTAGTGACTTGGTAGAAATCCATTAAAAGTGTCCATTAAAAAACACAATACAGCCTGAATATGTCAGTATATGGTAGAGAGTTTTACATGACATTCTTGGGATAAATAGAATAGTAGTCAAGCCCTATTCAAGAATGAAAAAGCTTGTTATTTTCCAAGGAGAGGACTTCTATCAAGACGAATCATTAAATGTGGAGTGCACTTTGTAACAGACACAAAAGATTGCATGAAAGTTGTGAAAGGGGTGCAGAAGATGCTCACTTTTTCCTTGTAGAGTGACAAGTGGTTGGTGTTTCTATTTTTATTAGTGTGAATTATGCAAAGTAGCCAATTGCATTTGATAAGAAACTCAGTGTCAATTCAGATGACATCCATTTCAAAGGAAGAAGACCTGATAAAGATAAGGCTCTTCAAGCCATAAGGAGATCAAAAGTGTTCAAAATTCTAGAACCCTACACAGTCGAGAGAAGACAGAGTGTGTAGAGTTTCCCCTAATAGTTGAGATCATGAATATAATCCAAATAGGCAGTTTGTGGAAAGTCGCATAGTATGAGTGAAGAATCTAATGAGATGATACACTGCATATCATAAAAAGGATGCCCCAAAAAAGAGTTACAGACTACACTCCTTATCCCTAATTATGTAATCTGATCTATGCCAGAAGCTAATCATGTCACTAAACATCTCTTTGACTCCCTAAAATCTCTACCCTTAGTTTCACCATTTTAAGATTTATGTATTCACCCATGTTTTATACAATTTTTTACATTTTTATGTGCAATTTTCCAATCATTCCCTCAATAGACATACCTATAGTATACGATAATAAGTTGAAAGATTGACCACATGATGACTGTTTTGACTATGATGTTAAACGATGTCTTGCATGGGCTATATAATTGAGATATTGAATAAGTTTCAGGAAGGTCCATTTTTATTATGGTGTGTGATGTGGTCTTGTTGAATAAAAGATTTGGAAAAAGATGTGCGGTGTAAATGGCATTCAACTATGAGTGTTGTGGCCTGCCACCCAACTCATTTGTTCCCCAATACTATGAGAAGTAATCTCTTCAAAGATTTATGTAATGTTGTTTGGCTTCCTATAAATGCCTATGCAACCATCTAATTCAAGTAAAATATCAGAAATTTAGAGATAAAAGCTGTTTCTTTGAAAAGCTGCTGTTCTGAATGACCCACTAACCATTTTTATCACTATTTGATATAAATGGTTAGTGATAAAAATGGTACTATGATTGGTTGGAGTTCCTTCACAAATGAGAATAAGTGGAATGTTATGCCTATACAAATCAAAACATTGAGCCAACTTTAATTTTATACAATAACCAATTAATATGAATGCAAACTATCATAAACCCATCAACTGATGTCAAAGCATAATGCAGTAGACTGTTTGAAAGCAATTTCAAATGGAAATAGAAATGAAATGCACCCAAATAGATATTCCTAATTAGAAATTAGGAATCCATTAACCGCTACTCCAAACCACAAACATGGTAATAGTAATGGAATCACATGGAACTCCTCAAAATTTCAGACGTGCCCTCAAAATTTCTACAATCAAACGCACCAGATTAGACGTGCCCTCGCGCCAAGACGTGCCCTCGCGCCAATGTTGATGGAGATCCTCGGGCCAAAGCCAGATGAAAATAATCTGTACCAGAGCCAATGATTTGTAGCAGAGCCAATGTTGATGGAGACCCTCGCTCGTGCCAGAGCCAAATGAACCTCGCAGAAAAAGCCAAATGAAATGTTTTGCCCTCTTTTTTTTGTTTTATGCTTCCATGTGTGTCGCAATTCCAACAAAACTAATTGGCCACAATTGCGACCAACATGGGCTAATTATTAAAAAAAAACAAAAATTTGCCCATTTAAAAAACTCGGTTGCAATTTTTGGTCACAAAATGACCTCAAATGCTTAAGTGTATATCTCCCTTAGACTCAGTCTTTCTTATGTAATGATCCCATCTTTTGGCCTTCACGTTCTCCAAAGTCTAAGTGGAGGATAAGAAAAAATTAAATTAATTTCTTATAAAGTCATTCAATTTAAAGGTGACTTTGTATTTAATTAATTTAATAAGTTATTGTATTACAAAGGAGATGCTTCTAGAGTGTGTATTAATTATTGGAAAGGTGGAAGCCTCTAGAAGCACAATTAATTATTGCAAGAGAGGAGTTTCTAGAGAGTGCATTAATTATTGGAAGGGGGAAGCTTCTAGCACTTGTAATTAATTAATGTTTTAGTTCTTTCTAGAAGGGTGAAGGAATAGGATAAATAGGGGTGAGAGTCTCATTGTTTAGCATGGGGATTATTGTATCGGATGATTGAGAATTGCATTTGATAAGGGTTTGGATGTGTGAATCACATATCTTTCTTGGCATTAGAGGACGTTCATCCTCTCTTGTAACATTCTAGACGTCATTCCCTTAGGGTTTAGCCTTTGGAATACATCTCTTTGTACTTGATTGCAGCATTTTTAGAATTAATATAATTTCAGCCTTGGTTAAGCTTTTGGGCATTCCTAGGTGTCCATTACAGTGGTATCAGAGCTGTTTCTAGGGTATCCATTACAGTGGTATCAGAGCTGTTTCTAGGGTATCCATTACAGTGGTATCAGAGCTGTTTCTAGGGTATCCATTACATCTTGGCAATAGGGAGGTGAGAGTGGTATCTAAATTCTCAGTATTTCTACTACTACTATTTTGCATACTAGCTCAAGGTTTTCTTGATGTGCTTGGAGCTGTTTCTCGACATGTTAAGGGTTGCTTCCCTTTTTGCCTTTGTTTGCAATACAATTTAGCTACTCCATCTTCTTATTGATCACCAATGTCATCTTCTTCCTCTTCAATAGTAGGAACTTTTCTTGAAGTGCTTGAGGATTCATCTAATGAGCCATCCCATGACTGATTTTCAAGAAATTCCACATCTCTTGAAATGATGATCTTCTTGGCGATTGAATCATATCGCCTCTAGTCCTTTGATTCTAATTTGTACCCTATGAAGATGCACTTCAGGCGTTTGTCATCTAGCTTTTTCCTTTGTTCCTTAGGCACATGTGCATATGCTACATATTTGAGCACTCTCAAGTGTTTAACTGTCCATTTTGTCCTTGACCAAGCCTCAAGAGGTATCTTGTTGCGAATTGATTTTGTAGGACACCTATTAATCAAATATATTGATGTTGCTACAGCTTCTCCCCAATATTTAGTTGGGAGCCCTTTTGCTTTCATCATGCTTCTAGCCATTTCAACAATGGTCCTGTTCTTTCTTTCAGCCACTCTATTTTTTTGTAGAGTATAACTGGCTGTAAGCTCTTTCTTTATACCATTCTACCTGCAAAAATTTACAAACATATTAGAGGTATACTCCCCTCCTCTATCTAATCTAAGGAACTTAACATAGTGTCCACATTCTTTTTCAGCCAAGGCTTTAAATTCAACAAATTTATCAAATACTTCAAATTTGTTCTTCAAAAAATACACCCATCTCCTATGACTAAAATCATCTATGAATGTCATAAAATAAGTACTCCCCCCAATAGAAGTAGTTTTCATAGGGCCTACCAAATCAAAATGTGCCAATTCTAATGGTGCTCTAGCCCTTCTAGAATTTTCAGAATTAAACGGAAGCCTATGTTGCTTGCCCAAAATATAAGCCTCACACTTGTCATAGGAATCTACTATGCTTGGCAAACCATCTACCATTCTTTTCTTGGACAAAAAATTTAAACTAGCAAAGCCAAGATGTCCATACCTGAGATGCCAAAGCTTGGAGGGGTCTTCAATCACACTCCTAAGAGCTGATTGCTAATGTACTATTGTACATGCATGCTTGGGAGGCGTGGCACTAACTTGAGAAGAGAAACATGTCTCTATCCTCAAGGGGAACATCTAGTTCTTTGTCATTTGGACTGCTACAAGTAATCTACTACTTCCATCGTTCTCATGAATGACACACTTGTCATTTTCCATCAGCACTTTGTATCTATTTTGAATGAGTTGTCCATGATAGGTCCTTTTCCCACTATGGGAATGGTTCTATTATTTCCATTCTTAATTTTAGACTTAAAAGTCTTGCTAATTAAAGAGAATAAACTTTCATTACCACTCATGTGGTTGCTACAACCAATGTCTAGGTACCATACCTCAGGGCTACCTTTTTCAACAATTCTACACATGATGAAGGCTATGAGATTGTTTGCATTTCCCATGTTCACATCAGCCACATTAACATTATCCTTTGAATAATCACCCTACTTCTTCTAGCATTCACGAGCATAATGCCCATACTTATGACAATAGTAGCATTCAACATTGCTCTTATTAGAGTTGCAATTCTTCTTACCTCCTCTAGAGCTATTTTGAGAGGTGCTTGCTCCCTCTTGGTTACTTGCTCATCCTGATCTTTTTGTACCATCATTCGTTTGACCATTCCTTCCATGACCTCTATTTCTTGAGTCTCTACCAGAGCCATTTCTTCCTCTCCCCCTACCTCTTGAATTCTCTTGAGCTTTGAAAGACTGCTCTTGGGAAGTTGTTGCTAATCTATTTATCTGGTGCTCATAGGTTTGAAGAGTTCCCATCAACTCATCCATGGTGAATGTGTTGAGGTCCTTTGGTTCCTCTATGGTCATCACAAGATTGTCAAATTTCTGAGGTAAACTCCTCAGTATCTTTTCCACAATGCTCTACTCTACATAATCTTCTCCATTTGATTTGAGTTGGTTTATCAAAGTGGAGATTCGTGAGCTAAATTCAACAATAGGTTCATTATCCCTCATCCAAAGATTCTTAAACTCCCTTCTGATCATATGTAGCTTTACTACTCTAACCTTATTAGTCCCCTTGAAATTTGTCTCAAGGATATCCCATGCTTCCTCATCATTACAAGGTGATGCTCAGCAAAAGAGGATGCTGAGTGAGCTCGGTAGTAAAAACAAAGAGAGGACTTGGTCAAAGACTAAACCAAGTGAGTTGTAGACCAAACTTATAACCTAGATATTTCCACCATTAAAATGCAAAGAGCCAAAGGATGAAGTTTTCAACTATGAACTTCTAAAATACAAAATATCACGCAATGATGAATAGAATAAGGGAACAACAAAGAATTGTATGCCTATTTTCTTTCTTTCTATTCAAATAAGATAAAACTATTAATCAAAAAATTTGGGAGCATTTGGCTTCAACCAAAAATAACCCTAAAATCTTCAAACTGATAAAGCTTAAAACTTTAAATTTATAGCTCTAATGGCTGCATACAATGATGCCTGGAGCAATCACTGCTTCACAGATCAAATCAATAAGAACTTACAGAATGAAAAAAAGATCCAACACATACAACTGCAACCATGGAACTGAAACCCTTCTGTCTTCTGAACTCTAACTTGATCTATTGATTAACTTCCTTCTCTGTCTGTGCTCTGCTCTACAATAGATCCAACTCTTCTAATCTTTTGCAACTTATTGAATGAATCAAAATACATTCCTTTTTATCTCTTGGCAAAGAATTTTTCCCTCTCATTTTGAATTTGAACTCACCTACCATGCATTCAATGTTTCTAACAGTTGTGCAGGCCGTCAAGGTGGTAGGTGGGCATTTGGCTCCAAGGGCAACTAACCTATTGCATTATATATTTCAAAAAGTTTATGCATAGTGATGTATTTCCTATTTTCACAACATACAAATGAAATATATAGTAGTGTAACAAGCAGTGATAAGCATGTACAATAGCATTTTCATTAGGGCGAAGAAGGAATAGGTAATGTTCTATAGCCTTTGAGAGGAGTAGACTCATGGAATTTATTAAAAGTAGAGTGAGAGTGGTTTGTCATGCATTATGGTTTGTCTTGTGAGAGGAATATCTAAGTGGGAACAATTAGTATTGATTGAAATCTGATATTTCTTTGATGTTTCTCACAATCTTGTTCGACATTTTGGAAAACAAAGAATATGGTGGAGGCTCTTATTGCCAAACTTGTGTGGTCACAATGAACCTTCGCTATAGTGCAACTAGAATGCATCCGTATATAGTGTTTTTTTCTTAAGACTATTTTATTTATACAATAGTGGTGTATTTTAGTTGCACCATAAACGAGGGGTGTTTGCAGTGCACCATCCTAGAAATAGGACTAATGCACAATGATAAATGAGGCCAAAATTTGGAGAAGATCATGATGATATCCTTTGCAGCTGATTGTGGTATGGGGAAGTGGCATGTACGTGGTAGAAAGGATGAGAAAAGTCTTGGTGGCTTCTTTAAAAGCTATATGGAAGGAGTTGAGGCTAGTAATGGAAAATGGGTTAGCAATCTTACTAAAGAGGAGAGTAATCCAGTGGAGTCGAAGGATGAGGATTGGTAAGTGGGTATTATGAAGTCTTTGTATAGCTATACGTAAATGATATATGTATAGATGGTAGTATGTAGTAGTAGTTATTGTATATATGTAGGCACAATGGCTCTCTTTGTAAGTCATTTTTAGCTCTTGATCGTGTATGGTAGGCAATTGAAGGAAGGTAGGCATTTAAGTTGATCAATAGTGTTTCTTTTCATAAACTTTATATCATTTTATATTTCTATTTCTCGTTTAACATATAGATATTACTTCAAAGAATGCAATTGTTTATTAAATAAACTAAAATTAAAACCTTACATATGTATACTTTCTTAATTAATTATTAAATTGAATTTGTATATTTACATTCAATTGATTTTCACAATAATCTTGGAATATATGAAATATTGACATTAATCAAACAAATTTAAAAGTCTTCAAATTTTATAATTTCTTTTATAAAATGTATTAATTATATAATACTATTAAAGATTGATTCAAAGATACGTGTATAGTCTCATATTTAAAATGCAAGAAAAAGGATTACTTACCCCGGAGAACAGTAATTCATCTTTATCCATGCTTTCAATAGCTATATCTAATGCTGATTTCCCTTGGTAGTCACAATCATTGATCAACATTTTTGTAGAAAATGCTAGAGACTCTGGCATACTCATCATATTTTGCGATTCCTCTCATATATCAATTCTGCATTTATAACGGCTAGATGCAAAGCATTTCTCCCCTCATCATCTACTCGCTCTATGCAATCTCCACCTCTTTCCAATATTAACTGCATTACTTTTTCATTTCCCTCCTTTACTGCACTGTGAAGGGGATTTTGGTTGTCACTATCCAGTTGATCACATAAGGATTCGTCTTCATCTAGAAGCATGTTTGCAATTTTCACATTTTCTTTAATATGTCTACTTTTCAACCAAGAATGAAACGGTGGCACAGTCTCCTTGTATGGAGGGACTGCTGCAGCAACATGTAGAGGCGTCCTCCTCAAATCATCAACTGCTGAAATGAGTTGATGCTTACGAGATAAAAGTTTCTTAACTACATCTGCAAAAACAGATAACGCACAATAAGAAAGTTATTAAAACGTTTAGGTTTTGTGACAATAAGATCTAATTACTCTTCTTCTTTTTTAAAGAATTGTCATAGGATTTTCATGTTGTCATATGTTAGAGATAGTCAAATTAATGGATTATAATAAAATATATTTTATTTAATATATGTTTATTGAGGTGTACACATTTCTTATGTTCATTAACATAATGATTTAAATTGCTAATTTAAAAAATTATTATTATTATTATATATGAGGTATATTGATTAAAAATAATTAAATTAAATATTCTAATAGTTCGAATATTCTTATTAAAAGGGAAATCAAATAATTTGATCTAAAATGTAGTATTTGGTTCCTTTGAAATAAGGACTACGAATGTTGTATTCATTTTAAATATACATTATGGTGTTCACTAGATTCTTTCAAGGTATATAGGATGTGTTTACTTTTAAAGTACCAACAATCGTGAAATAAGAGAGTGTGAAACTATCTAGGCCTAGATCATTTCTCAAAGACATGAAGAACGCTACCTATTTTAATTCACTTAGATTTTTGACACTAGCATTTGCATTCATTAATTTGGGGGACATAAAAAAGAATACCATCTTAAATGAAACATGTAGGGTTTCTAAGCTTTCAAGCAAGCTAATGAAGATTGGTTAACTTCAACTTCCATTATAATTTATCATTTTCCAAAGAGAGAGATACCATCCATAGAAGAAATGGCAATCATTTATTTTTCTCTTAGTTAAATAAAGAGAAAATTATTGGTTTTGATCATCGTCTCTTAACCCCATTTTTCTTGATTTCTCATTCCATCATATTTCTTCCTTTTACATCAATTAGGGAAGATTAAGTTTAAAAAAAATTTCTTGTTGGAATGAACAAAAGTCCTTGCCAAATCTCATTATGCTTTATTTGGCATCAAAAAATTTAAAGAAAACTTTTACATTCATGAAATTCAACTAATGAATTATGATTTATTGCACCTCCCCACCCCTCCCAAGAGAAAAACAAATAAAAAACAAAAATAGTTGAATTATTTCTTAGCTTAATAATGAATCCTAGATGGGGTCTTTCATGATAGGGAAAATAAAGGGTCATTTCTAGGTCATGTATATTAGATTAATATACATTATTATTTAACAGTAACAATAAAATATTAATTGAATTGGGTGATTCTGGCATAGTATTGTTGTAAATTTATTTCATTTCCAAGGTGGCCACTAAGGTTCAATTCTCTATTAGGTTGATATTCTCATAGGACTTGTGCCTTCAATCGGCTAATGTTTATGCAATATATGTGTTTTCATTGGGTTGTTTTCTATTATGGGAAAATAGGTTTTTAAGGGATTTGGAACCCTTTACAAAAGGGGAGAAAAAATCCCACAACCAAGCCCAATGCTTCTACAAAATAAGAGATTTAAGTCAAGCATCCTAAATGAAACCAATAATAAGTGTTTAGCCAAAAATGACCAAATAGGTTTTACAAATAGGACCCCACAACTTGTCAACCAAAATAAAAAGCTAAGATTTTCCTTTACCTCCCTTCTTCTGAAAATGAAGAGTCATTTCAAATGGAGGAGGATATTTTTTAGATATTTTTCAATTACTTGGATCCAACCTTGCTCCAACAAAGTAGCCTTATCTTGTCATCCTTAAGAAACCAAAATAGAGGCTCCATGGATAGCAAGACTAGGTACCGAACCCCAATCCTCCTCAATAGCCACGTATCCAATGGAAGAAATCTAGGTTGGAATAGCACCATTTTTTGGAGAAATCATATTAGACTCAAAAGTAGCATTGAGGATAGAACCAATACCAATATTGTAGAGCCCTATCACCCATAGGTCAAGAAATCTTGCACTGATCATAACCAATAGGATCTATTATTGTCACATCCAACTGATATGGGCCAAAAGGACAAGCAAAATCCTACGTAGAACTAGGAGGGACCTCTCCCTCTTTCAAAATACATTATCCCACATCTAAATCAGACTCATGAATCCCTTCCTCTTTAGGGGAAATTTTAACCACCATGTAGTTTTATGATGAAGCACCCTTCCACCAAGATGAGGACCTCTTAGGTTTGATTCTCTCCATGTCGCACTTAGCCACAACATGCCCATTTTATAATAATTTTCTAGCATCTAAAAGGAAAACCTTTGTAATCGAATGTCTAAATCCAAGAAGAGCTAGCCTTTGGAGTACAAAGTTTAAACTCAACTAGAAGGCCTTAGGATGAATCTATGTTTACAAGAATTAAAACATAGGTTGAATGAAACATATTAGAAGACTTTAAGTCCACCTATAGAAAATCACCTAGAGGACCGCCTCTCTCCTCAAGAATAAAGTCCAACTAGATATGGAGAGGGAGATTAGGAAGAAGTGCCCAAATGGGCATCTTGTAAAAAGATTCAGAAGTTGGGTTAAACTCCTGATATCATGTTTTAACCGTCGAGGGGAATCATTTTTTCCTTGTAAAGAAATGATCACAAAGAGTGGCTTAGCTATCCTCTAGGTTGTCAAATCTAGAAATAAAAAGCCCTTTTCTAGAGGGAAGATCTAAATAGAATCTTTAATATGGGGCTTAGATATCTAAACATGGAGCCCCAAGAGGGTGGGCCAAAAACCCCTAAAGTGATAAAATTGTATCTTCAAAGAGAGTCTTGCACTATTGCTCAATATCTTCCTTTGTATCTTCATCCAAGTTCAACCTAATGGATCTAAAACTAGGGAACACCTTATTCTCTACCTTCATAGTAGACCCCAACCCCCTTCATTACAAAAATATTGGGCATAAGAGGGTCTAACTTTGGCACCTCCATCACCAACATAAGAAATATGTGTAAGCCCTCCAGAGGCAACCACAACATTCAAATCTACAACCACTACCTTTACTGTAGGAACTTGTTGATGAGGGTTAGAGCTAGTAGAAAAAGTAGAATTCACCAAGGGGAAAGAAGAGAATAGTGTTGCATAGGGATGTGTGTATGCACTCGAAAGAGAATTTGAAATGGAAACAGAGTAAGAGCGCATGGTGTTTTTATTGGGCTACAAGTTATTCTCACAATTAGATGACCTTTATTATGCAACTATGTTCATAGATTTAAAAAAAATTATATGTTGGACTTAAGACTAAGGCCCCTTGGTGTGGCCATGATAGTTTATATGGTAAGATATTCTCTCTTAGTGGTCTCTTTGGGCATAGACTAGGCTAAAACCTAAATTTCTCTCAACATTCTTTTTTGAAATCTTATATATTTTGACTAGTAACAAAGGAAATTGTAGATCAAAATATTATTAGATTGGTATTGAATAAAGTCTTCTAGTCTATTTCTAATTTTAATTGAACATCAAATACTCATTCTTATGTGTATGTGTATTTTTAGAATATTTTTAAGTTATATATCTCTAGTTAAATATTATTTTTAATAAAATTTCTAATATGTAGCAAACCTATGAAGATATGTTATTTTGGTTAAAATTCAATTCATGTATGGAAATATAAATTTGAGTGTATGTTATTGATAGGTCTCCTAGAAGATATTATAATAATTTAATTTCATTATAATTTATGTTTGTGGATTTAAATACTAAAGTAAGATATCTAAAAAATATATTTTTAAAAAATTATCAACCAAAATGGTGTTGGAATTCTTTGATATTGTTGTATTTACCTAGTAGTGTTATAATGTATAAGTTGATTGACAAACTAATATTTTTCTTGATTTATAAGAAGATGTGAACATAGGTCCACTTCCATATATAAAATAATTTAAGAAAAGCAAGTATCACATGAACCCTTTGATAGGGGTATTTCATCAAGATCTTTAGATGGGTATAGTCACAAAAATGGGTCATTTTTAGACCAATGTAGATGGTTTTTATTTCCACTTACAAGAACAAAACCTTTTTGAGCTATAAGCAAGAGAAAAAATTTTCCACCATAAAAATATGCCTTCTAACTGATTTGCAACTGAAATTTGTTTTGTTTCCATTGTTTCTCTTTCTTTAAGAACCTTGAAGTAATTTGATGCTAAGAATTTTATTTCCTCGACTTTACTTTTATCCATCCTTGGTATTTTGGATGAAAAAGTATCAAAATATGAGTCACTTACACCACCATTCATTTAAACTAGCTAGTAGCTTAGAATATCTCACTAGAATAACATTTTACAGCATAGAGGTATTCTACAAGATCTAGGAGTCCACCAAATATCCCTTCTCAAGGGAGACAATAAATGAATTAAAAGGATAATCCCTAGGTGAAGGAGGGGAAAAGCCTTATTACAATTAAAAGGACCATGAAATTTATTTGAATCTTAAGGGGAACTGGGAGGAAGGATGTAATCTTGAGCCCAAATGTTAGATTCCCCACATCTTGTTTTTGGTAATGGAGGTATTCCCTTTAAAAAAATCTCCCTAGTTTTAAGAAATTTTTTGTTCAATCAATAGGTTGCTTTAAATTCCTATTACCCATCTTAAACTATATCTCTTTATGAATGTCCTTATATAAATTTATTTCAACACATAGTTGAGATGTAAGTGCGCCAAGATGGTGTTCAAAAAAGTAACTTGGAAATAATTTCATAGTGCACTCGTGTTATTCAAGTTTTAAATAAAAAACTAGGTTTGGAAAAATTGAGCCTTTTCCAAGGCAAAAAATAATGTGCGTGTGTGTGTGCGTGCGCGCGCGCGCATGTGTGTGTGTGTGTGTGTGTGTGTGTGTGTGTGTGTGTGTGTGTGTGTGTGTGTGTGTGTGTGTGCGAGTGTGTGTGTGTGTGTGTGTGTGTGTGTGTGTGTGTGTGTGTGTGTGTGTGTGTGTGTGTGTGTGAGAGAGAGAGAGAGAGAGAGAGAGAGAGAGAGAGAGAGAGAGAGAGAGAGAGAGAGAGAGAGAGAGAGAGAGAGAGAGAGAGAGAGAGAGAGAGAGAGAGGGGTGTTAGAGGAGAGGAGTATAGTTAGAGGGGGAATATAGAGAGAATATGATAGGGAGAGAGAAATAGATATATAGGGAGAATAGAGGAGAGAGGGAGGTAGAGGGAGGGGGAGGGAGAGAAAAAGAGATACTAGGGGGTAGGACAAGAATATGGTAAAGAAAGGAAGAAAGAGAAAGAAGGGAATAGGGAGGTATTGGGCTTATGATATGATCTCATGAAAATCACATGACCAATATTCTTAGTGGTCATTGATGGAAACTATCATAACCAACTCAAAAGAAGCACATTTTTAATGAAGGAAAGAACATGATTGGTTAAGGTAGAACAAAGACAAGATATAATCAGTGAATAAGTCCAAGGTTGAAGACTAAAAAAATGTAAGTGACAGTATAAAGAGAATTTTCATAGTGGTAAAGGTAGAAGAGAAATCAAGACACTCAATCATGTGTATAGAATCCAAGTGATTATCCCATTAAATAGTTACAACTATAACCTAATTGGTTGACTGGTGTAAACATATTTTATTATCACAAATTTCAAGAAAAGGAAGAACACTCAAGGAAAGCTAAAAGATTTGAGACATTGAAAGGTATAGCATGAGAAATCCTATTAGTTGATGTAATCATAAAGAGTGAAGGTTATGAGATGTTAACTTGACATCAATGGGTTGTTGGATCGGTATAAGGAATATTAAAGTGATTTATTGGAAAAGTTAATACATTTTGACTCTCTTAAGTAATGTATATAAAATATTTTGTTGAAGGTCAAAACAATCAAGGTAAATCATATTGAGATGTCAAGATATGTCAGATGCTTAAGGAGATTGAGTTGAAAGCTTAAGGTTTGAATGAATGGTCAAGATTAACATGAAAACGTTAGGCCTAGTAAAATAGTTCTTAAGAAGCTTTCATAGTAAAAAGATAAAGGAAGTATTGTGAAGTGTATGAAGGTTGCGATCAATATACAAAGCAAAGAAGAGAAGAGAATAGTTGTAGAAGAAAAATGAACTAATTAGATCTGATAGGAAAGGAGTGTCATCTTCAAATCAATGATTTAGTTATTTCCTAAAAGTTACAATAGGCAAACCCCTAAATAAGGTGAACCCTAATAAGTTCTAGTTATGAATCTCTTAACTATTTAAGATCTAAAGAAATTTTTAAAAATCCTTTAACAAGGTAGATCTTAGTATTTTTTTTTGTACTTGTAAAAACTAAAAATCACTCCTAACAAGGTGAACCCTTGAAAAGGGTAATTGTACACTGCTAACATGGAAACTCATATATTGCAGTAGTGATCTTGTGGGTATCTAATGTAGGAGCATTGATCTTTCTTTTTTGGAACCTATGTTTCATGTAGCTAGGGTTATGTTTGAGGCATATTGGTGGCCCTAACCTATGTGTGCATAATGATTAGAGTGATCATGTGGAATTAGAGCTCTTTTGGAGGCTATTGGTAATGTGTTCTTTATTTCTTGGGTGCACTTTGGAGATTGTTTCAATGAGGTTTGTTCCATGGGGATTTTTCTTGTGTGATCTTAGATGTGAATCATTGGATGACATGTGGGCCTATGTCTATTGCCACATAGTCTTATCTTATCTTAGGAGTAATTTATGATTGTAAACATGGGGCCTATCCTAAGTGTTATATAATATGTTAGGAGAACCTATGGCTTGAGTATTTATTTAATGTAATATGTTGGGTCAACCTATGGCTTAGTTTAGTATAAGTAGAGTTTCTTTTGATATCTAGAGTCATTATTGTGGAGGGGGCATGGAGTAGCTAGGAGAATCTTGAGGGATGATAGCTAGGAGTTGGATCTTTGCATATGAAAGTTGAATTATTTCTTTATTTATATGGTTGTAACGTAGAAGGCCTTATAGCTGAGAATGTTGGATGTAAGGCTTATGATGATATTATGAGAATAAGTGTTTCTTTGATCTAAAACTCTATGTTACTATTTGTTTGTCATTGTGTGATTACCTGTTGGAGGCTAGGTCACCTCTAAGTGGGGTACACCTAACCATGCACTACATCAAGTGGTATTAGAGAATAATTTGATCTTGTGCTAGTTGTATGGTGAATTAATTGTCCGTGGATCCCTAGATATCTTTTTTTTGAGTGGAAAATTGTGGTTCTATCTCCCCATTGTAGAGGAATCACAAATAGATTATTTTGGTTGTGAAACCTTGATGTGATGAGATGATGGAGTTTTTCTTAAGTGAAAAAATCACCAAATTGAGGTAGGTTGCAAGGTTGGAAAGAAGATCGTTGAGCATGAGAAAATGGAGTCTTGCAATCAAATAGCCAATGTGATGTAGTTGCACTCTAAGAGGAACCTAATGGCTATGTTGGATCAGTTTTGAGATAAATTTAATTTGAGGATTAAATAGATAAAGAAATCTTGTTTGAGTTGGCATGTACCACTCAGAAGGAGAGTTGTCTAGTTGTTTAGGAGGATTGTTTAGAGAAGAAGATGCTTTGTTGATGAAGAAAAGGTAAAGGTTGACTTAGTTGAAGATGATGAGATATGTATTAGTTTTCATGAGCAGATAGATGGATCTAACAAGGAAATTAAAGCGCATCTTGTTGTGAGCAATGAGAATGTTGATTATGAGATTTGTATTTATAGTAATGAGGATTTACATATCGATGAGGATTTGCATATGGATGCTGGTATGAAATCATATGTTGTTTTTGAGATGATTGAGGATGTACAAGTTACTTTTGATATGGTTGATTTGGAGTTCCATATTTTTGCTAATGTGAATATGGATTTGGATTCACATTTTGTTGCTTATATGAATGGAGATTATATTTTTGATGATATAGATGTTGCTACCAATGTGAATTTGGATTACATGCTATGAATGTGCATTCACTTGTTGTTGACATGGTTAAGGATCTGTATGTTACAACTAATTTGGATTTACATGTTTCTTATATGGATTTTCTTGTGGTTGGCATAGTTGAAGATTTAAATGTTGCTCTTATTTTACATTTGGGCTTACATGTTGTTGATTTGGTTTTGGAGTTGCATGATGCTACTGATATAGTTTTCATGTTTAAGGATGTTATTGCTACTAGTTGTGATCAATTGTAGATATTGTTGGTGAAGCATTATGATGTTCATTTTGTTCCTAGGAGTGAGCATATTGATTGGGTTGTTGAGATTCATTTGATTTTGATGTTTGAGGAAATGGAGCAGAGATGTTGGGTTTGTGGATTTATTCTCTCTTCCTTGATGGATTGGAAGCCTTTGGTGAAGATGAGATTGGGTGCAAATATTTCTTTTGGCATCAAAGTGTGGGACACACTTTTCCATTTACCTTGGGAGTCTATTGTAGGAGCATCAAGCTTGGTTTTTTAAGACCCTATGTTTTATGCATTTAGGGTTATGTTTGAGGCATATTGGTGGACCTTTTCCTATGTGGGCATAATAATTAGAGTGATATTAGATGTAGAGCTCTTTTGGTGGTTGTTGGTAATGTGTTTTTTATTTCCTAGACAGACTTTGGAGATTGCTTCTACAAGCTTTGATGTGTGGGAGTTGACTTGTGTGATCTTAGAGGTGGATTTTTGGATGGCATGTGGGTCTATGTCTAAGGCTACATAGTCTTATGTTGTCTTATGGGTTAGTTATGATTGTAAACTTGGTGCCTGTCCTGAGTGTTATTTAGTCTTTCAAGCTAACTTATTGCTTGAGTGTTTATTTAATGTGAGTGTTAGGCTAACATGTGGCTTGGTTTAGTATAAGTAGAGGGACTTATGATGTCTAGTGGCATTATTATGAAGGAAGCATGGAGTAGCTATGAGCATCTTGAGGGATGGTAGCTAGTAGTTGGATCTTCGCATATGAGGATTGAGTTTTCTCTGTTTATAATGGTTGTAACATAGAAGGCCTTACAATCAAGCATGTTGGATGTAATTCATGTGATAATATTATGAGAATAAGTGTTGCTTTGATTTGATTCTCTTTGTTATTTGTTATCTTATGTTGTGTGGTTACTTGTCTGGGGATAGGTCACCTCCGAATGGGGTACACCCCACCTTGAATTACATAAGTATCATCCCCATTATGGTTTTGACCCTCTAACAAGGGTTTTTATGATACCAAAATCATTTTTTTACGTGTGATGATTGTGTGCTGATTTGTTGTTATTATCTTTTATTTTCTAGCATCAATTGTATGCTTTACTATTTAGAATTGAATATTTTATCTTAACATAATTGTGGTTGAAGTTTCAAATTACATGTTTTTATTGATTCACCCCCCACCCTTAGTAGCTAAGAATCCTAATAATTGGTAGTAGAAATCTGATCCTCTTGATAATAAGCACAAAATCTTGTGGAAAATATCCATAATCACAAAGAGTTATTGGTAAGAGAAGTAACTCGGAAGTGCAAATTACATGATATGAGAGTTGAAAAAAATTGAGAAATTCCATCATTGACAAGATGAATGAAAGTCATGTGACTACATATATCAACTACCAAAAGTAGTCATGTCCAAGCATTCTAACGAAGCAATCGCATAATTGATGAAGAATAATCAAAATCTTAAAGACAAGGTGGAAAAATTTAAGAGAGAACTTGAAAGTAAATCAATTAGGATGTGTGAATATATTGAAGGAAAAAAAGTAGCTAAGGAAGCTAGAAAATCAGTTCATGATGCAATGATAATTGTTGGGAATGCATTAAAGGAAAAGAATGAGTAACTTTTCAGCATTTCACAAGAGAATCCAATCATGCATGAAAATCTATATACAAATACTATGGAGAATCAATAAATTTTGACTAAGAATCAAAGATTAAAAGAAGAGAATAAGAAGATGAAGAAGGAACTACAAACTAAGAAAGATGCAAATACAAAGTTGAATCAATATAGTGATAGTTTGCAAAAACTTGGCAATCAATTGAAGAACTAAAGGATAAACAATAATACAATTGGTCTTGGTTACAACAACCAAGGAAAAATCATGATCGATTCAAGTCATCCAAAGCTGAATCCAAGAAGCAAAAAAAAAGCTAGAAGGAAACCACAAACAAATCAAATAAGAGGTCTAATAAACAGGTACTTGTTTTAGTTATGGAATGACTAGTCATACTATGGATCTATGTAGAATCAAATAGGTGAATAAGTTCTATTAATTTGAAGGTCATTTATATAACTTTCATAAGTATAGGAATGTTCCATATGAGTGAAAATCTAGGCCTAATAGTAGACCCAACAATAGTAGTTCTAATGGATATTCTTACACATGCAATAAGCATAACCATACACCAAAATATCTTCATGATGCAAGATGTATGTAAAAAAGGAGAATATAAATCCAATATAGTAATAAGGATAGAAGGATCTAACTCCAAGAAATTAAGACATGTGTTAGGTTCACCATTTTATTTAGGGTGGGAAAATGGAAGTAGACCAACCCTACATAAATGCAAGGGGAATACCAAGAACCACCCCTTTGGATTAGGTATGATGGAAAAAATAAGAAGTATCAATGCGAAACCTAATCAACAAGCAAATGAATGACTTGGATTTATTTCCTCTCAACCCCACCTTAAGAGGATTTAGTTAAAGACATGTGAATAAAGAAATGTTGAAATGAAAAGTATGAAAATGAATAGGAGGAGAGAACATCTTATAGAAAATAAACCTCAAAATTTGTTATTGAATGATGTACAAGAAGTTGTTGTAACCTAACATCTAGGTTAAAATCTATGAGGTGGACAAAACCCCAAAATCTTTTGATGATATGTTAGGGACGAACTTGAGCATTAGGGGTGTAGTGTAGCCCTAATTGACTATATGCAATACTGATTTTGATTTCATAGTTTCAAAGAAAGATAAAAAGGAGATCCATATTTGTAGCATATCCTTCAATCTAAGAACCAAAACCTCAAAATAAAAGGGTTTAGTATTTTAGTTGAGGAGGGGAGGGGGAGTGGGAGCAGGAGGTTCATTTTAGTCAAACCCTAATTTAGGAATTAATCTTGAATTGAAATAATTGAAATGGAATGCTAGCAAGTAGTACCTAGTAATAGATCTCACATGAAGCAATATACATCTATGAATATGCTCTTTAATCTAGAATGTAATCAAGTATGTAGATGCAATAGCTTTGACTCGGCTTAAAAAACCCTAGAAAGGAAATCAAAGTGAAACGAAAACCTTCTTGAATGTATGTGCTTGAAATATGTATTTGTAGATCATGTAGAAGATGAAAAATAGGATCTTGAATATATGAAGGGAAATCTTGAATGTTGAAAATACAATAGAAGATCTAGCATGAACTCCTTCAATGGCTTGAATGCACAAATACTTGATCTTCAATGGAGAAAGCTTGAATACCTTGAATGCTTGAAGAAGAACTTGAACTCTTGAAAAACTTGGATGCTTGAACACTTGAGCTTGTCTAGGTGGCTATGAAAAATGGAGTAAATGGAAGGGTTTAAATAGATGTTATAATTAACTAACTCTCGCAGGCTAAAGAACCTAGAAGTTAACACCCAAACATCCCAGAACATAGGACCCTAAGAAAGGGGCAAAAATAGTGAACTACACCCCTAATTGGCCCATAAGGGGAAGACTAAGCCCTTGATTGGTCAGGGGTGCACTTAGCCCTAGATGATCATGCGCACAAACCATCGAGGCTCCAAAATAGGTCTCAGGATCTAGAAATCAAGTCCAGATTTCAAAGAAAATTTGTTTTGGTGTGAGAAGTAGATTCCAAGTGGATAGATGGCTTAATAGGAGGGACCTAATGGAAATAGATCCTATCTTAAGCTTAATAACATGAAAATGGGAGCTTTTTAAAGAGGATCTATTACTTTTTACCCCGATTCCACCTAAGGGAAAGGACAAGAAAGGGAAGAAGAAATGAAAGAGAGAAAGAGATTGATGATATTGCAATAAATAGGTGCTAAACCTTACTCAAATTGGAGTGCTTCCAATTTAAGATGGTGTAGTAATGTATTATGTCATCTTTATCTACTATATCTAATTTGGGTAACTAGTGGAATACATAAGGGAGTTAGTAATGTGTAGAATATACTAGTGTTTGACTCTTTTGATTATTAAAGATATAGTGGTGTAAAATTCCCTATATTATTCTAACATGTTAGTGTATGTTTAATGAACCATTTGGTAAAATATACAAGAATTATATTTTTATCCATAAGGATCACTATTTAGGTTTGGTCATGTAATTTGGTGTGCATTCCATCTATGGTGGTATTTTTGCTACCTAGACTCATGTGAATTGAGAACTCCCTGTGTGCTTCTCTTATTTTAATTAAAGGTTTTTCCTCCAAGTACATGCCCCTTTTTGTTATTTTATTTCTATCTTTTTCTTTTTCTTTTGTCAACTTTGGAACATTGAGTCAACTATGATCTATAATCTCTCTTTGTGTTCTTTTTGGGGATCATAATTTAGGGGTGTCAAGATTCATTTTAAATTTATAGTAATCTCATACCCCAACTCATAAACCTAATTTATCATTTTTTCTTCTTGTCCACATATTATTGGAGAATATTAGAATTTTTGGAGAAGGAGAGAGGAATGGAGGCTTATGCTCAGAACATGCTGGAGATCTCTAATAGGGATAGTTTAAAGAAGACCCCAGTTGATAAGGATATCATTCCGAAGGATGGGAAGGGTAATGTTGAAGATGGGACCCAAATGGAGTCTATTTTGTCTAAGGGGCCTTTAGCCAAGGAGACTTTGCTGGAAGGAAACTTTGTTAGAGGTGAAGTTAAGGACCTTCTTACTATTTCTCATGATGAGGAAGCTGTGTGGGAAGAGGAGGGATATGATGCCAATTGGATTCCTGTTGGTAAATATGCTAAAGGCAGAAAGAAAGGATGAAAAAAAGAGGAGGAGTTTGCATCTACCAAGAACATTAAGAAAGGACCCAAGGCATAAGGGGAGACTAAAATTCTAAAGAGTAGATCCGGTGGCCTTTCTTCTATGTATCTTGGGGCTACCCTCAAGAATGGGGATGTTGGGTCTTCCCCCTCTCTAGTGGGAAGACCTTCCAACTTGTAGAAGAAAAAAAATTGAGACCAATAGGAGCATTGTTGATGGTAGTCAGAGAACCATCCTTGAAGCAAAAAATTTCCATAAATTATGAAGATAATCTCATGGAATATTTGAGGGTTAAATAACCCTCATAAGAATTATATTTTGAAAAACATGATTAGGGATAATAGGCTGGATATTTTTGTTATTCAATAAACTAAGATGATAAAGGATAAGGTGGAATGTCTTCCAATTTTCAAGAGTGGAAGGATTATTGGAAATTATTCTAAGGAAGCATCAGGTGGTATGGTTGTTTTTTGGATAAATAGGTGGATTCAGGGGGAGATTATCTCACAAAATAGAAACATGATGGATGTTAGTTTCATAAACTCTAAAGATGATTTTAGTTGGGTCCTTAGTAATGTATATGCCCCCAACTCCAAATGGGGAAGAAAGGCATTGTGGGAAGAAATCTCTAATCAAAGAAATTTTTTTGCTGATGAGAATTGGATTGTGATGGGGGACTTCAATGTTTAAGTGGGACTTCTTAAAAAAAAAATTTGATTCATTTCAAATGTTTAAGTGGTATTTGGCTAGGGTTGAGAAGGAAACATGAAAGAGTCTAAAGTTCCTAAGATCAGACAGAGGAGGAGAGTTCACATCAAAAGAGTTTGAGATATTTTGCAATGACAAAGGAATTAAAAGGAAAACTTTAGCACCAAGAACTCCACCTTAGAATGGCATTGTAGAAAGAAGGAATAGACCAGTGATAAACTATGCCAGAGCATTAATGATGGAGAAAAATGTTGCTCTAAAATCCTGGAGAGAAGTTGTAAGTACAACAGTCTACACCCTGAATCGAGTACAAGTCAAGAAAGGTACAAATGCAACACCTTTTAAATTATGGTATGGTCACTCACCCAATGTAAAACATTTCAAAGTATTTGATTGTAAATGTTATATTCTTAAAGATTCTAGAAATGGCAAGTTTGATGCAAAGAGTGATGAAGGCATATCCTTTGGATACTCGACTAGAAGTAAAGCATATAAGTGTTTGAATACTAACACTAATAAGATTGTGGAGAATGAAAATGTAAATTTTGATGAGCATGTGGAAGTTTAGGTTGATGAAATCAAGAAACCAAAAGAATACAAATCCTTTGTATACTTCTATGAAGGGATGCCTACTGAAGAAGAAGCTGCCAATCAAGTTGGGAATTAGCAACAAGTTTCAATATCGGCCAAATCACAGCCAATGAATGTCGAGTTGCATTTAGAAGCCAAGCTATAGAATGAAGAAAATGTACATTCTAATTCTAGAATTAGTACACATGGAAGAGATGATGAAATATCAGATAGAGATGTGCATAGTGACTCTGAAACTAAAAAATCAAACATGGAAAGAATGACAGAAACAAGACTATCCAAGTATCTGAGAAGACATCACCCTACTGAACAAATCATTGAAGACAAGGAAGCTAGACCAATGACAAGGAACAAACTAAGGAATGAATCATGTCTGTTGAGCAAGATTGACCCCAAAATAGTGAAAGATGCACTACAAGATGATAATTGGCATAAAGCTATGAAAGAAGAGATAGATCAGACAGAGAAGAACAAAACTTGGACCTTAGTTCCAAGACTAGCTAATAAAAATGTGATTGGTACCAAATGGGAGTTTCGGAACAAGCTAGATGAGCATGGTGAGATCACAAGAAATAAGGCCAAACTAGTCTACAAATGTTATGCACAAGAAGAAGGACTAGATTATAGGGAAACATTTTCCCTTATTGCAATGATGGAAGGAGTAAGAACTCTACTTTCTTATGCTACTTATAAAGGTTTCAAATTCTACCAAATAGATGTAAAGTATGCTTTTTTGAATGGTATACTGGAAGAGGAAGTCTACATAGAACAACCAGAGGGATTTATTGACGACAACAACAAGGATATGGTTTGTAAACTGCATAAAGCACTCTATAGTTTGAAGCAAGCACCTAGAGCATGGTATGAGAGACTGCACAAATATCTTGTAAAGATTGGATTTGAGAGAATAGATGAAAACAACAAACTGTATATCAAGGCAGAAAAAGGTAAAGACATTTTGATATCTGAAATCTTTGTTGATGACATAATATTTGGAGGAAAAGATGTCTTATGCAAAGATTTTGTTGATAAAATGAAACATAAGTTTGAGATGTCAATGTTTGGAGAAATAAAATTCTTTGTTGGATTGCAAGTACATCATCTGAAGCATGGCATATTTGTGACCCAATAAAATTATATCAGGGAGATACTCAAGACATTTGGTGTAGAAGATTCAAAACTAGTCAGTACACCAATGATAACAGGACATAAGTTATCCAAGAATGATGAGTCAGCTGAAGTAAATTAGACAATGTATGGATCAATGATTGGAAAGTTATAGTATGTTGTGCATAGTAGATTGGACATTGCATTAGCTATTGGAATAGTGGCAAGATTTTTTGCAAATCCAAGAGAAAATCATCTGATGGCAGTAAAAAGAATATTAAGGTACCTAAAAGGAATAGATGACTTTGAATTATGGTACAAGAAGAGTGAAAAGTTTGAGTTGAAAACCTGCACTGATGCAGATTGGGGAGGTAATATTGATGACAAAAAAAGCACTAGCAAAGTTGCACTTTTCTTAGGTAAAAGATTGGTCACTTGGACCAGCAAAAAGAAAAATTGTACCTCACAGTCCATAGCAGAAGTTGAATATATTGATGTTGCTATCAACTGCACCAATATTATATAGATTAAACATCTGCTGCAAGGTATGAAGGAAGAGGTAACTAAACCTTTGATACTCTATTGTGATAACACAAGTGCCATCAACATATCAAAGAATCTTGTGATGCATGCCAAAAAAAAACATATTACAATTAAGTATCACTATGTAAGAGAATTGGTGGAAGATAAGCAAGGATGGAATATGTCAGCTCAAAGGAACAAATTGCTGACATTTTCACAAAAGCACTACCTAAAGATGCATTTGAGTATCTTAGAGGTAAGTTAGGGGTGATACCCCTATCCAAGGCTATTTGAGCAACGGAAAGACTACCCTACATCAAGTGAGTTGTATGTTGAAATGTTACAAATTGATGCAAAGGATACTTACTTTAAGTTTTTTCATGAAGTAACTAAAGTGTTGAAGTTCCAAATCAGTCACAAGCAAGGTGACAGAGGGAGAAATTGGAGTTCCTACAAATGTTACACTTACATGATAATATGCTAAAATAATATTTTTTTGGCATTGTTGTCATAGAGGGAGAAATAGCAGAAACTGATCAAATCTACAAAATCAAATGGAAAAAGGGAGAAGTAGTTGATACTAGAATAACAAAAAATGATCAATACAGAGGAAGAAATACTATGCAGAGGGAGAAATGACATGGTACATTTAAAGAAAAAAAATGTAAGAGGGAGAAATAGTAGTTAAGAAGAGAAAAGTTGATCAAAGTGGTAAGCTACAAAAAAGAGGGAGTCATACAAGAACTGATCAAACATGCAGAAGGAGAAGAAATAGCAAAAAGGAAACAACAACTAAAAGGGACAAGTAGAAGCAAAAAAAAATCAAGATAGCAGATCAAAGAGGGAGATGTGAAAGCTAATGAAAATAGAAATAGTAACAAAATTTCTTTTTGGCATTTGATTTACTGTTTTAACCTAGTTCACATTTTGATAACTTGGTTGATCAGTTTGGTTTTCCATCAATGCCAAAGAGGGAGATTGTTGAAAATCTGATTGAAAAGATTGCCATTGAAGAAGGTAGATTTTTTGCAAAGAGGGAGATTGTTGATAAAGAATGTTTTTAATCATTATTTTTTTACTGATGTCAAACCTGCTATTTGTTGGAATGACAAATGCTTATAAGATCCAAGTACTATCACTTAGTTGATTGATGAAGAGGATTTAATCGACAAGATGAAACAAAAGTACCTAAGAGAAAGGTTGAGTTATGGTTTTTTAATGAAGTGCAAGGATTAGTTAAGACAATGGTAAAATGGTGTATTGATAATACACTTGAAGATACAGAGTTTGGCCACACTAAGAAACCTTGGAAGAATAAGTTGTAACAAGGCTGTCTGCAAAGCTTGACTAAGTTCATTAGTGAATGTTGAGCAGATTTTTAGTTAGTGCCAAGCAAAAGAAAAAATCTAGTCTGTCAAGTGATACAGAAGGAGCTGAGCAAGTTCAGGTGCCAAGAAAGTAATGGGTGTCGAGCATCAGAAAAAACTCAATGGATACCAAGTGAATCCATAGTAGGTGTTGAGCATCAGTAAAATGTAGTAGGTGTCGAGTGTCACAATATGTGCCAAGCACCAAATTTTCAATAATGTCGAGTTGTTGCATTATTTGAAAAGTCAAAGATTCATCAAATTTGAGCCGACAAGTTTGTTACCTTGAATTTTGTGAACTAGATGGAGGATAAGGATGATGAGTTGGTGGCACAAAATTTTAGGTAAACTATTTTTGGGTGAATTTAGGAGGATTCTTCATGATGTTTCTAGAAGGAACAAGATATGGGTTAGATTCATTGAATCCTACCTAATCCATTCAATTTGAAATTCAAAGCAGGAAGATTCAAGTAGGAAAGAGGATTCTAGACTTCTATTTAAGGAGTCACGGGCCAAGAAGCTAGAGTGGTTGGGGTGCCAAGTTGCAAAGTTGTTGAAGTATAACAAGGAGAAGGCATTAAGAAGGAAGAACAGAGCATAGAGGTTCTGCTTCAAGAAGTGGCCATATAGGAGATTACACTGGTACATCGAGCATGGAGACTCAAGGAGACAAAGCTTGAAAGGAGGACAAGCTGTCAAAGCTACGAAGACTGAAAGCCAGGCAATGTTGTGAGTTGAACAAAGATCTAAACTCTGTAAGTTAAGTTTTGAGTTGTATCAGGTCAAAAGCCCTTTTTCTTACTCTCTAACAATTGGATCAGTTAGGGTAAAATCCTATGAGCTTATGTTGGTTTAATAGCCATTTGTAAATCCTTTAACAGGGTGGTATTCCAACTGAATGTTCTAAAGTCTTCTAACCAAGCCCACTTCTAACAGAGTGGTTAAATCCTTTAACCAGGTCACATTTAATAGTGTGTTGTAGCCTTTAATAGGGCAGGCCTTTCATAAGGCATCACTTCAGAAAAGTGAGAATTGAGTAGCATGTTACTGGTGGTTTTTCCCAATTTGGATTTTCATGTAAATCATTGTGTTATGTGTTGATCTTTCATGTGTTATTTTTGCATGTTGATTTTTAGTAACTTGCTAAGTAGAAAAGTTTAAGCTTGGATGCATAAATAGTTTAATGGGCTCACTTTACTTGGTGAAAAAAATTTATTAGGACATTTGGACCTTGAATAACTGATTCATCCCCCCTCTTAGTTATTCTAAAGCAATTCTAACATTTCTCTTCTTGTCCACATATTATTGGAGAATATTAGAATTTTATGTAGTTTAGGTCCCAGTTTAAAAATAAATAAATTTGATTAAATAAAATAAATGTTAGTTACTAGGAAGATACTTTCTTGTTAAGGAATTTAATTATATTACATATTTATAAAGAAAATTGTGAATAAATGTAAAACCATCTAGTTAATTTCCTTCAAATATCAATGTATCATTTTTCAATTATTTCTTCATTTGGTATAAGAGAGTCTTTAACAATCTATGTCTATGTGAAGATGGAATAATAGTTATAATGAAGAAATTCAAAGAATGGTTTTGGGTTTCTAAAGTAATTAGTTTAAAGTTCATTAGATATTGGTTGCTTGGTTGTGAAAACTCTAAAATTTTCTTCCAGTTTCCGATAGTGATGTGAGAGTTGTGAAACATAGTATGATTGTATTCTTATGGGCATTATTTCAAGGTTGTTAAAATATAAGCCATATAGAAAATGGCTAGATCAATATAAAGGAAAGTTTGTGATCACTTCAAGAATTAGGTAGAGTTTTTTGTAGGAGCCATGTAGAAGATGTGCCCTTTTGAATATTAGCTTTATTTTTTTATTTCCTAGTGTAATGAGTGTTGGGATTAAAGAAGGTGCATTTTTCCTATGCAAAGAAAGCAATAAACTAGTGTGTGTGAACAACACTTGGGGATAATTAATTGCATGATACACAACCTATTAATCTCACTAAAGAAAAAAGAGGGCATGACATCATGTCAGTCCTTTCAAGAAGAAAGGTGGAAAATAATCTTTTGGGTGCACATTGTAGTATTCATATTTAGTTTAAGCTCTATTAAGAACTTAAGGAGGCATCAAAATCACTTGGAGGAGATGTCAAATTTTTAAGGAAATTTGCCTCGCATTAAAAAAAATATTAGTGATTTGTACAATATAGGAGGGATTATATCCATATCACTTCAGTGTTAAATAGACTTATAGGAGTGTGGAATTTCAAACAACAGACATCTCATGTATGCGACTAGAGGTGGCATTAGACACACTGAAAGGAGATCTGGAATTTTGGAGGAAGTGTGTCTCATTGTACATGGAGGTTGTGAACACTTCATATTCTCTCATGTACAAATCTGTATAGTGGGTTATTCAATGAGTAGATCAAACCAAGCAGTTAGTCTATTATTTAATAGGTGAGCAAGGAGGATATGTTAAGAAACTTCATAAAAGTCTCTTAAAGGGTTGGATTCAAATCCCTTGTAATGTTCCATTCTTTTTAAAATAAATGTAAAAAAGAGGCAATATTGAAAACTATTACATTTTTATGAAAGTTAGTCTCTACTTTTAGAATAAATAAAAGAATATTAACAAAATAAAATTTAGTTGACAAGAAGGTACTTTCTCATTAGGTAATTTCTATACTTTTATAATGGAAAATAAAGCATTATATTTTGAAGCAATAGAAAACCATTCAATTTAGTTTAGTTAGATATCAATGTATCATTTTTCTATTTCTCTTCACAAATTGTAAGACAAATGCAACTCATCTCCTCTAATTCATCATCCATGTTGCAAGTACCATATTTATAAGGCTTGGTGAAGCATGAACGATAATATGACACATAGATATCTCCCCTTTAAAACCCTCTTTTGAGTGATCGAGAAAATCACTTCAAACAAAATCCTATAGGAATCATGGAAAGCTTTGAAAAACAAAATCAAAGCTTCTTGTGTCATTGATAGAAATTCAATTTTTAGTTGGTGGCATGCTAAGGGTAGAAAGAGTTGAAGTATTGACGTATTAGTTTTTTATTTTATTTTAGAGATTATTTCCATTTCTCTCATTTTTTTAAAAATTTTCTTCACATTCCTTTGTCTTCTTATCATAAGGTTTTTATCCTAGTATTTATGTAAGGTTTTGAGTATATTCCATGGTATTTCCGACATTAAAATTTTCCTTGGTCAAGGTATTTTCTTTTGTATTATTATGCACCAAAAACCTTATGTTTAAATGACTCATTCATCAAGGTTGAGTTATAGGTATTTGGAGTTCTTCTTGTGTATGGTTGTGCTTTAACCTTTAGCCCACCATATGATCTTTTTGAACTAGCGATAGCTAGGGTTACCAAAGAAACATAAAGTCACTTGGAAGCTAATAAAATAATATATAGAGTGACCTTACCTAACATATCATGTGATGACTACCTTGGGAGTAAGAGTAATTAAACAAGGTTTATTAAATCATTAAATTTTAAGAATATCAATATTTCAATTTTCAAGTTATGAATGGAATATAACCCCAAAAATATTAATCCCTAATCCTTGGAAAATTGTTTTAAAAATAATTGAGTAAAAAAGGAAATAAAAAAGTTAAGATTGATGTTTGTAGATCAAGGTTGAAACTAGTCTCTTTGCATAAGATGATAAAACTTCATATTAGAAACCCTGAATCATGACTCCTAATCAACATTAAAAGGCTATTATAAAGAAGAATATGATATTCAAATACAATATCAGAGATTAGGAATACAATTATATTTTTCATAAGGAAATAGGGCATGATGATCCTCGATGAAAAATCCCAAATAGTAAAATTTGAGATAATGCCAAATATCAAGCCCTAAGTTTCCACATGCAAAGTTAATCGTGGATCATCTTTAAAAAGGTTGACCTATAAATCAAGAGTATAAAAGAAAACCATTTTCAAAATCCCCATAACTAAATCATCAAACTTCATAGTCCAATATTTTTTTTAAAAATTGTTCATTTTTTAATATTAAATGATATAATGAACATTGAACCCCAAGCTTGAGAATCTTTGAATTTTTTACCTTTTTATTGAATGTCAAACATCTAGTCTAGGAGTTTGTCATGTTCATTTTAATACATTATGTCTTTGCATAGCCTTTAACTTTAGATACTTAAACATCAAGCCAATTTTTTTAGAATTTGGGATCTTGGATTCTAATCATTATAAAGAAATTTTAAATTTGGTCAAATATAATGCATGAATTCTCTAGATCAAAAATATTAGAAAAAATATAGATGGTGAAACTCTTTTTGAATAAAATTTTCATAAATTCATTTTTATTTATTTTTAATTACAAAAATATAATCTATTAAAGCTAGGTTGAACCTTGCTAACCTCTCATTTATTCTACATGGTCATTAATACCTTCTCTACTTAGTAATTTATAACTCATTACAAAACTTCAAGTTCATACACCCTTAAAATGAGAGAAGCCCTCAATAAATATAGGACAATAGATAAAAACATTAGTGTCACTTTTTCAATAACCTCCATTTGTAAATAATTAATAATATTATGTTTATTATAATATAATTATTTTAAATGGGATATGCTTAAATGAGCATCTAATATATAATTATATATAACCTTGTATAGAATATTAAATGAATGTTATAAGGTTATGACTCCTAATTATATTGTTTTAACACTCCCCCTTAATGTTGACAAGGTTATCACATGTCAACTTTCATAAAATAAAATCTAAAGGACCTCAATAACATAGTTCCTTTTTTATAGATTTTTCCTATGATGGACTCTCATATTCCCACTTGTTCCCAAATTTCAAATTCACATTTTCCACTCCTATAGATTGGAAGAAACAAAGCCTATAAGAAGGTTCCCTTGGCTATATAGTATAATTACTATAACATTTTGGTTACTATAACCTCTATTCTAAAGTTTGTGGTGGGAAAGGAGCTATTTATTTGAAGAAGTTTTCTCGTGTTTGTAGATTTCATTGCTTGTGGTTGTATCTAATAGCACTAAAATCTTGTATCGTTGAAGTTAAGACCTAGTCATTTGGTAAGGTGGGAATATATATGTGATTGCAACTACTTCATGAATTATTTTGACTTTGTAGAGGATAGAAATGTTGTCAGTCCCTTGGAGTTTGGAAATGTGATTTTTCATGAATTTTTCTTTTTCCTTAGACTCCCTCCTTCATCCCCCTTTTGGACCCTATTATATATTTTTTCCCACTTAGGTCAAGCTCTCACATACCCCTTTTCAATTTTGGTGTTTACTTTTGTGTTTTGGTCTATTAACAAGAAATAGGCCAATTTATCATGTTTGGTCCTAATAAAAACCTTTTCTCTAACACCTACTTTATGATAATTCTAGTAGATTTTGGCCTTGCTAAATAAATTTGCATTGAGATCTCTCTTTGGGTGAGAGAATTGCATTGGAGATAGATCCTAAATTATAGAGGCATCACTTTCAAATGTAGGCAGTGCTTTGAACCTAGACACTTGACCTCATCTTGTCCTTATGATTCACAGTTCACTCATCTCCTAGCTAATAGAGATTTGCTAAATAGTTCATTTATGCCCTTCTTTGGATAGTTAAAATACAATTATGATTCTCAAGAAGATTACGTCTCCTCTTCCCTACCATTCCTCCTGCTTTGGTGGGTCATTATAGCTTAGGTCTAGTTGTTTCTCTAGAGACCCTATCTCCTTAGGTGATTGTTGTTCCTGCTAAGGAGGTCTTTGATTATAGTGTTCCCTTCATGAATTTTTGTGTTGACTATGATGTTATAGATCCTTATAGTGCTCACTCAAGAACAATAATAATCTCATCTATGGTCTAGGAATCCTTCTCTCTAAAGTATAGGTTTCCTCTTTTATGGTCGACAACTCACTTATCTAACTCATCTACTACCTGTAATGACTCATGTAGAATTTCAGCCATTACTTCTCTAAATTCAAATGTTTCTCTCTATGTCATTCATAGACACATACAAAAAAAATTTAATTTATTTTCTTTCTACAAGTTGTAGATTGATTCATTAGAGAAGTTTCTAGGCCCTAGCTTCAATCTTCTTTAAGTTTTTTATTTGTGGTTTTGAATACTTTCAAAACTATATTTGTTCATTTAGATTTGTTCTTGAATTTGACCCTAACTCTATTATTTACGAGTTGAGTGCTTTGTTTTGTTGCTTTAGGAATTGATTATATTCTAGCTCTAGTTTAGACTGTTTGATAACACAAATGTATTCCAATATGAAGATTGTGCATTCCAATCTACATGAAACTCTTCATTTTCATAAATTTTAATCCTAGATTTTTAGTAATGATACTACAAGATCTTATAAAAATATAATGGATCCATGGTAACCTGAAATTAGTCTCTCTCTGGATTCATTATATAGTGTATGCAAGTCTTATACAATACAATACTTTTATGAGTGGAAGATTTATAAGGAGAATAATTTATTTAAATATTCACATAAGATTCTTAAAAGCATTCTTGTAGGACTTTAAATTCTATATAGTTTTTGAGTCAAACTCATTGACCCATGTTTCATAAATAGGGATTCACAAAACCCATCTTTCATTGCATTTAAGCAATACTTACACAAATGAAATAGATAAAATTTCTATTACTAAATTAAAAGAATAATAATTTTATTATTACTTTTGTACTGACACATATATCAAAATATACCTTCAATGATTTGTTTACCAAAGTAAAGGCATTTTAGGGTTTGTAGTCTTAGCGTACCCGTTTGTTTGTTGTAGACGACACAGTGTAATGATGTTTGGCCATCGAATCCCTTGATGTAAATCTCCATGGGGGTAGGATCAAAGAAATCCTCAAGTTTGTCAATGATGTCCATGTGAACGGCCAAGGCAGCTTTGAATACAGTCGTTTCACCAGCTCTATTCACTACATTGGCAAGACCAGAATCTTTATTCAGTACACTGACAAGACCAGAAGAACGTTACAGTAGAATCTCTACAACCTCAGCATGCCCTCCACTAGCAGCTTCATGCAATGCTATGATTCCATGCACGTTCTGTCTGCTCAACAACCCACTATTCCCCACTTCCAAATCAGATGGAGGCAACAACTTTTTTACAATCTTTTTGCTACCATAAAATGAGACAATGTGGAGAACAGTATTCCCAGCATGACTAACTTCTCTCCATATATATGTGAAAACTCAAAAAAAATTGCTCGGCACTAACTATTGCCGAGTGCTAATTTTGCTTGGCACTTTAAGGAGCCGAGTGGCAGGAGGGTGCCGAGTGAGCTTGGTACATGAAGGAGCAGAGTGAGCTCGGCATGTGAAGGGAAACTCGATACAAATGGATGTCGAGTGAGCTCAGTAGTGTGGATACTAAGTGAGCTCGGTGACCACTACAAGGTGGAGCTCGATAGAAGAAGATGCCAAGTAATCTCGGCTTAAACTACAGAGAGAAAACTCAAACAAAGGCAAGACTAAGTGACAGATTTACAACCTAGATATTATCACCATTAAAACTAGAGAGCCAAACCTTGAAGCTTTCAACAATGAACTTCTTAAATGCAATAAACAGAGGAAGAACAATGGATGCACGTATGCCTACTTGCTTGCTATTCAACCTTGATTAAAACTATTACAAAATTTGGGAGCATTCGGCTACAACCAAAAAGCCCTAAAATAACCCTAAAACTTCAAACTTTAAACTTGCAGCTCTAATGGCTGCATACAATAGTGCTTCGAGCAATCACTGCTTCATAGGACAAAACCAATAAACTACGAACTTACAGAATAACAAGAAAAAACACGTGCAACTGCAGGCACAAAACACTACCTCCTGTCTCTACAACTTGATATGTTGATCACTTCCTTTTCTTCTTCTTTCTCTGCTCTGCTCTACAACTTCTAATATTCTTCAACTTCAACTCTATCTGTCTGGTCGAATGAATGTGAGAAATTCCTTTGTCTTACTAGCAAAACATTTTCCCTCTCATTTCCAAATTTGAAAACTCACCGACCACATTCAATTTTTTCTAAACATTTTGCAATCCATTAGGTGATAGGTGGGTGTTTGGCTCCAGGGGCAAACAACTATATGCAATAAATATTCCAACACTCCCCCTTTGTCCTGAGCCAAACAAACAAGGATCATTGTTGATCCAAATCAACTACACCAAGACACTCTCTTAGGCGTACAAAACTTCCAATGCCTAATGGCATTGTGAAAATGTCTGCTATATGCTACTCAGACTTGCAAAATTCTATTTTGATATCCCCATTCTCCCACCAAATCTCTGATGAAGTGATATCTGATCTCTATATGCTTGCTTCTATCATGGAAGACTGGATTCTTGGACAATGCAATTGATAGATTTTGTCACAATAAATTGTGGTTCCATCTTCTTGCCTTTCATTCAAATATGTTAAGATCCTCCTTAACCAAATAGCTTGACATGATGCTACATTCACTGCTATGTATTCAACTTCTATTGTAGATTGAGTAATAATAGGTTGCTTCTTGGATGCCCATGAAATTGCACTTGATCCCATATGAAACATGTATCCGAAAATGTTCTTCCTATCATCTAGATTTCCAACCCAATCACTATCTATATAACCTACCAACTTGAAACCATTTTTTGCAGTATGAAAAATTCTGAATCCCTTGGTACCATTCACGTACTTTAGGATCCTCTTTCTCACTTTCCAATGGGAATCCTTTGGTGTTTCCATAAATCTAAAAATCTAACTTACTGCATGCATTATGTCTGGCTGAGTTGTAGTCAAATACATCAAACTTCCAACCATACTCTTGTATAGTGTTGGATTCACACTTTTGCTGCAATCTTCCTTACTCAACTTTAGGCCTACTACTGTTGGTGTTGGGGTTGCCTTACTATTCTGCATCTTGAATCTTTCCAAAATCTACCTTGCATATTTTTCTTGAGAGATGAAGATGCCATCATGCATTTGTTTTACTTCTATGCCTAGAAAATACTTCAAGAGACTTAGGTCTGTCATTTCAAATTCATTTTGCATGGCCTCTTTGAACTCACCAATTACAAAATTATCATTTCCAGTGAAAATTAAATCATCAACATATAAGACAACAATCAACACATTACTATTTGCTTCCTTGATGTAAAGAGTGGGATCACCATCACTTTTGCTAAAGCCATTGCTCATCAAATATGAGTCAATTCTGTTGTACCATGCCTGTGGAGCTTGATTGAGCCCATAAAGAGCTCTCTTCAATCTATATACCTTGTTCTCTTCACCTATAACTTCATAACCAGGTGACTGCTCCACATACACTTCTTCCTTCAATACACCATTTAGGAAGGTAGACTTCACATCCATTTGATATACCTTCCATTTGTATTGGATTGCAATTGCTATGATAGCACACACGGTTTTCATTCTTGCAACTGGGGCATATGTCTCATCATAATCTCTGCCATACTGTTGTTTGTACCCATTGACTACTAAACATGCCTTATGCCTATCTATTTTTCCTTCAGCAATGCACTTGGTCTTGTATACCCATTTCACTCCAATTACTTGTTTCTTGGGAGGCAATATAGTTAACTCCCATGTCTCATTTCTTTCAATAGCATATATTTCCTCATCCATGGCATTACACCATTTCTCCTTTTTTACAACTTACTTAAAATATATTGGGTCACTATGAGAAAATAATGTAAAATTTACACTCTCATCATAATCTTCTTCATACCTTTCATCTTGGTATATCTCCCTTAGACTTTTAGTCTTTCTTTCCAATAGGGAGGTGAGAGTGGGATCTAAATTTTCAGTATTGTTGTTGCTACTATTTTGCATACTAGCTTGTGGCTGTCTTAATGTGCTTGGAGTTGTTGCTCGACATGTTAAGGGTTGCTTGCCTTTTTTCCTTTGTCTACAATCTATGTTTGTTGCTCTATCTTCTTGCTGATCACCAATGTCATCTTCTTCCTTTTCAATGGTAGGCACTTTACTTGAAGTGCTTGAGGATTCATCTACCGAGCCATCCCATGATTGGTTTTCAAAAAACTCCACATCTCTTGAAATGATGATCTTCTTGTTAATTGGATCATATAGCCTATAGGTCTTTGATTCTGAGCTGTACCCTGTGAAGATGCACTTCACACCTTTATCATCTAGCTTTTGCCTTTGTTCCATAGGCACATGTGCATATGCTACACATTCGAACACTCTCAAGTGCTCAACTATCCATCTGCCCCTTGACCAAGCCTCAAGAGGTATCTTATCACAAACTAATTTTTAGGACACCTATTGATCAAGTATACTATTGTTGTTACAACTTCTCCCAAATATTCAGTTGGGAGTCCTTTTTCTTTCATCATGCTCCTTGCCATTTCAACAATGGTCATGTTTTTCCTCTTAGCCACTCCATTTTGCTGTGGAGTATAATTGGCTATAAGCTCTTTTCTTAGGTCATTTTTCCTACAAAAATTTACAAACATATTGGGGGTTTACTCCCCTTCTCTATCTAATCTAAGGACCTTAATATAGTGTCCACATTCTTTTTGAGCCAGGGCTTTAAATTCTACAAATTTATCAAATGCTTCAGATTTGTTCTTCAAGAAATACACCCATGTCCTATGACTGAAATCATTTATAAATGTCATAAAATAGATACTCCTCCCAATAGAAGTAGTTTGCATAGGGCCTACCAAATCAGAATGCACCAATTCTAATGGTGCTATAGCCCTTCTAGAATTTCCATAATTAAAGGGAAGCCTATGTTGCTTACCCAATATGCAAGCCTCACACTTGTCATATGAATTTACAATGCTTGGCAAACCATCTACCATTCTTTTCTTGGACAATAAATTTAAACCAACAAAGCCAAGATGTCCATACCTAAGATGCCAAAGCTTGGAGGGATCTTTAATCATGCTCCTAAGAGTTGATTGTTGGTGTACTATTTTACATGCATGCTTGGGAGGTGCAACGTTGACTTGCGAAGAGAAACATGTCTCTATCCTCAATAAAAACATCTAGTTCTTTGTCATTTGAACTGTTGCAAGTAATCTATTACTCCCATCCTTCTCATGAATGACACACTTGTCATTTTTCATTAGCACCTTGTATCCATTTTGAATGAGTTGTCCAACACTCATCAAATTGTACTTCATATCGGAGGCAAAATACACATTTTGTATTTCCTTCTTCTAACCTTGCTTGGTGCGGACCATAATAGATCCTTTGCCCACTATGGGAATGGTTCCATTATTTCCCATTTTAATTTCAGACTTAAAAGTCTTATCAATGAAAGAGAATAAACTTTCATTACCACTCATGTGGTTCTACATCCGCTTTCCAAGTACCATACCTTAGGGCTTCCTTCTTCACTAATGTTACACATGATGAAGGCTATGGGATTATTTGCATTTCACATGTTCACATCAGCCACATTAGCACTCTGCTTTGACTGATCACCTTATTTCTTCCAGCATTCACCTGCATAATGTCCATACTTATGACAATAGTAGCATTCAACATTACTTTTGTTGGAGTTTTAATTCTTCTTACCTCCTCTAGCGTTGCCTTGAGAGGTGTTTTCTCCCTCTTGATTGCTTGCTCTTCCTGAGCTTTCTGCACCAACAATCCTTTGACCATTCCTTCCATGACCTCTGCTTCTTGAACCTCTACCGGAGCCATTTCTACCTCTCCCCCTACCTCTTGAATTCTCTTGAGCCTTGAAAGATTGCTCTTGGGAAGTAGTAGCTGACATGTTTATCCAGTGCTCATGGGTTTGAAGAGTTCCCATCAACTCATCCATGGTCAATGTGGTGAGGTCCTTTGCTTCCTCTATGGTCATGACAAGATTGTCATATTTCTGAGGTAAACTCCTTAGTATCTTCTCTACAATTCTCTACTCATCATAGTCTTCTCCATTTGATTTGAGCTAGTTTATCAAAGTGGAGATTCATGAGTTGAACTCTGCAATAGGTTCATTATCTCTCATTTGAAAGTTCCCAAACTCTCTTCTGATCATTTGTAGCTTCACTACTCTGACCTTATCAGTTCCCTTGAAGTTTGTCTCAAGGATATCCCATGCTTCCTTTACATAATTTTCTACTGTAATCTTGGAAAAAACTATCTATGTCATAGCTGCCTCAATAAGACTTAATGCTTTAGCATCCTTTCTCTTGGACTCTTTCAACTGAGTCTTTTGTGGATTTGTAAGAGCAACATATTGAGCTGGGTCTGTCACATCATTGAACCCATTAATCACAAACTCCCATAAATCATTTACAACCATTATGATTTTCATTTTCTTTGCCCATGTATCATAATTCTATCCATTAAAGGATGGTGGCTACTACCATATCTTTCTCGCATCTCCTGCCATATCAAATATCCCAAAAAAAAGCCCTAACTCACTATGGATGTGGGGCCTCAAAGCTTTGATACCATGTGAAAACTCAAAAAAATTTGCTCAGCACTAACTATTGCCGAGTGCCAGTTTTCCTCGGCACATTAAGGAGCCGAGTGGCAGGAGGGTGCCAAGTGAGCTCAGCACATGAAGGAGCCAAGTAAACTTGGCACGTAAAGGGCAACTCGGCACGAATGGATGCTGAGTGAACTCGACAGTGTGGATACCGAGTGAGCTCGATCCCCACTGTAGGGTGGAGCTTGGTAGAAGAAGATGTCATGTAAGCTCGACTTAAAATGAAGAGAGAAAATTCAAACAAAGGCAAGAATGAGTGACCGATTTACAACCTAGATATTATCACCATTAAAAGCCAGAGAGCCGAACCTTGAAGCTTTCAACAATGAACTTCTTAAATGCAATAAACAGAGGAAGAACAATGGATTCACATATGCATGTTTTCTTTTTATTCAACCTTGATTAGAACTATTACAAAATTTTGGAGGATTCGACTACAACCAAAAAACCCTAAAATAACCCTAAAAATTCAAACTGGTAAAACTTCAAACTTTAAACTTGCAACTCTAATGGCTGCATATAATAGTGCCTAGAGCAATCATTGCTTCACAAGAAAAAACTAATAAACTACGAACTTACAAAATGACAAGAAGAAAGACATGCAATTGGTAGCACAAAACACTTCCTTCTGTCTCTGCAACTTGATTTGCTGATCACTTCCTTTTCTTCTTCTTTCTCTGCTCTGCTCTGCAACTTTTGATCTTCCTCAACTTCAACTCTATCTATCTGGTCAAATGAATGTGAGACATTCCTTTTGTCTTACTGGAAAAATCTTTTCCCTCTCATTTCCAAATTTGAAAACTCACCTACCACATTCAATTTTTTCTGAACGTTTTGCAATTTGTCAGGTGGTAGGGGGGCATTTGGCTCCAAGGGCAAATGACTATATGCAATAAATATTCCAACAATATCCACGTCCAGACTCAACAATTCTTGAAGTGCCTTCACATCGTCTAATGCAGTAGCTCTATATAGCTTCCTGTTCATAGCTCTCAATGTTCATATGTTGGACTTCCCAAGTGTTAATTTTCAATTTGAGGCTTAACATCATTTTTGTATTGGAGATAAATCAAAGGGGTGTTTATTCTAATCTTGCTTGAGAGTGTTGCATTTATTCTAACCTTGCATTGCTATCTGATGGGATATTTCAACAACATTTTGTTGGCAAGATGATGGAGACTTGTGACGCTTGGGAAGAACGTCGCTGGAATTTGCTTTAATAAAAGTATTACTAATAATGTTTCTTTTAGCTAGCTTTTGGAGACAACATTGTTTTCTATAATATTAATGTTCCTTGAACCATTATTCTATAAGGGAGAGGACCCAGGGTAGTGGCTATGGAGCAAACTAAACTATATATAAGAAGAATTTGAAAAAATAATAAGTTTTTTCACTTGTAAGATATATGTTTTAGTTTGATATTTAGATATTTCAAAGATTTTATATCTAGTACATTTTGTACCAATGATTATGACTTTAAAGTTGTTCTTTCTAAATTTTGATTACACGTAATGTGACCCTTATTCTAAAAAGAAGTCAATTGTGCACATCATCTGTACAAGTATGGGTGTCTCTAATGCACTACTATTAGTCTCACTTTTTTTGGGTTATTTTGGAAACCTTTGCTAATAACATGTTGATGTGGCATCATATTTGATGATGTAGCCTTGAAACCTTAGTTATAAGCATAGGACTTTTCAAGCAAGGTGTTGTAAAGAGTAAGAGTGATTTTTTATTTTTTTAATTGATGAATAGTCACTTTCTATTAATTTAAATATAAAGTTACATATTTATAAAAAAGGGGTCAGGGGACGCAAGGTCACCCCACAAAAGTTCAAACAGCCAGATGTCAGACACTTAAATATTCATTAAAAAATAGAGAAAGTATCCCTCAAGTTGCAAGAGTAGTGCCAACCAAGGGGGGAGGTTCATGATCGTCAGAGTCTCATACATCAGCGGGGTTGGTGGGGGGTTCAAGAGGAGCCCACGTATCAACGACATCATCATTCTTCTCTATATCTTAATCTCCCTCTAGCCTACAAGGGGAGATTGCCAAATTCAGTTAGGGGGAAGACCACTTAGGATTTTGATTGGAGGAAGCCCACGCAGGAGCAGGAGAAAATGGAGGGACCATAAGGAACTAGCCAGAACCATGCCTCAAGGGAAGAGAAAGAAACCGCTGATGACCTCCAAAACTACCACTAGGCGAGTAGTGAGGAGATTACAACATATAGATGTTATGAGTGACAAGCAAATGAATTTCAGCCCTATCAGCAACCTCAGAGAGGCATATGATCTCTAGAAATAGCATCAAGTAGCACCCTAGCATTCATATAGGGAAAATTCCCCCAATGAGCTAAAAGATCCTACAGGTGGCCCACCTCCACAGCCACTTTATTGTTTTGTACTTGAATCTGCATCATTACATTATTGCACATGCAAGCTTTAGTATACATTGAAACATTTATATCGAGAGAGTTGTGAGAAAACACAACAACATTTTTTAACTTCCATATAATGAATAAAATATCCAATTCAAAAGCATGCCAAATTTGAGACTACTTATAGGGAAGCCTGGGTGAATCCCCTAGCAAGATCATATGCCAAGAAAAAGCTTCTAGGTAGAAAGGCTTGAAAAAGTCATGAATCCAAAGCCAATATTGTTGGGCATGTATACAAAACCAGAAAATATGTAGAAATGTCTCAGGTTGAGCACAAAAAGGGCATCTATGGTCAGGGACACCCAAATGCTAGAGTTGAAGGCCCAAAGGAAGCCCTAGAAAAGGATGTATTAATCAAAGTGTGCAATCTTCAACTCAGTGATGTCTTTCCACATAGTGGCGAACCTAAGACTCCAAATCTACTGAGAAGAATGCAAATGCCAGCATTAGTTGAGCACATCCACCATAGCCAAGTGAGGAACCAACCACTGATAACCCAACTTGGGTTTATAATTGGTCATAGGGGTGCTACAATATCACTTCCAATCCTTCCACCAAGGTTTGACTGACTAAATACCCAACTTGTGTAACAGATACGGGGGCGACACAGAAAATAGAAGATCAAATGTCTATCAATCTGGATCGGAAAAGAAAGAACTGCACCTACAAATCTTCCCACAAGAGAAGGTTCATGGTGACTCTAGAAAAGTGATCACGGGGACTCTTGATGCCACATTTGAAAAAACACAGTACACTAGCCCCTTGGGCTTTAGCCAAAGAGTTCCCTTGAATATCAAATAAGGGAGACCATCACAATTTGTTTTGGTTCATAGAGAGACCATCTCTAAAAACATTTCCATCCCAATGAAGCCAAGGCTTAATGGCTTCCTAGGCTTTCCAAATACTTTTAGAAAAAAAGTTCCCCTAAACTTGAACTGGTTCAGAAGTGACCAGAAGGATTTGAAAACCAATCCCCTTCTAGGTAGGTCAATTAACAAGAAAGTCTGAAGAGATACAATGTCTCAAAAGGATTTTCTAGGCTTCATTTCCAGTGAGGGCATGAATAGCTTATTTGACACATAAGTAAATCCCCTACTTCTAAGTAGAAAGTAGGCCTAGGCCCCCTAACTCCTTAGAAAGACAACAAAAATCTCATACCACTCTGTAGAACCCATGATGAGAGGCATCCAAAGTCCAAAGGAAATTAGGCAACAAGCACTCAATCTTAAGGTATGAGACCATCAAAGGAACCTAGTAGGAGGAGTACTAAACATGGGTGGTAGCCAACACTTTAGAGCATATCTAAAATTTTCCAGCCAGCAAAAGCGGTTTAGTAATCCAGTACTCCAACTTCTTCTCAATCCTAGCCAAAAATGTATTCCAAAGCTTCACCAGGGAAGCATGGAAGGAAAAAGGTATACCAGGAAATTGAAACACTTCCCCATGTTGAATATATTTCCATTGAAATTGGGCAAGACAAGACAATATTTTCCTTCTTAAGGAGAGTAAGAAAGGAATCATCAGCAAAGTTCCCATTGACCAACTTCTGAAAGGAGTCAGGGCAAGAAATGCCTCACACCCATCTTGATGATATGGCATTAGCAAGCAACAATATGCTTTAGTGGCCAACACATACAAGGAAGGCACAAGAGGGCACCCCTAACGAATAGACATGAAAAACCCAAAAGCCTCATATTGATGCCAATTAATTGTGATGCACACAGAGGTATCTCCAAAAAGCATTTTCATTGACTGAAGAAAGTTGGGGCCAAACCCAAAAGCTTGTAACATAGCTAGAATGAATGGTCATTCAATATGGTCATAAGATTTGGCAAAGTCAATTTTGAGGAACAAGGCCTACTGTTTGAATTGATGGGCCCATTCCATGCCTTCCCAAACTACAATAATATTATCCAAAATATATCTAGACTTAATAAAGCTAGTTTTCTCTGGATGCACAATCTACGGCAACAAGTGATGGATCTTAAGAGAGAGGGCCTTGGAAATGATCTTGTAGGAGACATTAAGGAGGGTAATGGGTTGCCAATTGTAGATATCCTTGGGGTATCTTGATTTTGGCATGAATTTAGTATTACCTTTATTAATTATGCTCACATGTGATTGTGACTGAAAGGCTTCAAGATAAACTCTGTGTAGATTAGGTCCAATGGCATTCTAGAAAGTTTTATAGAATTCATAAGGAAAGCCATCACACCTAGGAGATTTTTCAGTTTCCATTGAGAAGACAACCTCTTTAAGATCAGAAAGTGTAATCTTTTTCTCACATCAAGCATGTTGCTCAAGTGCAAGCTTTTTAGGGGTAATTGAAATGCAAGTCTATAAGGCATGGTCACATGAAGTGAAATTTCCCTATGCAGTAAAAGCCTTCTTATAGTGGCACGCAAAGGCCTAGAGAATATTCAAAAGCTCACATAGAGCATGTTGAGCTTCCTTGATTCTCTTCATTCTCACTGAGGATTGGTGAGCTTGATGAGCCTAAAAAAATTCCTTTGAAGCTTGATCACCAACCTCCAACTAGTGGAAAAGGGACTTGATCTGAGCTCAGGGGGTGGCATAGCTATTTATACCTTGTCTCTAGTGACAAAGGGTGATGAGCTAGATTTTTAGATCTGTATCAAAAGGATTCATGGCAAGGGCTTCAGAGGCAATATAGAGATCTTTAGTAGTGGCCTCATAAGATATTTGGTAGTACCTAGCTAGTTATCTACCATATATGTGAAGGAACCTTGTAGTATAGGTGATGACATCATTCCACCATTGAATCCACCCAACATGTGTGTGGGTCCGAGGTTCAATATTCTAGATATGCAAGATATGAGTAGAGATGAGGGCATGAGCAAATAAAGATGTGTTAAAAAAAATTGCATCTTGCAAGTACTAGGGTGAGCTATTCGCCAAATGATGGAGAAAGAAATGGAAAAGTGGTAAAAGAGAGTCACATTTGTTAGCAAAGTAATAGGTAACTCCGTATCTTCAGAAAATGAAAATAAATATTGAGTTGTGATCATGAAACAAGAAAGCCTTTTAAAAATCCTATCAGAACTAGCTCAAAAGTTGGACCAGGTATGCCAAACCCCATCAGGATGGTGGTGGTTAGTATTGGGATCAAAAAGGCCCAATATATTGTGCATGTGAAACTAGGATCCTCTCTCCCTAACTATCCATCAAAAAGGAAAAAGACCTTTGTTAGTAGCTAGCTCAACCATGTTGAAATTCCTGTAGAGAACCTAGGTGGCAAGTGGCAGATAATCTGTCATCCAATACCATAGGTGTAAACAAACAACCACATCATTGGGAGCATAAACATTATCAATACCAAAAGAATAATGTTGAAAAGATGGCAAAGTCCAAACCATTTTCTACATGGGATCAATACCATGTGAAATAACTAAGGAAATTAAACGAGGTAAGAGAAGAGTAACAACACCACCTTAGTCAGCCTCATGCTAGGAAGAAAATAGGTCACTATCTAGCCAAATCACACGACAAGTTACGTTGATAAGAAACCCAGTAATATTGACCTCTTGAAGGCAAAGAAAATCCAGGTTACCAAGCCTACACCTGGTATCACAAATGGAGTATTTTTTAGGGAGGTTTATTATCCCCCATACATTCTGTGATGGAAAATTCATCATGGAAAAGTTCACTTGTCATCTTCATCCCCAAGAGAAAAGAAACTATTATGAAAAAATGTGTTGGAAAAGTTAAAAGAGGGCTCTCCTAGGGAGATGATCCTCCATTTCTCCCCACCATTGGAATGATCACTTTGGTCATCTAGTCTTCAAGAATGGCAAAGGGTCTATGTATAAATCATGGAAGGTGCTTGTGGCACACAGGCCTAGGTGTCTCGAGGTTCTAAACCATCAAATCCCACCATCCCCTGAGACTTAGGGTTTGAAATAGGTGGTGGAATAAGTAAAGGAACTAGAGAAACTAGTAGTGCTATGGTAGAGGTATCCCAAGTATTATCTTGGGAGGAACCTACTTTAGAACTACTTTAGAAGTAGTTTTTCCATTACCCTTCTTAACAATTGCAATCTATTCATCTTTTTTCTTAGTCTTAATAGGCTTATCCTCTTTGTTTAGTTTCTTGTTACTCTTGAGAAAAGGACAATCCCTAATCTTGTGCTTAGTAGATTGGTAGTGATAGAAAGTGTTTGAAGATTGTGGTAAAGCACCTTCTAGGTGAAAGTGGTATTATCGATCTAAATATTCATAGTTTCCTTGAGGTCCTAAGAGAGGTCGACTTCCACACAAACCCTATGCTGAGGATGAACATTGAAAAACTTATCAGGTTCAAGACAAATCACCTTGTTGATAGTTTGTGCAATAGCTTGCAAAAATGACTAGCATGGTACTAGGAGACCAAGAAACTCAACCCAAACTGGGCCCTTATCAGGTTCAAGACAAATCATCTTGTTGATAGTTTGTGCAATAGCTTGCTAAAATGACCAGCATGGTACTAGGAGACCAAGAAACTCAACCCAAACTGGGCCCTTAAGCTTGCAGTCATCAAAGATAGTAAATTCTCAAGACCAACACTGAAAACCAAAAGGGGAGACCTAACAAGCTAAGTACCACAGCTAAACACATGTTCAACCTAACTATGACTACCAAAATAGAACAGAAAAACCCTTAGTGAGACTTTGAAGCCCCTCAAGATGGACACCTAGGGAGGTCCAAACCTTGGAAACCCACTCATGAAGCATGCTTTTAGAAGGAGTGGGGCCGAAAACATAGCCTGTCAAGGTCTTTTGTTCAACCCACACACAACTAGTATCAAAATCTTTCACATTAAGGACAACATCAGGGGAGGGATTACATCGTGAAACACCTTGGGGACAAACTTGTGTGGACATTTTCTCAAAGGAGCCATTTGCATCAACAATAGGAGCTCCAACACCAATAGTAACTGATGGGTCAGAGAAGGATGAGGCCATTATAACCTAAGCAGTATCCCATAGTAAATGTAGAATGACAAGCAGCAGAAACGAAAAGTTTTGGAAAAAAGCCATATAAAATATAATTAAAAATTTTCATATAAAGATTTTTTGAAGCATGAAGTTAGGGTGCTCAACTATTGGGTCCTCTCCCCTACTTATATTATTGGATTCCTAAATCTCTTTTCCCATAACCCTTGTACACTAATTCCATTTGGCATTATGATGAAGTTCAAATTAAAGGACAAAATTGATCAATGTCAAATCAAGGTTAATACATTTTTGGTTAAGTTGGCTATGGCCTAGGATGTAAGAGTGCCCACTAGAGTATAATATGTGGGTGTAATCTCGAGGATAATCCTATAAGCCTATGCAACTATTTGTATTTTCAATAGACTCTATGTTATTGAAGAATCTGTTATGTCTAGCTATATGACTATATTGTCATTATTTCCTTTCCACTACAATAGCATAAATCCCACCAATAGACCTATGCATACCGAATTGGAATTCCATGCTAGGTAATTGGTAACATATTTTGAGAAGATAAATATAATGATGACAAAACATTGATAACAAACCTTGACATACAAAAAGATATGTTATTAATTTTAATATTTTCATAACAAGATGTTGTGAAATGAATACATTTTTCCAAATAGCTAGACTATTAGATTGCTTCACCATAGAAAAGATCACTAACTCAACAGACAAGAAGCTAGTGATTAAATAAATAATGAATGCTTTCAGACATACGACTAAAAGAGTTTGTCATCATATTCTTGAAGATATACAAATCCAAGAACATCCAATGCATAATGCAAATCTAAAAAAGTCCCTTTACAAATTTCTTCAACATTTTCCTTCCATAAAATTTTCCCTTCTCTTTCACTTACAATTATCCTTGTTTTTATAGGCTTCGTGAGATAACTAGCTCCTTTTCGAAGTTAATAACTCCCTTTTACATACTTTGGGAGAGGTTAATTAACCTCTACAAGATTAACCAAAAAATAGCTTGAAACTTGGACCTTTAGGAAAGAAAGTGGAATGATTGATTCTAGAGCACTTATTGATTCCTTATTTGATCTTTGGATCATTGATTATGACAACATCATTTTATCAATGGAAAGATTTCACCACTTCTCTATGAACTAAAAAAAGCACAAAAACCATAATATGAATATTTGAATAAAGAGATATAAGTCCACCAATAACTTGACTTCATGTGTTATCTCTCCAATTGCATTTAGGATTGGTAAGCATCATGCTCTTCCACGATTGTAATCATTCTTTGAATAATGGAAAGGCTCATATTATGGTAGGGTCAAATATCACCCACATATCTTTGATAAATTAATAAAATCAAATGATTTATCACCCATCGAGAACCAAAAGTTGAAATAAGAATATCCCATGACCCCTTTCTTCAGGTCATATAGAAATTATGAGGATATCTTGTTCATTTCTTAGCATCATCCTAAGAAACTTATTCATTCATAAATTCATCAAGTTATTCATTTTCTTGGACATATTTCATAAGTAATCACAAAAGCATAAAGACCAATCCTCATCAGAAGCACTTGCAATGAACAATAGCAAACCCTGATTCATCATACTCTGCCTTGTTGACCCACAGCCACTAGAAAGTATTGAGAAAAGAATTAATAGATCCTCCAATCCAAATAGAATACTTCCTCTCAAGAGGAGCAACTACTTTGATCTTTATGGAAGTTGAAGCAAAAGCAGAGACCTTCTGCATATGATCCAGACTGCTTAAACATCAAACACTAACCTTCATTCTAAGACTAAAAGTGTTAAATAGTCAAAGTTGACTTGCTTTTTCTAAGCTTTATTTTCTCCTCAGTGTGTGATGTTTAAGATGGTCCATACAATCATCAATACCAAGGAACATGGTGCAACATCCACTCATCACAATATTCCCATATAGATCCTTCTTTATATCCACATTGCACTTCATGATCGAGTTGGATGTCATCTCATGGATTCTCGATGCTTCCATTCTAACCAACCTTCAATATCTATGAACGTATTCCTCTCATAGTTGCAAGAACATTTTCTTGGAAGTTTCTAAACATTTTCATCAAATCTATTTTGTGTGCTTCACATATTTGGCTTTATTCCTAATACAAACACCCAAGAGGCACTTCGTCAAATAATTCACATGCATCATCTACATGCTCCCACAGTGTCCGATTCCATGTTGGATGAAATGTTTTAAGATATACACAATTATGCATCATGCATTGTCAATAATCTCACCTTAACAATAGCACCTCCATTACATTGTTAAAGATTGGAAATTCACTTCTAGATTTGCATATATCATTTCTCAGCCATCGTATTACTAGTACATTTAGTCACCATTGCATTAGTGAGGTGACCCTACTTAGGTTGCAAGTTTGGTACAATGAAATAGCATGCCTTTGTAGTGTTCTGTAAAAATTCATGGGTAACATGAACATAGAAAATATAAACAAGTTGGTGGCTTTGCGGTCATTTCTATTGGAATATTTAATTGTTCTCTGTTGTCCTATGAGCCTCTAGTACACCTACCCATCAAAAGAAACTGCAACTACAATAGTCAGAGACATTAAATGAGCTAGGTCAATTTGAATTTGGAAATGAGAGGGAGATTTTGTGTAAATAGTAAGAACAAAAGTGGGGATGTTCCTTCATTCTATAAGTCAGAACCCAGACATTCTAAAATTGAAAAGTATTCAATAGAATAGAAGAAGCAAAAAGTTCTATCAGACTCAGCAACAACACGTGTGGATAAATTTTTGAGGTTTTTTTGTGAAAGTGAGATTTCGTCCTATATGAGTCGTGATTTCTCCAGGTTTATTATATGCAACCATACATTGTTGTAAGTCTAATTTAAGTTTTTAGATTTTTTCTTCTTCTAGGTTTCGTAGATCATTCTCTGGATTTGTATCAGTTTCATTCAGTTAATAGAAAGCAAGCAAGCATACTTGCAAATCTCCAATCTATTGTGTTTTTGATCTAGTCTCCATTCATATATTTCATTGTGCATGTTAGTAGTTTTTGGCAAAATGAAGGAGAAATCAATATGCTTGTTTATGCATTTTTCGAAATGCTTCTAATTCTCCCCACATTACTCGACATGTGTTTGAGCTAAGTAACTCAACTTCCATTGACTGAGAATCTAGGTCTCTACTACTGAGCTCCCTATCTGATGAGCTCCCTATTGGCACCGAGAAACTTGGTCCCTATTAGTGCCAAGCAACTCGGTAGTGCTCTATCTTGGCTCATTACCTTATTGAACAACTCGGCTCCTTCAGCAAGTTTTGTGAATTTTAGAATATTTTATATGGTATCAGAGCCAACAGGCCCCACATCCTTGTGAGTTTGGACATTATTTCTATGTGTTGAAGTTTTTTGTGTAGGAGGCATGGTTGCAGATGTAGGAAACACTTGGTAATAGCCACCATCATTTAACGAAAAAAATTATGACACTTGGGCAAAGAATATGAGAACCATTAGGGTTGTAAATGACTTACGGAGTTTGTGGTAAATGGGTTCAATGATGTAACCGACCCAGGACAATATGTTGCCCTCACCAACCATCAAAAGACTCAACTAAAGAAGTCAAGAAGAAGGGATGTAAAAGTTTTAAGCTTGATTGAGGCAGGCATGACATAAACAATTTTTCCTAAGATAGGAACAGCTAATTAGTCAAAGGAAGCATGGGATGTCCTTGAGAAAAATTTCAAAGGGATTGATAAAGTCTGTGTAGTCAAGCTATAGATGATTCAAAGGGAGTTTGAGAACCTTCAAATGAAGGATAATGAGTCTATTGTCTCTAGTTTGATAAACCAATTGAAATCAAATGGAGAAGATTATGTGGATTGAGGAGTCTGCTTCCAAAGTATGATAATCTTGTGATGATCATTGTAGAGGCAAAGGACTCACTACTTTGACAATGGATGAGTTGATGGGTACACTTCAAACCCATGAGCACTAGATTAATAGATCGGAAACATCTTCCCAAGAGTAAGATTTCAAAGCTTGGTCCAACACAAGAGACAGGGGGAGAGGAAGAAATGGCTCCAATAGAGGTTCTAGAGGTAGACGTCATGAAAATACAGGACAAAGAAATGTTGGAGGAGAAAGCTCATGACGAACAAGCAATCAAGAGGGAGCAAGAAGCTCTCAAAATAGCTCTAGAGGAGGTAAGAAGAACTACAAATCAAACAAGAATAATGTAGAATATTATTATTGCCATAAATTTGGACATTATGTAAGTGAATGCTGGAAAAAGCAAGGTCATTAGTCAAGGAAGAGTGCAGATGTGGCTGATGTGAATGTGGTGAAGTACACAATATCGCAATCTTCATCATGTGCAACATTGGTGAAGAAGGCAGCTTTGAGGTATGGTATTTGGACAATGGTTACAGCAACCACATGAGTGGTAATGAAAGTTTATTTTCATTTATTGATAAGAATTTCAAATCTAAAAATAGAATAGGAAATAATGGAACTATTCCTATTGTGGGAAAGGAATCTCTAATAGTCATGATGTGGGAGCATCTTGGGTGTAAGATCAATCTTGCATCAAACAAAAATATTTTATTTTTAGTCATTTCTATTTTAATAAAGACTAGTAGAGAGGGTGGTTACTATTAATGGAAACTTGCTATTTTTAGTAAGTTTTTCATATGAGTGCGGAATGTTCTCATTTTCTTTAGGAAGGTTCATTTTAGAGTTATAAGCCTACCATGAAAATCTCATTGCTCCAACTTAAGTATTGGAGAAGTTATTGCAGATTTTCAGTGAAAAAAATTGCAAAAAAATCTACAAGCTCACCATTGGAGGCCTTAGAGTGCCCAGATGAGGTCCAAAAGCTCATCAAAAGGGTGCTTACATAGTTTCAAGTGTGTGATTAGGAGCTGATGTTTCTAAAAACTGGTTAAAATAGCCAATTGGAGCAATAGTTCGAGAGTTATGGTCTTCCAAAGTTGGGCTACCCGAAATATCTAAAATAATTGTCAGAGATGTATTTGGCCAACTATATATGTATTGTTAGGGTTTTTAAGTCTTAGATATTAAGTTTCATTGTTTAGAACATTCTTGAGCAGCATAAAATTGCCTATTTAAGAAAGACCTGAACATTGTCTAGACAACCCTAGGTAGTAGTTCGCAGCTTAGTCTTGCAGATTACTGTAATGAAGGCACCCGTGTAGGTTAGCATATTGTACTTGTGAATTCTATAATTCCACATTTGCGGCGCAAATAAGAAGTCCATATTTTTTACACCTTGATTGTAAACCCTTCCATCAAACACTTAATATGACGTGACATAAAGGGATTCGTAAGATCAAAGACTTCATTTTGAACACATTTGATGCTACGACCATATAACATATCATAAGATCGAGAGACTCAACACATTGCCCCTACGATCCTCTGTTAACCCTTATATTGTAACATCAAGAGAGAAATTTTGAGCTCACAACTAGATGCCTAAACCTTGATTGTAAGACTGTAACATATGATTTGCATGGCATACAATCCCACACTTGAAATAAAATGTAGGGTAAGGCTAAAAATGATTGTGGATTTTAATGAATTTTTTCATGATAGTGCAAGGACATGACCTTACGATAACAAATTATTCCACTAGAGCAAGATTTTTTTCACTAGGCTAGGGCAAAAATAACCAGGTTAGGGATTTTTCTGGAAACTAATAATAAATAAAACACAAACCGTAACAATACAATACAATTTAAAGTATTTTCACAATAAATTTTCAAATTTTTCCATAGTGAAAATAGGGGCTATTAGGTTCATTGTTGATTGTGATTTTGTGGAGAACCTATGAAGAACATAGTAGAAGAGGAAAAGTGAGAAGATTAGTGGAGTGTGATTGCTTGAAGGGTTGTCAAGCAAATCAGAGATAGAGATGTTAATGAAGTCCAATCAATGAACTAGAAAATGAGTCGAATGAAGATCTAAATTTGCAAAGTGAGTTGTATCTTTATAGATCAAACTTGTTGTTACTTTCTAATATAGAGATGTTAATGAAGTCCAATCAATGAACTAGCAAATGAGTCGAATGAAGATCTAAATTTGCAAAGTGAGTTGTGTCTTTATAGATCAAACTTGTTGTTACTTTCAAACCATTGTGGCAGTGAAAATATTTTAATCAATGTTGACCTAATAGACATTTTGTAAATCCTTTAATCAAGGTGACATTCTAATGGAATGGTCCAAAGTTGGCTCTTAACCGAGCTCACTTTAGAAGAGTAAAAAGTGGTAGCATATTACTTGGTGATTTTTCCCAAATTGGGTTTCCACATTAAATCTTGGTGTCAAACATGTGTGAATGTTATATATGTGATGCATGATAATTATTGTTGTTTTACTTATTATTAGTCAGCATATAGTGAACAGAGAGCTAAGTGATGATTAAGTTGTTGATGTGATGCTATATGGACTGAATGATTTTATGAGTATCTTTAAGTTGTTTGAACTAATGAAAGTTAAATTGGTACATCTAGACCTGGGGATGACTAATTCACCCCCACCCCTTCCCCAATCAGTTATTTCAAATATTATAACAATTTATATCAGAGTTTTGGTGCTTGTAAGAAAAGTTTGAAGGGACTTAAGCTAAAGATCAAGATGTACAAGAGAGAGGTACCTAAGCTAAACAAGGAGAACTTCCCAGAATGGCAATGATTCATGAAATTACATCTATTTGGAGTTGGAGATTTTGCATTGTACTACCTGAAAATAAAGAATGCATTGAAGTACCTAGACATGTGACTGTTGAACAAATGAAGGAGAAGCAGGAGCATAATCAAATGAAGATAGATCTGGCATCTTCCCTGAGATATGTTGAATATGATGATGTGAAGGAATGCACTACTACAAAGCAAATGTGGGATAAGTTGGCTCAAATACATGAAGGAGACAAAAATGTGTTAAGAGTTAAAGTTGAAAGCTTGAGAGAAAAAATTGATGACATGAGAATGAAAGGTGAGAGTGTTGCACAATATTATGGTCAAATAAAAGAAGTTGTGAATGCTATAAAGAGGAGCTAGAGGAATTATATATGATGAGGCTATGATAAGTAAGGTATTGAGGACTTTACTTCATATCTATGCAATTAGAGTATCTACAATTCAAGAACTAAGATGTACCCCTGGTAATAATCTAACATTAGATAGTCTGATTAGTAGACTCACTGCATTTGAATTGTCAAATTTTGATAATTATACACCATCTAGTATTGAATGTGCTTTCAAGTCTCAGCTAATCCTTGATGGATCTAAGAGAAATAAGAAGAGTAATCATGTGGATAGTGATAGTGAATCACATGATGACCTTGATGAGTTAATAGCATTATTGGCAAGTAGGCTACCAAGAGGAAAAGGCAAATAAAAAGGTAAACTCTCTATTATCTAGTTTACATGTAATGAAGTTGGTCATACTGTTGCAAGTTATCGTGATAGAGATGAGAACGAAGAAAGGAAAGACAAGAAATAGCTAGGAAGGAGAGACAAAAGAGACAGTGGAGGTAACAAAGACTACAAAGGTAAAGGTAAGAAATCTTGTTACATCATTGAAGAATATGGTTTTGATAGTGATACAAATGAAAATGATGAAGTTGTTTATGCTGAAATGAAAGATAAATTTGATGAAGATGAGAAAATTGCATTGATTTCACATGTAAGAAAGAATGATAGATGGACAATTGATAATGGTTGTTCACATCATATGACTGGTGATACAAGTAAATTTGAAAAGCTAGAACATTATAATGGAAGTACTGTTAAGTTTGGAAATGATGCACCATGCTATGTGAAAGGTAAAAGATCAATCATACTAATGAAGATCATATGTAATAATGCATATTGGGTTGATGACTTGAAATATAACTTGTTGAGTGTGGCAAAGTTGATCAGTTCAAACTACTGAGTTGAATTCTAAAATAAGAAGGTAAAGATCTACGATGCTACTAGTGAACTAATTGAAAGTGGTGATCAAACAAGAGGTAACTAGCTCTATCTAGACCTGTCTGAAGGTACTTGTCTATTTGTAGAATTTGAAGATATTTGGTTATGGCATAAGAGGCTATGTCATGTGAGTTTTGATAATTTGGTAAGTATTGGTAAGATGAAAAGAGTAAGAGGATTACCAAGAGAACTTGATAAGGTGATGTCCAAACAATGTCAAATGGGGAAAATGACAAAGTCTAGTTTCAAGAGTAAGACTTATTGTTATGATAATATTTTGGAGTTAGTTCAAACTAATTTATGTGGTCTTATTGGAGTGCAAAGCTATTATGGTGAAAAATATTTCATTCTATTTGTTGATGACTTCTCTAAAATGATGACTATGATGTTTCTTACAAAAAAATTTGATGCATTTCAAATGTTTAAGTGGTATTTGGCTAGAGTTGAAAAGGAAATAGACAAGAGTCTGAAGTGTTTGAGATCGGATAGAGGAGGTGAATTCATATTAGATGAGTTCAATATATTATGAAAATACAAAGAATAAAGAGACAAACAAGTGCACTAAGGACTCCACCACATAATGGAATAATTGAAAGGAGGAATAGATCAATCATGAACTATGCAAGGACACTGATGATGGAGAAGAATGTTTCACAAAAGTATTGGAGAGAGGCTATATGTACTATAGTATATACTCTTAACCAAATTCAATTTAAGAAAGGTACAAACAAAACCCCTTTTGAACTCTGGCATGGCTATGCACCTAATGTGAATTATTTCCAAAGTTTTTGGAAGCAAGTGTACTAAAAGATGCAAGTAAAGGAAAACTTGATGCAAAAAGTGATGAAAGTATATTCCTAAGACATTCCACTAAAACCAAGGCATGTAAGTGTTTGAATTCTAACACTAACAAAATTAGAAAGTGCAAATGTTAGAGTTGATAAATTTGTAGAAAAGACAAATAGGAATGAAAGAAAGAACATGAAGATTAAAAAAAATTGTTGATTTCTATGAAGGAGAACCAAGTATATTACCTAAACTAGAGAAAGAGGTTGTTGAGCATCAACATCTAGGCACTATTGAGGTTCACCAAAAAGTCTCTATCGAACATCAACAAGTTGTTGAGCATCAGGTTGTAGGAGACAAGTCACAGAATGAAGAAGCCAAACATCAGAGAGAGGAAACTAAACATCAGATAGACAATGTCAACTTGTGGCTAGAGATACTTGAAGGAGATGAACAAGCATAACCGAGTGAAATACAAGAAGAGAGAAGACCTAACCCTATTCTAGCAAAATATGTGAGAAGAAATCATACACTAAACCAAATCATTAGAAGCAAAGATTCACGAGTCATGACAAGAAGTTGAAGAATCATACATGTTTCTTATGTGAATTTGAGCCCAAATCTATTAAAGAAGCTTTAGAGAATGAATATTTGATTAAGGCTATGATTGAGGAAAATGATCAAATAAAGAACAAGACATGGACATTGGTACATAGGCCAAAGGATTATAATTTTATTCGAACAAATTGGGTATTTAGAAATAAGTTGAAGACTAGTTTGTAAGAAATATGCACAAGAGAAAGTTATTGACTATAGAGAGACATTTGCCTCAATTGCAAGATTGGAAGGAGTGAGAACTTTTCTTGCATATGTTTCTTACAAAGGTTCCAAAGTATACCAAATAGATGTCAAATCTGCATTTCTGAATGAAATCTTAGAAGAAGTCTACATTGAACAACATGAAGGATCTGTTGATCCTAGTAGGAAGACAAATTACACAAAGCATTATATGGTTTGAAACAAACCCCTAGATCATGGTATGAAAGGTTATACACTTATTTGCTGAGAATTGGTTTTACTAGAACTAATGACAATAGCAATTTGTACTTTAAAATTGAATCTAGAAGTAAGATATTGCTGGCTGAAATTTTTGTTGATGATATCATATTTGGAGAGAATTATTTTTGTGTGCAAATCATTTGCTAATAAGATGAAGAAAGAAATTGAGATGTCAATTTTTGGAGAGATCAAGTTGTTTTTTAGTTTGCAAGTTTATCAGATGAAGAAAGGTATCTACATTACACAATCAAAGTATACCAAGCAGATATTAAAGAATTTTGGTATGGAAGATTCAAGACCAATTAGAACACCTATGGGTCAATGATTGGAAAATTGCATGAGAGATGTTTTCTAAGGCTGGTTCATTGTTGATTGGTGATTTTGTGGAGAACCTATGAAGAACATAGTAGAAGAGGATAAGTGAAAAGATTGGTGAAGTGTGATTGCTTGAAGGGTTGCTAAGCAGATCAAAAATGGAGATATTAATGAAGTCTAGTCAATGAACCAACAAATGAGTCAAATGGAGGTCAAAATTTGCAAAGTGAGTTGTATCTGTATAGATCAAACCCAATGTTACTTTTTAACTATTGTGGTAGTGAAAATCATTTAATCAAGGTTGACCTAAGAGGCATTTTGTAAATCATTTAATCCAGGTGACATTATAAAGCAATGATCCAAAGTCCTATAATAAGGCCACTCATAAGAAGGTGATTAAATCCTTTAAAAGGGTTGCACCTAACAGTGTATTTTGTAACCTTTAACAAGGTTGGCTCTTAACTGAGCTCACTTCAGAAGAGTGAAAAGTGGTAGCATGTTACTTGGTGGTTTGTCTCAAATTGGGTTTCCACATTAAATCCTAGTGTCAAACATGTATAAATGTTATATATGTGATGCATGTTATTTATTGTTCTTTTACTTGTTGTTAGTCAACATATACTAAATAGAGAGCTAAGTGATCAATGAATATGTTAAGTTGTTGATGAGATGTTATGTGGACCGAGTGATTTTATTAGTATGTTCTATCCAGAATGCCAAGGCAAGAAGATAGGCATATCTTTCATAGATAACATTATTTTGTTAAGTGTCTGGTAGAGAAGTGTCATGTCCCCTTTTCAAATAATTAAAAATAATAATCTTTTCTAAGGCAGGCAGGCCCAAAAAGATGAAGTTTCGGAAAAAGGGGATAATCTTTGGAAGCTAATGGACTAATAAATAAAAATTGCTATTAAAATATGTTTTATTAACCCCTCTTGGATGTGAGTTAGGGTTATGCCCTCTTTTAAGGGGTTTGGAGGCATTCTGTGCTCATTCCAAAACTTGATTTTTGCTCATTTCTTTGTTATTCTTTAGAGGTTGCCAAACCTGTGGAGAAGGAGACCCAAGAATGGGAGTTTGCAAGTTTCTAGGCAGACCCAAGAACGAGATTTTTCAGGTTTCCAGGAAGGCTAAGGATGGGAGTTTGAAGCCATTCCATGTGCATGCTCATGCAGAGTTTGCCTTTGTGCTGAACAATGCAGATTTGTGAGTTTTCGGGTGTATTTTTGTAAGAGTTTGGTGTTTTCGGTTGAGTATTTCATATCAGTTTGGGTTGCTGTTGTATATCAGACTTTTAAATGTTAAAATAGAGCTGAAAATATGTATTTGAATATGATTATACTTCTGTGATAGATTATTAAATTTTTGTGGTGATTCCGGGCTATTTTGTGCTATTTTCGGGAGCCCGATGAGCATTATTTTGTCCTTCGTTTGGGAGCTATTGTGTGCATGTTATACAGATCTAGAAATGTTATTTTATAGGTTGTTATGCTGCTCAAATTTTTGTAAAAATTTCCACTTTCAGATTTATTAATAATAGGTGAAGCTGTGAAGCTTTTGGCACTATTTTCGGCATACCCGATTTGGAGTTTCTTGAGAAATTTGGTGGATCTTTGTGATATTAGTTGTTTGATTTTGAAAATCTAACTAGAGGCATGAAATATCATATAAAATCAGTAAAGGGACATTTCAGTGGTATCAGAGCCATGATCTTGCCAGCCTGAGGGTTTGTAGAAGTTTGCATGTCAGTTTTGACAACTACCCAGATCTTGCATGTCATAATTTATGGTTGCATGTTGCTTCTAATCAGCTGCATGTCAAAATTTATGGTTGCATGCAACTAAGTGAAAGAGAAAAGAGATATTTACAGCGAGAAAATAATAAAGAAATTTTGATCAAACCTCCAGTTGAAAGTAAAAGTATAAAATCCAAGGAAGGAAAAAATAATGGCTAATCTAGATGAGATGGCAAAGAAATTCTTCCAAGACATCCAAAATACTCAGAAGCAAATAGTGGATAGTTTGGCAGAAACTAGAGAGGCTTTGCGAATATTGACAGAAAAATTGCAAGGAGTTGCATCTATTAATGAGAAAGGGAGCACTTTAGAGGAGTCAAGAAATCTGAAACTCACACCCTCTCAATCAACAAAAACTATTTTTCTGCATGCAGATGAGCCACCAGTGCCAAATCTAGCCCTTAATCCCATGGAAGAGGTTACAGGTAACTTGATTGCATTAAGAGCTACTTACAATGGTTTAGATGATGACTTTCGCAGTTTAGTTCCTTTTAGAGAATATGTGGATATGATGAACACTTTGATGCCCAAGAAAGAGTACAGAAAAGAGCATGATATAAGTGGAAGAGAGCTCAAAAATAAAATAAGCAAGTTTATAGCACCTACTTTTGATGGAACAAATAAAATTTCAGCTAGAGCATGGCTACAAAAATTATAGACCTTCTTCACACTTAACCCCATGAAGGAGATTGATGCTATTCAAATTGCAAGTCTACACTTGGAAGATGCAGCCTATGATTGGTGGTATCATGAAATGACTACTCAAGGTCATGATCAGGTAACTACATTTGATGATTTTAGTCAAAGAGTGATAGATAGATTTGACCTCAAGGATGATGATTATGAGGATGTTGTTGTGCATGATGGTGAGATACCTGGTAGAGATGAGCAGACATTGAGCATTCATGACTTTTTTGAGAGAGAGTATCAGGCATAGTTAGATGTTTCGACACATGAGGTTGAGACTGGTAGTACTTCACATGATTTGTCCAGCCAGCTGAAAGTGAACAAAGATAGTATTTTGACTTCATTATCTCATCATGACAGGTATGTGGAGTTAGTTGGTATTGGTCATATTACTCAGGTGAGGAGTTTTCTTGAGTTACTAGCTGATTATAGTTTACGTATATGGACTCAAGATTGTTATATTGGCATTTGGGATTCAATTGACTAGAAATCTTTAACACTTTTTGGTAGCAATAATTGTTTGGGTGTTATCATGGATTTGATTAGCAGATTGCACGGTGTTGTCTTTTCTTGTGCCAGGAGCTTATCCGATGTTGGTATTAGTTTTTATACACCGGTGTTGGGCTTTGTTCATATATCCAGTCGACCATACTTGCTGGAATGTGTTGATGATCTTTCATATTTGGCAGTGTGTACAGATGAGTCCCTGGATCATATTGGCATTGATGACATGCAGGAGGATGCAGTGGGCAGTTGTGAAGACTTAGTTTCCTTGGGTATAGAGGAGTTGGACAGTAGTGCTATAGTTTTTGATACTCTGTATGTTGATATGAGCTTTAGAGTTGATTCATAGGACATGGATGGTAATACTCTAGAGACTAGTAACTTTGAGGATACTCCTTTAGACAGTGCATCAGAGGAGGTTTGTAGGAGACGGTCAGGCCAGTGCCATCATGTGTTGAGAGCTAGTGACCAAGACATTGCTACCACTTGCCAGCATTTTGATGCTTCTCGTCAGTTGTTAGCAGTTTATGGATGGGGTTCTCCTACTAGTGATGAGCAGGAAGGCAGTTATCTTTCCTTGACAGAGTTCCACTCTTTATGGGAGGCTATCCGAATTTTGAGACAGGATTATATGCAGTTGGTAGCCGATAGAGATTATATTATGGAGTGGGGTAGTATAGCATATGATGCATTGTTAGCCAAGGAAGATGAGGTGAATGAGCTTACTAAGTAGATTGAGGTGACTTCTGAGATTCTTGAGATACACAGTTGGCTTTCAAGGAGTCACAGTTTCATTTGGCTAAGGTGACCATGGAGTTAGAGCGACTATAGTCTTTACCTGATTCTATACAGTCACAAGCTGTGGTGTTTGGTGATCCGAGGATGTCCATGGCCGAGATTGTCAGAGACAGTGAAGATGGGGATGCATCCATCCTTGATACTAACATTGGCATATCAGGTTCATTCCCACTAGAGTCAGGTTCAGTTGAGTTGGGTGTTGTAGCAGATTGTTGTATGCCTGACATGGTGGTGGCCTCTAGTACTAATGGCACGAAGACTAGAGATGTTGTATCAAAGACCATGTGTGATGTTGGTGAGCCGACAGTTAGCATGGTTCCTGCTAGTAATACTACTCCCTTGGTGATGTCTTTAGAGGTAGTAGTCAGTTCCAACTTGGTTAGTGATCGATTGCAGTTAGTTACATCTGGATTGCAGTCTGAGCCACTGACTGAGATTGGATCATTCTATCAGCATTACATTGTGAGGTATGCTCATCAATTTACTTTTGATGACCATGTTGATGAGATGATGATACAGAGATGTACTTTGGTTCCTAGTGCTTATCATCAGTTATGGGATAGTTTGATGCCTCAGGATGAGAGTTGTGATGGCCATGACATGGAAATAGGTTCTACAGTTGACAGCTTGATAATACGTGACTTAGAGAAAGAGTTTCGGAGTGATGCTTCAGCGGGTGTTGTTATTGATTCTACTCCTTTGGCTATGACATCTCCTGACTTAGCTGGTGATCAATCACAATGGGTTGTATAACTTGTTCATGGTGAGCTGTTGACTGAGGTTGGTTTTTTTTATCAACATTATATTGCAAGGTATGTACATCAGTTAACATTTGATCCTTGTGTTGAGGAGTTGATGGCAGGCAAATTTGATTTGGGTTCCAATTCTTGCTATTTATCTTGTGATGGCTTTTCACCATCAGGGGTACATGGGAGTTATGGTTATGAGACAGTGGTCAGTGATCTACAGAGTTGTGTTGACTGTAGGAGTTGTACAGTGTGTGGATTCTCCATACTTGGTACAGTTTCATTCGGGAGCATTCACCATTGTTGCAGAGTTGGATTGTACATTCCGTATAGGCCAGTGGAATGCGTTGATGGTATTTACTGTGTTGGCAATTTGATTTGTCCACTTTACTTGGGTTTTGATGTTCTAAGAGTTTGTGTCTCGTGGGTTTCTGACTGTGGAAGGTTTGACTTTGGAGTTTGGTTAAGCAGTAATTTTTAGTTTGATTATGGATTCCTCTTGGTTATATTGCAGAGGATATTGCATGAGCCTGTGTTAATTGACAATAGTATAGTTCATGACTACATTTGGGATCCAGGTGGATTGATTGGTTTATTATCCAGCCATTGCTTGAGGACAAGCAATATTTGGAAGGGGAGGACTTGTCATGTCCCCTTTTCAAATAATTAAAAATAATAATCTTTTCTAAGGCAGGCAGGCCCAAAAAGGTGAAGTTTCAGAAAAAGGGGATAATCGTTGGAAGCTAATGGACTAATAAATGAAAATTATTATTAAAATATGTTTTATTAACCCCTCTTGGACGTGAGTTAGGGTTATGCCCTCTTTTAAGGGGTTTGGAGGCATTCTGGGCTCATTCCAAAACTTGATTTTTGCTCATTTCTTTGTTATTCTTCAGAGGCTGCCAAACCTATGGAGAAGGAGACCCAAGAACGAGAGTTTTTAGGTTTCTAGGGAGACCCAAGAATGGGAGTTTGCAGGTTTCTAGGAAGGCTAAGGATAGGAGTTTGAAGCCATTCCATGTGCATGCTCATGCAGAGTTTGCCTTTGTGTTGAACAGTGCAGATTTGTGAGTTTTCGGGTGTATTTTTGTAAGAGTTTGGTGTTTCCGGTTGAGTATTTCATATCAGTTTGGGTTGCTGCTGTATATCAGAATTTTAAATGTTAAAATAGAGCTGAAAATATGCATTTGGATATGATTATACTTCTGTGATAGATTATTAAGTTTTTGTGGTGATTTCGGGCTATTTTGTGCTATTTTCAGGAGCCCGATGAGCATTATTTTTGTCCTCCGTTTGGGAGCTATTGTGTGCATGTTATACAGATCTAGAAATTTCATTTTATAGGCTGTTATGCTGCTAAAATTTCTGTAAAAATGTCCACTTTCAGATTTAGTAATAATAGGTAAAGCTGTGAATCTTTTGACACTATTTTCGGCATACTCGATTTGGCGTTTCTTGAGAAATTTGGTGGATCTTTGTGATATTAGTTGTTTGATTTTGAAAATCTGATTAGAGGCATCAAATATCATATAAAATCAGTAAAGGGACATTTCAAGAAGCAAAGCAGAAAGCTTAGTTATTGGATTTTTATGAGTTATAGTTTTCTTGAGTAATCACCTATGAGCTTTGATATTTTAAAAATGTTCTCTAAATTTATTGAATTCCACCAACATCTTAAGAGCATAATAAAGTAGGGAGAATAGAGAACTCAAAATAGTTTGCCAGTGTTATTATCCTATTGTTAGCACTACTACTAAAATATGTGTACATGTGGGGGCTCAAAGTGTACAAACAACACATTACGGTACAAGTTGAAGTTCTCAAAAGCATAGATGGCATAGTCGCAAAAAAACTCCTTGATTTTTTCTGCTTGTTGGGTTTTTTTTTTCTTTTACTTGCACCAAAAACTCTCAGATTATTTGTTGAGTTGTGGCAAAAACTCTGAAAGTTTTACATTAAAACTCGACCATAATCCAAAATCAGTGTTTAAAGACAAAATAATTGCCCCAATCAATTTTTTTTTTTTGATTTCTTCACTTATATTTTTTTGAGGGGAAAAACTATCATGACGCCTTTGTACAATTATAAAATTCATTTTTGGCTTCGTGGGTATTGTACCTCGACCCCACCTTGTATCATGACAAGAAGCACTACAGAGGCACTGCCTATTGACCCATTGAAAAGGGTTCAAGGGAAATCATGCTTCTAAAACTGAGGAAAATTTAACCTAAGTCTAATTAGGTTCCATTTAATAACACAACCTCGTCTATAGTGCATGCTTCTAGCACTAGACCCTCTAGTTGTACCTCTGCCTTAGTTTTTACTTTTTGCTAGAGCTGGGAAGAGGAAGATGTAATTGTATATTTAATGATATATTTACTTTTAGTTTTACAGAAACTATTTACTATTTTATTTTCAGCCATCAACATTCCCCATGCGAATGCAATAATTGTACCCAATTTGCATTTATATAAATATTGACTCGGCTTGCTTCTCTTGTGTTCTCATTTATTGACCTCATTGGATGCATCTTCTCTTTGAGTCTCGCAACAACAATACATTTCTAATTAATTTAAGCATTTTTTCTAAATTCTCGAGTTTTTTGCAAAGTATTTTTCGAAAATTGGTCGAGTTTTTCCCAAAATTGTTTTTTAGACTTCGGTGAGTTTTCCAACCATGCTCAAAAGACTACACGTGGAAACCACTTGTGCATTCACATTTTGTCATATAACTTCAATTGAGTACATTTGGAGTAGTCTCAAACCTCCTTGCAAGCAAAATCTGAAAGATGCCCAACAAGATTTCAAGTGGAAAATGACATAAAGGAGCTTGAGCAAGAGCAATAATAATAGCCTTATGAATGGCCAAAACTTCTTACAAGAGGTTCCATTGCGTAACATTGGTGTGGAACCTGATTCAATGTGTGATATGGCCGAGTAGACAAATTTGTAGTACTTGATGATGCTAGGTGTGGATAATTTCGTTTGGAGTTTCAGGAAAATAGTGAGGTTTCAAGGGGTTTAGCTTGGTTGAAACAATGGAGAACCTGGTTCAAATCCCAAGAGGGACATCTTTGTGAAATTCTAAGTTGCGACTCTCGGTATTCCATTGGTTGTATTTGTCTCATTCTAAAAGGTGGATTCTAAGTTGTTACCCTTGTCTTCCAATTGTTGTTTCTAGTGTGGTCGCTCTCAAGGAGTTTGAATAGGCTTGTAAGTCTCATGTTGTTGATCAAATAAGCACAATATTTATAAAAAATCTTCAATATAAAAAAACAATAGTGCTACCTACTCCTAGGAGACCCCACAGAAAATGGGAAGATCGAATGACTCAGTTGAGAGGGCACTATGTGAGTTATAAAGCCTTCAAAATATCTTTAAAAGATTGGAGGATGATAAATCTGTCATTAGAAGATGCTGAAAATAGAAAGTAACCAAGAATGTCATCTTCCTAAAGAAATGCTAACGGCCTCTATCAACTGAATCCCAAACACCATACAGCTCCATCAAAATGTGGCCTTTTATCAATTGAGGCAGAAGATAAGATCAAATCAAAACAAAGACAGAGATAGCAATGCAATCGGATAAAAATGTAGAGTACAATGAATCCAAAAATGTTTTTCAACATATCATTATTGAGCATTGAAGTAAAAAGATGACCCATATCAGGTGAGATTTCCCAGCCAATATTATTCTTGAAAATTATTTTTTTCATTATGTTTTTGTTAAAAGTTTCACATGTATACTTAAATCAAGATTAATATTTTTTTGATAAGGAGAATATCTTTGCATTTGATTTGTCAAAAAATTAATTAGTCAATAGTTAAATTAAGTTCAGTGCCTATAGTTCTATGGTAGGAACTCATAATAAACAAGGACGCAAAGCGTCAAAGTTCCTGCCTTAGTATAGTTTTTGCATATGACATGTAGCAGTTTAGATAGTGTTTTATACATTGGAAATGCAATAGGATAAAACAAACTATTCAATTTTTATTGTATTTCAATAATAATTTACATTAGCAAAGTATGTACTCAATTATGCTATGCAACTTGATAGAGAAAAACTATGTCTTATAGCATATCAATGCATACACATTATTTCATTATACATATATGACACAGAGAGTGTACTTGGGTATGAGACTCATGCGTATACATTGTTTGATTGCACACCTTTCTTTGTATTGACTAGTGTCTTTTGTAACTACCATTAATTATAGCTTGATATGTCATTATAGCTATCCATGATACCTGCAAATTCCATTTTGTGCATGTTAGTATATTGTGATTATGTCTCATAATAAGTTGCTTTTAATATTTTAAATAAATGCTAATTTGTGACTAGTCATGTTTACCTTTTGTTCTAAGAAATTGTTCAATCTCCATTTGTCACAACATGATTGATGGCATTGTTCTAGTTTAATGTGAATTGACCTTTGACGATGAAATCTCGAAGGATAAAGATGAACTTTGATTTGTCTTGTCTGTAGTCCTCAACTTTTGTGTCTTTTAGGCTTGGCAGTAGTCGTTCAACAATGCACTTGTCTATTGAAGACTGGATAATTTGTTTGTTTTTAGTTGTGATGATAGTCTTTAGGTATAATGAATATACATATGGAACCTCTTGATTGCATCTATTGCAATGAGTTGTTTTGTCTTCTAACATTCCATAATCCTCAAATTTTAAGTTGCATTGGGAACAAAATGCATGAAATGGATTTGTGAATGCGTTGGCTACTTTGAGAACTCCATCAACCTGCAAGATATGTTTTGATATTAATGTAGCTTGTGTAAGAATTAATTAATAGTTGAAGTGTTGAATTATCTAAGTTTGCTTACCTGTAGTGTTGTTTGTAGCAATGCATTCAAGGCATCCAATGTTCTCTTGTCTTTTAGTATACAGATGTATGTAGCAACCCCTGTGCGAAATGTTCTATCCATGTCATTTCATCGTACAATGTTTCTAAACAACATTGCAGGAGTCTCACCTCTTTGTAATTGGATTGCTATTTGCATGGATTCTTCTTGGAATGCAGAGTTGATTTATAGCTAGTAATTGAAAAAAAAAAATTATTATCTACTTTTAGAACTCTGTAATTAATAGAAACATGACTAGTATACATGTTGCATAAAAAGAAGAAGTATTTAGTGTGTTTTTTACTTGTAATTCTTCATCATCATTATTTTCATCTTTTATGTCAACAACATATTGGGAGCCAGTCTGTCGTCCTGCAACTACTAATGCACCTATTGTACCAATGGCATAGGTACTTGTGCTTGTGAGTAGCTATTTGATTGTGGAGTTTGGTATGAATTTGTATTCTTGGCAAAGTCGCAGTATAGTTTCAATTGTGCTTGAATCTTGGAGCTTCAAGATGCAATCTGAATCTCCACGGTCAAAGGTTGTTTTGTGTCCTAGTTGAAATCCTAACACTATAATAGATGTTCTTGGAACTATCTTGTGTTTGTACTCTTGTACTAAGTTCCCTCTCACATTCAAAGTTATTGTTATTTCTCATTTAGAGTCTGTCAAGTCTGCACGTAGCACCTCTCATGTTTTGTTTTCTCTATCCAGTGTTGTTGTATATACGACAAGTATGTCTCCTTCAAAAATGTTTCTTGCTTTTCTTGCATTCAAGTCTTCAATTGATATTGCATTGGGGTTTCCTAGTTTTGACCTGCATAAAGTATTATGGTGTTAGTCTAGTATTGTAGTGGTTTGATATTTAACATTTCTTCAAATACTAGAAATTCATGTATTGATTTGTTATTTTTCATGTGGGAATTCATGGTATTGGAAATTAGAAAAGCTCAGTACCTTTTTGTTGTTTGCTCTTGCTTGACATGTGTTCCCTTTCATGTTCTTTTGCTTCCTTCCATTATTGTGTTGCACAAAAATGTAGAACATTGAAATATATACCATTATACTAGAGTTATTGTCTTTGATACATAAAACTCTTAGGTGTAAGATGTATTTGCATTCTTGTATGTGTTCTTCTATTTAATTTTTTGTTTGGTTGTCTATGCATTAGCAATCTAGAGTGGAGTATGGAACCTTATGAATGTAGCAAGGTGATCAGTCTAGTATGCTTCTACTTTGAAACAACAACATATATTACTTGAGTTTGTCCAGATGTGATCAATTGATGGATTGCATACATTTTGTGTTTTTTCTGTGATGTAATTCATGTTGTGGTATTGCATATATTTTTGAAGATTTTCTTTCTTAGCATTTCTTGTTGACATATCAATATTGAAATCACCTACAATGTATAGATTATTCATTGGTTTGACATATGTGGTGACTTGTTGAATAATAGTGGCATATTCTTCAATGGGTGTGTTAGGTCTTGCATAAACATTACATATATTTAGTTCATTTCTTTAGATCAAAGTTGTTATTGTAATAGATTCTATATTTGTTGTGTTATATTGCTTTATCTTTTAAATGACTATGGTTTTGTTGGCTAGTGTCATTATACCATGTATGTGGTAGGCACTGAAGTTGTTGAAATGTTGGAATTCATCATTTATTTTAGGGATTTGCATGTGTACTTCTTGAATGCACATGATGTCAGATGACATTAAATCATAGTCATTAGTTATATCATTTATGTGAGGCTTTAAACTACGTGTGTTTAGTGTGCATAATAGCATGGATGGTGTGTTATGACAACATGTATCATCATTCTCGAATTGCCATTTTGCACTTGATTCTAGGTGGGACATTTCGAGATGTATTCTCTCTTTGATTTTAAAATTTTTTGGTGTTAGTGGTTTTAAAAGGAATGATGAGTCAATTGTTTTAGTTCGTGATAGTGTTGTGTATGTTAATCCATGTTGTCTAACGCCTATGGGGTCAAAAGCCATTGCCTCCATTGTAACTCCTTGTGACCTATGTATTGTTCTTGCACATGCTATCTGTATAGGGATTTGTTTTTGTACAATAATTTTATTTTTTACTGATGCCTTTTGGATAGGTCGAATAATGTGTAGTATCGGTACCCAGTCATTTTCAATTTTTTCTGTATAGCATTATACGAGTTTCTTGTGTTGTTGTTGTCCAATTGTATTGTCGTTAAATCTTATCCAAACTATGTCAAAATCATTATATTTTGTGTATGCTTTGAATATTCCATCTAATCCATTTACTAGACCATCCTTTGTGTTGTAGTTTCCTGCATATAGTTCTACCAAAATATTTGGTTTGAGATGAATTTGATGTGGGAGTGAAATTGTTCGTGTGTAGGTGTAATGCATTGTTATTTTCATCATGTTCATCAATGGCATTGAGGATAGTCATTTCACCAGGAACTATTGCAAGCATTTTTGTATTATGAGCATCGACGTCGATTCTTCTATAGAAAAGGAATGGCAGTGTTGGGTCCAATGGTGGTTTTCTCATGCATTGTTCATTGATATAGTGCAAATCTTCATTTGTTTGCATGCCTATTCGTATTTTTTTGAGAACATTAATGAATTTTTCATCGTTTTGCCTTACTGTACGTGTTAATGAATAACATTTAACATTGTCTATCCAAAAATTGTAAGGCATCAATTTCGGCATAGTTGCTTTATTTTTAAATACGACTGCATCAAGTACTGGTTGTGCTTGGTACAAGTCTCCACAAAAAATTATATCGACGTTTCCAAAGTGTATGGTGGGCATTTGCATTATCTCACGCAATCGTTTGTCAATGTAACGTAGGAATGTTGGACCAACTAATGATATCTCATCAATAAGAAGTACACGTAACTGATCATAGTGCTTTGACATTGCATCTAGTATGTCGATATTGAGTGGTAAGAAGTCAGATGTGATAAAAGGTATGTGGAATGCTGAATGTAATGTGACTCCACCTACATTGTGTGTCGCCTTTCCCGTATAAGCCGTTATTAGGCCTTTTGGTTTTTTGGGATCATTTTCGATGTACTTATTGTAGATCCGAAGGAGAGCTTGGTATATAACTTTTGCAGTGAAAGTCTTTCCAGTTCCGGCTCCGCCTGTCAAGAATAGATGCAATGGGTTCTTGTTGTTTTTAATTTTTTTTTAAGAATATCTTTGGCGATTGCTTGTTGTTCTCTATTTAGCATTTGCCTCAATTTGTAGTACTCATCGTTGTCCATAATTTGTGGATGGTGGCTTATTTCAAAAGTGTTATAATGTATGTTGCTTTGTATCTTCTATACCTTGTGTTGGATGTCTTTTTGTATGTCATATTGCTCAATTTTCTCGTGTTTGTTGACTGTGATGGTTTGGCTATCCATTTTGTCATTTTCAGTATCTAGATCCTTGATTTATTTTTCCATGTCACCCCATGCAGGAGCTGTGTTATGGTTAAACTTTGCTTGATTCGTTATGATTATTTGCTGATAGTATAAATGTGCTTGTTCCCATGATGTAAAACTTTGTTTCAATGTGCTCTCATTGATTGTAAATGGAACATAGAGTATTAATTGTTCTCTACAATAATTTTCTAGGTCCATGTATTTGCTGAAGTTGATAAATCGTATTATACTCGATTTTGCTTTTTGTGTGTATTTTGTACCCTTTTTGCTATACTTGGAGACAAATTCTGCAAGGCATATGCTATGAAGGATTGGAGATCGACTTAAATAGTAGTCCACTAAGGATTTTGAGAGGACATTTTCTGACTCATCAGGTTCTTTAAGTAATTCTTTATTGCTTTTCAGTATAAATGTGCGATTGTGATCATCTCTTGTGTCTATGAATATGCACTTTCTTGAGCTATGATTTAGTGGTAGTGATAGAACTATGTGTACTGCTTGTTGTGATGACATTTGTTGTAAATTTAGTAGCGTATTTCCTAGCTTTGTTATCATTCGTATTGCATCAATACTATCTTGTTTGTGGTCATTACGTATTCTTTTAAATTTATTTGTCATTGTTTTGTCCACTTTTGTCATGTATGAGCTACAATACATTGCTGCAGCATATGCATTCAGTACAAATTGTGCATCAGTATTGGCTCTCCATAGTTGGTGAATTCTCTTCGCAAAGCTGTTGTTCCAAATTTTTGATGGCTTTCATCGCAAAAAGAGTGTTGATCGTTGTAGAGTTGATCTTAGAGCCAAGATATATTCTTCTTCATTCGTTCTGATTTCATCTAAGAACATTTGAAATGTGTATGACAAGTCATAGTTTTCTTTTTCTAATATTGTAAAGATACTTGTTGCTTCATTCTTCTCTGACAATAGTTCAAGTATTACTGTCCTTTGGAGGGGTGGAAAAGGAAAACTATATCTGCATGAAATCTTTCTTAGTCTTCTACATCGCTTTGTGTGGTGGTGCTTGTGAATTGTACAAAGACTAGGCTCTATATGTTTAGTTGCACAAGTAATTAATGTACTTGTCAATAAAGTCTATGATGGATGTATTGCCATCTGTTCCATATATTGGTGCATTTTTTACCCAGAGTAGGAAATGATCATGTTCATTTCCTCGATTTTGGAATTCAGTTACAGAGAAGTAATCCACACTATTTCCAAAGAATGATTCATCAATTAAAATTAATTTCTTCATTACATCTATTCTATGCCTATAGTATCATGCACAAGTCACTGGGTCTTTCTTTATCAGATTGAATTTGTCACCTTTTGTTTCATACTCTTTTTGTTCAATTTTTGACTGATGCACATTGTGCAATTGTTCGAGTGCAGTTAATAGTGGATCCCAATTTTGTTCTGCACTAGTAAAAGTAACAAAAAAAGTTGGAGGCCCTAGTTGGCGTATCATTGCAAAAACATTCTTCTTAAGTTGGTGTATGTAGTCTGGTGATATTCTTATTCTTTTGAAGTCAACGTATCCAATGTCTGATTTGAGAATTCTTTCCAAGTTGGGTTTTTGCTTAACATCTTTTGCTTGTAATTTGCGTTCTTTCAATTGTCCCTTTCGTATTCTTATCCACATTGTAGAGAGTACCTATTGCACCAATATCTTGATAGTCTTGAAGAATATATTTGTCGTGTGGTATGCAAAGTACCTTTTTGATTGTAGGAGTTCCCATCGTGCAATCTTTTGGTAAGAAAATCTTTGAATGATGTCTTCTTCATGTGGTTTACCAAAGAATAATGTAGAAAAATTCATTTCCTTAGCATATTTGTCTTTGAATATTCCAATTGGGTGGTGCTCTTGTGCAGGTACGACGTCAATTATCTTGTCTTGCATTTTATGTATCGATCTAGATTCAGTGAATCCATGTACCAAGGTTTCTAAAGGCTCATTATGTTCTTCATCATCGTCTAACTGTGTTGCACTTTCACTGAATGGAGAGGATGTTTCATCTTCGCAACTTGCATATGCCCTTTCGTTCTCAACATTAATCTCAAGAGCTTCTTTCCAATTTTAACATTTTCCATTATGTATAGTGGTGTACTTGTGAGTTTTGAGAGTGCTTGCATCACTACATTTGGCCGCACCATTCCTATTTGAAATGCATTTTTGTATTTTAGACGCCTTTTGAGAGCAACGACAATAGTTATTGTGCTATTGGTTGTTTGTGGTAGTGCATTTTGTATGATATTCATGTTCACAAGAACATTGATAATAGAACCTGTCAATCCCACTTGTGATCTTTTGTATCCTAATTCCCATATTTGAGCAAATGCAATTCTCACTAACACTAGTCATTCTTCTAGTTGTGACAATATTTGCACATCTTCTATTGGTTCATTAATTCTAATATTTTTTGGTGTACTATATGTTGGGAGCTTGAAGTGTTTCAATGCAAACAAGCATGTTCGACAGATGAAATTATTTGGCGCTTCATATTTTATTTGCGTCAGAGTATAATAGTTGTTATTTTCCTTTTGTTTCATTGGTCTGATGTCTTTCATGAAACACAATAGTTGACAAATTTAGCATGTGTGTTTTGGTGTATCCTGGACTGTTGTTTCAAATATCTCTATTAGTGACAATCCAATTTTAATTTTTTTACCAGATGACACTGTCCTACCTCTTTTTTTATTCTTTGGATTCTAGATGTGCATGTTGACTTATTTTGAGTGTTCTTGCTCTGATTTGCATTATTCATTGTATTATTTTGTGTATCTCTAATAAATTTCTTAAGATGACATAGTCGAAGTGCATTTGTTGTATTTTTTCTAGTATTACTTGGAGAATCTCTGATAAATCTCTTGAGGTAACATAGTCAAAGTACATGCTTTCTATTAGAGCTCTCTAGTTTGATATTTTTAATGTGCACCTTGTCATGTCCTATATTATTTTTGTTTGCAACTTCTACAATGTGTTGTGCGTTATGCTCTTTTATAAATCTCTTCAGTTTGTTGTATCGCATTTGTGCTCGATGAATGACTCTTTCTGACTGTAATCTTAGTAGTGGTTCAAAGTGACCAGCAGTAGGATTTGTATCATGAAAGAGGATTGAGTATGCTTCTTCTTCTGTTGATTCATTGAAGTGCAAGTACTTTCTTGTTGTTGTTGTTGACCAAATGCATATTTGTATTTTTAACCACTTCGATAACCAGTGAATGCAGAATATATCTCCCCATAGTCTGACTTCTCCTATATGTTTTGCTTTGCAAAAAGTCGCATTCTACGCAAATATGTTTCTCAATCATGTACTCGGTGCAATTCATATAGAGTTTTTGGATGAAGTTCTGTACTATACGAATGCAATGCTTCTGATTCACCTTCTTGTTTGCATTGTAAGAAGTAATCAATGGTTCCATTTCTTAGCTCAAGTGATGTATATCTATAATTTAGTAGGAATTCCAAGGTGTCAAATAAGCAGTCTCCTATGTTGTACTTGAATGTTGGTACTCTGCATAGTCCTTCATTCTCCAGTGCAATGTCAATATTGCAAGTTCTATCTTGACGTGTTGGCTTGTAATGCTCTAGGTCTATAATTTCTATTTGATTTTGTATCATTTTATGTTTCAAGAAGGACTAGTACCACCTTGGTTTTCTTGTCACGTGTATACTTACACTATGATTCTTTTCTACATGCGGATATTGCTTTCCTGCATGACAAGATGCATCTTTTCAATATACTATTTTTAGTTATCTTGGATTATTTACTTTGATTTTTCTATTCTTTAAAATTACACTTGCCATAAGAAACTATACTATACATTGCAATATGTAGTCCCATTTTTTCAGAAGTATCTAGTATGGAACAATTCAACTTTCATAGAATGATTTAGATTTGCACTATGGTTGTCATGACAAGAAAGTGTACTTCCACATTGATATTTTTATAGAGGAATAATTTCATACACTATCTCACAATGATAAATGTAACTTGAAGACATGTAGGCCATACAAAAACATGTACTTCTTTCTACTATTGCATAGTAAAAAAAGATATATTATGATACTAGAACAGAAAACACATAACATGTTGCATCATTAGAATTCCTTGATGAAATATTCAAAAAACAACATGCTAATATTTTTATAGAGGAATAATTGCATGCACTATTTCACAATGATAAATGTAACCTAAAGACTAGGTAGTACAAAAACTTATACTTCTTATCTCTTCTACTATAGCATATTAGAAAAAGATATATTATGATACTAGACTAAAAAACACATAACATATTGCATCATTAGAATTCCTTGATGAAATATTCAAAAAACATAATGCTAATAGAAAACACAAGTAGCAAATACAAACATTGATACTCTTTTTTTTTGGTCATGTCTCCATGTTATCTTTATGTTTTTTTTCATGTTTCATCTTCACATTGCGACCTCAATATTAAATAGTCATTGATGAAGTGAAAAAAAATGCTAATACAAAACACAAGTAGCGAATACACAAATTGCTACTATGCTTTTCTTCAATCATGCCTCCATTTTATCTTTTTGTTTTTTCCACCTTCTCTTCACATCTCTACATCAAATATGATATGTTGACTATATCATCAAGCAATAGAAATAATATTGACATTGCTCTATGTCTGTACCATTTGAATCATAAATTCAATGGTGAAGCTCAATGACATTATTCTCTGATGTCACATGGAAACTAGAGAAGTCAAATGTGTCATGGTTAACACCACGCATGTCTATATTGTTAGGATTGGCAGCAAGATTGTTTAGAAATGAAGGAACATTTTCACTGGGAACATTACTATCATATTTTTCTATAATTGAATCCATGTTGAGAATTGCAGAATTCCATTTTTCATGAGACAGGTGCATGGGGAAAACAACTTGTTCCAATTGTTGCAATGGGCATGAGTTTATCAAATTTGAGGGATGTATATTCTATTAACTTGTTTCAAAATTGGGTAGTCGAATTGCAGTAGGATAGGTTGATTGAAATAATGGATAGTGAATTTTTGTGTCACTTTCTGAAGAATACATGCTATCTATGCTAGTAGCATATATGGAATTGATATGTTCTTTCGATGGAAGATCTTGTACTAGATTTCTATGAAAACTTTCAAGAATGTTAGGTTTCATGTGCATCATGGTTAGATAGTGTTGGTTCTCAGTGATGGCTATTGTTTGACCAAAATGATAATTTGTATAGACCATTGACATTGGACCATTTTTACCTATTTCTATTGGACATCGTTCAACTTGAAGGGTCAATCGAAGTTGATCTTTCTCTAAGTAAGAGATACTTTTTGTTTCATGTATCTCTGTATCTGGATGCACAATATTTGTAATGGCTTTGTATCCTTTGAAGGATATTGTAGCCAGATCATATGCAATAGCAACTTCCTCTTTGGTATCAAATGTTCCTAGCCATTTTTACTTTTGTTGTATAGGATTCCACACTTGTGCAACATAACGACCACTTGAACGTTTCCATACACCTCGATATGACTTTTCTTTTGGACAGATTTTAGATCCATTGCAAAATGACATATGTCCTTTTTTTTCTTCAACTTTTTCAGAACGTTCTTGCAATTCAAACAATTTCATGTATTTAGTTTTCTTCCTGTTTGATGTCATTACATTTGAGATCTGAGTGCTCTGCACATTGGAAGATTGATTATGAGGTGTATAGTTGACATGGAAAAAGTTGGTGTATGCATTACTGCCTCTCATTGACATGCTGACCATATCATAGGCAAAGGCTGCTTGTTCTGTTGTGTCAAATGTTCCTAGCCATTTTTGTCTTCGTAGCTTGGGCAATGTTATCTCTGCTGAAAATCGACCAGATGCTTTCTTGCGAACACCCATGTATGTCTTCTCCATTTCTTCTTTTGTGTTTCTATGGCACAATTAAACTTTTGTTAAGACATGTCTCAATACAGACATGTTTACATTACACTACAAACATTACACTACAAATGACCAATTCTCTCAAACAACAATTTCAATTATAAAGAAATGAAAACGATATGCAATTCCAGAAAATAGTAAGTCAAAAATGACTGTTGTAATATTGTTCATAATCATCTTTTGTCAGTAGTTACTTGTAGCTTATCTCCATTATAAACATTATTTCCATACTATGACCAATTAGAACACTACTAGCCGATAAATACTAATTGTCATTACTACTGTCATGACTAGTGACATTACTATTATTGTATGTTGCTTGGTTACATACCAAATGCATACAATATGGCTACCGTACACAGTACAATTAACGTTACAAACCATGAAGTATTGTCCACTGTGAAGAATAGTGTAAAACCTACTAATGTTATCAAGATTAGTGTCATCCATGCTTTTATTACAAGTTCTTCATAGGTAGGCACAAGCTCAATTTTGTTCTCAGCCAACTTAGTCATCATGTTCTGTGGATATGCTCCATTCACTGCAAGGGGGTCAGCAATCTAGAGACATTGTTCAAAAAGTGGAAAACAAATTGTTTGAATGTGGTTGGTCTCGACTTACACATGTATATATGCATTTTAATCTATTCTATGAGGTTTTGATTATAGATTTTGTAGTCAAGAAGACAATACAATTAGTAATTTTGCATCTTTGAGATCTATTCAAGCACATTGTGTCTTTGACTTCTTTTGTTGGCAATCATTACTTTGAAGACATAAACTTATGCCAATAGAGATCTTATGAAATGCTGACATGGATCTTAAGGGAATAATACACAAAGAAACAAGCAAATTTTGGAAACTTGTAACTTTGAAATTTCTAGATTCTAATCAAATGTATAACTTTACTTACTATTTTTTTTTTCACTCAACTGCCAAGCTTGTGTATTTGGTCCTTGTTGATTTTCCTGCTTTGCAATCAAAATTTCGTATTAAGAAAAGCATAATCAAACCTTCACAACATTAGATGTAATTAATTAGGTCATTAGTTCTTATTCTACATATGTGAAAAATAATGTATTGTGTGGAATAATCATTGTGCACAAATTAAACATAGTAGATCAAACTTTTACTAGTTCGTAGTCAACTTTGCAAAAAAATGATTAGCTAAATAAAGCTATCTGCATGTTTGCAACAATCAAAGTTCAAAACAACTTCTAATATATTATAAAGTGAGATGGAAGTTACTAGATACATATTGTAACATATTTTTTGAAGCCTCAAGGGATACTTCACTAAGAAGCAAATGACATTGAAATTACCAGATACATATTATACTATATCATAGTAAAAAATATTATAGCTTTTACATGCAAGTTGTGAACTTTCATTCATAGTAAGCATAAACTTATACATCATCACTATATTCTTGTGGTAATTGTCATCTTGTAATCATTAGTTCATTAATAAAGAAAGTGCCATCTCCCAATATCTACTACAAGATGAATGCCAAGTGGCTCAAAACTATTTTCAAATACAAACAAAAAATGACATGAGTAATGATGCTTTATGGTCTTAGTTGCCAATGCTCCTGTATCATTATCATACCATTGCCCAATAATTTCTGTGTTGTCATGTCTTATAATCCATTCAAGTGAAAACATTGGATATGTTACCACAAGGTTTATTATGGAAAAAAGTGTTTCATCTTCAGCAACCGTGCTAAATGGTGATAGTTCGCAGAATAGTGTCTTGCATGCTAGATTGAAAATGGTTGTTAATTCTTGTGCAATGTGATTTTTAGGAGGGAAATGTCTTATGATATCTTCACAATGAACTATGATATGAGCTTCCCTATATTGCCGCACCAGATGTTTTAAGTAAATCAATTCACCATTAGTCATGAATGCGAATAGAACACGAATTTGATTAGTGTGTGGTATTGGTTGAATGTCTCCCCATCCATCATATCTGAACATGACAACATGCTTATCATAAAAATATCTTTCCAATATTTTCCTTTGGCATTCCTCTGCAAGTTCTAGAATTTTTTCAGGAATACTAGATACTGGACTTTCAGAGAGGTGATCTGTATCACGTTCTAATGAAACAAATGCATCAAGAAAATCCATTCTTGTGTAATATGGAGATGAAAAACCTGTTTTCAATGAGGAACATTTCTTAGAATTTATTGAGCATCAGTTAGTTCTAAGATATATGTTGCACTTGTGTCATTCTTTCATGGATATACTTTTTATGGCAATAATCATACAAATATCATTAATATAAATGATTCCATACATACTATTGAAAAAATGTGCAGCGGCTGACTATCAATTACAATGTTTCATTTTCCATCAATGGTTTCCACTATTCATTGCATGTTAATAGTATACTTTTCAATAAATGTGCAACTGATGACTATCAATTACAATGTTTAATTTTGCATCAATAAATTCCGCTATTCATTGCATCTTAATAGTATAATTAGTATTCAAGTTCTAAACTTCACTATAATAATAATAGTATCATAAGTTTACAACCAATTATATTCATAACAAAGCTCGAAGAGACATTACTTTAATAATCTTTTTATTCATATATCGATACAATATTCACATTACTTGTACATACTTGTTCATTCATAGCATAAAGTACCTAGGTAGAGCACCTAGTCTCTACAGTATTCTCCATACTTTGTAGATACATGTAACAATACGCAAAGCACAATAGTTTGTGTTATTTTTCACACTTCATACATACATGTAACCATAGGACAAGGACGATGTGGTAATTGAACTTTGACATTAGTACTTCCAATTTATGAACAAAAGTCAGTTTATAGTACTACTAGACAATCAAACAGTTCATGAAGAGCTTGCAGTTGAAGGAGTTGGAGCAGTCAAATCTATAGTTGGAGCAGTGAGACTTGCTTCAGTTGGGAGTTGTTTGTCACTCAGATGCTTCTATTCACATGGAACACTAGTTTCCTTGGGTAGATTTGTGTACAAAGACATGAATGCATTGTACAAATTTGTCACTCTTGTCACAAGACATTCACCCAAATGAGTAGCGTGTGCATTTAACGCATGAACTAGAACAAGGTCACATTCATTAGTAATAGCTAAACACACAGCACTATAAATGCATGATGTAACCTCACACTCTTCAACTGCTTTATGAGAAAAGAGGCTACCAGTGATAGATGCATGTAGAGTTCCTCGATATGCACAAATTGCTTCATGGTATCCTGTCGGTGGTACAAAGTACTCTCGTACATAAGCATTTGCTACTTTCTCAACGATTGTTGCTTCTTGTACGAAGTCCATACAATTCGACAAAAATCGTGAAACAATATCAGCATAGAAAATTTTTCCTGAAGCATTTTTCAGAAAGTCCTTACCTATCAGTGTCCTTAGAGATTGCTAGACACATGAATAGTCAAATATGAAGACATGTCGCATTGTGGTTGATTCAATTGGTCCTATAATAGGACAGTCCCACTGCGGCCTTGAAATACATACTGGCTTATCCATTTTCAAGTTGTAAAGTTTGTTATCAACTTTTCAATTGTCAGATTCTATAGTGCTTTGAATTTCCAAAGCTAGTTATATTAGTCACTAGTATAATTCTCCTAGTAGAGAAAGTAATTGCTTAAGATTTTGAAAAACATGTTGCAAGTATTGTCTATAGCACAAGTTTTTTTGATTTAAAAGAAAAATCAACAAGATGCACAATAATACTATTTATTTTTCTATTATTTTGTTATGTTTTATTTATTATAGCAATCAATTAACATAAAAACATAGAAACGAATTATAACATTTCAAAAAATTTGATATAAAAATCCAAAAACAATAATTGAAAACTTATTTAATGTAACGCCCCGCTCGGGAACCCAAGAGAAATAAACCTAACATGTTACAATGTTTACTGAACTTTTTTTTTTTTTTGAAATTTATACAACATCAAGATAACATTAATGCAGAAGCAATAAGAACATACATATCAAATACACATTTGCAATTACATATACAGTTTCAATTCCTCAAGGATTCCTTTACGTTGAGTCACATTTAATAATTTTAAATTAATTAGTTTAAGTTTCAAGTACAATGTCACATGATCATAAAGAAATAACAGATACATAAATCGCATAAGCAAATGCATAAGTATAAACAATACAATGAAAGTACATCCAATCAATAACATCCACTGCACATGTCGCAGGGTATGTGAGAATAGATATAATACATGATAACATATATACATCATCAGAAAAGAAGTCTCCAAGATAAGAAATAAGAATGATAAAGGTACATCTTCTGCAACGAACATCCATCAGCTAGCAATGTGAAAGGGAACCCAAATGGTAAGAAGGCACTACCTCCCGACCACGTGGTTACCTAGTCAGGCTTCCACTCCCACCGTGCAGGGAAGATAATGAACGATCCACATACGGCTAATCAAACATAAAACATTCCTAGGCAAGGTACCCCTAAAAGCCAAAACTACCTCAAAGGTAACACATGCTACTCAAGAAGATAAAATAATCCAAAAGTAAGAACACTCAATCCAATACTGACACCTCATAACCAAACATCATACATGAACCAAGTATAAACCAAATACCAAGATCATAAGATAAAGTCAACGAAAGATAATCATCTCAAGTCAAAAGCCACATGTCAAAAGTACAACATTCATAAATCACCAATCATCATCAATGAAAATAAATATCCACAATAAACACATCCAACAATAAGTACACCACCAGAGATACACAAATCTACAGAGGAGACTTAGGCTACATACTAGGGAGTGTCATCACATGGCTGCTTGAGTTACCCTGGACTGATCTCTTAATAGACCCCGGACCCTCAAGCGTTGAGTTACCCTGGACTGGTTACTCTGAACCTCGGACCCTCAACATCACACATGTGGAAACTAGAAAGCCCTCTCAAGAAGACGAGGCACTCATCTCATTCCCATCCTTAGTCTATACAAGCACTCAAGGCATGGGTAGATCAAATATCTCTAACTTATCTTTTTAGTGTGTTTCCCCCCATAAATTTTACTTACTAGATTATCACTTATTACATAACTTGCATTAGGTTACCCTGGTACTGACCACTTTGGGTCCCGGACCCCTATTGCAAGCCACTCCCAAGTCACATACCTAGACAACCTCTCCTAAGCACATAAAAACACGGTTGTGTCCCATACCACAACACCCATAAAGATCAAACTTGGTTCCTTAACAAGCAACTTGATAACAAGATGGATCAAACTAAATCCAAATATACATAAATGCTCACAAAACAAATCTCATAAGTATAAACTCCAATTTGAATCACAAGAATCATCATAACATCTAGCCACATAATAGTATCCAAGAAATCTCACAAAACCTCTGGTGTACATCCTAGACTGGTCGACATCTAAACAACACCAAAATCCAAAAAGAAATATAGACAGTACATAGAAAACATCATAGTCTCACAGTTGGATTTGATTGATAATATATTGTTGAATTAATGTAAGGTTTCAATTTTCGTTTTCAATATAAGTTTCAATTTGCGTTTCAATGTATGTTCAAGTGTATACGATTCTCAGTATTACTCATACAATACACCCGTGTATTTGTTTGAATTAAGGTTTTAAATTTCCAGTTTAATACATGTTTTCAAGTAAGTAAGTTTTTCAGTTAACCTTCATAATTAACCCTTGCAATTAAACTCATTCTTGTTCATATAATAACATATCAAGACTTAGAAGTAATATTAATCATTTATTAAATTATTCGATTACAAAATAGAAATATTTCCCAATTCCATTAATAATTCAAATGGTTAAATAGTAAATATTATTAACCATACCACTGCTGTCGTAGCCTGCGTCAGCAGCGTACGACGCCGACAAGGGTTATAAAAAATTTCGTTTTTTTCTTTTTTTTCTTTTTTTTAAATTTTTTTTTTTTTTTTTTTTTTTTTTTTTTTAATTTATTTTTTTTATTATTATTATTATTATTATTATTTTTTGTTTTTTTTTTAAAATTTTTTTATTTTTATTTTTATTATTATTATTATTATTATTTTTCTTCTTCTTTTTTTTTTTTTTTTTTAAATTTTTTTTTAACTAAGTCAAATTTCAATAATTTTGTTTATTAGAAGAACAACCCTTCTAATAAATTTAGATCAATTATTATATATGAAAATTTTAAGAATTGTATTATAATTCTATATTCTTTATTTTATAATATTTTTCTCAACGAACTTCATAACAATATTATTTTAATATAAACATATTTTAACAACATTTACGATATTAATCTGATAGGAAAAATAAATTGAACCCTTCGAATTTTCAATCCTAAGATTTTCATTTCCAAAAACAAACCCCTTCCAAATTTAAATTTCTTAATTCCATTTTAATTCAAAACCCAAATTTCAATTTAATACTAAATTTCTTTCAAAAGTAAAATAAGGTTTTCTAAATAGTTTTTTTTTAAAAATCTCGATTCCCAGAAGAAATCAAATCGCAAAAGATTCAGAAGAAAAGTAGCAAGATTCATTCAATAAAATTTGAGAAAGAAATTTCCAACAAGCACGAAGAAGACAAAGATCCGAAAGTGTTTCTAGAATGGTTCACAAACCCTACCTTGATCTGATGCTAACAATCTGGTGAAACCCTTGCTAATCCGAACCCTTCCAAGCTTCCAAAGATTTCTTTGCTCCCCTTTCCAAAAGTGTGTTCCCTGAAAACCTGTGTGTGCAATAATGACCCAAAAACCCTCTAATATAGAATCTAATTACCTTTTAGGGCTTCTGTCCCCACAACTCTAAAATAATAATTACTTTATTTAATTAATTCATGCACAATTAATTTCCCTTTTAATTAAAATTATTATTTTATTATTCCTTTCATGCACGTTAAGTGAATTGTTAAATTACTTTATTTAACTTTCCACTTTACTTTAATAAATTTATAACTTTTTTAAATCTCATGTGCACATTATTAAAATATCTTTATTCAAGTTCATATTTTTATCTTTTAATTAATTTTATTTTTAACTCATGCATAATTCATGCGAACTATAATCTTTATGATAATTAAATATCTTTTCACTTTTAATTTCATTTTTAGAAACTTAATTGATAAAATATTTATTAACTTAAATAACAATAATATTTAGCATTTATTTAAAAATGCACTTTAAATATATTATTATTAAATTAAATTAATATAATCAAGTTCTAAATTTAAACTTTAACTTTTATCTCCAATATTTAATTCTCTCTTATTTAATTAATTCATTCATGCACAATTAATTTTCTTTTTAATTAAGATATTCTTTTATTAATCCTTCATGCACTTTAAGTGAATTGTTAAATTACTTTATTTAACTTTCCACTTTGACTTTGCTTTTAAAGTTAATTTATAATTTTAATCTCATGCGTACTTTATTAAAATACCTTTATTCAAGTTCACATGTTTTTATCTTTTAAATTAATCTCTTATATTTAAAACTCATTCATGCGAACTTAAATCTTTTCCATAAATTAATATCTTTTTTTTCCTTTTTAATATATTTTGAACGTTTTAATTTGATAAATATTTATTAACTTAAATAACAATAATATTTAGCATTTATTTAAAAATGAACTCTAAATATATTATTATTAAATTAATAAATATTATTACGTTCTAAATTTAATCTTAAAACTTTTATCTTCAATTTAATTCTTTATATTTAATTAATTTCTCAATTAATTAAATATAATTAAATATTCATAATATCATAATAATTTTCCATTAAATTAAATTATTATTTTAATCTATTAATTAGACTTAATTAATAGAAAATACATCAAACACTCACAAAACAACATACACACAAAAATACTCACGGGTTTTAAAAAGGGTAGACAGTCTGCTACGAGTCCTCCTTGCAGGACAAGTATTATAGGCTTATGGCTAGGATTGGACCTGATCATTATCTTCCCATTCTCACCATTTGAGTATTTGTAATAGGGCACGCTCATCCTGGCAATTCAGGGAAGTCGATGCCCGGTACCTGCATCCTGCATAAAAGACGAGCATGTACATGTATATAATATATCTAAACTAAACAAACAATGGCGGGGAGTGGTTCATCGTGTAGATCCCGACTAGCAGGTGACTACGACTCCCTCCCTTAACCACATCAAACACGTCAGACAGAAAGATAAAATAAACACGCACACTATACACATGCAAGTATGGGGTAAGTATCGTAAAAATCACAAGTCTAACATCAAATGCGTACATATAATAATGCATCTCTATCAATACAACATAATCATCATTAAAGACATCATGTTAACATTTTTATGAAAGAAACCACATTTACTAACTAGGATCATCAAAATACCATTAACAACACATGAATGAAATCAACTAAGCAATAATAACCGATGCATTTGTAATCAAAGTCATGAAATAATATCATAATAATGTAAATCTAGTATCTCTAAAACTAATCAATGCATAAAATTAGCTTAAAAGAATTTGACAATGATAATAGAATGTGAACTAGGGGCAGGCACTACATTTAATTTTCTTTGTTTTTAGTGAATCATTATTATTAAAACATCTTAAATAGGTATCATAATGAAATGTAGTTATATATATAATAATAATAATATATTATACATAGTGCAGTTAAAATAAAACAACACAAATACCTAATAATAATAATAATATATAAGTTTCACTACTACAAATTGCCACTCTTCTATGAGTGCTATTTCAAGCTCTCTTGTGGGGCCTTTTACATCATTATTAGCTAAAATGAATAGTATATCTTTATTACTACATGATTACATTTAACTGATAAATGAGTAACTGAAGAGAATACCAAGTTAACGTATGAATTATTGTACAATATTAAATCAATTTATATCATATATGTTATTGATTAATAATTTAAACATGATATAAATATATAATATGAAAATAGTCAATAAAACTAAAAGTAATTTTGTCATAAATCTTATTATAAATTATTAAATGTAGAATATAAAAGTTACATTTGGAATTTAATTTTTAAATTTTTTTAAAAAACAATATTGAAATTAATGTAATGCATTGTAAAATCACAATATTTACATTGATAGATTTTTAATCAAGAAATTTAAGATTTTTAAAATTTTAATACATAAGTTAAATTTCAAAATTAATTATTTTAAATTTTTTATATAATATTTACTAAATCTATATATAAAACAATGCAACTCTTAATAGAAATAGTATATTTTAAGTAAAAAATATTGATCTACTGAGGAATTTGCTTAGATCCGCTAAATCTACACTTTCCTGCAATCCATTTTTTCCATTCTGATCGTGAATTGTTTGTGGTTCTACCCTGAATTTAAATAGAACATTTCAGTAATTGTCATGTATTAAAAGCTAAACTAAGTTCTATTCTAAACGATTCTTTACATTCCGTGTAGAAACCAATCAATGTTCCTCAAAGATTTACCAAGTTTAATCCTTAATCGGCATTTTAAAAAAATAGATTCAACAAGATTCAATAGATAACATCTCTATTTTTAAGAAAATTACAATCATTTGATAAAACTCATATTATGCAAATAAAAACATATTCTTGCCTATAATATTCGACTTGAAAACTCAAAAGAGCACTCGATGTATTATCAACAAACACAAACATTGTGATTAAAATATAACTTGAAAGTATTCGCTCCAATGACAATCACCATCTAAAGAAATTCCAGCTACACAATCTGCTGCAAATAATCTCTATTTCAAGCATTCATTAAATAGACAACTCACCAACCAACCAAAAACAAAAGGAAGGAAATTATGGAGCCTAGTAGGACTGCATCACATTGACCAATCTCACATGGAGACAACTAAGAATGAATAGCCATTAAATTGCAACCTACGATGAAGAGCATTAATTGGAAAAAAAAATTCAAGAGATAAAAGTATGGTAAGTTTTATATTGTAGCTATGAGTTTTAATTCTATTGCCAAAGCTATTCTTAGGTCTTTGACATATCAAAGACTAATACAGTAGATGTTCTTATCTAACACAAATATTTATATTTTCTGGTTTAAGTCTTCCTAATATGAGTCATTGATTGTCATTGCTGCACATTAAGAAAGTCAGTTGTATTATTCAGAAAGTTGCTAGTTAATCTCATATTCAAAGTCACATCGCATTAGTAAAAGTCAATGCCATACATTAAAATATTGTCTTCGGCACAACTTAGCATTGCTATGATCATCATCTATTATTCCTCTGTGAACGGATGTTATTTGACTTATCATACATTATCATCCTCCAATGAAGGTATTCATAGAAAAATCAAAGAAATTCATTTAGAATTCGGTCATTGGTCAATGATTACATTCATAACTGATCAAAATTATTACATGTTCAGACAATTGGTTGATTTATTATTCATACACATTTATATTTATCGTTATAATCTACTGACAATCGTAACAAGTTTAGTATTAAATACTCAATGCAGAAGTGGGGTCGTTACAAATACATTCCATTCAATTTCTTTGGTCTTCGAGCTAGGCACATATAATCATGAAGTTGAATTAGAAACAAAACATGGAATCAGACTTGAAAAGAGAATCAACATTCAAAACCGATTCAGACAACGCTTCATACTCAGTCAACAACAAATATCCAATCAACAATTAATATCAAGATATTTCATTGGTCTGAGTACTATTATCTCCAAGGCATACCTTAATATTAAGGAGAGTGATAAGATGCAATATCCAATGACTAATATCAGCACATCTTATAAGGAAGAGTGTTTATATCAAGGATATATTATTTACAAAATATATTATTGAAGCCCCGGAACTGTTTATACTTATCGAAGAACATAAGGTTGATGATAATGATAAAGGTGGGCATTGAGAATTATATTACTCTATATGACTTATGGACATTAATGGAAGTCTGAAAACAAGAACCATGAGCACAACGATGAAAATAATGATTAGTGATCTAATCCTGACAAAAACATTGAATAATATGTTTGAAACAAACATAGTAGATTTTGGATCAGACCATCATTGAACATAGTCGCTATAAAAGATATTCTATCAAACAAGCAAACAGAACATTCGTCAAGCTCTGTACAAGACCAATCAACATCAATCACTTAAAGGAAGATATCAGGCACATCGATCAATATATATAATTCAGATCCTTGTCTTCAAATTCCAATATGGATGTATTATTTGTATATGATTCTATGAATGAGTGCATAGTTGGTTTATATTTAAAAATATCCACCAAGATATATGGTTATGGATGCTGAGCCCAAACACAAATGAAGCTTTAATTTTTGGAATTGATCTAATTCATACATAAATGGTAAAGGAAAAATGTTAGTTTCATCATGTTTTAGTCCCAACTTCTCATGAGCACATTATTATAGTATCTAAATCCACATTCCAATCAGAACATCATCTCGTAATGTGAATTTAATTGCTCAAAAGTCAATTATGCTGCAAACATGTGTGTGTGTGTGTGTGTTTTCAGATTATCAAAATCATTAAGGTCCTCATATTATAGCATCCATATGTCAGTACACTCATATAATCAAGGCAAGCATTAAAGGAGAAAGAATCAAATTTAAATCATTAAGGTCCTCATATTATAGCATCCATGGTCATGGGTCCCTATCGATTTATATGGATTCCTCTAGAGTCCTCTCAGAATTCCACTGGGTCCAGATAGCAGAATCCTTAGGGAATCTATTTTCCTGGGAAGGACGTGGATGAATTGCAAGAGGAATCAGGCGTAGACCTGTATTGGTAATGGAATTCAGGCCAAATAGGGAGAATGCGATAACTTAGATGATAGCTAATATGCTAAGGAAGACATCAAAGAAGGAATAAGCTCCTCAGTGACATACTTTTTACAGGCTACTATGAAGGATCCTTACCATTCAGATTCCACACAGTTAATTTGTTTATTTTTTCTAAAATTGAAGAAAACTGACCACTCAAAGCTAATGGAAGGCACTGTAAATAGGAAAGAAACTGTTGCAATTATGAGCAAAAGCAACTGCTCACATTATTTACATGTATTGTGCCATCGTTAGTGACTGTCTTTTTCACATTCAAAATATTTTTAGTAGCTATATCTAATACATTTTCTATCTTTCATTATTTATTTAATTTAAACACAATTATTCATTGGTTTTAAAACTTCTTGAGTATTTTGCAAACAAGAAACTCCATAGCTTTAAAGAATTTTAAGAAAATGTTAAAAACTATGGTCGCTTTACTTTCTAATGTGTAGCTTGATTTAATCACATAAAAGAAAATATTATTACTTTGTTTTCCTCCTTTGAATCTACCATCAAGATCAAAGCTTCCAAAAGGCTAAATATTTTCATGGAAAAATAATCCTTAAGAATAAGTCATCATTTTTGGAATCCATTATCAAATTGATACTTGATCATAGTATTTTCTTTCCTAGCTTGAATAAGGCCTTCTTATAATGAGGGTTTTCAGTTATGTGGAGAAGAGTATTACACTTTTAGTTATATTTGTATGTATTTTAGTTTTTTACAGAGACAAAAGAAAAAGAAACATAAAAGAAGCATCCAAGTGTAGAATATTAGCCAAACACTACCCAACCGGAAACCTTCATGAATATATAATATAATTTTACAAAAAAATTCAAAGTGGTGAAATTAAAACAAAAATCAAGTTATGATGAAAAGGAATCCATTTTAATGAAAAACTAAAAGCAAGTTTACTTTCTGAACATGAATATATCTTGAGGTAAAAATTAAAGAGAGGTTTTCGACAGCAGATACAACTAGTCAAATAAGATTCCTAACATATTCAATTCTAAATTTATCAAAAGATTAAAAAAACATCCATGTGTAAAGCATATGCCAAACACTAACAAAACGGAAGCATAATACACCTAACATTATGTAAAAATTACTGATACCTATAAAATTACTCACCACAAGTATATTTGAACCCTATAAACCCTTTGCTAAACAAACTCCCCAAAGTCTTATACACCTATAAATTTCTAACCTCAAAACAAAGAACCTCCACTCAATCTATACTTCAAGCTTTTCCTAACTATCAAAGAAACAAAAGCAATAACTAAATTTATTTTGAAAGCAAAAAAAGTTATGAACTTACAAGAAATATTAGAGAGGCAAATAAAGAAGGGAGAACTTGTTGGGAAGGACTCAATAAGCAACATATAAGGTTTTCAATTGCATAAAGCCCTCTTTTAAAGGTGATCTTCATTATAGGTCACACTTAAGGTGCATTACTCTTCTAGTCATGATGTATTTAGAACCATTGTAAAGCCCTCTTTTAAAAGTGATCTTCATTATAGGTCACACTTATGGAGCACTACTCTTCTAGTCATGATGTATCCACAACCATTGGTTCTCATTTGTTTGCTATACTAGTAGTGGAATGTAGAATCCGTCTATTCTCAAGTCAACATATTTTAATGGAACTAACATTAAGTAGTGGAATGTAGAGTCTTACTATTGGATATTGGAGAGGAAAATGAAGAAGGGAGAACTTGTTGGGAATGAGTCAATAAGCAATGTATTCGATTTTCAATTGCATAAAGTCCTCTTTTAAAAGCGACCTTCACTATAGGTCACACTTAAGCTGCACTACTCTTCTAGTCATGATGTATCCACAACCATTGGTTCTCATTTGTTTGTTATACTAGTAGTGGAATGTAGAATCTGTCTACTCTCAAGTCAACATATTTTCATGGAACAAACATTAAGTAGTGGAATGTAGAATGTTACTATTGGCAAGTCATAGCTTGGTTCTTTTGCTATAATTGTGATGTCATCAACAATAATAGATTAAATATATGAATTTAATAAAACATTGAAAAATCTTATTGAGTAATCGCACTACTCTTCTAGTCAATATATTCACAATCATTGGTTCTCATTTATTTGTTATACTAGTAGTGGAATGTAGCGTCTGTCTATTCTCAAGTCAACATATTTTAATAAAACAAACATTAAGTAGTGGAATGTAGAATGTTACTATTGGCAAGTCATAGCTTGGTTCTTTTGCTATAATTGTGATGTCATCAATAATAATAGATTAAATATATGAATCTAATAAAATATTGGAAAATCTTAATGAGTAATCGAAAGTAATACTATATTAAATAATATAATATATTATTATCACCTTTTATTTGAAAATCTCTTATTTGAATCAAAATAAAAGTAATAATATATTACATAATATAATATATTATTATCACCTTTTACTTGAAAATCTCTTATTTGAATCAAAATAAAAATTCATACTTCAAAATACATAATCCAAATTTTTTTATAAACAAATAGAACATTATGTCATATTTAAACCATTTTATGTTTAAAGGTTCTAAAATTCATTTCTAATTTCATTTCTAATTTCAATTTTATTCCTCATTTTTCATTTATTTATGTATTTTATATGAAAAATCATGTATTTCATATTTATTTGAGTACAAAACTCTATAGACATGCCTGTATCACTTCTCTATCCTCTATAAAATGATCTACTCTATGAACATTCAAAGGATCATATCATTAAACTTTTGACCTAGCTTATCTAGTATACCTGTCGAACATTTAATTACTTGCGTCTACTTACCAAATTTGGTTGCCTTCTGCTCTAAAGTCGATGATATATTTTATTCGCTCCCTATCACAGAGGGCCAAGACCGTGGCTCCCTATCAATGTGCAGAGCACATTGATACACAATTTTTTTAATTGTGCAAACATATCAAGCAATTGAACAAGTGGAACAATAATTGAAATTGAAAATGGAGGATTCAGTTGGGATCCTTTCTCGCCAACATCTAATTTATCTGTAAGTAGGTTGCAGGTGAAAGCTGGAATGAAAGTTGGAATCACAATAAACTACTAGTGATGCTATATTAGTTAGTTCATTGAGTTTGGCTTTACACCCTTTTTCAAGGGACTTTCCCCAACAACTTGACAAGATCCATGTTTTGTGATTGTGTTTTGGTAAACTCCTGAACCATTTTGTAGATTAAATTATAAAAATTATTGAGAATATGCATCTGAAGATTACCAAGGTTCATTCTATAGTAGCCAAGCTCATATATTTCAAAAGCTTCAAGGCTTTTTCTACCAACACAACAAAGTTACAAAAACACCATCAAACATAAAAAATCTAATAACATTTCATGCACAAAAGTATTGTGATCTAACATATCTGCATAGATCTTCGCCAAAAAAACTCAATTTTTTACAACAAATTTGATTCTACACAATAGATCATCGATTTCAAATTTTGACCAATGGATCTCAAATTTTCAAACAAAAAACTCAATTCTTTTACAAAAAACCGATTCTAAACAATAGACTAGGACAAGCTTCCATAGATAGATTTCATATAAATATGATAATCAGAAAATACAATACAACTACAACACAATATGTTCTAAACAATAGATTTGGACAAGATTCCATGTAAACATATCATCACATAAAACAATACAACTAGAACACAATATAATCTCAAATAAAAAGAATAGAGAAATCTCTGACATACCTTGTACTCTAGTAGAAAGAGACGAAAGTCAAGCTTTTAGAAATGTGAATTAAAAGTAATCAACCAATGCTATAAATAAGCAAATAACAATTCTAGAAGATTTCATAATCAATGCTCACACATAACAAATGTTGACCGAAAAATAATTTATAAGCCACAACTATAAAGAAACATCTTTTCCAAGGAAACTTATGTATAAGCCACAATCCATAATCAATGCTCACAGGACAAATCTTGATCGAAAAATAATTTATAAGCCACAACTATAAAGAAATATATTCCCTGATATCCATAATCAATGCTCACAGGACAAATGTTGATCTACAAATAATTTATAAACCACAACTATAAAGAAACATTTTTTCCAAAGAAACTTATGCAACACTACAATCATAAACGACAAGATATGTCATCTCTCTAATTGCTTATCATGTCGTATTGTTTTGCTTGTTTGTGTTGATTTCTTAGAAATGGAATACAACTATAACCACAACAATAATCAACAACAAGAAATGTCATCTCTATAAATCCTTATCATGTTGTCTTGTTTTGTTTGTTTCTATTGATTTTTGAGAAATTAAATACAACTGTAACCACAATCTATAAATATTTGAAAATACTAGTATTGATATCTAAAGTTTGGAAAAATAAAAAATTATTTGGTATGCACAAAACAATAATGAAAAAAAAAACTTTCAAACTCATGACTGTAGCACACATAAACCAATCAAATTGCATGAAAATAAGCTTGACTAAGTTTGCAAAAATGTCAAGAAAAAGATATGTCTATAGTGAAAAATGGATAAAAATAAATAAAGGCTCCTGATTGGATAAAATAAGATCATTCGCTTTTAACGAATGCATAAGTTTCCTGCCATGGCAGGAACTAATAAAACTATATGGAAGCATCTTGGAAAAAGGTGCATGAGAATAAACTAACAAAATCTACATGGACATATTTATATACTATTTCTAAATGAGGTGCATTTTACAATCATACACTATTATCATTCATGTAGTCCCCTTTTCACACTTTTTGCTCTTATTGAAGTAAATGTGCTATCAATTGGGTACATTGAAATTATTATTTGGCATATTTTTCATATTAATCATCAAATAAAATTAAGTTTTGCATCTATAATTGTAATTCAAGAATATTGTACCCTGACATTTGTAATTTTACTAATGACATTGCATATCCATAATTTAATCATACAGTTGTTTGTTTCACTATTATCAAATCTAGAGCAATGTGAATAGAAAAGATTGCAATAAAACTTTGAAAATACAATTTCTTATCAGAAATCAGAGTTCCAATAATATTTAAATCTTATCTATCTTACCAAATTCAATTTCAATTACATGGAAAATCACTTATTGAAAGTGTTTATAAAATAGATTGTTAGATAAATCATTATTTAAGATTTCTACACAATTTAGATCTCCACAAAGATTCAAACCCTTCATAACACGAGGATAACTATATCAAGAACGTGATAAATCAATGTAATTATCATCCCAATATTATCCTCCACTACAAACCAGATAAAATATTTAGCGACTGTGAAGATGTATAGCTTGGAACAGATAGTTGTAGCCCTAATTGCAAGGGGTGTGACAACCAACATAAACCAAATAGTTACTGTGAGCCATGGATATTCTGGTCCCAAAAGCAGGGATGCAGCTATACCATATGCTAGCAGTATTGCAAGTAAGGCCTTCATAACAGCCATGAAACAAGTCTCAACCAGGGGTTTGTCTTCCTTGTTTCCAAACACAGCAAACAAGAGTAGAATTGTTGCTCCAATAGAAGTACCAAAGCCACTGCATCGGCTACGAAGAACACATGATAGAGAAGTATGAATAAACTGTATTCACTCCGTAACATGAATGATTATTTTTCAGTGGATTTGAATTTCCAAGGAAAGGAAAGGGAGCTGCAAAACCAGCTGCCCCAATTAACACTGAGATCAATGAAATTATTTCAGTTTTCCACTTTGATTTGGATGTTGCAGAATTTCCTAACAGTATCTCGCTTCCCATCTTGGCATTGCGGGTTGCCCCGTGCTTTTCAAGAAGCTTTTGTCCTACAACAAAATATATGTGAAATAAGTGCTTACTATCTAACAAACTCCTCAATCAAAATTAATTGTTGTTTGATAACCAATTCAATGATTTTTTTGATATTAATGTCTGGCTATGATAAGATTAAGGGAGTGATGTGATAAGAACTGGGGAAGCATGATAAGTCTCAGATTGCTTTCAAATGGCTATTACCTGGTCGAATGTCTATTGTTAGATAAAAGAAAAGATTTTCAAAATAGGGAACTTTGTGAGAGGGACTGGGCTGTCCATCAAATATTGTGAACCAAACTTTGATCCCGACAAACAAATGATTGATGAGCTACCCATATGGATAAGACTTTCCAATCTGTCCTCAGAATACTGGGATCTTGAGACTGCAAGTTATTTGTAATTAGTTGAAAAAATTCCAAGTGGGTGATAACCAAGAGCATAGGACATATGGGATGTATGCCAGGTTGTGTATTAAGATCAAACCAATCCACCACATCCCAAAGGAAATAGAAATCACAATGAAGTGGGGGTTCTGATGAAAAAGGGAGGAAAGAGAAGATCAAATTGAGATCTATCAAATATGTAAATCAAAAGGACATAGAAATGAGGAGCATTGACAGAAAGTAGGGGAAAGAGAAAATAAAAACAACCACTGGACTAGCTCAGGTAAAGATAATAGTGAGAAGCCGTACGGTAATGGATATGTCGAAGTTCCTAGGCAGCAAGAGATCAGGGTCCAAACTGAGGATAACATCAAGAGGAACTCCAATTAGAGCCAGACATTGAGGGCATTTTAGAAAGGAACAATGGATTGAATCTAAGAATAGGGTGATGCCCATGGAGCTAGAAAAATAGAAACTGAGCTTAGAAGAGAAAGAGAACATAAATAAAGACTTGGCAGAAAGGATTTTCCCTGGGAGAGGACAATGAAGAAGAGAGACTTTGCAAAAAAGGGAGAGGAAGAGAAGGAAGATGGAAAAATAAGAGATAGAGTCAGAAGTAGGAAGTGAATTTAAAGGAGATGAAGAAGGCATCTTAGAGGAGGAATGACAAGAAAACATAATCTAAATAGTAAAAGTCAACACTACTAAAAAGAAAGAAGGGCAGTAAATCTAATTAAGGGACAAATGAAATTGAGATTAGGGAATGAAGTGTCTCTTCCCAACTCACAATGAGCTCCATAATATGGAATTTAAAGTACATTACAGCCCCTAACAAGAGGTCCATGATCAAGCACCAAATTGATCAACCCAAAGAGGATATTGTGATTATGTCGTCAACAATATTGTCCAAAGAAGCAATAGAGCTAATGAAGAATGCAAACGATGGAAGAGGGGCATTTATGGAGGCTTTGGAGCATTGAGGTGAATAGGCATCATTTGGAACCCAAATCAGATCTCAATAGAGCCAATTGCTAGAGAACAAAATTGGCAATTGATCAAAGATAAAGTGCATTGCATGCAGGATGGCATGTTCCCAATTAACGTATACAGGCTAATCAAAACTATTGTGAAGATGGATTTGTGGAAGAGATTTTCTAAAGTAAAATACACTCTCTAGGGCCATAAAATAATCCTTGTGAGGGACTTTAATGCTTCTCTAACAGGATCAAAGAAGAAAAGAGGATCAAAAACCACATCCCAAGTGCAGATGGGCTTCCTAAACTTTGTTGACAATAACCCGCTTTAGAACATGGTCCCAAATAATGGTTTATTCACATGGAACAGAAGGAGCTTCACATGTACTGCAAAAAGGCTAGACAAATTTCTATTCTATGGAGAGTGGGATACAGTTGGTGCGATGATGGAAGCAAGAATCTTGCATGTCTGTCTCAGATCATTCTCCGGTCTCTCTAAAATTCACACTAGATGTGACTCAAACTAGATGCCCCTTTAAGTTCAAAAATATGTGGCTAAAGGAAAGAGATCTGAAATCAAGCATCTGGAGCTGGTGGCCAGAGGAGCCATATCACAAAGGGTCTTGCCTGTTGTCATTGACAACAAAACTGAATTATGTGAAATTACAACTCAGAGAGTCGAACAAGTGGCAAAGAGAAGTTGAGAGAAATTAATAGAAAGATAATAGAATTGGGATGAAATCATGAATGCAAAAGATTTTGGTAAGGAAAAGTGGTTGCTACACCAATATTCTGAAATTCTAGCAAGAGAGGAGCTTTTACAGAGGCAAAAATATAGGGAGGCGCAGCTACAGAAAGGCAAAAAAGTTTAAGACTTCTTCCAAGATACAACCAAAGAAAACAAGAGTTCTAATTGTATTGTAGAAATAACACACTGGGATGGGCATACGTTGTCCACAGAACCAGAGATGGGGAAGAGGCAATTAGATTTTTTGAACTACTGAACAAAATGGGGAATGTAGAAGATAATGTCAGAGAATAGATTGTGAATGTACCCCAAGATGATCTCGGAAGAATATAATAGGAGTATAAGTTAGTAACCATGGAAGAAGTTAAAAGACCATTTTCCAGCTAGTGAATGACAAAGCCCCAGGGCCAGAGTACTTTCCTGCCAGCTTCTTTTATTTTTTCTGGGACATAATGGACAAAGATCTGATAGGAGAAGTGGACAAATGTAAGAGGACGAATGTTATGCTTAGGGACCTTAACAACATATAGTTACCTTTTGCTCTAGAAAAACGTAAGACAATGAATAACTATAAACCAATATCACTTTGCAACACAACTTATAAAGTGATTTCAAAAGTGATTACCAACAAGTAGAAGGATGTTACTAACGAGATTATCTTTTAAGTACAAAGTGGTTTTACCCAGAGTAGATTGATTTTAAAAGGTATTGTCATTGCCCAATGAGGGCATTCAAACTATGTTGAAAGCCTAACTGGAACACGTGATTATTAAACTCACAATTCAAAAGGCTTATGATTAAGTGGATAGAAATTTCTGGTCTTGGACAACTTTGGCTTTAGTAAGGATTGGATTAAGTGGATGCAGAAAGTTGCACCTCAATCCCATGATCCTCAATTCTTATTAAAGACATTCCTCGTGATTTCTTACATTCAACAAATGAGCTGTGGCAACAAGATCAGATCATTTATGTCCATTTACTTTTATCATCGTGTTTGAAGTATTGGGTAGGAGAATCAAGTAGGTTGCTGCTATATGGAAATGGCAGAAAATCAGAGTTTGCCCCCAACATTGATCTGATCACTTATCAACAGTTCACAAATGACACCATGCTTTTGATGTTTGCTAGTAGGAATGAAGTTGTAAAGCTTAAGACAATTTTAGAATGAAACTGCATGGCTTCATGCCAAGGAGTGAATTAGAATAAGTTAATTTTATCTTCTTCAAAACGTATCCGAGACACTAGAGGGAGATTGCAAAATCCTAAAGTTTAAAGTTGCTAGATTTCCTCGTAAATTTATTGGATTGCCTCTTTTTCTAAAGAATGAATAGAAAAAAAATTTGGATTCAAGGCTAGTGATTGGAAAGGGAAATGGCTAAGAGTGGTAGGAAGAATTATCATGCTTCAAGTTGTATTTGCAGCTCTACCAAATTACCTTGTTCTATGCATTAGGATGCCCAAGAAAGTTGGTGACATCTTGAATCTAATCATGTGGCAACTTTTATTTAATGGAAGAGAGGACCAGAAGTGGATTCCCCTTATTAAATGGGAAAGCATCTTTCAAGGGGAGTCAAATTGAGGAATCTACCCTACATGAACTTTATCTTAGGGACAAAGCTTACGGAATATGTTCTACAACAATCATCAAAAATGGGTGTGATTACTTCAAAGAAGCTACCTAGACTCATCATGCCCCACTAGGATTCCCATAGCTCAAGATCTTTCGAAGGGATCGTCAATCTGGAAATTTATTGAGTCATGCAGAAGCATCATCAGTAATCATGCAACTTATAACATCAAAAATGTTTACAAGGTGTCATTGTGATAAGATTCATGAAATCAGTATGAAACCTTAGACACTTTTAAGAACATGGAGCCGGTGAAGCATGTTCTATTAAAGCAACGGGGAAACCCATTGATGTGAGTTTTATTCCACTACAACATGCAGAATCAAATACTTAGTATTCCAAAATGCCACACCAAATTCACAACTCTCTCTTGAAAAAGAATGCTTATATGCTAGACAACGTGTATGGATTGTGTGATCAAATGAGACAACCTCAAGGTTCCTTCTTATTGTAGACTTTCACTCAATTATAATGATGTAATATGTTGGTTATCACAAAGGGACTTACATTGTTCATTCAACTTGACTTCAACTTCTTCCCAAAAAAAAAGTTGCAAAGAGATGAGAATTTAGAAAGCTATTATATTCCTCAAATACAAGAATCTATCGATCTAGACTTAGTTTAACCATCAACATCAACCAAGCCATTGTAATCTCATAAGGTAAATGTAACATGTTCAAACTACCACCATTCCATTAACACCATACATCACTGCATATCAAAGTGCAAGCAATAATTGAAGTTAGTTCATAAATATGCCATTCAACCACACAAGACAAACTTACAATCAACAAGCAGCTAATGATTTGCTCTAAGCGAGTTCACCAAAGATGCATCCAAAATATCTTTTATTCAATTATCACTATTTCTAACCAACATAAAGGAATTTCTATTCTAAGTGAGGAAATATAGAAATCATGCAATACTCCAAAGCCACACAAGTAATCCACCATGAAGACCAACAATGAATCAACAATTACTTTGATAGAATTATGGCAAAAAACTTAAAAAGTTGCCTCCTACACTACTATAAAACTAATTCTAATCTTAATCTCCTCACAAAGGGTGCTCCCCTTAATAACACAAAGACAAAATAGAAAATAGAGAAACAACGAAAATCTGCGGGAACAAAATGTGGGCTTCTTATTATCTCCACAAGTGCGGGATTACAAAATTCAAAAATACACCATGCAAACCCACATGGGCACCTTCCTTACAATATTCAACAAGATAAAGTTGTGAACCACCACCCAGAACTGCCCTAGACAACCTACGGACCTTCCTTATATAGGCATTTTCCACAGCTCGAGAAGGTTCTAGACATTTAGCCCTCACTCTTGAGGCCGACCAACCTCAAGTTATATTATTTTATTACATTTTACTACATAAAATTGGCTCAAGACAATTTACAAATTACATTTTTGGATGGCCCAACTTCTAAGACTTTAACTTACAAACAGTTGACCCGATTTGCTATTATAACCCCTTTTTGAAAATGGCAACTCCTGTCCTACAACTACTTATTGCACAAGCGTCCATCAAGCATCATGAACTAGGTTGGATGCCAAGAGTCAGAAACTCGTGTTTGCTAGATACAACAGTCTTCACAAAGAATACCACCTGATCGATGTTGAGACATCTCGTCTCATCTACAGTCGAGATGTAGTCTTTCATGAGCAACGAGGACCATTCATGCATGTTTCTCCTATTCCTAATCCAATAGACCAGCCTATGAAGGCTCATGATTTGGGAGTTCGGCTTCCATTAGGTCCACCTGATGGGAGGGCTCCACTAGCTCCTACAGCTCTAGTTATACCAGTGATCCCTATATAGACACCTCTAGCTTCTCTTGCAGAATCACCTCAAATTGTAGATGCTTCACGTGAGTTTGATCCCGATCCTTTTGATGAGGAACCTGATCATCAAACCTCTCCTAATACTCATGTTAGTCGTTCTCCTCTCCGGCCTAAGTGGTGGGCTAAGACACTTGTTGATATTCGTAATGATGAGCTCATTGATGGGAGAACTACTTGGAAAAAGAGAAAAACTACAGAGTTTATTAACTTCGCTCTCATGGCCAACATTCACAGTGTGTTTGAACCTCAAACATATTCCGAGGCTAAAGGAATTCAAAGTGGGAACAAGCCATGACATCCAAACCCCAGTGTTTGCTGAAGAACAACACCTGGGTCCTTTCTGATCTTTCACTGGGGAAGAAACCCATTGGCTGCAAATGGGTCCACAAAATCAAATACAAATTGGATGGTACTTTGGATAAGTACAAAGCTCGTTTAGTGGCAAAGGGCTTTTCTCAACGTCAAGGCATTGATTATGAGACCTTTACTCCTACTGCAAACATGAGCACCATCAGATTAGTCCTAGCCATAGCAGCATAGTTTGGCTGGAAGGTGCATCAAATGGACATCAAGCGTGCTTTCCTGACTACTGATCTTCATGAAGAGGTTTACATGACGTAGCCTCTTGGTTTCAAGGTTGCTAGTAAAGACCATCAGGGTTTTAGATTGGTAAAAGCTCTTTATGGCTTGACGCAGGCCCCTTGGGCATGGTACATCAAAATTGATAAGTACCTTAGTGATCAAGGCTTCAAGAGGAGCTCTTCAAACTCAAATCTATACATCAAGACTACTGATAGTGACATCATCCTTTTGGTTATTTATGTGGATGATTTGATCATCAGTGGCAGTTTGGCATCTTTGATTCAAGGAATCAAACAAAATTTATGCTAATCTTTTGATATGACTGACCTTAGGCTCATGCATTATTGCTTAGGTGTTGAAGTTTGGTAACAGTCTTCTGGTATATTCATCTCTCAGTCCAAATATGTCAGGGCCCTGTTAGACAAATTTCATATGCAGGATTGCAAGCCTACATCTACATCTATGGAGAAAGGATGTCAAGCGTGCTTTCCTGACTACAGATCTTCATGAAGAGGTTTACATGACGTAGCCTCTTGGTTTCAAGGTTGCTAGTAAAGACCATCAAGTTCTCAGATTGGTAAAAGCTCTTTATGGCTTGATACAAGCCCCTTGGGCATGGTACATCAAAATTGATAAGTACCTTTGTGATCAAGGCTTCAAGAAGAGCTCTTCAAACTCAAATCTGTACATCAAGACTACTGATAGTGACATCATCCTTTTGGTTATTTATGTGGATGATTTGATCATCACTGGCAGTTCGGCATCTTTGATTCAAGGAATCAAACAAAATTTATGCTAGTCTTTTGATATGACTGACCTTAGGCTCATGCATTATTGCTTAGGTGTTGAAGTTTGGCAGCAGTCTTCTGGTATATTCATCTCTCAGTCCAAATATGCCAAGGCCCTGTTAGGCAAATTTCATATGCAGGATTGCAAGCCTACATCTACATCTATGGAGAAAGGTCTCAAGTTATCAGCAAAGTCTAATTATCCTTTCATTGATGATACTATATATAGGCAACTAGTAGGCAACCTCGTCTACCTCTTTGCTACTAGGCCTGATATCAACTTCGCAGTTAGCTATATCTCATGCTCTATGATAGCTCCTAAGTTTGATCATTGGATGGCAACAAAGCATGTGCTTCATTATGTAAAGGGCACTTTAGATCATGGACCTTTGTACTCTCAAATTCTAATCCTAAACTCAGTGAGTTCACAGATTCAAATTGGGCAAGCTTTGTTGATGATAAAAAGTCAACTTTTGGATGTGTTCAGTTTGAGAATCGGTGCAGTCACATGGACCAGTAAGAAGCAGCAGGCAGTTTCGCTCTCCTCTATAGAGGCCTGAATACAAAGGGATTGTTAAGGCAGGATGTGAAGTTGTTTGGCTTCGTCGAATGTTTGGGGATATGTAGATGTCACCAACACGACCGACTACTCTGTTTGTTGATAATGAAAGCGTTATCAAGTTAGCACAAAATCCAATCTTTCGTGCACGAACCAAGCATGTGGATGTTCACTGTGATTAGATACGATAGCTAGTTGAAGACAAAACTATAGATTTGCAGTATGTTCCTACCACATATCAAACTACAGGCATTCTCACCAAGCCTCTTGGTCTTAATAAGTTTGTCAAATTCAGAGGATAGCTTGGTGTTCTAGACAGATTAACCATTAAGGGAGGGTATTACGATAATAGATAATCGTCTATTATTAGTTAATGGTAATCTATTGTAAATATCTAGTTAGCTTTCACTTTTTTAGGTTTCTCTGTTAGAATAGAATGTTTCTATTCTTTACAATCGTTTCCAAAGGAAACATCGATTTATTCTTTTGTATATATTGACCTTTTGGTCTCCATTAATAACGAGCAAATATTTTCCAATTACTTTCGTAGTAGGTTTGACCTCATTTCAAAGCCATTTAGGCTTTCAAAACTAAGCCAGAAGTTTTTATACCAAAAATCCATACAGAAAATCTACAATAACTTCACAAATACATATGATATGGCAATGAAACTCATTTGGCGGGCTCTTATATCTAAGATGAACCTCCACCTATGAAATTAGATCATTTTGAGCTCAAAAGACCAACTCAGTAAAAATATTAAGTCTCCACAAATAGCAACTTTGCACTGAACTCTGCAGTAAAATAGCCCTTATTGAAAAAGACATAAATGGAAATATTTTTGGGTAATGCAAGATTGCCCTTATACCCAAGATGCTCCCGCATCATCTCCTCAATCTAATATCTAATGAGTTACAAATGAGAAGGCCTTTTCCTTTTATAGTGGTTCAATTACAATGAAGGGTCAAGATCAATTCAAGATCAAGGGCCAAGATTGTGTCGATGCTGACCTACTCTACCTAACTACTACAAGCATTAAATGCTCATCCAATTACATGAAGGCACCACCATGTGGGCCAATAAGTAAATTATAACGCTTTGAGAGCCAAAGAGAAAATAGATTATGTAGAGACATGATGTGGACTCCACATGTACACTTGGTATAATTTGATTGATTGTGCTTGAACATGTGCAACTAGAGCCTTTTGATTGGTTGAAGATGAGTGGGTGCCACCTCATCATCCTTATCTCATAGATTTGATCAATTCTTTGTGAAGGGAAAATATTTCTTGATACTCAACATTATGAAGCCCTCAATTGTGATGGCATATTCCCACATTGCTTCATTTTCTCAAATTTTCTTCATTTTTTTGAAAAACTTATCATTGTCATGATTTTGAACTTGCTTATACTTACAAACTTGATGTCTCTTTCGATGCCTTGACCTTGATCTTCTTGAAGTGATGAAGTATTTTTTATGTAGCTAGATCTTTCAAAGTAACCTTAGATTTCGGAAGGAAATTCAAGTTCTGATAACTTTCTTTCAATTGTAGGCTTGCAAATTTTTCTCTTCCCCATTCTTTGTTTTGTACTCCATCTTGATCTAGTTCTTTGAATTTGCACTTTCAACTTTGAGCATCATCTTTCTTTTCGTTGAGCATCTTCACCTATCCTTCTTGTTTGAAGCTCCTTTTACAGGCATCAAGGAGTAAGCCTAATCCTGGGGAGGAGGTGATACCAATCCATGTGTCTTCATTTTTAATAATGTGTTGAGGACTATTTTAGGACTTTGATGTGTGTGTTGGACTATTTATAACGATTTTTTGTTTCAAGAGTTAATATTGGTCAATGAATTATGTGGATAAGCTCAATGGTTAATGTGATATGTTGGTATCACGAGGGGCCTTACGTAATTTTCTCAAGTCAACTTGAAACAATATTGGCTATGGGAGCTTTCAAATGATATGGCTAAGAGAACAATTTTTGAGGCGATTTTGGCAATATGCAAAAAGCAAATGAGAATGAGGTCTAAATATTCTAAGCTAATCCTAAGAACTTGAAAGATGAATACTATTACAATGAAATGTACCAAACTTTGCTTTGCCAAATTCAGCTACACAAAGCTGGTGCAATCTTCAAGGGTTGGGAAAATAGTTTTCATATCCCAATGAATACCATCAAAACGAACAAGTCCATTAAAGAAGTAACGAATCAACGCAATGGCTCATATCCAACCTTACATTGTGTGTAGGAATCACCAAAGAACAAAAGGTATGAGCAAGTCGATTCTACCATAACAATATGAATCGGTTTCATCTAAGTTCTTGAAAATAAATCTACTCTAAGTGAGGGAACAAAGAGAACATGCAAGCACCAAGATACATCAAGAAATCTCCAAATTTCAATGACAACTTTATTATCTTAGTAGCTCACAAGCAACAATCTCCAAATTTTCTCTTTAGAAATGAGTAATGAGGCCTTTGTATAGGTCTCAGATTACAAGGAGAAGCTTGGATTGAAACAAAACTAATAAGGGTTGGGGTTGGGAAAAAGAATCTACAATTGATGTATGGGTCCACACAGACCGATCAAGAGGAAACCATTTCCTTAGTGGGGTAATAAATGCCCACTATGTTGGCCCATTCAACAGGAGAGGGGAGAAATAAATGCCAACTATACATTATATGCTCGTCTCCTAAGAATAGTCTATCTTGATTTTGTTTCTTGAATGCTTGCTTCTTAGGTTACTTGCGGTTATATCATTCTCAATCATCCTTTGCGTCAACCTTCTAAGTCGAGTGGAATCTTCATTGAAATTTTCAAACATCTCCTTTGCCATGATTATTACACTGTATCAGCAGGCAAAATCATATGCTTTTCCTTCCCTGATCACTCCACCATCGGCCAACATTTTCCTTAGAGTTTCCATTAAGGCTTGCTAGTGTGAAATTACTTCATCTTGAAAACTATGTTCATCATCCCATGACTCATCTGTCTACACGAAGTCTTCAACAAATTTATATGCCCTCTCATATATCCACACCAAGTCTTTGACAGATTTATATGCACCTCTCTAGATGTCCTCCATCCGCCCTTCTGCACTTTGGAAGATTTGCCTCATTTTCTCAATACCTTCCACTCACTCTAGTGGAAGAGCTGTAGGAAGAACAAAGGTGTAGTGGCCCTCCCAGTTGCTTCCTGCATGACATCCTGATGGTTGTGGCTTCAGTAGTAAGTTGTGTGAGTGCCTTTGTGCAGTTAGATGAGATGCCTTGTGATGCCTTGTTTTGGCTCTGGATGTTCTTTGTTGCCTTACGTGATTGGTTTATATGGCTTACAATTATTGGATGGTTTCACTAATGTATGTGCTAGTGATTACTGGATTATGCTTGTATTGTATGATTACCTGTGAAAGGTTGATACCTTCAGGGTGTTCTGATTTATGTCATTGCATCAGCAAGTTGCTTTTTCCCTTTTGCCTGGTTCAGAGAAACATTGTGTTGTGGCTGGTTGCATACCTGATTGAGGGTGCTAGACCTTTTGAGGCTGTGATTGTGAGCTTTGTGGACTCTCTATGCTCTTGGTCATTGAGCTCTAAGATTGATTCTTTTATGATGTTTCCTGGCTATTCTCATGTTATGATTTTACAATAACATTATATGATGCACTTAATTACTGTGCATTTAGTATTTAGTTCTGATATCACTATTGATGTTATGGTAGTACTAAGTTATTTCATATCTATGAATATTTTGAATATGTACATCTGATTGTGATTCCATGAGATGTACTGACTGATGGTTGTTCCAAAGGTTTTTGGGATGTTTGGTTGACTTATTGAGGTATTTGTCAGTGTTGTGGGATTATGATCATTTACCATGTTTAAAATGTGATCAAGATGTTACTACTATTCATCTATAGTATCATTATTTATCATGTACACAGATATCTTATTTGGAGCTTTTCATGTTATATTGTGCTGCTATTGCTGTTGGATATGTTTCATTGATATATGCTCATATTGTCTAAATGGTTATTTAATGTTTTCATGTTATTAACTTATTTATATGACATGCACATCGACGATTAGATTATGGAACAACCAATGTCGTGACATTCTTTGTCTGATCACAGCATTAGAACATCATTATTCCATTGGGCATTTTATTATTATTATAAGTGATTTGGTTACTTATACTATGAGCAGCTGCAATTGATGATTGTGTGTTTCAGTGAACAAATAATAGACATCATCCTACCTGAGCTGCAACATTTGAGTGTATTTATCCTTGGCAGTGGCACAAGAGTAGTTTTACTATCCTTCCATGATTTAGCCAATATTGTCCCTATATGGACAATGTATCTATAATTGATTTCGAACCTTTAAATTATTTCAAAACAGTTAATTAAAATGGAATCTTACTGGGTAAAATATTGCCAAGTCAGCCTGTATGGAAGGTCGCACCTTATCAAAGGCATCTGCTATATAAGGGGGACAGGTCAGTTCATTTTATACCAAATCAAAACATTTTCCTTCCTCTGTGTATAGCCAGCAAATTCATCTTTAATTGACAAAAAGACTCCAAAGGATTAGCAATGAGCTTCCACTTTTGGAATCATTTTTGGTGTCGAAGGTGATGACAATGCAAAATAAGAATGTTTTAATGCCATAGCAACTCGAATTCTTTCAAAAGAAATTATTATTTTCTTCGTGATTATAATTCAAATTTCTTGCCTTTTAACTCAAGATCTCATACTTTAGAGTGTAGGAAAATTCAAAATTTTAATCTTTGATTAGATTAAAATTAATTGGGACTAAGTTGGATGAGTTAAGATTAATACTTAAAAGGCCATTAACATGAAATTAAGCTTAAGTTATTGGGGAAATTTATTGAAATAAATAAAAATCAAATTTGAGACTTGATTAATGATAATGAATCTTCATTAAAAAAAGGAAGTATATCCAACCAAATGCAATTCAATTTAAATGGCTTCCCTTTTAGTTTTAATTTTCTTTTATAAATAATTAAAATATCATTTAAAAGAAGAATTTAGACTGAAATTCCAATTTCATTCTTTCAAAATCCTTAAAAGAAAATAGGGAGTTAAATAAATTGGATAAATTGTTTTGATTTTAATTATTATTTTTAAGTTAGAAAATCTTAGTTAACTAAAGAAGTAAACTTACGCCAATTAATATAAAATCACCTTTAGAACTTTTTTTTAAAAGAAATTTAATTAGAGGAAATTTTGAGTTATTTCCAAAAACTTGGGCATGAAATTCAACAAGGCATTTAAATGAAACATTTTCAAAAAAATTCTTGTCGATTTGAATTCAAGTCTAACGCCCATATGCTAATCAGAATTCTTAACTCGAGAGTCTAGAGGATAATTTATGGTGGTAGAAAAGAGTGTGTCGGGAGCTAAGATTGGGAACATGAAGGAGAGGCAAGTTCAAACGAAGGAGGACACCGAAGAGATGACACCAAAATCACTTTTCACTGAAAAGCATAAGAAGATTAGAGAAACTAGCCTCAATGTCTTGACATGATTCAATTGAGACAGAGGATAACAAAATAAACAAATTTGAAGATGGCAAAGATGACAATGAAGAATGAGATTGTTTATACAGTGGCCTTCCCTCTCACCATGGAATCCATCGAGTTGGTCATCGAGTATGCAAAGAACTACAATGTTCAAAAGATAGCAGTTGAAAGTGGAGAAGAGAAGCATATGCCTGTGATATCAATTAAGGCTATCCAAATGGTTTTCGACATACCATCTCACAATGGAATTCTCACCCAAGAGCAAACTAAGAAGCAGTATTATGATCAAGTAAATGCATCTAAATAAAATGAAGGAACGTATGGTTGAGTTATTGAGCCCTTACTCCAATATTTTGAAGCTAAACAAAATAACTATATCAGATTTCAAGCAAGACATTGCCAACCTCATTTTGATGCTAAGAAGAGGGATGTGAGAACCACAAGGTGGTGTCTTTCAACCTTGGATGTACCACTTCATAGACAGATCTTATTGAGAGAAGTAATGTTTTGCATGGGCCAAGATTATCGGTGTCAACCTTGACCGTTGACTGAAAATAATTTAAGACACCAAGGCATTTTACTTGACATCCTACCGAGTCTACATGTTGGCCAAGTTGTTTATATTTCCAGGATTGAAGCCTTTGGAAAGATGTGGAATCGAAAAAGGAGAGCTCCTAGTGCACGAATGCTATCCACAATTGCATCTCCACAATCACAAGGATTTCAAAATCATCAATGATGTATTTGCCATAAGCATTGTGAGGCAATTGCAAGGAACTCCATATGTGAGGCTCACCAAAAAAGCCAAGAAGCTTATTGAAGAATATGGATCATAGTACATTCAAAATGACAAGTTTGCATACAGTCATTGTTAGGAATTCAGGACATTGTTGGCACTTGGATGAGTTACACAAATGTTGTATTGACGGCAGGTTTTGTCATTGATGACAACATATGTTCCTGTGTTCATGATAGACTCAGATTCTATATATTGCGGGCTATTTATCAGATCAGCAAGGCCAATGGTTGATAGACTTAGATATGTGAGCTTACATGTGTAATAAATTGAGTGTAGACATCGTGTCTATGTTCGCTATGCTTTATGTGATGTTTTGGTTAAGTTACACATTGTTCAAGGAAGACTCCCAGGAGACCAATGTATAGGAAACAATGACAGAGAATTGTAGGTATTTTTGCTATCTTATTGGCGAATAGGAACTAATGCTAGCGAGCATGAAAAATGGTAGAAGGCTTGTCTGTGCAAGTATGTTCGGAAGTTGAAGGCATTTGGATTATTCTGGAATAGTTGCTACTATGTAATGTGTGGTATATTTTACTAGTTACTGATTTTGTTAATCTAGCATGTGGATTATAATTGGAAAATGAAATATTCTTATTGCAATGTGTAGAAAACTTAATGTAATGAATTGTATTGTTTCTTATGAAGGCGTGTATGCCTTAGCATGGCCCTATGTAATTAACTGTACATTGGGGAAGCTCTAACAATCGATCTAATTAATTATTTGTAAAGGGTATAAAGGAAAGTTGTTTTCCTTGTTTGGAAAATATATGCACAGTATGTATGGGATGTATGGTATACATATGATGTGAGCATTAATGTTGGATTATCAGAGAAGAGCAGTGATGATGTTGAATGATTAAGTGGACTTCAAAGGAACTGTTTTGTTAAGTAAGTTGTAGATCAGTCAGTTCACTGAATATGTTATCTTGAAAGTATTATCTTTCACTGTTGTTGGAGCACTTGGACAGTGGGTCTACTTGTTCTTCTCTTCCTTTAACAGGGTTAGAACCTTCTAACATGGGTTCAAGGTCTCCTAACAGATATTTGTCCTCTAACAGAGATTGTTGTACTAAATGAACTGTATCTGACTCCTAACAAAGTCCCATCCTTTCACAAGGATCTTGTTTATTAGTACATTATCTTGTGGTACCATCCCCACCAAGGTTTTCCCTCAGATCAAGGGTTTCCCTAGTTAACAAATCATTGTGTTATGGTGTATTGTTTCTCATTGTTGTGCATCATTGTTTCAAATGTTGGTGATCAGATTTATAAGTTTGGATTTAATCATATTTGTTCACAACTGATTCACCACGCCCCCCGCCCCCCCGTCCCCAGTTGTGTGGACTTTACTTCTTAATAGTCACTAGTGTGGAAAACACAACCAGCTAAGGAAGCTGCTGAGGTATCCAAAAAAACAAGATAATTATCAGGGAGGTAGCAAGACAATCAATTACTCTTCTATGACAGAATCCTTGAGGACAAACACAAGCCAAGAATTACATTTGAATTCAAATTGGGAGATGAGTCATGTCCACCGCAGGTGGCAACTAGGATGGCGGATGGAAAACTTGAATGCTATAGGTTAGGATTCTATGAGTCTAGGCAAAATTTTGATCCCAAGAGGAAGATCAAAGAGCAATTTTATAATTCATCATTGACTTTTACTAATCCCCTTTTTAATTAAGTTACTTTAGAATTTTTCCAATTATAGATAAAGTAACTTTATAATGAATTATTATAAAGTCTATGCAACTTAAGCTCAGCAAGGCCAAAAAAATTTACAACTACAAACTCTGCTTGGTAAGACAATAATCCCCTAGCCTCTATAACTGCTTATGGAGATGGCTAATAGGCAAAATTGTGCAACTAAGTGATCACAAGAAAAATGGGGACATTAAAATTTCATGGAATCTCATGACTTAAACACCTTTTACATTTGTGTTTCCGTTTTGACCATCAATTAGCTTCTTTTCTCATACTTTTCAATTTTCAGTGTTCCCAAGGATGTCTCCATACTCGTTAAATTTCACACCATCTCCCTTTTCAATCGATGTTTAACCATTTTTGCGTATCTTATTGGAGATGAATGCTTTTCAAGTTGTCATGCTAAATTTGAAACTGGATGCTTACTCTATCATTTTGTTCTCTTTCTAGGTGCTTTTCCAAAGGGGCTTTTAACTTGGTATTTCACCAAAGTTCATAGTTTTCAATCAAGAACTCAAAAATTAAAACCCTCAAAGGTTGGAAAATAACTTTTCAATCTAGACTTAGCTAAATTCATTACTTCTCATTTGTAAGCTAGGAGATTGAAACCAAAACTACTAAGAAAACACAAGCAAAAAGGGCCAAGTGGAAAAAAAGCATAGGGAGACCCCATTTGCAATGGAGCTATGTATGAAAGGGTCACAACAGGACTGTAACGGATTGCTCTTGTTTGTGAATCATCGTGTTTAGCACACTCCACCATTATCTTAATGCATTGCATTGCTGGGAGGAAAGTCGTTTCCTGTACAATTTCACTTCTCACCATTCTCCTTACTTTGATGGATTGCTCTTGTACATCTGATTTCTCATCCTTTTCATGTTGACACGTTCAAGGTTGGTGTTATTGATCTTTTTTATTTTGAATTGAGCTTCATGTCTAGGATCATCTCCTTCAAGTCATATTTGAATTGGGATTGCCTTTCCTACCTTGAATTTGATTCAATCCCACCTTTAATTTCAATTTAACTTATCTTTTCATGGCCAACTCGATTGGTTTCCAATTCTGTTTATTTGTTATTAGTTCATCTTTTTTATAGATCGCATATAAGAATTGGATTGGAAATAAATTCCAAGGGTGGTCGTATTAGAATATTTTAGTAACTTAGATTCCTTTACTATTATAGTGATGCAGGAGCATCTTGGGTCTTGGAGCAATCTTGCATCAACCAAAAAAATATCTTATTTTCTATACCCACCTATTGTTCGTGAAGTAGTCGTTGTTGCTTGTAGTTCATGGCATGTGAAGTTAACATCTTGTTGAGGACCTATTTGGGATCTTCATCCTAAGTTCCCAAGCCCAAATCATTCGTATGTCTCGAGTTCTGTGTCATTCTTTGTGGTCTTTGTTTTCCTATGCTTCTCTTCCTGCGAGGCGTGTTGTTTCTTTTGGCACGGTTTTCTAAGTCATGATGGCATGTTGCGAAGTTTGGAGCCGACTCCTTGGACACGTGTAGATCTGCCTTCATGTACACGTCACTTCATGTTTACATTTGCTTTGGTTTTGGTTTACACCTCCAAGGTTGGACCTATAATGTGATTAAACGCCTTACTAGCTGACTTGTGGCTTAGCTGGCTATATAAGAAGCTTGGTTAGTGGTAGTTCAAGGGGGGTAACAATAGAAGAAAAACTAAAGAAAATAGGAATGCGAGTTTGGATTCTTGTCCCATAAACTTTATTGTATATGGCCTTAACCCGGAAGGCCTCACAGCCAGGCATGTTGTTTGATTTCTTCTAATAACTTCAACAATGTGGCGGTCAGTTGCCAAGCCTTATGTTCAATGTGTTTCTTATTAATGACACCTAAGTAAAAGTTTGGAATCTTGCCTTATATACATTGGCTTGTATGTTGCTTCTGTGTGTAACTTTGAGCAGGGGATGTTAGTTGGCTTTAGTTGAGTTGTTGTTGCTTAAGTTAGCCCTTCTCCTTGCGTCAACTGGTATTAGAGCAAGTTCTTTCTTGTGGATTGGATAGTGGAGAACCTTATTAGATTGTTTGTAGGGTGGTAGATCTGAAATCTGACCTATAACTTGCAGAAGGTTACGATCTTGCAGGAACTATTGTCATGATGGTTTGTGGTAAAGGAAATGTAGACAATGCTATAATGGACATGTTGAGGCAGATTGCAACTAGGCTTGAAGGTGTGGAGACAGCCCAGAGAAGAGAAGTACATCTTGAAGATATTAGTGATGAAGAAGAGGTAGCACCTAATCCTAATCCTGAACCTAAAGTTGAACAAGACGAAGAAAGGCTTCTGAGAGTTTTGTCTACAGTGAATGCTAGACCTGTTTTTGAAGTTGCTTGTTACAATGGAAGACTTGAGACTAATGTGGTGTTGGATTGGATTTATGAAATGGAAAAATGTTTTGAGTATGAAAGTAATCTTGAACAAAAAGGTTAAGATAGCAGTTACAAAATTGAACGGTCGTGCATCTCTTTGGTGGGGTCATTTGCCAATTGACAGACAGAAGAGAGGAAAAGACAAGATCAAGACATGGATGAAGATGCTTGGGATGATGAAGAAGTTTCTCCCTACAGATTACCAAGTTAGCTTGTTGAAGAAGATGCAAAATTTAAGGCAAAAAGACATGAGTGTGAAGGAATATACTGAGAAATTCTACAAATTGGATATCAGATCTGGACATATGGATGATGAAGTAGAGAAGGTGGCTAGATATTTGAATGGCATGAGGACATCAATTCAAGATAAGGTCAGTTATGTCAAGATGGATAGTGTGGAGGAAGCATATCAATTTGCTTTGAAGGCTGAAGAAAGATTGGCAAAGAAACATGATCAAAGACATAGAGGAAGAGGTGGTAGATTTCAGAGAAGCACAGGCAGGTTTTATGGAGAAAGTAGCGGATTTGACAATACAGTGCAAGATAAAGAATGGAAGGATGAACCTATTTGCAAAAGAGGTAATTACTCTAGAGGTAACTACATTGGTTACTATAAGAATAACAATAATGGAAAAAGGGAAAAAAGATCTTGGTTTAAGGGTACTTATTAGAAATGTGTAGAAGGTCACAGAGCTTTTGAATGTACTAACTCTAGAAATAAGACTGGAGGTAATAGCAGAAATACTTTGGCTTGTGAAGAAGTCGATGAAACATCTAATGAACCTGAGAATGGTGAGAAACTGATGGTGAGAAGGGTCTTGTCGAACGAGGAAACTAATAAGGAACCTGTTCTGAGGAGAAGTTTATTCAAAACCAGATGTAAAATTGCTAGAAAATGTTGCAAAGTAAGCATGGATAGTAGAAGTTTTGATAATCCAAGTATGCTTAGTTGAGGTTTGATGTAGGAACATCCTGGGTGTAAGAGCAATCTTGCATCAACCAGAAATATTTTCTTTTCAATCTTTTCTATTTTAATAAGGACTAGTAGATAGGGTGGTTACTATTTATGGGAACTTGATATTTTTTGTAAGTCTCTCATACGAGCTTGAAATGTTCTCATTTTCTACATGAAGGTTCATTTTAGACTTATCAGCCTATCATAAAAATCTCATTGCTCCAGCTTAAGTATTGGAGAAGTTATTGCGGATTTTAGGTGGAAAAATTTGTAGAAAAATCCTCAGACTCACCGTTGGAGCCCTTAGAGTGCCTGGATGAGGTCCAAAAACTCGACGGAAGGGCACTAGCATAGTTTAGAGTTTGTAGATCATGAGCTAGCATTTCTGAAAAGTGGTTATAATAGCCAATTGGAGCAACTGTTTGAGAGTTATGGCTTTCCGAAGTTGAGCTACCGAAATTTCTAAAATAATTTGTCAAAGATGTATTTAGCCGACTCTATATGTATTGTTAGGGTCAATCGGCCCTAGGTATTAAGTTTGAGCATTTACAACCTTCCCGTGCGGCATAAAATTGTTTGTTTAAGAAAGGCCAGAACATTGTCTAGGAGAGCTCTAGGTGGTAGTTCGCAGCTTAGTCTTGCAGATTACTATAATGAAGGCACCCATGTGGGTTAGCATATTGTACTTGTGAATTTTTTAATTCCGCATTTGCGGCACAAATAAGAAGTCCATTTTTAGTTCTTGCATTTGTTGTTGTTTCTTTGTTTATGTTATGTGTTTATGGTATTAAGGGGAGCACCCTTCATTAAAGTTAATAAGTTTGCAAGAGAAATGAAAGAACGGGATGTTTGCTATGCTTTGATTCCAAGGAAAATTGAGAAACAAGATGAGTTAGAACATGCACCTGAGATTGAACCTTTGTTGATAGAATTTCATGACATCATTTTTGATAATGTACTGGATGGTTTGTCTAGTATGAGAAGTATAAGTCATTGTATGGATTTGATACTTGGAGCTAGTTTTCCTAATAAAGCACTACATAGGTGAACACATTAGTTACCGGATTTCTGCCCTAGAGGCTAGATCCGGATCCAGATCCGTCGCTGGATTCGTCTAGATTCTTCTAAATATATATATATATATATATATATATATATATATATATATATATATATATATAATTTTTTGAATTTTTTTCCTATTATTTTCTTCTAATATTAATGGATTTGATCTATAGATTCATACCAGAATGATAGATTCATACTATGAAATGATTTAGAATCATAGATTCATACTTTGAAATGATTTAGTTTTAGAATTATGTATATTTCTCTCATTTTTTAGTATGATCATAAATTCATACTATAAAATGATTTAGAATCATAGATTCATACTTTGAAATGATTTAGTTTTAGAATTATGTATTATTTCTCTCATTTTTTAGTATATATATATATATATATATATATATCCTCCATGAATCATAATTGGGAAAAACAAATTACGAATCCATGGATCCGATTGGCGTACCCGAATCGAATTTGTTTCACGAATCGGTAACTAAGGTTAACACTGATGAGAAGATTGAGCTGAACAGACCAATTACAGGAATTGCTTGACAAAGGTTTGATTACGGAAAGTTTGACTCCTTGTGCAGTACCTGTTGTGTTGGCACCTAAGAAAAATGGAAAATGGAGAATGTGCATTGATTCTAGAGCTATAAATAAGATAACAGTGGAGTACAGATTTTTTTGCCTAGGATGGATGACATCATGGATAGCTTGAGTGGAGCAAGGTATTTTACAAAGATTGATTTGAAAAATGGATATCATCAAATTAGGATCAAAGAGGGAGATGAAAGGAAAACTACTTTTAAGACTAATGAAGGATTGTATGAGTGGTTTGTTATGCCTTTTGGTTTAACTAACGCCCCTAGCACTTTCACAATGTTGATGAATTAAGTTTTGAAAAGATTTTTGGGTAAGTTTGTGATTGTATATCTTAATGACATCTTGAGGCTCAGTAAGAGTAAACAAGAGCACCTTGAACACATTAGACAAGTATTGCAAAGATTGAAGGAGGAAAATTTGTTGATTAACTTAAAGAAATGTTCGTTTATGAAAGAGGAGAATGTGTACTTTGGTTTTGTAATTTCAGCTGATGGTTTGAAAATGGATCCTGGAAAGGTGAGAGTAATTCTTGATTGGCCTACACTTGAGAATGTTGGAGAGGTAAGATCATTTCATGGATTGGCTAGTTTTTATAGGAAGTTAAAAAGAAATTTTAGTTCTATTTGTAATGCTATGACTGAGACTATGAGAGGAGATAAGAAGGATTTCAAATGGACACATGGAGCACAAAGGAGTTTTGAAACATTAAAACAAAAGATTGAAAAATTTCCTACACTTGCCTTGCCTGATTTTAGAAAAAAAATTCAAGTTGAATGTGATGCTAGTGGAAGTGCAATTGGAGCTGTTTTGAGTCAAGAAGGAAGACCTATAGCTTTCTTTAGTGAGAAATTGAATTATGCTAAGAGAAAATACTCAGTTTATGACCAAGAATTTTATGCAATCGTTCAAGCTTTGAAGAAGTAGAGACATTATTTCATACCTAAGGATTTTGTATTGTACACTGACCATAAAGCTTTGCAGTATAAGGGAAGTCGGAATAAGTTGAATCAAAGGCGTATGAAGTGGGTTGAGTTCCTGCAGAATTTTTCCTTTTCATTGAAGCATAAAAATAGAGAATTGAACAAAGTTGATGATGCATTGAGTCGAAGAAGAAATTTGCTGACAAAGATGAGAGTCGAGGTACTTTGTTAAGATGACTTGAAGTGTTTGTATGAGACTGATCTTGATTTTGCAGAACCTAGGAAAGCTTGTAAGGAGCAAACAGTGAGTGACAAGTGGACTAATTATTCAATTCAAGAGGATATGTTGTTCAAAGGAATTCAGTTATGCATACCTAGAAGCTATGTCACAAGGTTCGAATTCGAATTCGAGTTCGACAACGATGAAATTCAAGAGAAGTTCGGTGAGGCCAAAAAAAATCAAAAAAAATTCGCCTTATATAAATTTCTTTTTTTTTAAATATAAATATTAAATCTAAAAAATAAATAATATTATGTTAAATTTCTATATAATATGAATACATTTTAAAACATATTCCTATTATTAGATTTTAAAAACTTAATTTAAATATTACTAATATATGATAAGAGTTATCTTAAAACGTAACCATATTATATAGATTTAAAAAACTTAATTTAAATATTACTAATATATTGTAAGAGTTATATTAGAACTTTTTATACTAACATAAAATATATTATAATCTAAATATTTAAAATATCAAACTTTAATATATTTAATAAAATACAAATCAATTTTTTTTTAATAATTTAAAACATAATTAAGGTAGATAAATTTATATTTAAATACTAAATATTATAATTTAGGTCATATATTAAATTCTAAAATATATTACAAAACAAATTAGAAGATTTAATAGGAAGATGCTAAATTTTTATTTTAAAACAAATTTAAAAGAAAAGAAAACTTAAAAATTAAAAATGAATATTTAAATTAAATCTAAATGTTTAAACTTTGAATTTAATTTAGATATTTAGAGTCAAAAAGGAAGTCGACGATCATTTAATCTATCGAGCAAGATTATAAACTTCAGAAATATTTCCGTGGATGGAGTTTGAGCTTCTATGCAGGTTATCATTTACACTTATCGCTACTTGACATGAAAGGGCACTTATCGCTGCTTGACATGAAAGGGTCCTGCGAAAATGATTTTTTAATATATTTTATTTAAATAATCAGTACCCTGTCGAATTTAGCGATGAATTTTTGCGATTTTTTAGCAAAGTTTTGAAGTTCACTGAATTTCGAACTACATGGTTGAAATCCGGCGAACCCTGTGACAAAACATAGAAGATCTATGAGAGAGAAAATAATGGAGAAACATAGTGGTGGACTAGCTAGACACTTTGGGATTGATAATACTATGAAACTGATTGCAGACAAATGCTTTTGACCATAGGTTTACAAGGATGTGCAGAGAATGATTAGAGGTTGTAGAATTTGTCAAATAGAAAAAGGAACTAGTCAGAATGTGGGATTGTATTCACCTTTACATGTACTTGATAGACCTTGGGAAGATGTATGAATTTTGTTCTTGGATTGCCTAGAACTTAGAGAGGTAATGATTCTATTTTGGTAGTAGTTGATTGGTTTTCAAAGATGGCTCATTTCATACCTTGTTAGAAGACCTTTGATGCATTACATGTAGCTGAGTTATTTTTCAAGGAAGTAGTAAGATTGCATGGTTTGCCTAAGACTATTATTTCAGATAGAGATACTAAGTTTACAGGTTACTTTTGGGGAACACTTTGGACAAAGCTGGATACAGAATTGAAGTTTAGTTCTACATTTCACCCTCAAACAGAAGGACAAATTGAGGTTGTGAACAAAAGCTTGGGTAATTTACTGAGATGTTTAGTTGGAGATAAGTTTGCTAACTAGGAATAAGTTTTAGCACAAGCAAAGTTTGCATACAATAACTCTGTGAATAGAAGCACTAAGAGGACATTTTTTGAGATTGTTACTGGATTTCATCCTAAAGGAACCACAAAGTTGAGAGATTTACCTACTAAGACAAGGATAAGTGTTGAAGCTAAAGATTTTGCAATTTTCATGAGAGCTTTACACGAGGAAGTTAAAAGGAATTTGGAAGACCGTAATCAAAAGTATAAACAAAGAGCTGATAAAAGAAAGAGACGTAAATCTTTTGAAGTTGGTGATGAGGTTACGATTCACTTGAAGAAGAATAGATTTCCGGTTGGTACCTACAGTAAGTTGAATAATAAGAGCTTGGACCTTGTAAGATTCTGAAGAAGTTTGACAGTGGAAATGCCTATGAAGTGGAATTACCAGAAGATATGACTATATCACCTATATTCAACATTTGCAGATATATTTGCATTTTATGAGTCTAATGATGAGGATGACAATAACCCAGATTATCCTAGAAAGCAAAAAGACAACATTGAAAAGATTCTGAATAGCAGCGTATGCAAGAGTACCAGAGGAAAGGACTACATGGAATACCTAGTTCAGTGGAAAGACAAACCAAATGAAGATACTTCAAGGATTACACAAGCTGAGTTGGATCTTTATGATTCAAGTCAGAATGAGCCGTGCCTAATGTGGACATCAGATCTTTATAAACCCCAGGTGTTTGATGCAGGAGCATCTTGGGTCTTGGAGCAATCTTGCATCAACCAAAAATATATCTTTTTTTTCCTACCCATCTGTTGTTCGTGAAGTAGTCGTTGTTGCTTGTAGTTCGTGGCATGCGAAGTTAACATCTTGTTGAGGACCTATTTGGGATCTTCATCCTAAGTGTGCAAGCCTTGATCATTCGTATCTCTCAAGTTGTGTGTCATTCTTTGCGGTCTTTGTTTTCCTGTGCTTCTCTTCCTACGAAGCGTGTTGTTTCTTTTGGCACAATTTTCTAAGTCATGATGGCGTGTTGCAAAATTTGTAGCCGACTCCTTGGACACGTATAAATCCGCCTTTATGTGCACGTCGCTTCATGTTTCTATTTGCTTTGGTTGGACCTATAAAGTGATTAAATGCCTGACTAGCCGACTTGTAGCTTAGCTGGCTATGTAAGAAGCTTGGTTAGTGGTAGTTCAAGGGGGGTAACGATAGGAGAAAAACTGAAGAAGAAGATAGGAATGCAAGTTTGGATTCTTGTCCCATAATTACAATAGTGTGGCGGCCAGTTGCAGAGCTTTATGTTCAATGTGTTGCTTATTAATTACACCTGACTAAAATTCTGGAATCTTGCCTTATATATACATTGGTCTGTATGTTACTTCCGAGTGTAACTCTGAGCAGGGGATGTTAGTTGGCTTAAGTTGAGTTGTTGTTGCTTAAGTTTGCCCTTCTCCCTGTGTCATATAGTCTCTTAGAATCTTTTGCTAATTTTAGCCAGCCTTTTTTATTCTTTAATTAATGGGCATGTAGACTTTATTTTTTAATTACAAGAACCTATTTTATTTTTAGTCATCTTTATTTAGACAGCTTTACTTTGTTGTTAAAGTTTTTCTAAACTCTATATATACTTTGTATACAATTACACTTTTCAAATTTTCATGGTATCTAAGGACTTCCTATCACCATTTGTGACCTCAAGAAAATCAGAAAATTGTCATACGCAACCTAAGAAAGTTGTGTTTTTCCCTACACTCAGTTTTGTCCGAGTTTTCCCACCATCCACAAATGCAATCCGTGATTTTTTCATTTACTTACATCTACGTGTGAAATGTCTTTTTGCAATGATTTTTAACTTTTTTTTCCACAGGTTTTCATGTTTTACACACAATTTTGTCTACATATTTAAGCTTTGAAGACCTGCACCTTTCCATGAAGGTCTGTGACTAGGGTTTCTAACACAAATTTTTAGCATTAATGTCTCTGAGTTTTCCTCTGCATCTTTTAGTGAGGGGTTTATGATTAATTTTGCTAGGGTTTGGATTTCAGCCCTTATGTAAATCTGCTAGAGTTTGAAATTCGACCCTTTGTAAAATCCAAGCAGGGTTTTCTATTTTTGGAGGCATTCATACCTTGATTTTGAGAAAAAAAGTTCTAACAATTATTTCAGGTTCATTATCACTTATTTTTTTGCTTTAGTTTTTCAGTGTTCTGTCTTGGAAATTTGTGCTAGTTAAATCATCACCTCTGCCTCAATTTTTGTGCCTTCATAGGGTTAACTGGCAACCTCAAAATTCGTGATGGTATCTTTGACCAACAGAGTGTTGTAAAGAAATCAGTGGTTCCTACAATTACAACACCTAGAAGCAGCGCATGATGGCAATATTTGAATATTGATGCCTAGACAAGATTCTTTTGGGTACAAAAACAAGTCCTAAAGATGTTGGAGACAAATTTGATGAGTGCAATTGGTAAGTCGTCATGCTAATCAAAGTTTTTGTTATAGATGATCAACTCCCCCAAGTGCCTTCTAGCACAACTAAAGAGATCTGGGAACTCTTAAGGATCTTCATGAGACATATGACAAGAGTCAAGCTTTCTTTCTAAAGAGTATGTTGTTTTCTATCATGATGGATGAGAAATGTCTCTCCAAGCACATCTTACGAAGATCAGGACATTCATGACCAGCTTGATGCTATTGGCTACAAGATGGAAGAAGATTCAGTAGTGTTTACGCTAAAAAGCTTACCCCAATCCTACAAGCATTTCATTGAGGCGCTCAATATCACTTCTACTGGCATTGATCTAAAGTTTCCTGATCTCTGCAACAAGCTTTTGCAGTGGGATAAATGGAAGCAATGCTAGTGCGTCCTCTGCAGAAAAAGTGGCCTTCATATCCAAAAGCCTCAGATGAGAACAAAGGTGAACCTCAATCCTCCCAGCAGAAAGCACCAAGTAAATCTCAAGAATTTTCAAAGAAGAATGTTCAATGCAATTATTGTCACGATTTTGGTCTCATGAAATAGTTACAATAAAAAGTTAGCAGTCATGCAATCTTCACAAGGAGGGTCTAAGTAGAAGGCCCAAGTTGCTACACATTCTGATCAAAAGGAGTCTATCTCCTATGCATTCATGGCTACATGCCCATCCGATCACAACACATCATCTGCTCAGTACATTGACTCTAGTGCCTCTAGTCATTTCACAAATTGTCAGGATTGGTTCACAGAGTTCATTCCTTTCACAAATTCAATGATCTTTGGAGGAGCCAAGTGTACTGTTGTCAGTAAGGGCAACATTAAAATTTCACTTGGTGAGAGGAATTTGATCTTTCTCAATGTATTTAATGTCTGAGGTATGTAGCTCAATCTATTGTTAGTCAATCTATTTCTGCTTTATTCCACATAGTTGGATGCCGTCTTGAGTTTGTATAAGTGCAGCATTTTCGACAGAGAGTCTCACACTACAGTTGCAATCATCTTGAGGATCATGGTCTTTATAAACTCACTGATACAGGTGATTCCTAGGAGCAGCTCATGACAACGATAAGTACTTCAAACAGCAATATTTGGCATTAGTAGTATAGGAATCTGAACATTCACTATCTTTCTTAGTTGGCTCAGGAAAGTTTGGTTGCTGGATTACCTAAGATTCAGACAAAAAATCATGGAGTTTACAAAACTTGTCAAGCTAGGAAGCAACATTAAACTCTATTTTTAGATGGTTACACTTGGTGGGCATCCAAGGTCTTGCAGCTGGTTCATGCAAATATTTGTGGACCCATGAACACTCCATCAATCACTAGATGCAGGTACTTTCTACTCTTTGTTGATGATTTCAGCAAGAAAATGTAGGGTGTATTTTCTTCAGCATAAATTGGAGGTGTTCAACATGCTTCAAAAGTTCAAGGCCTAAGTGGAAAGATTTAGGCTACTCAGATAGTCACTCCTCAGTTCAACAATGGTGGAGAGTTTTGTTCATCTGATTCTCCAATTTTTGTGCATTACATGGGATTAAGCATCATCTTACCACACCTTACACCCCAAAGTAGAACAGTATTGTTGGGTGCAAGGATCATACAATCACTGAGATGGCTCGATTATGTTGGAGCATAGAAATGTTCCAAAGAAGTTTTGAGTTGAGGTAATTTAAAATGCAGTTTATCTTCTCAATCTGTCTCCCACACAGATCGTTAAGAAGACCCCAAAAGAAGCTTGATCTAGACAGAAGCTCAAAATCAATCATCTAAATTTTTTGGCTCTACGTTTGGGTTCCAGATGCCAAGCGCACCAAATTGGATTCCAGGAGTCATAATTTGATGTTTACAAGGAATAGTGATACACATAATAAGGCTTATCAGTTGATTGATGTTGATATATGATCATCTCATTTACAGTCAAGATATGATGTTTGATGAAGAATGAGGACCATACCAGCCTTCTTCTCTAGTTTTGAGCTCTGAGGATCAGTGTCCACATGCTACAGATTTGGATGATTGTCTTCCATTTGGTTCACCTAATGGGAGGGATTCAAATGACATTGTGCCACTCAACATTCCTCAAAACATTTAGCATACACATTCAGCAATCCCAAGTGTTGCTATTACTCCTACAATGGATGATGGTTATTTTACTCTCTAGCCTAAGTGGTGGTCCAAGACCATTAGTGACCTTCATAATGATGAACTTGTTGAGGGTAGATCTGCAAGGAATAAGAGCAAGCGATGTACAATAGTAAGCTTTTCTCTTATGGCAAACATTCACAGTATTTTTTTGCCTCACACATTTTCAGAGGCCAAAGGTATACCAGAATGGGGAACCAGCTATGGCAGTTGAACATTAAAGTCTCCTGAAAAACAACACTTGGGTGTTGTCAGATCTTCCATCAGGAAAGCAGCCCATTAGCTGCAAATCAGTTTATAGAGTACAAGGTTAATGGTACACTTGATAAGTACAAGGCACTGTTAGTAGCTAAAGGGATTTTACAGAAGGAGGGCATCAACTATGAGGAGGCATTTTCTCCCACAACCAAAATGAGCACCATTCAGCTTATCCTCGCTATTCCAACTCATTTTGCGTGGAGAATTCACCAAATTAATGTCAATAGTGCTTTCCTCTAGTGATTTGCAAGAAGAGGTTCACATGACACAATCTCCAGATTTCCAGGTTGTCAATAAAGAACACCAGGTTTGGTAAAAGCCCTCTATGGCCTCAAACAGGCTCCTTGTGCCTCTTATATCAAGATTGCTAAGTATTTGATTGATCAAGAGTTTCAGCAGAGTCCTAATTCTAACCTATATGTCAAGCATGCTAGTGGTGAGTTCATTATTCTTGACATCTATGTTCATGATCTGATCATTACTAGTAGTGCAGCACTTTTGGTCGAGAAAGTCAAACAGAATTTGTGCAATAAGTTTGATAAGACAGATTCTCCATTATTGTCTTGGTGTAGAGGTTTGGCAGGCATATACCTATATCTTCACTTCTCAGTAAGTATGTCAAAAATCTGTTGGATAAGTTTTCGATACATGATTGCAAACCACCATCTACACCTATGAACCAAGGGCTGAAATTTCCAATCAAATCAGATTCACCTATGGTGGATGAATCAGTGTTCAAGCAACTAGTGGGCAGCCTCATCTATCTCACTGCCACTAGATCTGACATCAGCTATGTCTCTCACTTCATGATTGGAACATTGGAATGCAGCAAACCGTGTGCTGAGATATGTATGTTAGAAAGTAAAGTCCACCAAGATAACTGAGGGGAAAACAACTCTCAACATCTTTATTAATTCAGAAACATGTAAATAATAGATGCAACAACCATAGAAAGATAACCATACATAATAACGCCAGATATGTTAACTAGGGAAACCCTTGATCAGAGGGAAAACCCCGGTGGGAATGATGCCACAAGATGATGTACTAATATAAAAATTCCTTGTGAAAGGATGGACTCTGTTACGAGCCAATGAAATACAATCAGTACATATGAGTACATCTATTTTCCATAAACTTGTTAAAAACATGGAATGGAGGAGAAGCCCTCAAAAAGCTCTACTAAATACAGGCTCGATGGATTCAATTTATGGTCAAATGCATAATAAATTATGTCATTGAGTTAGCTGCGGTATTTATCATGGGTAGGTGACAACAGATAAGGTTGGCATAATCACAATAATAAGACTAAACTACTGGAGATGGTCAGAATGTCACAGGGGTCCAACTGGTCTTGCTGACAGTTAGACAATAATTAACTTACCATTCCACCATCTTAGACAGCCTCTTTTAAAATTTGCAATCAGCATTGATAACAGTGATATCTTGTTGGAAACACTCAATCTGATCTCCAGGTGGCTATTTTAGTGATATTCTATATCACTAGTGGCGTATCACCTATTATGGTGCCATTTATTCTTGCAACTTCTGCAATGATTTCCTTTGTCTGCACCAACTTGCAACTCCTCTAGGTGCTGTAATATGGCAACCTGATTTCTTTACTATGACTTGTTCCTAGAAGCTCTACCCAACCTGTGATCTTGTACCAGGTTCATTTTTCCTCAAATCTTCCAGCTCTGTATAAACACAACAAATCTGCAATCTACAAGGCGACTCTGGTAAACACAACTGGGAAAATTGTACTCCTTGATTCCACATTTCACAGCTGTGAGCACTTTTCATCATCCTGCTCCTCTCACCTACCTCTGAGACCACTCTAATGGGGTGGATGGGCATTGATCTAGACAACAAATAACAGGAAATATAAATACAACACTTAGCCAAATTGCATATGGTGCTATAGCACTTCAGCTCTTCATGAATTAATGAATACAAAAATATACAACTTGAATGCTACAGCGTTCCTCTTTATTATGATCACTTGATCATCTTGCCACCTTGATGTTCAAACCTTACATTGATGCCTCTTTATATAGAGGTCCTACATAATTCTGGAAATTACCTAAATCTATCGTATTTTCTTCTATCCTTATCATTTTCTAGAATATTTATCCTATCTAAAATCCCTCTAGAAAACTCTTATTTAATTTTGTTTCATTCATTTGATATTACATTGAGTGGGAGAAACCACATTTCAACATCATTTTGCATGCGAGTAGGAGCATTGACAAATTTCCCCCAAATCAATGGACATCCATGATAGAACATAATCTATGCAGACTCAATCAACAAGGTGAACTAGATCCACTATAATAAGTGCAAGGAGGGAGGGGGAGGAGAACACTTGACTAGTAGTGGAATCAATGGAAATAGACATGATAATATCACCCAACTATGGATGAAACTAAGTAGTATATGATCAAAGGGGAAAGATTCAAACAGTTTGTCCTTATGCCCTTATGCCCAAGAATGGCACCAGGTGGGACGGAAGTGCAATAAATTGCCAACATGATGACCTATCTATTCATTTGAATCAAATGGGCATACGGAAAGTCACTTAGAAATGGAACAAGATCTCCAACTAGCAAAACAATTGACCTCCATTGAACGAGAACTTGGTTGTCTAGAGCATACCAGTGAACACTAACTGATGTATGCAACCAACCTATCTTTAAATTTCACATCTTACTTCTTTAAGGATACTAATTGCACTTAGCAGTAGTATTATTCAATTCAAAATTTACAATCACCTGTAGAGAGATCCTAAAGCACCTCCATATTAATTTTTGGTAGAACCCTTACATACATGGTATTTGTCCCTTGTCTTCTTGATAGTTAATAAGCTAACAAGAAAAGAGGTTATGAGAAAGAAAGTGGAATTTATGCTTAGAACGCGTGGATAGCCTTGCAATCAAAGTGATTTGAACAATGTGACATGAATAGCTTTGAATATAGGTAGGGCCAATGATGCATAACTTCTCTCAGTCTTAGGTCGGTTGTTGCACAAATTAGGCCACAAGCATATGTAAGCACCACTGCTTAAGCACAAGCTCTGATTGTTTAAGAGAGAGATCACTTATGCCATGATTGTCTTTGAATGAATGAAGGTAATTTAAGGATGTCCACAAGACCTAGCAGTCTAAGGGACCAAGAAACACCAAATTAATCCACTTTCAAGTTTTTTTCCATGTTGGTTTTTCTGTTATGAATCTTGAGTAAAGAAACTAGATGTTTTGTGAAGCCTTGCCTCTTCAAAAAGCTCATTCAGGCTGACCATATTTAAGTTGTTTTCAAACTGACCACAAATATCTTCACAAATATCATTATGTTTCAGCCACCACCTTGCTGCAGTAAATGGAAGTCCTTTCTTTCCATTTTAGTTTGGGCATCTTCAATCTACCAGTTTCACATCTCAGATGATTGAGAGTTAGACCTCTTGAGAACTAGTCCTCAGATGTGGGATTAAAATTTTAGCCTTTCTCGAGATTTCAAATAAACTTTTTCTTTGTGCTGCCACACAAAATTAAATTCTTTGACATAATATGCTTTAAAGAAGGAACTAACTTTGACATGATATGCTTTAAAGAAGGAACTAACTTTGACAAAGGGCTGTGGAGGAGTAAGAATACACAATAACCTAGATATCAATCGAAATGAAAGACAACTGTTGATAGTTATACAATTTGATATTGAATAAATTGCAAAACAAAATTTGAAGTGTATCTAACGGAAAACACATTTTTAAAAACTTGTAGAAAAAAATTATTTTTCCATTTTTAGGTCAAATGAAATGATGAGAAGACGTATATCCAAACCTTTAACCATATTTATTAATTGATTTGTCTTGGAAAGTACAAGGAAAAGTTTTAAGGGTTCGTAGTCTTGGCATACCTGTCTGTTTGTTGAAGATGACACAGTTTAATGATGTCTGGCCATCGGATTACCTCCTGTACATCTCCACGGGCATAGGGCGCAACAAATTTTCAAACATATCAATGTTATCCATATACCGGACAAGGCAGCTTTGAATACAGCTGTTTCACCGGCTGTATTCCGCGAATTCGCAAGCTCGAGGAAATGGTTGAGTAAAACCTTCCCTCCATCGGCGGCTTGAGGCAACCCTGTGTTTCTAAGGACGTTATGTTTTCTCCGAAATCCATGGTCAGCTAAGGTAGCAACCTTCCTATAAATATTTTACTTCCGTGAAATGCAGCGGTTGCAGAGCAGTATTCCTCAACAACTAACTTCATTAAATATATCCACGCCCTGACAAATCAATTCTTGAAGTGCATCCACATCGTCTAATTGAGCAGCTCTGTATAGATTCGTGTTAATAGCTTTGAAAGTTCGGGTAATTCCCAGTGAATTTTCAGTTTGAGGCTCAGCCTTTGGGGCACCGGCGATCCAGCCATATAATTCCATATAGCTCGAAGCATCCCATTGCTACGAATGGAATGGCCACCTTACCATCGAAGGGTTTGTAAGTTGCGTATCATTACATGGATTTGTTCGCAAAAATTGCACCATGATCGTTGGTGCAACACAGAATACAGAATACCCTGCAATTTAAAATGATGAAATTTTAGAAGAACTTTTTACTTGTGCAACACAGAATACAGAATACCCTGCAGTTTAAATTAAGGAAATTCCAATCAGAAGGCTATCTTTCTGAAGATAGATTTTGCCAAAGCATATGACCGCATTGAATGGCCCTTCATCCTAGCTATGCTCCAGGCCTTTGGATTTGGTCCCAACTTTATTCAATTTGTGGAGATGCTTTTTAGTGATGCTAATGCTTGCATTACCATTAATAATTCGCACTTTGAGGCCTTTGGGCTCTTTCACTCCATCAGACAAGGTTGCCCTTTAGCTCCAGCGCTTTACGTTCTTGTTGCTGAAGGGTTTGGGTACCTGCTTGCTCATTTTGTTTCCTCAGGATTGGTTCGTGGCATTACCTTGCCTGATTCTACTTCCCAACTTGTCAATGGGCATTTTGCTGATGATTCCTTCCTTACTCTTCTTGAAGAGGAGGAAAGCATCAATAATGCGCTATCTTGTCTGAAGACTTTTTGTCAAGTCTCTGGCTTTGCCATTCAATGGCATAAAACGATCTGCTACTGCCAGTCTTTTTCGCCAGCTCCTCACTGGCTCAACCAGTTTGAGTGGAAATGGGTCACTCACGGTGAAGTTTTTTGTTTTCTTGGCATCCCTTTTGCCTTTCAGGGTTCCCCTCTGGAGCTTTGGAATGTTGTCCTTGCTAAGATTGCAAAAAAGCTTGATTACTGGATTACCAAGCCGCTCTCTCTTGCTGGTAAATTCCAGATTTGTTCTAAGATTCTGGCGGCCACCCATGTTTATTATTCTTCCTGTTGGGCTCCTTCCAAAGCTTCCTATCTTAAGCTGGAACGCCTGCTCAGAGATTTCCTCTGGGCTTCTGGTTCCAATCATCATGGATTTCACAGAATCGCTTGGGAATTTTGTTGCCTCCCTAAAGAATCTAGTGGCCTCGATTTGCTTTCCACTCACAAACAAGGCCTTGTGCTTTGTGCCAAGTGGATCATTCGAGCTATTACTAGAGACGAAGCTTGGAAGATTCTGGTTCACCATTGCATTTCTTCTGGCTTCCCTGTCAACAGACTTGCGTGGAAGGGGATTGGTTTTCAAACCCTTCTCATCATGTGTGATCCCGTTGTCATACAGGGTTCATTTGTTATCAAGAGCATCTGGAAAGCTTGGGAGGCTATTAAGCCCTAGCTTCATTAGGCTAGGGATGACTTTCGTAATGGTCTCTCCTTGAATCAATAGAATATTTGGCGGTCTCCCCTATTTTCCATTCAGGGTAACCCTCTTGCTAAGACCCAAGGAGCCAGTGCTCTTCATTTTTTCAAACGTGGCATCAGAACTGTCAAAGATCTCTTTTCTAGAGTCACTGTGAGTTTCAGGACCTGGGAAGACATGTAGGTTTAGTACCGCCTTGTCCGTGCAGATCAGCAAACTTTTGACCTATTACTTTCCTCCATCCCTGTACATTTGGTGCACAAGGTTGGAATTCAATCTAGTTGCCCTTGGTGGCATGACTGGAAGTGGTATCCTGATACTCCTTTTGCCAACTACAAGCCCAATAAGGGATACCGATGGCTTTCGCCCCATCTTCCAATGGTAGACATGCTCAACAAGAGATGGCATTTTCAATCTTCAATCTCTTAATGGCGAAAATGCTTCAATACCATCTAGTGCACTATTACTAAGCCCAAGATTGCCCACTTTGCTTGGTGCCTTGCCTTCCAAGGTCTTCCCCTGGGGCCTCGGCTCAAGCACATAGGGGTTCCTGATCCTAGATGCCCCTTTTGTGGTTAACCTGAGTCCTTTCTGCATATTTTCTAATTTTGTAAACGTGCACAGAATTACTAGCACTGGATTCATGATTTTTTCAAGCCCTTTAGGCCCGAACCATTTTCATGGCACATGATCTTGTTGGGTGATTCCCCTAGAATTCCCAGAAAGTACTCCCAAATCTGGCATACATTCAGGATGGAAATTTTGTTTACTTTGTAGAAATATAGAAATGTTGTTTTATTCACACAAAGCTTTTTGGATGTTAACATTGCAATGTACACTAAAGCTTGTATTTTTAACAATGTTATTATGCAGATACAGGTGCAAGCTAACAAAGTTGCCTTGGAAGTTGCTCACCTGCAGGAGCTGCTCAACCACTGGGGCAATGCCCCTTGCACTGTGGCTTGAGTGCCTCCAAATGCCTCGGCAGACACCCGACACCTTGTGGCCGCCGGCAGCGGTGCTACTCCTCAGGCCGCCACTCGCACACTCCGAGCTCGCAGGCCTCCCGCCACTACTCTCCCACTGGTGGGGCTGGTAGCTGGAGGCGTCGCTTTGCCTCCCCACCCCATGGTGGCTCTGGCTAGTCCTCGCCTCCTCCTCTTGGCGCTCCTCGAGATAATGCTGGCAAATGGCCCCGCCTGGCACTAGCAATTTCTCCTCCGCGGGATAGGTCAAAGATGCGGAGGTTGCCACTGATCCCTTTGCTGTTGTTGCTCCTAATGATGGCTGGTCTATACCCAACCTACCCCCCAATCCCAGAAATGATTGGGGTTTTAATGAAAAAGATGATCCTCTCCCCTCGGCTACCACTGCTTTGGCAGCCTGAGGTTGCTTTATATGTTTTTTTTTATGAATAGTTGTTTTTTTCGGCTGATGTCGTGTGTTTAGCTCCGACTTAGGCCACTTGAACTCTCTCGCGGGGTGATCTTGTATCCCCTAACCCCTTTTTTGTGAATTGCATTCTAAGTATATTTTTTAATAGAACAGGACTATTCATCAAAAAAAAAAAATTAAGGAAATTTAAAAGAACTTTTTACTTTTAAAGTTTTTATTAGCCGATAGGCTATTATAGGTGAAGATCGGCACTTAAAACAACTAATAATTTTTAAAGGTAGTTTAGAAATTGGATTGTGGATCTTTTAATAAATATCTACATTGCGTACATTGTGTATCTTTCAATAAATATAGTATCAAAGAAAATCAATTATCTCATCCAATTGCAATCTTCCTTAATAAAGTGAATATTCTAAAATCTGATCTGATTGTAATCTATCATAATAAAAATGATTATCCTTTAGTTTTGTCTTTGCCACGACATTGCATCGCCTAAAATTGTTATGAAATAGATTTGAAAAATGTGTGCAAAATATGCTTCAAGAGAGGAAACACGCCAGAGATCTGAATCATGATGGAGTTGGCTACTACTTTTAAAGTTTTTATTAGCCGATAGGCTATTATAGGTGAGGACCGGCACTTAAAACAACTAACAATTTTTAAAGGTGGTTTGGAAATTGGATTGTGGATCTTTTAATAAATATCTACATTGCGTATCTTTCAGTAAATATAGTATCAAAGAAAATCAATTATCTAATCCGATTGCAATCTTTCTTAATAAAGTAAATATTCTAAAATCTGATCTAATTGTAATCTATCCTAATAAAAATGAGTATCCTTTAGTTTTGTCTTTGCCATGACACTGCATCGCCTAAAATTGTTATTAAATAGATTTGAAAAATGTGTGCAAAATATGCTATAGCTTCAAGAGAGGAAACACACTAGAGGTATGAATCATGATGGAGTTGGCTACTAGTGTGATACCTTAAGTTCAAGATGCTCTACACCAACAAAGACGACATTGGCGTATCATGTAAGCCCCTCCCTCTATTTTATCCCCATCGACCCAATGAATGAGGGTTGTGAAGATAGTTGATTACACCATCAACCTCTCTCAGGAAGACATTGCTTATAGTGTTGATCATGTTGCTAGAATTGTTCACATCAACTATGAATACTCCTTTACAGGAACATAGCGGTACGACTGGCTCCTATTTGCCCAGTACTGCTCTTGGTCCATGGGTGAAGTCACCTGTTACATTCACACACATATCATATATGAGATGATGCATAAATTATGCTTAGGCAGCCACAAGTTACAACCAGGATATCTAGAATCTCATGTGACAAAGAAAGTCGTTCTTGTGCAAGAAATCGGTAATGCCTTTCCTTTTAGGGCAACAGAATCCCATGGACTCAAAGAAGTCAAGAATGGATACATGGGGCCCACTGTAAGTGTAAACGAGATATCCCTCAGAGAGAAAAATGACATCGTCAAAGAGATCATATGTCTCGAGGGCAAGTTGCAAGAGCAAAATCACCATGGTCATTTTTAAGACGTACATGTACAGGCGAAGGCATTTCACAATCTGGAACATGGTAGAGCTCTCAAGACCCATGGAGATATTGTCCATCAACAGTGCATTCGCACCTCCCACGGCCTCAAATATATCAAATGTCAAAAGAAGCATTTTCAGTACCTTCAATTAGTAGTTCATCATCATGCTCATCCTCTATCCCTTGATCGAAGTCGCCAGGTGCACAACAACTTCCCACAAGCCTTCATGTTGAAAGATGAATGATTTAACGTTGAAACAAATGGTTCACATCATAGGATTGAGTAAACCTTCATGAATATGTTGATATCTGGATTTGGAAGCTTGATGTCTTGTTCGCTCTCTCACCTTGACAACTCGGTCAAAATATCTACAAAAACCAAGTATAAGTGTGTGATGCACCATTGATGAGCACAAAGACTCAAAAATCTCAATGCACTAGAGAATAGAGAGTAACATACCATATCTAGAGCCAACACCTTGAAAGTGAGCGACGTAGTCCAAGGTTTCCCTCACAGTCAGCTCCCCTCTCTTCTTTTGTTCTACACAACCTAATTTGATGTCTTTGGTTGATTGCCATTCTTGCTTTGTTTTGCAAGTCTTAATTTCTTAGGCTTTTGACGTAGTACAAGGTAGGAGAATCCCTAAAGGAGATGTCCTAGCCCCCAACAAAAGATGTCCTAGCCCCCAAAAAAAGATGTCCTAGCCCCCAACAAATAACTACATAGCGGAAGAAAAACAACAATGCAAGATCTTATACCAAATCACAACTCTTTATTCATAAAACAACTGATTACATGCAATGTTGAAGGGAAATGAGAGCACCCCAAAAATTCATCTAAGATCAGTATGCACATCATGTATCCAATAGTTCATTGAATGACTCCTAATAAGCAAATACAAGTGCATACTACTATGCCATAAAAGCGGAAACAGACATAGTTGATTTTCCACAATTAAAATCTTAAAGGAAAGTGATTGCAATTTACCAATCTAAATAAATTTCAGCAGTATTACGACATACAGATTATTATTCTACAATCATGAAACTAGAAAAATGAGACAGAACAAAGAACACAGATATACATGGGGAGAACCTTTCCAAGTAAAAACCCCACCCTCCAAACCATTAAGTTAATGTATTATTTAGCAACAAGTTACAATACATGTTCAGCCTTCACATGGAGATTTACATCTTGCTCCATTCTAGAGAAAATCTGGCAGCATGACCCTGTGCAAATAACTTCTCATCTCTCTCTTAATTATCTACAACAATGCTTTGTACTTATAGAGTTCTCATACAAATAGAAACGGTTTCTAAAGTCTCTACATTCAATGCATCTAGAAATTATTTTTAAAACTTCCTTATGCACATCTCTTGCATAAAAACAAAGCATAAGAGAATAAATCACCAAAAAACAGAAGCTTTCTATTTTTCTACTCCAACTCTTTTCTTGTGGAAGAATCCAACTTCATTTAACAACTTTCTGAGAAAGCACAAATAAAGCAATAAACTATGGTAAGGCTGAGTCACCTTATCCCAACATTCTCCCACTTGACGAAGACCTTACAAGATTCAAACTGATGAAACTATATCATCACAGCCATCCATGAAACAACATAAATCATAACATATGCTCTCATGTTGCAACTAGACACATGTCCAAATAACACAAACATAAGATCCATGTGATAACAAAGGCTACAAACACTACCACCACTCCATTGTGCTCATAAGCTACATAGAACCATCAAAAACATCTACTTCTTAGCCCAACAAAACTGTGAAGTCATCCTCTAGAAAACAAGATAAAACATCAGCCAGAACAACAACCAAACTGATTTCTCCAATCAACTGATAAACCCACGAGATTGAAAATATTATCCACACTAAATGCTAACACATCCAATCTCCCATACCTCAAAGGTATTCAACACAAGAAAACTCATGCTAGCAACATAACCAACCCATAAACTGCAACCTCAAGCTCTATGTGCAAACTAATCGATGAAGACCAAACACATACAAGAACTCCCGCTACATGGGTAATGTCGAATCTGAAAAATCAATGACATACTGAGTCTACTGATAACAACACAAAGAAAGTGAAACCATGTAGTACCAAGGACCATCCACAAAGATATGCAAATCTTGTAGCAAAAACACTACAAGAAACATCTCTCTCATCTAGTCTCCACAACTTCCCATGTTCTCCACATCCACACAAAGAAAAGAGATAAAGAAGCGAACATGTCATCACCAAAAAACAATGAAGTACAAGTGATAACAAATGACCACACAAGAGTGACCACATAGCTCCAACAAATCTCAAAAAACAATGTTTTGTGAACCCAAACATCCAAGAAGATAACCAAGGCGAAAGAGAGAAAGTGCATATCATAAGCATGTAGCATGTCCTTTTACAAACACTTCTAGATGTCAACTATGCCAAGTATGATCTCCTTCACAACCCCAAGAGAAAAGCCACAACAACATCCAAAGTTGTTCAACCTCAAGAGGTCAAACATAATATGATATCATGAATCTACATGGATGTAAGCCTCTCAAAGAAGATCAAACAACTCCATTTTCCATTTCAGGAAATCAGCCCACTACCATCTCCTATTGTCAACATAAATAAAAATAAACCTCAAGGAGATAACCATGTTATCCATCTCTCATAATGAATCCTCCAGAACCATCTAACTACAACTCAAGATCTATGAATATGAAAGAAAAGATAAATCACCTGAAAGTAACATTGGGCAATACCTCTCAAGTGATAAACTGCCGAGTAGACCAAGAATGGGGAATGAGAATGCTCCTCCAAGATATGCAAGTCACCCTACGAGTTATCTAAGAACAATCTCCTCATAGGTCTATATTGAATTCATGTCCAACAAAGGTGTAGGCTCCTCGGACTTTCTATTGAAATCTCATCAAGAGTATACATCTCAATAACATGTCTCTCATCTCAAGAGAACTCTAGCCTCACCTAAGTCTCCAAGTATCCACAAGCACCTGTAATCAATCACTCCATGCAAAATTCCACTGCAACATAGCACTGTCATGAAGTATCAAGCAAATGATCAATGTACTCAATACCAAGAAACTAAACCAAGATCAATGTCAAAGCTCCAACCATAGAATCAAGAAAATAAACATGGCATAATGATCTAAACCATCTCCTCCAAAGAGATAACATGCTTCATGTGATCATATCAAATAATTGCATCATGTCACAACTCTAAACTGGTAATAAAGATGAAACCATGACATAAAAGCCACCATGATAACATATCAAATAAAAGCATAAATGACATCTCTACCAAGGACCCCTTGAATCCTAAAGATGTCAACATCTCCAATCACATGAAAATACCATCTCCAACTAGTGAACCAACAAATGTGAAAGACCCTTCTGTAGTAGTAGGATTTAAGGCACCCTCCAACATTTGCAACACTAAAGAAGATCATCCATCACCATGTGATGCAAAAATACAGCCACTGCTAAAGCTCCCACTAAAGTGTGATACCAAGCTCTCCAAGCATATGACACACCATCCTCCAAATCTGAAAATCATCTAGGCCCACACATCACACTGGGTGAAACCAAGATCTCCACACTAAGGAAATTCACCATGCTTTAGGACTCCATAACTAACTGTCCAAGTACTCAAATATCATCCATCCTCTCATCTCAAAGAAACCACACAAATGACCACAAACAAGGCTAGCTAACAAGTCTACACCAACACTAAATCAAATATGGTAGATATAGACAGTCCACATCCAAGTTATCCCATTGCAATAAAATAGGTGGCCTACCCACCTAACTACATAACTTGTAGATCCAATCATTGCAACATGCAAACCTCCTATCACATTAGTGACATATGTAAATGAGATCAAATAGAACAATCATGTAGACAACATGACTCAAACACCAAATCAAACATAAATATGATTTGCCAATCATGTCCACATTGAGCACCATAGTCCAGGAATCTAACAAAGCATCACCACAGAAATTTTGAGAGATTGATCACGTACCAACATCTCCATGCAGAGAAAGAAAAACACCTCCTCTCACCATGCACAAAGAATGCATGCATGCAGAACTACAACTATCTCATCTGGTACCACTCTAAAGGAACAAGAGTCCAGAAAATAGCTCTTTATTAGGTCCACAAAAAACTACAAGTTTTTATGTCAATGTGCAAAACCTGCAAAAATATTGTGTTTAAGAACACCCATGCATATCCACACCCACTTCTCATCTGGAAGACTCAAAGTTTGAATAAAATACCAAACAACTAAACCTAGAATAATGGATTATCATAGATGAACATCACCATAGATTTTTATTTTTTAAAGAAAATATATAAACCCCTCATATCCAATGAACAAGAATCCAAGCCATGCATGTATAAACATCCAAGAGGAGAACATAGTATTGGAACTCTAGGCCCACTTGTAGACCAATCCCACAACCACTACTAGTACATGCATCTAAGAGAGATAGGCTATCTAGAAGCTTCCAGATCATCCAATGATCAACTCCATAGCCTCAATGTATTCCAGGTACCAAAAGAGACACCTTCAAATACCCATGCATCAAGAGTTATTCTATTGCCAACCAAGAGCTCTAGATCAATGTCATTTCAACATGACCAACTCTATTTTCTCTGTCTTCAACATCCTTCAAGAAATGTCTATTGTCTCCTGAAAGAATAAATCAAATGTAAGACTTCCACTCATCAAAGGATTAATTATTAGTCAATTTCTTCAAAACAAACTTCTTCAAGCTCTGCAAGCTAAGAAATCTTAATAGAAGAAATACCAAGAACTGGAAACTTTGTGAATGCTCACATGCAAGCAACATGCAATTCACAAAATTGAGCTCTAGTACCAATTGAAGGGAAATGAGAGCACCCTAGAAATTCATCTAAGATCAATATGCACATCCTGTATCCAATAGTTCATTGAATGACTTCTAATAAGCAAATACAAGGGCATACTACTATGCCATAAAAGCAGAAACAAACATAGTTGATTTCCCACAATTAGAACCTTAAAGGAAAGTGATTGCAATTTACCGATCTAAATAAATTTCAGTAGCATTATGACATACAAATTATTATTCTACAATCATGACTAAAAGAATGAGATAGAAAAAAGAACACAGATATACATGGGGAAAACCTTTCCAGGTAAAAACCCCACCCTCCAAACCATCAAGCTAATGTATTATTCATTAACAAGTTACAATACATTTTAGCCTTCACATGGAGTTTACATCTTGCTCCATTCTAGAGAAAATTCAATAGTATAACCCTGTGCAAATAACTTCTCATCTCTCTCTAAATTCTCTACAACAATGCTTTGTTCTTATAGAGTTCTTATACAAAAAGAAACAGTTTCTAAAGTGTCTACATTCAACGCATCTACAAATTATTTTAGAAACTTCTTTATGCACAACTCTTGCATAAAAACAAAGCATAAGAGAATAAATCACCAAAAAATAGAAGCTTTTTATTTTTCTACTCCAAGTCTTTTCTTGTGGAAGAATCTAGCTTCATTTAACAACTTTTTGAGAAAGCACAAATAAAGCAATAAACTATGGTAAGGCTGAGTCACCTTATCCCAACAAATGTATTGAGATGTAAGGCCTTCCCAGTTACAACCAAATACAAAGCAAGTAAGTTCTACAAGATCCCTCAAGATCCAATCCAAACCCTAGCTAGTCAAGATCCACACTTTGGTAGAAACCTCCAAGGAAGATCCAACTGGTACTCGCAAGCCCACCAAACAATCTCCTTGTTTTCCAAGCCTTCGCTACTAGCCTTTCTCAAAATTTGCTCCTCTACCACCTCCTCTTCTCCAAGATGTATGAATAATGACTAAACACTTCACCACAACCCCTACTTATACTAATCTAATCCACAAGTCAACCCAATATTCCTTACATTAACTACTTGAAGAGTCACAAGTCAGCCTCCCATGGGAATTAAATAGCAAATGTCTTTTAAAGGCTTACAATAATTATTAAATACATCAAAATTAACTACCCAAGACCCAAATAGGTCCACTCAACCCCACCAAAATCCCTTAATCATGCAGGATAGCCAACTACCCTAGGATGCTCATGTATCAGACTCCCTAGGTGTGAAAAGATGTGCTCAATAGCTGGAAAAACATCTTCTAGGATTCAACACACAAATCTCAAATTTCTTCTTCACATACATGTCCTCCAAGTCTTCAACTTATACACTCTTTCCCTTGCTCTTCTTCTACTTCTTCACCTCCATCCTTAGTGTTCCATAGGTTTTCTATCCACACTGATTGTTAACCCTTTCAACATCTGCCAACTCAACTTAGTTGTCAATACTTAGGTTCCTTTTACTGACTTTTTCATTCTGCAAAGGAATCAAGGAATGCTTCCTACCACTTTTCTTAATTGCAAACACATTCTTGACACAATCATACACAACCTTGCAATCATACTGCCAAGGTCTACCAAGCAACACATGACAATTGTTCATATCCATAATATCACACAACACTTGATCCTTATACTACCCAATCTGGAATTCAACAAGGCACTGCTCCCTCACTTCCAAAGCATGGTCACCTTGCAACTAGCCAACCCTATAAGGATAAAGATGTCTCACTCTCTTCAAACCAAGTTTTTGAACCATCTCCTCAACAATAATGTTATCAGCACTACCACCATCCACAATCACATTGTAGACTTTACCACCAGACTTACAATGAGTCCTGAACAAATTACTTCATTGACAAGATTCTAGTGTCCTCTGACCAACTAGTACTCACCAAGCTAGCAAACTCTCTCCTTGCTTAGGTTCATTGTTTTCAACCTCATTTGTAATAGTAGCTCTTCTGTCAACAGCCTTTTGCAGACACTCATATGATCTATGTCCTTCTTCATAACATCTAAAATAAGTACCCTTAAACTCACTTCTACCTATCCTTCTCTTTTGATCAATGGGTTTTGGTTCATCTTCTGCACACGGTTTAGCCTTTGCAGAGTAGTCTTGCTTCTCCTTCCCTCGAGAACTACCTTGATTCTTCCTCTTCAGCTTCTCCTCTACTTTCAAAGCATACTGATAAGCATCCTCAACCAAAGAAATATTCAACATACCAACCTCATTCTAAATATTTAATCTCAAACCATTAATGTACCATGCTACCTTCTCCTTTGACAATTCTCTATGCCTAGACCAAATAGTCAACTTATAGAACTCCTCAGTATAATCTTTCATAGTCATATCCTTCTACTTCAAATTTTGCAACCTCTTAAACAACTCAAGTTCATAATCAATAGGAATGGACTTAGCCTTCAACTTAGTGACCATCAATCTCCATCTAATTATCTTTAATTCACCTTCTTCTTCTCTATTTCTTTGCAGTTCCTTCCACCCAAAAGTAGCATGTCCCTTCAGCTTAGTTTGTGTCAACCTTACTCTGAGTGGATCCTCAATATCCTTAAGCTCAAAGTAGTCTTCCAATTCACCAATCCAATCAATCAAGTCTTCACAATTCAAAGTACCCAAGAAATTAGAAACCTCCATCTTATGCTTCAACTTCAACTGAGATCTAGGTCTAGCAAATTGAACAACCCTATTTCCATAGGTCTCTCCACATGATCAGTCCTACCCTCACCACTCAATCCAACAAATTCAAAGTCTTCAACATCTTCTTCATAACCATCTTCAATACTTGCATGTTGAGGTACACCACCTATATCACTTATGATTTCAATGATCATATCACTTTTCATCAATGCCATCTCAAATTTGAAACTGGCTTTAACCTCCTCTATTTTAGATTTAAAATATGCTTTGACCTTCTCTGAAATCCTTTCTTCCATAGCATCACTAAGACCATCAATTGCCCTAGGGTCCAATATTCTTGAAAGGATCTTATGAGATCTTCACAAACCCTAGCAATAAATCCACTTTACAAGACCCTAGTGCAAATTGCCTCAACTTTGACACTCAATCTACACACTTAGGAACAACCTTCACTCTGATACTACTTGATGTAGTACAAGGTAGGAGAATTCCCAAAGGATATGTCCTAGGCCCCAACAAATAACCACACACCGGAAGATAAACAAAAATGCAAGATCTTATACCAAATCACAACTTTTTATTCATAAAATAACTGATTACATAATGTGTCAGGCTGTAAGGCCTTCCCGGTTATAGTTGAATACAAAGCAAGTAATAGTTCTACAAGATCCCTCAAGATCCAATCCAAACCCTAACTAGTCCAGATCTACACTCTAGTAGGAACCTCCAAGGAGATCCAACTAGTACTCACAAGCCCACCAAACAATCTCCTTGTTTCGCAAGCCTCAACTGCTAGCCTTTCTTAAAATTTGCTCCTCTACCACCTCCTCTTCTCCAAGATGGATGAATAATGACTAGAGATTTCACCACAACCCCTACTTATGAATAATGAGAATGAGCTAGGAAGAAAAAGGATGTGATGACAGAAATAACTTTTAGTAGCCTGGATTGGGAAGCTCAGAAGATTCAAGAGCAAATGGTTGAGGAGACTCACAAAGTCTATGAAGCAGCTTAGACGATGCAGGAGCTCAAGTGAAAGACAAAAGAGTAATCATGGCTTATTTTTTCCTATCTTTTTTGTTAGTTTACTGTTGTTTTTTGTCAAGTTGTCTTTTTCTTGTTCTGGCTTTTTGGCTATAAGTTGAACTGGCCTTTTCATTGACCTTTTTTTTTGGCTGGGCTTTCATGCTTATTATTAGCCTTGTGACTTGTCTATTTTTGGTTGGGCTTTAACTACTTATTTTCAGCCTTGGTTTTGTTTTAACTATTGGGTTTCAGGGTCCCTGTAAAACCTGTTTATCTTATCAAAACAATCTAAGCCAAAGTTGGCCCAGTAAGCTACAAATTAAAATATTCCTTACATTATCTACTTGAAGAGCCACAAGTCAGCCTCCAATAGGAATTAAATACCAAATGCCTTTAAAGGCTCACAATAATTATTAAATATATAAAAAGTAACTACCTGAGACCCAAATAGGTCCACTCAACCCCACCAAAATCCCTTAATCATATAGGATAGCCAACTACCCCAGGATGCTCCTGCATTAGTTTTCTTGGCATGGCAGTGACAAATTTCATGCAATAGTCATTTTGATGTATTTATTTGTGTCAAAATATGAATGACTAAAGACTTCACCACAACCCCTACTTATACCAATCTAAGCCACAAGTCGGCTTAGTAAGCTACAAATTAAATATTCCTTACATTAACTACTTGAAGAGCCACAAGTCGGCCTCCAATAGGAATTAAATACCAAATGCCTTTAAAGGCTTACAATAATTATTAAATAAATCAAAATTAGCTACCCAAGACCTGAATAGGTGCACTCAATCCCACCAAAATTTCTTAATCATGTAGGATAGCCAACTATCCCAGGATGCTCCTACATCAGTTTTCCTGGCATGGTAGTGACAAATTTCATGCAATAGTCATTTTGATGTATTTATTTGTGTCAAAATATGAAAATGCCAAAAAAAGGGTGAGAGCTAACAAACATAGAGGAATTTTGAGTATTTCAAATATTTATTGAATACTGATTTTTAAGTTTTTCTCATAGGATAAATTTAAGATTTATTGGGGCTCAACTCCTTTGCACCATATGTAATAAGTTGCTGCAAACTTGTAAGAAGCTTAAGTAGAACTTCACCTATGTATAAGGAAAAAAAAAACTTAAAATTTGTAAGTTGTACTGGGAAAATGCAGTCAATTCTCAACTGTTCTAGATTTATGTTTGACAACCATTTGTTTCAATTGTGGTTTATATTTTTTCAGAAAATAAAATTCACCAAAACAAAGGAATGTTAGGGATTATGTTTTGGGGATTACAATCATAACTCCTTTAATTAATATTGAATAGAATATTCAAAATTAAGATAACAGTATAAAAGTGATACTCCTTAATTAATATTGAATAAGAGTATTAGAAATTAAGATAACATTATAGAAGTGATATGTTAGAGTTGTTTATGTTATTTTTTGGTTGAAGTTGTGAGTTGTTTAATATAAGTTGAAAGTTAGTTGTGCTGAAACAAGTTCATTGTCAATAATCATTTGTGTTGAATCAAACTCCATTTCCCTTTTTATGCAATCAAACTAAAATTATTAGCAATATTGAGAATGATTTTAATGTATATGTTCTCACAACATTGAAATTTGAAATTAGAGTATATGTTGTAGTCGATATGCTACATACATTTAGAATACAAATTGTTGGCAGAATTGAAAATGGTTTTACAATATAGTATAATGTATGTTGTCTATAGTATTAGTAGAGTGGTATTGACAATAAATTTATGTAGATATTGTCAGCTTGGTACACACCATTTTCTCATAGTGATTAGCTTTTCATGTCTTATGAGTTGTTAAGCATCATAATGTATAATATATTATTCTATATATAACTTGTTTGTATATAAAAAAATTCAAAAATACTTATAAATGTAAAAAAAATCAAAGTTTAAAATAATTTAAAATTTTAAAAATTAATATACAAATTTAAAGATAATAATAAATTTTATAATTAAAATTAAAAAAATACTATAGTGATTAGTTTTTTAAAATTTGAGTCAATTAAAATATAAAATATAAGCAATAGCTTTTATCTAGTGATTAATGTTTTTTAATTGGATCAATCAAAATTTAATATTATTTATAATAATATTTATACTTTAATATTTATAAAGTAATCCTAAAAGGTACCTTGTTTTTATAATTTAAAAAACTTATCATACTTATTTTTTGAAGTTGTAATTTGCATTGTTCAATTTTGTCCACTAAAAATAATACTTATTTAAATTTTATAAAAAATATAAAATTGTCTATCGGCTCTATAAGTTTGTAGATCCAAGCATCTAATGTTCTTCGGTACTCATATCAACCATACACGTGGTTTTTGAATCTCCTCTAGAAATGAGCATGCTTAAGCATCATCTTTACCTACAAATGTAAGTAGGAAATCTTGGTAGTCTCCAAAGGTTTTAGCCGCTATTGCATGTTTCAGTTTCTTACTTGTCATTTAAAGTAGTTTTATTTAATGTTCTTCATGTCAACCTTAACACATTCTACAACCACTCTTGTAAGTGGAAATTCATCTGTCCCAGTTGTTTTCATTGACAAATGTAGGTCCTTCATAAAATACAATAGAATTAAATTAATCTTCATAGAAGACAATCAATGACAATAGTCTTAAGATGAATTTTTATTGCCTTTTTGATAGATATAGGAAATGAGAATCGCTAATATGAAAAGACAAGATGGTACTTCCCTATGTTCAAAATATTTCTTGTTGACATAATGGATCTTACCATCATGAAGTGCATTTCTGGACAACAAATGCATCTAATAACAATTCACAATGCATCCTATAAGTCATTAGGACTTTCACTTTTCAAGGCTCCTATATACAATAACAACATGCCACTTAGATTCTAGAATAACTTTCTTAAAATGTTCAATTTGGTATCATAAATAAACTGTTTAAGCTATCAGAATGGTGAAAAAAGTAATGTCATTTGTTACATTTGACATTAACAAAACAAAATAAACTACTACATTGAAATGCCTTCTCAAGTGCATGGGGGTAATCATCCTACTTATCACTTTCATAACTGTCCCTCTTAAATAGTGAGTTATCAAAAGATCAAGATTTGAGATTGAGACTATTTTTTTGAGGCTCCATCTCATTATCTACTAGATTCACCCATCTGATTTTATAGAATTGTTCAAATTGCTGGTCTTCCTTTGTTGATACTCCAGTTAAAAAATAACCTTTACCTGGATGATATAATTGTACTTTCATTTAGACAATTATCCTACATTATGAATTCCTTCAAGGTTTCAACTCATAATTTCTTTATGTGATCAAATCAAGTTAGAGTTCCATATATGACCATATGATCAAATCAGAATATAATGTAGTATACATAGAAACTCCACAACATTTTCACTCTATAGGCATTTCCACTTGAAATTATCTTACGTATTTGATTCTTCAAAAGGAAATGACTATCATCAAGAGATTCTTTTTCATCCATTCTACATGTTTGTCCCTGTTGAGCTCTCAAATATCCATATTGAGTATAGAATATAAATTAATGTAGTAAAATAGAACCAAAATAGAAAAGTTGACCAAGTGATATATATCAACATATCAAATGATAGTTGGATAGTGGCACTTGAATGCATTAGTTTAAAATTAAAATATTTTTGATGCTAGGTGGATTAAAAATATCTCTAGCAGCCAAATTGGGTCTTAATATGAGGGGCATGACTATTTATCCCATTGTTGGATTGTGCCAAATTTTGGATATATTGACACAATCCTAGTGTTATACATTTTTAGTGGTGCAATTGGAAAACTTATTCTCGAATCAAAACTTATTTATTACTATGTGAAGGTTTATCAAATTGGCATAAATCAACATTGTTAAGATAGTGTTACCATCATCAATCTTAGATTTCCCATATTTGTTTGTTTCCATTTGATGAATTTCTAATATATTCGAGCCATCTTCTCATTCTTGGATTTCCAAAATTAATTTTTGTGGCTCCCCTTTACTATCAAATATCAGATGATATTTTATTGTTTGTGCTCTTGGGACATGCATTTTTAATTAAAATAATATGTCTATCAATTTTAGAAAACTGACACTTAAGTGGAAGACAAGTTTTGCTAGAATGGTTACTTTTAACCTATTTTTAACTATGATTTGCAATATCTCCATAACCATGGATAGCTGGTATTATGGCCACTCCAAAGATGGAAATTATTCCTTCATCTTACCTAGGAATAGTCTTCAAGCTTATATTAGCAAAGTCTTGGAATGAATTATCCACTAAAGTGATTTGTCTCTTTGTCAGATGTTGCATCTCTTTTATCACTATGTCATATTCTTGAATTGATGAACTTAATTGAATTGTTGAACCACATTGAACCTATTTAAATATTTTGAACTAATTTGAATAATGTGAACCACTACAAACCTACCTGAGCCAATATGAACCCTTTGAACCTTGTTCAATTTGTATGGACTGGCTTGAACCTTATGGAGCCATGCTAAACCATAATGTACCTGCATATGTTTTCTTGAACCTATCAAACTATTAGCATGAATGCTAATGGAATTGCTTTGGGGGAGTATCCTAAGCAAGATTGTTAGCATGATTGACATGTTGCATTCATGACTATGTTTCTCATTGATGTCAACATAGTATGGTTTATGTGAAGACTGACATATAGAAGATAGAATGAGGTCGTACAGATAGAGAATTGATGATCATGTCAAGTGCACCTAAGGACATGTTCTACACTATATCCTAATGATGTGGTTAAGTGTCTATCAAGTAAGGAGAAGATATGCTTTATTTATAGAGTAGTAAATAGATAATCTGAGTAGTAATTTCTAATGAATGGATTGTATCTCCTAGCAAAGATAGAATTGTGATATGCAAGTTTAGATATTGACAATAGATAGTCTAATGATGATGTCAGTGAGTGTGCAAGGTCTAGAGTCACATGTGTGATAAGTTGTAAAGACTGTGAATGAACAACGCTTTGTAATTGTAATATAATTAATTATCTTAATATGGTCGTATTATAATTAATTGGGAAAGCCTCAAGGCTGACTCAAGTAATTTTTTAAGGACATGGTATAAAGGAAGGATATTTTCCTTGTTTGAGAAGTTAGTATGAAAGTAATTTTTGAAGACATATGTGAAGTATTTGGTAAATATGAGCAAGTGATCCAAGGGATTATTGGATTCGAAGTTGGTGATCTAGTATCAAGATCAAAAGAAGAAGAAGCCCAATTGATAGGAGAAAGGAAAAGGAAGTACATATATAATTCATTTCTATTGTTCTACAAGGAATAATACGAAGATCAATTGGATAGTGAGTTCATTGGTCTTGCCCCTAAAGCTATTTGGATAGTGGGTCCATCTACCTTCTACAACTCCTAAGAGGGTTGGCACAACTCCTAATAGGGTTGGAATTTGCTAACATGGATTCAAAGTCTCCTAACAACAATTGATATGTATTAAATGTATTTCATTGACTCATAACATGGTCCATCCTCTAACAAGGAACATTTATATTGGTACATCATTTTGTGGGGACCATCCCCACTAGGGTTTTCCCTTTGATCAAGCATTTCCTTAGTTAACATATCTAGTGTTATTGTGTATGAGTATCTTCTTATGGTTGCTGACTATATTTCTCATATGTTTAAGGATGAATAAGGTTGATAATTGTTATAATAGTTATATAACTAATTTACCACTACCTAGTTGATCAAGTATTTTTGAGGTATGCTTGGGATTATACCACTACCTACTTCTGAGTAGATGATGCAAAAAATTGCATTAGTCCAATGATACAAAGCAATATTTTTTGATTGGACTAAATGGTGATGCTTCCTGTATGGGGAAGTATCTAAGATGACCAGAGTCATGTAGGACTCTTGATAGTTGATTAACAATTTCTTCGGACACTAGAGCTAATTGAAGACTTGAAATAGATGATTGACATGATGAAGTCTTTGTCATTGATGTTAATGGGGAAGAGTACTATGGGGGAGAGATTGCATAGAGAAGTACCATGTATGGGGGTGAAGATCCTCTAAATGGGAGAGAGATTGAGATCTCATATGTATGAATAAGGGAAAGAAAGTATAATTGATGTGAATTGGGAGATAAATTGCATGGGGAAGAAGTTGAGAGTCATTCATGAGAATCAAACTATGAACAACTGGTGTTGATCCTAAAGAAATAGATGTTGAACAAAGAAGTGTTCCAGAGGATTTCAGATTTTATTGATGAAAAGGATTTGAGAAGAAGAAAATAGAAACAATTATAGTAGAGTGTTGTTTTGGTATTCTTGGGACTTTGATATTTTTCATCTATGTTGCCATCAATGTTGGGAGGGGGGATTGTTAGCATGAATGTTGATGGTATTCCTTTGGGGGAGTATCCTAAGCATTGCCAGAGTATGTGGGAGATTGTTAGCATGATTGAAATGTTGCATTCATGACTTTGTTTTTCATTGGTGTCAACATAGTATGGTTTTTGTGAAGACTATAAGAGTAGAAGAAAAAGAATGGGGTCATACAAATAGAGGATTGATGATCAAGTCATGCACAGTTAAGGACATGTTCTACACCATGTCTTCATGACATGTTTAACTATGCATCAAGTAAGGAGAAGATATGAAGAAGACATGCTTGATTTATAGAGAGCAGTATATAGACAAAATATCTAAGAAGCAAATTTTGATGAATGGATTATATCTCCTAATAGAGATAGAATCATGATATGCAAGGTTAGATATTAGTAGTAGACATTTTGATGATGACGTTAGTGAGTGTGCAAGGTTTGGAGTCGTACGTGTGAGAAGCTGTAAAGACTATGAGGCGAAAGTGTTGTGTAATTGTAATATAATTAATTATCTTAATGTGGTCCTATTATTATTAATTGGGAAAGCCTCAAGGCCAATTCAAGGAATTATTTTACAGACATGGTATAAAGGAAGGATATTTTCCTTGTTTGAGAAGTTAGTATGAAGGGAATTTGTGAAGACATATGCGAAGTATTTGGTAAATGTGAGTAAGTGATCCAAGAGTTTATTGGATGCAAAGTTGGTGATCTGGTATTGAGATAAGAAGAAGAAGAAGTCTGGTTGACATGACAAAGGAAAAGGAAGTACACTTATAGTTCATTTCTATTATTTTATAAGGAATAATACAAAGATCAGTTGGATAGTGAGTTCAGTGGTCTTGCCCCTAAAGCTATTTCGATAGTGGGTCCATCTACCTTCTACAACTCCTAATAGGGTTGGGACAACTCATAATAGGGTTGGAATCTCCTTACAGGGATTCAAAGTCTCCTTGCAAGGACTAATATGTATTGAATGTATTTCATTGACTCCTAATAGGGCCCATCCTCTAACAAGGAACATTTATATTAGTACATCATTTTGTGGGTACCATCCCCATCGAGGTTTTCCCTTTAATCAAGGGTTTCCCTAATTAACATATCTAGTGTGATTGTGTATGAGTATCTTGTTATGGTTGCTGAGCATATTGCTCATATGGTTAAAGAATAATAAGGTTGATAATTGTTATAATAGTTGTATAACTGATTCAGCCCCCTCTTAGTTATATTGGTAGACTTTATTTTCTAAGGCAAAACATTTTGAATTTATTTGAACCCTTTGAACTAGTTCAAGGTGGTTCAAGGCCTATTCTTAAACTGATTGTACCAACTGAACTAGATTGAATTACTTTCAACCCAAATGAACTTGGTTCAAGTTGAATATAACCATTTTTGAAATACATTCTTTTTGTAAAAGACCATGAGGAAAAGACACATAATTGATCCTTGACCATTATGAATATGAAATGTAGTTGGATTTTGCATTTTAAAATGGGGGTTCAAAATGTGGGCTAACATTGGCTCTAACTAGGGGACTGATTTTTCATGAAAAAAATAGAGAACTCCTAATAGTTGTATAACTAATTCACCCCCCTCTCAGTTATATTGGTAGACTTTATTTTCTAACACAAACCATTTTGAATTTATTTGAACCATTTTGAACCATTTGAACTAGTTCAAGGTGGTTCAAGGCCTATTCTTGAATTGATTGTACAAACTGAACTAGATTGAATTACTTTGAAACCAAATGAACTTGGTTCAACTTGAATATAACCATTTTTGAAATGCATTCTTTTTGTAAAAGGCCATGAGGAAAAGACACATACTTGATCATTGAACATTATGAATAGAAAATGTAGTTGGATTTTGCATTTTAAAATGGGGGTTCAAAATGTGGGCTAACATTGGCTCTAAGCAGGGGACTAATTTTTCATGAATAAAATAGAGAACTCCTAATAGTTGTATAACTGATTCACCCCACTCTTAGTTATATTGGTAGACTTTATTTTCTAACACAAACCATTTTGAATTTATTTGAACCATTTTTAACCCTTTGAACTAGTTCAAGGTGGTTCAAGGCCTATTCTTGAACTGATTGTACCAACTGAACTAGATTGAATTACTTTGAACCCAAATGATCTTGGTTCAACTTGAATATAACCATTTTTGAAATGCATTCATTTTGCAAAAGACCATGAGGAAAAGACACATACTTTATCCTTTACCATTATGAATAGGAAAAGTAGTTGGATTTTGCATTTTAAAATGGGGGTTCAAAATGTGGGCTAACATTGGCTCTAACTAGGGGACTGATTTTTCATGAAAAAAATAGAGAACTCCAATATCTCTAGTCTAAAGAAATCAGTGGCAAGAACCATTAGGCAATAGAGTCACAAAATAATGGATTACAGAGAGCTTCTTATGCATGGGTGGAGGGGAGTAGGGAAACTAGCAAGCCAAAATGCCTAGACTAACAACAAGCCAAAACAAGAGGAAACAAAGTCGACTAATCTACACACAAAAAATAAATTCACAAAGCAAGGGCATATTCAAAAGCATAAAAATAGGTAGGAAAATTCCCACCACAAGGAGAAAGGGAAGGAAGAACTCTCATGTAGCCATAAACTAGTATGGAGAAGTAAGAGCCTTTCATTTGTAGAATATTATATGCGACTGAGGTAGCCCAAGACAAATTCTCTTTGTAGACTTCTTTAGTGATGAATACCAAACTGATAGTGTGCAACAATTTGGTGATAAATAATCTTTCCCAAAGAGCCAAGACTCATTGTAAATTTATGATTTCTCCTTGGCCTTTTGCAGGTAATCTTTTAGATAATTTCCAACTTCTAGCTGAAATAGATGATGCCTATAAAAATCTCCAAGAAAAAAATATAATATTTGCAATTAATTCTACCAAGATCATCATTTTTCACATAAACTTGTAGCATCTTTACATATTTCATCAAAGAAAGACATTACATTTGGTATGATATTTTCTCTTTTAAGGATACTTACTTGGTCTCCAGCAGAAAGAATATAATCATTATACATACCAAGAATTCCACCCATCTTGTCACACAAAGCATCATAAAGTTCAACCTCGTCTTTGTAATGTAGATTTTTCACATTAGAGTTCTCCTCTTTGATAACTAGTATGGTTTCTTCCTCACACAAGTATGTGATTTCCATATTAGTTGACCTCTCTTTGCACTATGGTATCTCACCTGCATGGTTGTCTTCTTGTTCTACCTCAAGATTCTCTTTATGAACCAGATTTTTAGAATTAGATAAATCTTCATTGAAACCATATGTCATCTTTTTATCATCACAAGTAGGGGAACATAATGTTATTATGTTATCAAAATGAGGAGATTCTTTAGTTGGTTGCTTACAAATTTTAAAATTCAAAGAATGTTCCTCATTTATCTTTTTAATGAAACCAAAAATCTCATACTATGGCTACATACTAATCTAAAAAATTCATTATTAGAACTATTTAGATCAAGATGACATTCCATACCTCTGTAATTGAGATATTACACCTTTGGGGTGGAGAAATATTGTGGCACAATCTCACTATTCAAATTTCTAAGTCCTTCAACATTGGTTTTCTCCTTCTTGTTTGCTAATGGTTCTTGCATAGTAGGTTTTTTGTTGATGAGGATGACACCATACAAAGATTTCAACCATCTCACTTTATTTTCCACATCTTCTATGATTTCATTGATTATATTATTTTTAAATAGTGGAATAAAGGAAGCAATATCTGAGATATCTTCACTTCTTACCGGAACCCAATATTTTACTTTTTTTTAAAATATGCCAGGAAAACCTCTCAGCACTCATCTTCAATAGAGTCACTTGCCTCCATCCTTGGGGATACACCTTTAGATTCCTAAGAAAAGAAAACACTAGAATTTTGATTCCATTCCTTAGTGGAGTCACCAAAAATCTATTAGTGAACAAACTACACTTCAAAAAGATCAAGACATAATGACTCACGATGTCTAGATATAAGTACAAACACTACTAATAGTTGGAGAAGATATCATTACATTGATAAATTTTCTCTAAATTGATAGGTACAACTCTCTTTTTAAATGGTTTGAAATCAATTAAAATACCAATATGATTTCTACTAGAAAGTACCAAAGACACCAATATTTACCCATAAATATGATGAAGATGAGAAGAGATTTAAATACAAAAACCCAATAAACATGAGAATCTAGCACAAAACTCAATCCTTTCACATTCAAAATTTGTAACTCATTAAATCAAGAAACATATAGTATTCCCAACATAGCTTTATTAGAAAACAAAGTTTTGGAATCAAGTACATGCACAACTTAATGAATGAAACATGATGCTGAAAATGATTTTAATGAGACAAAAGCTCAACAAAATATGAAGAAAAAATAGTTAATTCAAAAACTCATAAACCATCCCTTCACTATTCAATATCCAAAAATGAGCTATACATTACATTTGCATAGAAAGAAAAACCCACCCCTCAATTACAAACATAAATAAAATTGAAAAACCCACATCCTTGCAGTACAAAAAGCTCTAGAAAGAGTCTCCCCTTTCTCTTATTATCATTTTGCAATAAATAGTTACTAGAAACATTATTCAATTTTTTTCATGAACAGTCCCTTTCTATTAATAAATTAATATACTAGTTACAAATTCACAATAAAGGGGCTGGGGGATACAAGATCACCCCGCGAAAGTTCACACAATTGAAGCTAAAATCAACAACTATTCATCAAAAAAACATATAAGTAGCTCCCTCAGGCTACTAGAGTAGTTTCGGATGAGGGAGGTGGATCATCACGATCATTATAACCCCAAAAATCCCTAGGATCGATAGGAGGACTAGGAAAAGTCTAGCCATCAGCAACATCATTAGCAACAAATTTTCCCTTGTCTTTCTCCTCTAACCATAGTGGAGAAATAGCCAGATCCAGGTGGGGGAAAGACCATTAGGAGACACTAGCACTAGGAGGAGCACTAGTAGGGGGAACTAAAGGAATTGGGGACTAGCCAGAGCTAAGACGAGGTAGAATAGCTAAGTAGCGCTGCCAACTAGCATCACGACCAGTAGGAGAGTGGTGGTGGGGTGCTTGCAAGCGTGGTGTGTGTAAATGATGAGCAGAAGAACTGTGACCCCGACAATGGCCTTGGGTCACAGTGTGTTTAGCCAAGGAGTTAGAAGGAACTCTAGTGACCATGTAAGGTGCATTATCCCAATGATTGAGCAATTCCTAAAGGTGTGCCACCTCTAGCGCCACCTTGTTTGCTTGGACTTGAATCTACAACATGATTACAAATGCATACTTTAGTGTACATATCAACATTGATATCAAGAAAGTTGTGAGTGAAAAGAACAAAATTCCTATCCTTCCATAAAGTAAACAAAATATCCATCCTAAAAGTATGCCAAATCTAGGCAAATTTCTTAGGAATCTTGGGGGAATCACCCTATACAATCATGTACCAAGAAAAGGGTTTTGGCTTGAAAGGCTTGAAAAGATCATGTATCCATTGCCAAAAGTCTGAGCATGCCTAAAAAGCCAAAAAATTGTAAAAATGACTTAGGATGCCCACAAAAAGGACAACAAGGATCCAAAACACCAATATGTTTGAGTTGTGGCCCAATGGGAAGCCCTTGAAGCAATAGACACCACAAAAAATTCAACAATCTTTGGCTTAGTGATAACACTCGAAATAGTATCAAATCACATCCAATAAGTAGAAGACTGAAGATGTCAGTACTAATTGAGAGTATCCACCATAGAAAGATGGGGAGAAAGCTAGCGATATCCTAAGCTAGGCTTATAGTTTGTGAAGGTTGTGGTAGGATACCACTTCCAGTCTTTCCACCAAGGTCACATAGATAGGATGCCCACCTTGTGAATCAAATGATTTGGAAGGGCAAATAACAAAAGATCAAAATTCTATCGATCTGGATGAGCAAGACTGGAATAGACCTACATATCCTTCCAAGATCTGAGATTCATAGAGATCTTGGTAAAAAGATCCTTAGAAGTCTTGATGCTACATTTGAAAAAATGTAGAGCACTGACACCTTGAGTCTTGGCCAAAGGAACACCCTAAATGGAAAAAAATGGGGACCGCCAAAGGTTCTACTGATTCAAAGAAAGTCCATCACAAAACCCATCACCATCCTAGAAAAGTCAAGGCTTTATAGCTTCCCAAGATTTATAAATGCTTTTGTTAACAAAGGAACCTAGGATATAAATAGGTTCTTGCATGATGAGGAGGGTCTAAAGATCAATCCTCTTCTATGTAGGCCTGTTAACAGGGAATCCATAAGAGATACAGTGCCAAACAAACACTTTCCAAGCTTCGTCACTAGTGAGAGCACAAATAATCTACTTATCACAAAGAGTGAGCACTTTCTTTTGTGTGTAAATAAGGCCAAGGCTACCAAACTCTTTTGGGAGACAACAAAATTTTTGGGAAACCTTGTGAAAACCATGATGATCAGACCCATAAGCCTAAAGAAAGTCATAGAGAAAATTCTCTAGCTTGAGATAGGAGGCTTTGGAAGGAGCCAAAAAAGAAGAGTAATCCACATGAGTAGTTGCTAATACCTTAGAGAAAATTTGGAATTTCCCTGCAAAAGAAAGGGGTTTAGTAATCTAGTAATCAAGCTTTTCTCAATTTTCACGAGTAAAACATTCCACAATTTCACTGATGAAGCTTGAAAGGTGAAGGGGATGCCTAGAAAGTGGAAATCTACCCATGAGTAACCCGTTTCCACTCAAATTGAGAAGGCCAAGGTTGCTCCAAAAGAAAAGATTACTTGTAATAGAGCATCTTGTGCCATTGAATAGCTGAACCATAAGCTTGACAAAAAGTGTCCAAGCATTGCAAGACATTAGTGATATTTTCCTTATCCTCTAGGAGAGTAAGAAAAGAGTCATCAACAAAGTGGCCATTGAAAAGCTGAGAAGAAGACTTAGGAAAGGAAATGCCATGAACCAATCTAGTAGAAATAGAGTGGGCTAGTAAGTAACCAAACCCTTCAACAACAAGAACATATAGAGCCAAAGCCAAAGAGCAACTCTACTAGATAGATCAAAAGAGCCCAAAGGCTTCAAATTGAGAGCTGTTAATGATAATATAGGCATTAGCATCACCCAAACAACATTTCCACAGACTGTAGAAAGTTAGGGCTGAAACCCAAAGCCTCAAGTATAGCCAAAATGAAGGGCCATTCAATTCGATGATAAGCTTTGGCAAAATCAATTTTCAAAAATAGAGTCTATTGCTTGGACTTGGAAGCCCACTTATGCTTTCCCAAACAAAAATGATGTTTGCAAGAATATACCTAAACTTGATGAAACTAGTTTGTTCTAGGTGCATAATTAAGGGACGAAGATGCCAAATCTTGAGAGATAAGGCTATGTGCAAGATCATGGTGTGCCAAAAAGTGACAATGTGAAAAAAGTGGAGTTTGAAAACATCTAAAAGCATTTCAAAGTCTGCTCTAACTTTTTTCCACTCATCCTGATACCAAGGCTAAAAAGTTTGCGTTAAGCCTTTTTAGGTATTCAATTTGTAATCATGTATTCAATTTCATATCAGGTACCCGATATCATATTGGATATCCAATATGAAATCAAAGACCCAAAACCTATGATATAGATTTACAAAAAAAACCCGAGAGCTATTTTGCATTGAATTTTTTTTGGTTTTATTGTTGTGCTCCATTTTAGGTATTAGATTTCTGAAAAGGCATCAAATAAAGGTAAGTTTTTTTGTATTTTTTAATGATTTGAATAATTATTATTATAAATTAGCTATTTTAAAAAGAATTTGTTAAAAATTAAGTTTGTTTTTATATAGAAATTGTTAAAATTTAGGCTTTTTAAAAATATAAATTATGTTTTGCAAATTAATAAGTATGGCTGACCCAAATGATGATACTAAGCCAAGAAATAATGTTCCTTGTAACCCTCCACCAAATGATCTAGTACCCCCTCAAAACAATCCACCAAACAATCTCCTACTACCTCTAAAGCCTCCTCGAATTGAAGATTTGATATTTGAAAATCTCGCTAAATTGAGGGTTTTGCAAACCACATATAAAAATATACCCGCATTGGCTCCCATGTTATCCACATTAAACACCATAATGGATAATATTGAAATACTTACCAATGAACAAAATGTTTCTCTTCACTAGTGTGAGCAAATGCATGCCATTTTTGATGATGGGTTGGACTATGATGAGGTCGTAGCCCTAAATATAACTAAAGATGACATAGTTAGCATTTTTGCAGACCCAAAAATTGGTAAACAAGTAGAACACACAAAGCCCAAATTATCAATTAAATGGTGCAAAAATGAGGCTATTCGTATGAAATTTTGAGATCATTGGTGGATAGTTTTTGGTATCCCTCCACAACAATTTAGAGGTACCATTCTATTTTATTAAAAATTTGTATGCCAAATTTGTGTTGCACCTCAAGGTGACCTATTGGAGCATGAGGCCCAACATGGGTGTAGTAGGAGGAGCTCCTTAGAATAGACCCTTTTCTTAGTGGAAGAAAGCTGACACATTTGTCCCCCCTACTAATGTATCCCCACCTCCTCTAGTGCAACATCCTGATATCATTACCAAGGCTAGCTCTTAGACTATTAAAGCCATCCATAGATTGAGTAGCCTCTTGATATCTTAGGCCAGGTCAGTGTTGCCTCCCCATGTTGATGATGTTGGGTCGAGTTCATCATCAGGGAGATCATCACATGTTTGTGTGCCCCATACTTGCATAACATGCAAGAATATTTGTCTGGGTCCCATAGGTGATCTTCTTGAGTATCAGTTTCTATTTGAGGAGGATACACTAGATACATGTATAGAGGCTACACACCTTGATGTAAGAGAGGAGGGGCATGCAAAGGCATGGAATCCTTCTACATCCGTACGTGTATACCATTTTTTTGTTATGACATATGTGATTTAAAGTTAATCTTTATAATAGAGTGATTTCAACCCATACCGACTTATATATTTATGTGATCTTCATTCATGTTTAGTTGATGACTGAGGAGGAGCTTAGATAGGTTGATAATGTCAAGCTCTTGACTATTTAATTTGGCCTTGAGACATCTACAATACATTATGTTGTGTTCTCATTTTTTATTTATTTGATATTGGAGCATATATGGTTTCTAATCTTTCTTTTCTCTTGCAGGTATCACCTATCAGTAGGGGACAGAGTGCGAGGGGTGAGGCACAACCCATTGACAAGGGAAAGCTAATTAGGTGCTTTTAAAGTGATTAAATATTGATGTATTCTTGTAAAATTATTGTGGTAATGAAATTTAATTACATTCTTTATTGTACAGGGCGTGGTTACTAGTGATGAGTCTAGGCAGATTCGGTGTTGCAGATCCTCTGGCGTTTCCATTCATAGTGAGAGCCCCATCGTATGTATAAGTATCTTTTATTTTATATTTTCATTATTTTCATAAATAAATTCAAAACTAATTTCCATGATATTAACAACTAGTATTTTGTATCTCATAGGAAACACCTAGTGTACATGAGGCTGTATGTCAGAGTTTTGTATCTTTGTTGACACAATTATTATATCTAGAGAAGGAGTCGACAGAGGTAAGTTGTAGTTTGAATTCTTGATTATATGTTATAAATTTAGTATATTATGATATATAATTTTATAGTTTAATTTGTAGATTCATCTAACAAACATACTTGAACATATACAGGCCACAATCAATGAGGTTTGAGCATTGTTGAGGACATATGAGAGGACTCTTGACTAGCGTAGGAGGTTGATGAGAGAGGTATATATGATGAAAGTTTAATACTATAAATCTTCATTAAAAAAAGGATCATTATGCATTTGAGTAAATGAATGTTAGATACATGAAATCATATAAATTTAGTAGTCTAACTTTGGGTTTTCCATTTTTGTTTATGTAGGAGGCATCCGATCCACCTAGTGCAGTGAAAAGGCTAAATTCTAATCATCCACTAGCAACATAGGATAGTATAGTTTTCATAGGATGTGTGATGTGTCATGAGACATTTTGAGATGACATATGCCATATTGTATACAGAAACATTGATATTATACACATTTCGATGGCATGATCAACCACATTTTGTATATGGATCTATGTATTTTGATATATATTTGCATAATTTATCTATAGATATATGAACTTTGATATATATTTGTGTAATTTGTTTATGGATACCTAATTTTGATATATATATATATATTTTTGTCATTTATATGCACAATGATATACATATTAATTTAGTATAGTATTGTTCAATTTATCATGGATCATGCGTATTATTCATATTTATGGAATATCATTCATTTTGATCATCTTTGTTATATTAGATTCAAATGCAATAATTTGTGAATAACATTTTAACAACCTTTATTATCAAATTTTGATGCGATGTTTAATTTGAAATGATATCATATATGTTTAGTTTGAAATGATCTCTACAATCCCTTAAGATGTAACTATGGTTCACCCACCCAAACACACTTAGAGCACCTTGGAGACTCTTCGGTACGAGGTGGCTAAAAATGATGGAGGCTCTCTATAGCTAGAACAAGAGTGTCATTCACCTGCCCATTTAGAGCTAATGGCACTAACAATTTGATGTCAAGATCAGTGGGTTTAAAGTTACATAGTGATGTACCAATGAACTGAGGCACACTACAAGTTTTGGCATCAAGTGAGATCATTGTGTCAAATCCAAATAGAATGTGATCTCTCAAAAATAAGATAGGTTATTGTAGGCCTTGACATGATTATCCTTTAGCATTTGACATTTCATTGATAGCCCCCACAAGCTTAGATTTACGACCCTCAGAAGATCGACCTTGGAACTCACTTAGAGCACATTGGAGACTCTTCAGAATGAGGTGGTTGCAAATGATGGAGGCTCTCCATGGCTAGTGCAGGGGTTTTACTAGGGTGCACTCACCCATCTAGAGATAATGGTGCTAACAATTTGATGCCAAGATCAGCAGCTCTAAAGTTACACAGTGATGCACCTATGAACTAAGGCACATTGAGAGTTTTGGTATCGAGCGAGATCGATGTACTGAATCCAGAAAAATGTCATCTATAAAAAATGAGATCGATTATTATAGGCCTTGACATGATCATCCTATAGCATTTAATTTTTCATTGATAGCCCCCACAAGCTCCAAGTTATGATCCTTAGAAGATTGACCTCGAAATACATTTAGAGCACCTTGGAGACTCTTTGGTATGGGATGGCCGTGAACGATGAAGGTTTTCCATTGTTGGAACAAGGGTGTCACTAGGGTTCACTTTCCCATCTAGAGATAATGTTGCTGAAGATTCAATGCCAAGATTAGTGGTTTCAAAGTTACACAGTGATGCACCAATGAATTGAGGCACACTGAGTTTTGGCATCGAGCGAGATCGATGTGCTGAATCCAAATGGAATGTGATATCTCATAAATGAGATAGGTTATTGTAGGCCTTAACATGAATATCCTATAACATTCAACATTTCATTGATAGCCCCCATGATCTATGAGTTACAAACCTCAAAAGATTGACCTTAGAATGCACTTAGAGCACCTTGGAGACTCTTTAGTACAGGGTGGTTGTGAATGATAGAGGCTCTCTATGGTAGGAACAAGAGTGTCACTAGGGTTCACCCACCCATTTGGAGCTACTGACATTGATGATTCAATGCCAAGATTAGTGTTTTCAAAGTTATGCAGTGATGCACCTATGAACTGAGGCATAGTACAAGTTTTGGCATTGAGCAAGATCAATGTGCCAAATCCAAATAGAATGTGTCTTTCAAAAATGAGATAGGTTATTGTAGGCCTCAACATGACCATCTTGTAGCATTCAATGTTTCATCAATAGCCCCCATGAGCTCTGAGTTATGACCCTTGGAAGATCGACCTCGAAATGCACTTAGAGCACCTTGGAGACTCTTCAGTATAGGCAAGTGTGGGCAATCTGAAAAAAATTGTATATTATTATATATTAAAATTTTATTAAATATAATATCGTAATATATATGACTATTATTATTAAATATAATATAGCAATATAATTATTATGATTATTATTATTAAATATAATATAGTAATATAATAATAATTATTATTTTGGTCAGTAATTATTATTATGAATATTATTATTAAATATAATATAGTAGTATAATTATTATTATGAATATTATTATTATGACACATTTCATTACAACATATATCCTTAAGGGTCCTAGGACCCCTAGGGACCTATTTGGTTTGATTAAATGGGTCAAAATTGACACATTTTAAGACAACATATGTCCTTAGGGGTCCTAGGACCCATAAGGACTTATTTGGTCTCAAAAGGGGTCATAGGATAACTTACGACTCCTTTCAATGCATTTTATGACAACATATGTCTGTAGGGGACCTATTTCATTTGTTTAAATGGGTCGAAAGGGGTCATCCTTTTAATGCATTTCATGGCAACATATGTCTCTAGGAGTCCTAGGACACCTAGAAACCTATTTGATTTGTTCAAATGGGTCGAAAGGGGTCATAGGATTAGCTATGACCACTTTCGATGAATTTCATGACAACATATGTCCCTAGGGGTCCTAGGACCCCTAAGGATATATTTGGTTTTCTCAAATGGGTTGAAAGGGGTCAGAGGATAACCTATGACCCTTTTTGATGCATTTCACGACAACATATGTCCATAGGGATCTATTTGGTTTGATCGAATGGGTCAAAAGGGGTCATAAGATAACCTATGACCCGTTTTGATGCATTTCATGACAACATATGTCCCTAGGGGTCCTAGGACCCCTAAGAACCTATTTGGTTCATTCGAATGGGTCAAAAGGGGTCATAGGATAACATATGATCCCTTTTTAATGCATTTTATGACAACATATGTCCCTAGGGGTCGTAGGACCCCTAGGGACCTATTTGGTTTGATCAAATAGGTCGAAAGGGGTCATATGATAACCTATGATCTCTTTCGACACATTCTATAACAACATATTTTCCTAGGGGTCCTAGGAGGGCTCATAGGATAACTTATGACCTATTTCAATGCATTTCATCACAACATCTATCCCTAGGGGGTCTTATGTCCCCTAGAGACCTTTTTGGTTTGATTCAATGGGTTGAAAGGAGTAATAGGATAACCTATGACCCCTTTCAACCCATTTCATGACAACATATGTCTTTAGGGGTCCTAGCACCCCTAGGGACCTATTTGGTTTGTTTGAATGGTTCAAAAGGGATCATAGGTAACCTATGATCTCTTTCGACACATTTTGTGTCAACATTTGTCCTTAGGGATCCTAGGACCCCTAGTGATGCATTTGATAAATGCGTAATAGGATAACCTATGACCCCTTTTGATGCATTTTATGACAACATATGTCCCTAGGGGTCTTAGGACCCCTAAGGACCTATCTGGTTTGTTCGAATGGGTCGAAAGGGGTATAGGATAACCTATGATCACTTTCAATGCATTTCATCTCAACATATGTCCCTAAGGGTCCTAGGGGCCCTAGGGACCTATTTGGTTTGTTTAAATGGGTTAAAAGGGGTTTGATGCATTTCATGACAACATATGTTCCCAAGGGTCCTAGGATCCCTAAGGACCTATTTGGTTTAATTGAATGGATCAAAAGGGGTCTAGGATAACCTATGGCCCCTTTCAATGCATTTCATGACAACATATATTTGGTTTGTTTGAATGGGTCAAAAGTGGTCATAGGATAATCTATGGCCCCTTTTGACACATTTCATGACAACATATGTCCCTAGTGGTCCTAAGGACCTATTTGATTTGATTGAATGGGTCAAATCCTATGACTTCTTTTGACACATTTCATGACAACATATGTCCCTAGGGACCTATTTAGTTTGTTTGAATGGGTTGAAAGTAGTCATAGGATAACCTATTGTCCCTTTCAATACATTTCATGACAACATATGTCCCTAGGGGTTCTAAGACCCCTAGGGACCTATTTGGTTTGATTAAATGGGTCAAAAGTTTTGACACATTTCATGACAACATATGTCCCTAGGGACGTATTTAATTTGTTTGAATGGGTTGAAAGTGGTCATAGGATAACCTATGGCCCCTTTCAATGCATTTCATGACAACATATGTCCCTAGGGGTTCTAAGACCCCTAGAGACCTATTTGGTCTAATTGAATGAGTTGAAAGGGGTCAGAGGATAACCTATGACCCCTTTTGATGCATTTCATGACAACATAAATGTGTCGAAAGGGGTCATAAGTTATCGTATGACCCATTTTGACCCATTTGAACAAACCAAATAGGTCCTTAGAGGTCCACACCTAGGGACTTATTTGATTTGATAGAATGGGTTGAAAGGGGTCATAGGATAACCTATGACCCCTTTTGATGCATTTCATGACAATATTATATTTAATAATAATATAATAATAATATATTACTAGATTATATAATAATAATAATTCTATATATTACTATATTATATTTAATAATAATAATAATCATATATATTACTATATAATAATAATAATTATCGTATAATATTACTATATATATATATTTAATAATAATAATTATCATACATATTACTATATTATATTTAATAATAATAACCATATATATTAGTATATTATATTTAATAATAATAATCATATATATTACTATATATAAGAATACCGATAATAATATAATATTACAATATATAATAAGAATAATAATAATAATAATCATATAATAATAATAATAATAAGAATCATCATAATCATATATAATAATGATAGTCAATAATAATAATGATGCCCATACTTCCCAAATTTTGGTTTCCCTCCAGAATTTGGGCTATGAATTTTTGGAAAAAAATTTGGCTGCCACTTTTTGGGTACTCGATTTCACATCAGGTACCTGATTTGAACTTAGGTACTTGATTAGGCTTGGTATTTACCAAACCTATTTGGTCAATTTAAAAAACGTGTTTGAGATAGGTTTCACTGACATTTAGACTTCAAGTAGCCATCTGACAATATTTTTTTCATTGAAATTCAATGAAATGAAAAGGGTTTTTTTATAACACTCTCAAGATTCCATCGATATAATTGCTATCAAATTTTGAGTTCAATAAATATTTATTAGTTAATTTTTAATGAAGATGTTTGTAAACTGTTGATTGACATATTGATTGAAAAATAGCTATAACTTTCAAATGGTATAACATGTTTGAAATCCAAAAGTTGCGTCACATTCTATGTTTGACCTAGTATAAGAAAAATATAAAATAATAATTTTGCAAAGTTTTCAATTAGTTAAGGTAGTCAGACACAAAAGTTTTTTCTATTTTGAAAAAGTTATAGTAGAAAATTCATATTTAAATATCTATTTGGAATAAAAATACCCAAAAATATGCCTCACATTCGAGCATGACTCTACTTTTTATTATCTATAATTTTATTTAAAAATATACTCATTTGGTTTTGATTAAGGTGGTTAGATATACACCTACTTTTTATTTTTGCCTTGAAATTTTTGTAGTACTGCATTAAAATCCAAAATTTTGACAAATCAAATAATTTTTTTTTTTTCAGATAAGGCCTAGTAGTTTAGAAATTACATTCAATTTCCTACAGATTCTTTTCTTACCAATTTTTGATATAAAGCCCATAACTACTTTAAAATTATGAGTCAAGTTAACATAGCCCTAATTTGCTAGTTTTTTACTGCCACTTAAGGCCATAGTTTGGTTGACCATGATCCTTTACATACCCATAAAGCCTTAGCAATGATCTTGTATGACACATTATGCAAGGTGATGGGCCACTACTTTTAAATATTCTTAGGGTCACCAGCTTTAGGTATGAATTTAATGTTTCCTTTGTTAATGATGGCTCTGAAACTCTTAGTGTGGTAGGATTCAAGATAGACTTTGTGCAGGTCTTGACCAATAGATTCCCAGAGGTGTTTTTAAAATTAACAAGGGAAACTATCACACCCTAGGGACTTATCATCTACCATAGAAAAGACAACCTCTTTAGGTCCCTAATGGTGAGAGGTTGTTCATAGAAAGCCCATTGCTTGACCACTAGGTGGTTTGGAGTAACATAAATACACTTTCTGAGAGCTTCCTCTTGGGTAGTCAAATTTCCTTGTGAAGCAAAAACAATTTCATAATGATGCACAAAAGCTTGTAGGATGTCAAGGAGATTGGACAGAATAGTATTTCCTTATTTAATCTTTTTAATCCCAAAGTTGGTATGACAAACTTTGAGAGCTTGGAAGAATTCTTTAGAAGCTTTATCACCAACCTCCAACCAATGGAGGTAAGCTTTGATTTGGGCACCTCAAGCAACATAGTTATCAACAATATATTTATCATGGTGAGCTTGGCAAGATGGACTTACAAATCAAAATCAAATGGGTTAAGGGTAAAAGCTTTAGAAACCTTCCTGAGAGCCTTGGTATTGGCTTCATAAGATCTTTTTCTGTAAAAAGCCAATTTCCACCCATAGATGTGAAGAAACCTAGCGGTTCTAGTAATAATATCATTCCACCATTGAATCCAACTTGTTTAAGAATGGGGATGTGGCTCCAAATTCTAGACACGTAGGATGTGAGCAATAGTAGAAGTATGTGTTAGCACTGATGTGTAGAGGAAAATTTTCATTCTAATAGATTTTTGGACAATAGCTTTCCAAAAAATGGTAAAATAAATGGGATAGTGGTTTGAGAATGTCACATCTGATAGAGGAATGATAGGTAACTCTTGATCTTTAGAAAAGGAGATAAGATAGTATGCACTAATTATGGAACAATTGAGATGTTTTATTATACGATCAGAGCCAACTCAAAAATTAGACCAAGTGTGCCAGACCCCACTCTGCTGGCCATGGTTAGCATTGGGATGAAAAGGCTCAATTTATTGTGCATGTAGTACCACACTTCCCTTTCCTTAGTTGACTAATGAAAAGGAAAAATACCTTCATTGTCAGAAGCCAACTCTACCATATTAAGATCATTGCACATAACCCAAGTGGATGGAGGAAAGTTGTTAGCCATCTAACACCAAAGTTGAGATATTTCCATAGCATCATTAGGAGCATAAACATTAACTATACCAAATGAATGATTATTGATAGAAAGAAAAATCTAAATAATTCTATGCATGGGGTTAGAACCATGTGAAATAATAAGAAAATGAAGATGAGGTGACAAGAGAGTAACTACACCACCTCTACCAGTTTCGTGTTGAGAAGAAAACATCATACCATCTAACTAAATGATGCAACATGTAGAAGAAAGCATGAAACGAGAGATTTTAACCTCTTGCATACAAAGGAAATCTATATTACCAAGTCTATGATGGGTATCTCAAACGTAGTAATTTCCAGAGAGGTATGTAAGACCTTGCACATTCCATAATAAAAAATTCATGAAAACTCTTCCATATCTTCTTTGTCCTCAAGGAAGGAGTAGCTATTTTTCAAGAAAGTAGAAATTGGATTGAAACTAGAGGGAAACCCTCTAGGAGTGATTATCCATTGGATCTCATTTGTTTTCTCAGCACACCCAAGAGGACTATAAGAATACAAAAAATTATGAGTCTTAATGGAGGACATAGCAAGTGGAGTGTGAACTGCTATAGGAGTGGTAGTAATCATATCCACATTGACCCCCTATGAAACATCAAGGTTTGAATCCTATAAAATAATAGTAATTAACTCTAGTGAAACTACCATTGACCCTACAATGGCTGAGCTTTGTGCTCCATTTCACACAAGAGGAGCAAAAGCTTAAACAAAATTCAACTATTTGGGGGCCAAGGAAGCCTTGCCCTTGCTCCCACTAGTGGCCCATTCCTCTTTTTGTTTTCCTTCTATCAGCTTAGCAAGAGCATGGTTAAGTGGGTGTTTAACTCTAGGCACTACCAAAGGGAAATCCCTGATCTTTTGTTTTGTTGACTGACACCTATAAGAGGCATTTGATAGGTTCAAATAAAGCACCTTTGAGAGAAGGTGTGGGAACCAATCTGAGCTCAACAAAAACACATTTATGAGGGTGAGCATTGAAAAAATTATTGTGTTCCTTAGTAAAAACTTTGCCAAGAGTGTTGGCAATGGACTGAATAAATGGCCAACATGGTAGGGGGAGACTAGGAAACTCAACCCAAATAGGAACCCTAAGCTTTTTTTCATCAAAGACTGTAAAGTCTCATGACCACCTTTAAAACACAAGCAAGGAGGAACAAACCAACCAAGGGCCATTTCCAAAGACTGCATTGGCCTGGGATAGGCTAGCAAAGCAAAAAAAAAAAAAAAAAAAAAACCTTTGGTAAGGTTTTGCACAAATTCAAGGCAAACTCCATGAGGAGTCCAACTCTTGGTAACCCATTCTCTGAGCATGGACTTAGGAGAAGTCCTACCTACAAAATACCCTATCAAATTATGCTATTCTAACCATTCACATGAAACATCAAATTCTTGAAGAGGAAGGATAATATTAGGATTACCTTGTGGAAGACCTTCGAGATGAAATTGCGAGGATGTTTGTTCAATGGAGGCACCATGGCTATTTGAAGCAACATTGTGAACACTAGTATCAACTACTAGGTCACAGCTAGTTGGGGCCATTATAAACTAGCCCTAAAAACTCCTACACTAAATGTAGTTTAACAGATGGAAAACATAGAAGGAAAGCTCAGATAGAGTCGTATGTAAGAGATGCATGAAACCTCAGTAGAGAAAAAAACCAATTTCATTAACATTATTTAGTTTTCATAATTGAATCATGACATTTTGTAACTCTTACTTGACTATCCTTTAGCTCTTGTGATATTCTATCATTTATGTTTTAATACCTTTATAAACTATTGATTTAAAAGTTTATAAGGATATATATCAACATATCAAATAATATTTGGACATGTGGCACATGAATGCATTAGTTCAAAATAAAATATTCTTGATGTTGAATGGATTAAAAGTATTTTTGGTAGCCAAATTGGCTCTCAATATGGGGGCATAAATATTTATCCCACTATTGGATCGTGCCAAGTTTTGGATATCTTGGTATAATCCTAGTTTTTTGCATTTTCAATAGTGAGATTGGAAAAATTATTCTCAAGTCAAAAGTTATTTATTATTGTGTGAAGGTCTATCAAATGATCATAAATTAGAGTTGTTAAGATAATATTACAATGATCACCCTTATATTTCCCATCTATTCTTGTATCCATTTGATGATTTGATAATTTATTCTAGCCATCTTCTTATTTTGGGGTTTTCAAAATCATTTTTTGCAACTCCTCTTTACTATTAAATACTCGATGAGATTTTATTGGTTGTGATCTTGGGACATGAATTTTTAATTAAAATAATAATGACTCCATCATTTTTAGAAAACCTATTCTGAAGTGGAAGACAAAGTTTCATAGCACAATTGATTTTAACCTATTTGTAACTGTTATCTACATCTTCATACTCATGTATAGCTTATATTATGGCCACCCCAAAAGAGAGTAATTCTTCCTTCATCTTACCCAAGAATAGTCTTTAAGCTTATATTAGTAGAGTCTTGGAATGAACTATCCACTATAGTGATTTGTTCCTTTGAAAGATGTTGCATCTCTTTTATCATTGTGCCCTATTCTTGAATTGATGAACTTTACTGAACTGTTGAACCACATTGAACCTAGGAACCTATTTGAATATGTTGAACTAGTTTGAACCATTTGAACCACTACTAACTTTCTTGAACCAATCTGAACCCTTCAAACCTTATTCAACCTGTATGGACTAGTTTGAACCTTATAGATCCATGTTGAACCATACTATACCTGGATGCATTTTCCTAAACCTATCAAACCATTTTTAACTTCTTTGAACCAAGTGAACCATTTTGAACCCTTTGAACTAGTTCAAGGTGGTTCAAGGTCTATTCTTGAACTGATTGTACCAACTGAACTAGATTTAATTACTTTGAACCCAATTAAACTTGATTCAACTTGAATATAAGCATGTTTGAAATTTATTCTTTTTGTAAAGGATCATGAGGAAAAGATACATACTTGATCCTTGACCATTATGAATAGGAAAAGTAGCTAGATTTTGTACTTTTAAATGGGGGGTCCATATGTGGGATAATAATACAAGCTCCACTATTAGCAATGAAGGAAGCCAGATCTTAACAGGTTGTTGCATGAAAATGAAATATGGATGATGAAGCACACAAATGATCTCCTTGAAGCCCCTTGAAAGAACCTTAAAGATAAGAGATCTCCTCTCCAAAGACTTACAAAAGTATCTTGTTGAATGTACTTGAAGATTACTTCAATGATTGACCACTTGAATGCTTGAACTCTTGAAGGCTTGAGTGATTGAGTGATATTGCACATAAAATGGTAGAGTGAAAGGATGATGAAAAATGAGGACAGTGGATGGGCTTATAAAGGGCTTAAATAAACTTTCTCTTATAAGCTAGCTATATATTGCATCAACCCCTTAGATCAATCCATACATGGGACTTGAGTAACATACCAAAAATAGGTCCCAAGTAGGGATTCTACATATCCTTGATTGGTCTAGTAGGAACATATATTTTCCTTGGTTCAGAAGGGACACTCTATATCCCTACTAACTAGGTCCCATTATCTCTTGGAGTTCCTTGGGGTCTCAAAATAGGTCTCGATCTTTGGAAATTAGATGCAATTTTCAAGAATTTTTTTTTATAGTATAGAAAATAGATTTCAAGTGATTGAAAGAAGGAAAGGGAGGGCATAAGTGGTTAGATTATATGTTGAGCTTTACACAAGGAAATAGGAAAACCAAGGAGGATTAATTAGGTCCTACCCTAATTCTACTTAGGAGAAATGGGAAGAAGAGGGGAGAAACGCAAATAAATGAAGACCCCACATTAAATGGGTGCTAAACCATTATTAAATTCAAGATCTTCCAATTTGAAAGGGTATAATGAGTTAGGGGAGTATGCTCTTCTCTATTTGAGGGGATCAATAAATTAGACCTTACTAGATGATAGACAGTTTTGAGAGCAAGAAAATATAGTTTGTTTCACTACTTGATCATAGGTGAGGGGAGTATTCTCTTCTCTCTTTACAAGAATAAGAAACCTATAAGCTTGTGTACTTGTGTCTACATGAAATCTATCTCAATAATGAATTTTTTTTTATGTTTTTGGGTGAAGTGAAGACGTAGAGGAGTATGCTCTTCTCCTTTTGGGAGAATTAAAAACTTGGACCATTGAATCTGATCCATAATAAATTGAGTCACCTTTAGATAGGTTTGTCATTTTGAGGGATCAACCTCCCAAAATGACCAACATGGAAACATGTTTTTCATTGGAGATTCTACCCCATGTTAATTAATATGCTTTGTATATTCAAATACTCCAAAGAAACATCTACTAAAGTATCTAGATTCAATATTCATCACATATCGTGAGGGTCCCCTACTTTTTTTTCTAAGTGGAACCACTCCCAAAGTTTCTTGGAAAGGGTGTACACTTTTAGGTGTTGGTAGTGCTACACGACTCCAATATTGTATCGAGACTATTGGGGGGGTTGGTGCGAATAGAAATCCTTACTAGACACTTTTAGTTAGTTTCAACCTGGTTCACCTCTAAAGGTTCCATAATAATTTTGTAGGGATTGATCCAAGTGGACTACTCAAATTGCTCAAAGACTTTTACAATTACCTTTTTTACTCGACAATATTGAAATTTGAATGGAGTTTCTTTGGATGTGAGGTCCACTCATCCCAAATACTTCAATACTCCTGAGATACTTAGTGTGGGCAAGGATTTTGATCACCAAGACATTTTATTTCTAGGGTTAGGCTTGTTTGTTATTTTCATTCTTGTTGAGTCTTCTCTCACCATTGTCCTTCTAAGTTTCTTTGTTTTTGGTTAGATTTTTTGTGACTACTATTTGTATTATGTCTTTAAACCATATGAATAGAGTCCAAACTAAATGAAAGAAACTTTAGATGCCCAAGAAAAACAAACTATTCTTGAGGGGTGAGTAAACAAACTTTCTTTTTTTTGTCTTGTGTGAGTTCTTTCTCAAAATGATATCTTTGAAAACCAAATTGAAAAAGATCACTATCAATACTAGTCCTTGACACTATCATTATCTATCCAATATAGTCGAATATTAAAGCAACAAGTCAAATTAATACTAAGTTTTTGTATCTCCTTCTAATATGATTTTAATCACACAACCCTAGGTTCCATCACATGGCCTTTATCTAGATTATCATTCTATTTCTATAGTTTTGTCATTTTTCATAAGAACTTTTATTGTTCTACCTAGTTTTGTTGTCTACCTTCTAGGGTTTTATCATTCTAACCAAGACTTCTCTCCCTCCATCTAGGTTTTTATCATGCTGACCAAGGTTTGTTGCCTCCTATGCTACATTTTGTTGTACAACTTAACTCTCTTCTAGAATGCATTCCAACACTTAAAGTTTGATCAAAACTACTTTTAGTCTATTTTTCCTTGGTCCTTTTCTATTCTTTGTTCTATCACACATAGTTAGAACTACTTCTTGCAAAAAAATTAGCTTTATCAATTTGGATACAATTCTTGGCTAGTATATTTTATCACTTGTACACTCTTTTATCATCTCTTATTAAGAATCTTTTCTTGTTCATGAGTGTTTTTCACAGGGCATTCAAGCCCTTAACCTAGACACCTCAGAGAAATTTATTTATTCTTTTATCATCGTCTCTTGGATAAGTGAACTTTTATCTTACTAGATTAAGAAATAAAGAAAAATCTAGTTCTTATACCAACTTGTTGTATTATCTTTCACACATATGAAAACTAGAAGTTAGATAAGCCAAGGAAAGAAACTTGAGGTTGTATACAAATTCTTTAATGAATTAGAACCTTGGGGATTTAATCACTTCAATAAAATGCTTATTGAGTCTAAATAATAATCATCATCACCTAGATTTAAAAATGTTATCACTTTGACACCATCCATGGAAGACTATAACAAGAAAATATAATAACTCTTGACCTGAATGGAAGAAGAGAGAAGACATATAAGGAACAAGAAAAATAATCCTTTTTGTAAGAAAGATCTTGATAATTGGGCCAAAAAATTACAAGACATACCTATAACATGGCTCACAACATCCTTCTCAATATAGTATCACCATACCTCTCCACATGGCTTATAATATGGATCCCAAAATGTTGATTTGTCCTTAGATGAAGAGATCACTGAAGAGGACATTCTACAATTTCAACAAGACAAAATTTTACAAAAAATGATGAACGTGACCTTGAACCAAGATAAGGAAAATTAATATATGCAAAAGTTAGCTTCACAAGGAGTCAAACTCCCACATGACTTTAATGTAGAAGACCTAATTTAGAAAGAGGAACAATCACCATACTTGTTCTAAACAAACAAGTTGAAGAAATGAGGGAAGAAATAATCTAACTAAGGAAGGAAAAGGAGAAGCCTAAATAGCAATTCTCACTCTAGGAAAATTTTCCATTCCTATTAATAGGGACCTTAACATGCCGCCTTTTACTCCAAAGGTTGAGATTCCTAAATATGGCGAGTATGATGATAACAATAGTTCTCAAGATTACATTAGAGAGTTTTGTGCTCTTAACATGGAATTATTACATGAACATGCTTATCTCATGAGGTTTTTTCCTTGAAGTCTTAGTGGGCAAGCTATAGAGTGGTTTACCAAAATATCTTTCCCTCTTAGGTCCTTTTAATAGCTAGTGCAACTCTTTGACCAATAGTACTCATACAACATACAACACAATGTGACTATGTTAGATCTTTGCAACACCAAAAAGGGAACAAGTGAATATTTTGTCACCTTTCTTTAGAAATGGAGAAAGATTCAACCACACTATCCCTAAATAATATCTGAATCTAAGAGAACCAAAATTTTCATCAACAACCTTGTTTGTGAATTGCACTTTGAACTAAAAAAACTCTTCTTCACCTTTTACCAAATGGTGGGAAGTGCATTCCATGTTGAGGATGCCATAGTGAAGAAAGAATAACTCACTATGAACAAGGAAAAATCAAGTATCAACAATGATAACTATGAAAAGGACAAGGTGAAATCTTGGAATAAGAACAAAAATGAAGTCTATCAGAAAGTAAAGTCCACCAAGATAACTAGGGGGGTGTGGTGAATCAATTATCCAATCATTAAAATATTTATTAACCTTATTGATTCTTAATTAGGGAAACTATTGATTAGAGGGAAAACCCTAGTGGGGATGGTACCCACGAAATGATGTACTAATATAAAGGTTTCTTGTAAGAGGATGAATTCTATTATGACCCAATGCAATACATTTAACATATATCAGTCCCTGTTGGGAGACTTCGAATTACTATTAGGAGTTGTGCCAAGCCTTTTAGGAGTTGTAGAAGGTAGATGGACTGACTATACAAATAGCTTTAGGGGCAAGACCACCAAACTCACTATCTAACTGATCTCTATATTATTCCTTGTAGAATAATAGAAATGAATAATCTCTAACTCCTCTATCCTCTTGACTGGACCAATCCTCTTTTAGATATCAATACTAGATCTTCCAATACACATCTAATAATCCCTTGGATCACTCACACATATTTATCAATTTTGCATATCACTTGTACAATTCTCTCTTCACTTGTACAAATTACACTTCACACTTCATCCATAAGGAAAATAACCTTCCGTTATACCACATCCTCAAAATAATTGCTTTAGTTAGTCTTGAGGATTTCCCAATTCATTATAATGGGACCTCATTAAGATATCATTAGGCTATCTATTATCACTGTCTTTAATTTTGTCATCATGATTCTATCCCTATTAAGAGTTATAATCCAAACATCAAAAACCATTTATCAAGTACTTTATCTACACACTATCCTCTATAATTCTTTAGTAAAATTTGCATGTCCTTGACTCTCTATACATGCACTTGTCCACTTCATTAGGACACAAGGTAGAAAATATCTTCAAATTCTCTTAACCTTATCATCAATACAAAGTCTGTATGAAATTTTCCTCTATATGCTACTCTATGAGTTTTCACACAAACAATACTATGTTGACATCAATGACAAACACATTCATGAATGCAACATGTCAATCATGCTAACCATCTCTCTAATTCTTAGGATACTACCCCAAAGGAATATCATCAACATTATTGCTAACAAATTCTCTGATTATATAGTGGATACATCAACCATTAATTCCAAAGGAGCATATCTTTAACTTGTCCAACAACATTTATGCTGAAAAATAATAGGAGATCCAAAATAAGAAAATTAATTCCAAAAAATGAAAGCCTACCTAAGAATAAAAATAAAAGTGGAACTTCACATCTCTAGGAGAGTCACTTGAGGTTAAATTCTATCCAACAAGATCATTACACTTCTAGAGAACTCTAAACCTTATGAACCTTAGGTGAATCCAAATGGTGGAATGACAAACACTATTGTAGCTACCATAGATACAAGGATCATAAGGTGGATAACTATGTGAAACTCAAACACATCATTCAAGACCAAATTGATGAAAGAAAATTAGAGATGGGTGGATACAAAAGAAATTTTTATCACAAGGTTTATAAGGAACCTCTTCCCAAATATGAACAAGGAGAGGGATCTAAGAAGATAGGTGGTGATGCTAAAGTTAATTATACATGCTCCACTAATGAAAATATTATCCATATGTTGAAAACCAATTATGAATCCATCAACATGATCACAATTAAAGAAAATAAATACATGTCCTCCTTAGACTCATTTGATTAACCTCCTAAGCATATTTTCCTTAAGGGTGCAAATTAGTCTTTGACCTATTCACAACCTAGTTAATCCAAAATTAAGAACTCAAAATGGTTGATGCAACCCAAGATTGTCCTTAAGGTAATTGTTCCCTAAATAAAAACTACATTTGGACACTTTAATGATGTGACCCATAGCCAAGCTAAGGTTATACTTAAGGGAGTTGGCCCTTCTAAACAATCATCTAGAAAACATTTAAGTGCCTTGTATTCCAAGAGCATGTGCATTTCTATAAGACTACTTATAATAGTATAGCCAAGATACAAAATACTCTAGCTTAGATTTCCATCTTTGAACTACTAGATATTTTCCTTATCCATTGGGAGATCCTAGAAAAATATTTACTCTTGGAAAATGTCCTTAAGGGTCTTGACATTGATTGATTCCAAAACATGGTGGGTCATATCATCTCAATCCATTACATGTTTGAGGAGGATGAAATATCAATAAATCATCCCCGTAATATGCCTCTTCATACCCAAGTCCTTATTTAAAAAAATCATGTCAAGTGTGTGCTGAAATATGGAGGTGCAAATTTAAATATATATACATATGATGTACTTAAACAACTAGGATTTTCTAAACATACTATTGAATCAAGGAGAAAAATCACTATCAAAGAATATGATGAAGAAGATAGATCTTCAAAAGGTCTCCTCGTGCTTCCAATTAGAGTGGTACCTATTGAAAAATATGTGATTTTCCAAGTACTTGACCTACTTATAACATACAACATATAATTGGGAAATTCCTCTTTATGGAACCGAGGTCACGATCTCAAGTCAGAATACTATCTCCTATAATGATTTTAGATAGATACCCCATTCTTTTATTCTACATAATAGAAAATTTGAATAAAGTAAAGATACACTAGAAAAATGTGAGAGAAAAATGAAACTACTTAACACTGACATGGGATCATATTGACTTGATCCTATCACATCACTCCCTATTTATCATGATATTATGGGAATTCTTTTAGGGACATGAAGCCTTAGTTATCTACAATAACTATTTATGGAATATTAATCTAGTCTTATGTCCCTATGGGAGATAAAATTGAAGAAAGTGCTACATGAAAATTGATTTACCAAGGAGAAGACAATGAGGAATCCATCTCCACTACTAAGATCACTCTTGAAAAATATGGAAAATAATATGAATTGTTAACAAAGATGAGTTATTATGGACAAGGACCCTTGAGTGATTGTAAACATGCTCTTTTATAATTGTTGAGTACTACTCAGGGGCATTAAAAAATAAATAATATTGGCTTAGGATCCTCTAGTGACAAGTCTTAGCCAAGTACTAGACTAATTTTTGATGAAGATCCTAATGAAACAAGTAATTCAGAAGAAGAAACTAAATCAATTACTACTGGCTATTTTGAGCATGATTATCTCATTCCTTTGACATCCTTTTTTTAGGGTGAGGATAAAGAACACATTAAAGAAAAAAAATAGGCTTCTACATCTTAGCAATACTCTCATTTAAATACTAAAGATCCTAGGATAACACAAATTCAAACAAACATCAGATACTTCTTGAAAGAGATGAAAGTAATGATTAACAAGAGTATGAATGGGACTTTCCTTCTATAGAATCTATAAAATTGGGTGTTGACATGATACATACATATTCTAATCAACCAAAGGTAGTTGACGAGTTAGACACTAGGTTAGATGTATGGGGCTTACATAATACTTTTGTAACCAAGCCGATAAGTTTAGATATCTTTAAATGAAATCTTATAGGCAATATTGGAAATGATTACTTTGAAGGGAATCTTATAGGAAATACCATAAATGATTAATATGAAGGGAATATTATAGGACTTGAATTACATGTTACCAAAAATATTACCACTTTGTCAATACCTTGGAACCTTCCACTTCTCTATCCCTTATCTGTCCTGATCTCATAGACTAGTCATTCAATATCAACCAATTGAGCTTCCTTCTTTCCAAAATGACTATGAGGTGTCCTACTACTTAAATACTATTCGAACCATAGTCTCTTCCCCCAGTGAACCAAATATAAATGTAATTTAATTAGATATCAAGTATTTTAGTTAGAAAATAAAGAAAAAATGAAAAAAATAGAGATATCAAGTATCTTTTCTAGGGTTCCATAATTATGTATTTCTTTGAAGGGAATCTTATAGGATCCAAATTAAATGTCACCAAAAATGATTACCACTTTTTCAATACCTTAGAACCTTCTTCTCTATCTCTTATCCATCCTGACATCATCAAGTAGTCATACAATATCAACTAGTTGATATTCCTTCTTTCCAAAATGAATACAAGGTACCCTACAAATTAAATACTATAAAAGCCATAGTCTCTTTCCATAGTGAACCAAATATTAATGCATTTAAATTATAGATATCGAGTATCTTAGTTAGAAAATAAAGGAAAAAAATGAAAATGAATATGCACTCTAATAGAAAATCCACTCTATGGTAGTGTCCAAGCCTAAAAAAGTAAAAAACAAAAGATGTATCCAAAGGTGAAAACCTCCATGAGGTGTTCCTTTGGATGAGATAATTGGTAGTCTACTTAATTACTTTCAAGAAAGGTCATCAATGCTAATAGAACTAACACAAGAAATCAACATTGGCATAGAAGAGATATATCATATCATATACTTAGCTACATCTCTAATAGAAGAGGAAAATAAACAATTCACTAATTTTTTATATAAAAAATAAGACCAACTCTTCTTGGAATTCTCTGACATGATAGGGTTAGATACAAACTTAATCATACATCACTTGTCTATTGCACCTGATGTTAAAATTGGGAAATAGTAACTCAAAAAGATGCATCCAAATGTGGCTCTCCTATCCTACAAGTAGGATTCGTTAGAGCTATAAACTATACTGAATGGTTAACCAACATTATTACTATATAAAATAATGAAAAATCCATTTGATTTTTCATAGACTTCAGATACTTAAACAAAGCATGCCAAAAGTATGATTTTCTAGTTCTGAACATTAACATGATAATGGACATGCCTACAATTTTTGAGATGTATTTCCTTATGGATGGTTTTTTGAGTTACAATCAAATCAAAATTGCCCTTAAAGTTCAATAGAAAACTTCTTTCACCTATGCATGGGGAAAATTTTTCTAGAGTGTCATGCCATTCAATCTTAAGAATGTTAGTACTACCTATCAAAGAGAAATGTCCACTATCTTTCATGACATGGTTCATAGATCTATGAAACACTATGTGAATGGTACCTTTGCAAAATCTAAAAATAGAGTCACTCATCTTATAGACTTGGGATTAATCTTGGATCATATGGAATAATTCAAGTTGAGATTCAATCCTGAGAAGTGCACATTAGGAGTTACTTCTTGCAAGTTACTTGGATAAATCATGTCAACAAAAGGAATAGAGGTGGATCAATTTAGTTCAAGAAATAATAGATATGCCACCTCCAAAGAACATAAGTTAAATGTGGAATCTATATAGATACATTTAATCCATAAGGAGGTTTATCTCTCATCTTGTTGATAGAGAACAACCCTTTAACAAGTCTCTTCATAAAGAAGATAAGTGTATTCAGAATGAAGACTTTAAGAGAAGTCTAATCAAAGAATATCTAGCTGATCTACCTATTCTAATTCCTCCCATTCCATGAAAGCCTCTCATACTTTACATTTCACCAATAGCTACTTCCCTGGGGGCACTTCTAGCTCAAAGAGATGAAGAGAAAAAGAAAAGAGCTATATATTATATTAGTAGAACATTGATATGCTATGAGATCAAATATAGAAACATTGAAAAAACTTATATTGTAGTAGTGTTTGCATTTCAAAAGCTTATAAATTATATTCTAGCACATATTACACATCTCATAGAAAATATTGACCCATTAAAGTATCTGATCAACAAAGCTACCCTTACTAGTCAACTCACTAGATAGATGATGATCCTTTCAAAATTTTACATTGAGTATGTTCATAAGAAGGATATATTTTTCCACAACAAGCCAAATTGTGATATTGCTATCAGGATTTAACTGTGTAGTTTTTGAGTCAAACTCATTGGATCATATCTCATGACTAGTTATTCACATGAATCCATATCTTATGAGAATAAATGGAAAAAATAGTAACACCCATTGGATCAGGATGATGCTTATAGATGTACAACACTAGGAATTCTTAGGTGGTCACCCATTCTAGCACTAATCCAAATGGGTTTTCTAATGAATGGTTCATAAGGCACAATACTTGGTGAAGGTTTTGTAGGTGGGGTCGCAAGAAGAGTGGGCTTAATCATGGAGGAAACTCCATAGTTAAAGACACTATAGCTGTACAATAGTACTAGGATGGGTAACCTCTCGAGAAGTCTATAGATTCTTCACCCTTGTGAGCATAACATAGATCCAATTAGTGCTATGTGTTTCATTTATTCTCATGAGATATGGATTCATATGAATCACTAATCATGAAATATGATTCAATGAGTTTGACTCAAAAACTAAACAATTAAATTTTGATAGAAATATCATAAATTGAGTATGTTAACCAAAAATATATCAAAGACAAAACAATTATTGATCAACTAGTTAACTTTTATTTACAAAATGGAGCACCTATGGAAATAAATTTCCAAGATTTATCTATAATGTATGTTTTAGAGAGAACTTAGAATCTCTTCTTTTTTGGATCCTATATAGAGCATAATTTAGGTGTAGATATTCTCTTCATTACACCCCAAGGGTATACTATTCCAAAGGCTTACAAACTATTTTTTCCTCACACAAACAATATTGTTTGGTATTAGATATTGGCTGATAGAATCAAGTTAGCTATGGGATGGAGGCTATCTGAACTCCATGTATTTAGAAATTTGTAATTCATCATTAATTAATATAATAATGACTATCAAATCAAGGATGAAAAATTGATGCCCTACAAATGAATGGTTGATTATTTAAAGTACTTTGTCTTTATAAGTCTCCAAAAAATACCAAGATCATGAACACCATTATTGGTCACGAATCATCCTTTTATGCCAAGATCTATTCTTTCCTTCATGACCAAGTCATCCTCGATAACCTAACCAAAAATGAAAAATATGAACTCAGTTGAAATACCTCCCACTGTACCATCATTTCTGGTTACTTTTTAAAGAGGGGTCTAGATGTTATGCTTCTTAGCTTTATATAATGAGAGAAGTCTGAGCATGCATTAGTTGAAGTTCATGAGGGCATGTGCAAGTCTCATTCTAATGGTCTTGTGCTCACTCAAATTTGTTTTAGAGTTAGTTATTACTAACCAACTATGTAGATTGATTCTATTGGATGTGTTAAAACTTGTAAGAAATGCCAAGGCATGGGAATCTAGTAAATGCTCTAGGTAGGGAGCCTATTCCTTCTATCATACACTAGCCCTTTAAATAGTGGGTATTTGATCTTGTAGGGTAAATTCATCCAAACTCATTAGGTGGACAAATTCATTGTCACAACTCTTGAATACTTTACTAAGTGGGTTGAAGCTATTAACGCTCTTTGCTACCACATAAAAATATATTTCCATGTTTATCTTGAATGATATCATCTGCCACTATAATGTGCTTTCCTCCATATTTAGTGATAATGGAGGAAAATTTAAAAACAAGGATCACAAGAAACTATTGAAAGTTTTTAAAATCAAATAAAACTAGTCATTCATCTATGATCATTAAGGAAATGAACAAGCTGGATGTAGTGCAAAACTAGATAAACCCCCAATGGAGGTGATGTAGTTCCTAGTAATCAACCACACAATAAAAACACAACACAAGATGCAAGATCTAATACCAAACTTGACTCTTTATTCATAAAACAACTGATTAGATGCAATGTGCTAAGCTGTAAGGCCTTCTTGATTACGACCAAATACAAAGAAGTGATCATTTTGCAAGATGCCTGAAGATCCAACCTAGACCCTAGATAGTTCTGATCTTTCGTACAACAAAAATTTGGTGGAAACATCCAACAAGATTTAAACTTATGCTCACAAGCCACCAAACAATCTCCTTATTTCACAAGCCCTAGCTACTTACTCTACTCACAAATTCACAACTCCAAATTCCTAACTTGAATATCTGCTCCTCCATGTTAGAAAGGCCATTGTTTCCACTACACCAAAAGATCGATCTATTAATGCCTGATACAACCAATTGTCTTATAGAACCACATGAAGCAGTTAAGCCATGTCACGAATTCTATGAGGGATAATGGCCCGTTGCCAACCTCCCCCCTCCCAATGTCACTTGCTATGGCTTGAAATATTCAAACCTATGACCAAGCTCTGATACCAATTTTTAGAAAGGTCACTATTGCCATTGTACCAAAAGGTCAAGCCGTTCATGCCTGATACAACCAATAGCCTTATAGAACCACACGAGGTGGTTAAGCCATCTTACAATTCTTATGAGGGACACTATCCCACTTCCAACACTCCACCATTTATTGAAAAATGCCTACAACTCCACCCAAGCCCTCCTTAAATAATTGCACAAAAACAAGTTGACCTTGTGCAAATAGAATCATCTAGAACCCAAATAAACCCAATATGCCACAAGTCTACTTACAACCAATATTATATACACATAAGATAAATAACCAAGACCAAAATAGGTCCATACACCCCCTCCTCATAATTTATCCATGTCATAATCATATTATGCAGACATTACATACACCAAGTTAGCTAATCCAATTCACAAGAATGTCATTCAACAAGCCAAACTACTGAGCATCAACAAAACCACCAAGCAACACCAAGTAAGCATGTTAATAAAGCTCCCTCAAGCATCATCGACCAAGCCAATCATTGTTGAGCCAATATGCCTACCAAGTGACACAATATGTGTTGAGCCTAATAAAGATTGAGCACCATAAGATTTATTGAGTTCCTTAAGTGATTGAGAAACATCCCTTCTTTGACCAAGTAACACACTTCAACCAGAAAAAAAGCTTCTCCACTAAGCCCTTTTGGTCAAGCCTCCAACTGAGAAATACCATAGAGATGGTTGAGCATCTCTAGTCTTCCACTAAAAATGCCAAAATCTTTAGGAACCTTAGATGCCCCTACATCAGACTCTTGGGTAGAAAGAAAAGTGTGTCCCACACTTTATTCCTTTATGAAAACTAGACTTCTACTTTATCTTCACCAAAGGCTTCCAATCCATTATAGATAAAAGAACAAGTTTGAAAATCACCCACACTCATGACACCCATCCAAACACAAAAATTGTTTGTGTCACCATTAACCAATCAACCTGCAACTTATCACGACTATCCATCTTATCAATAAGAGCATCAAAATCCATATCTACAATAACAATAGGTAGATACAAAACCAAATCCACATTAATAGAAATATAAAAGCCATCACTAACACATGACAAACTCTCAACACCAAGACATTCTGCAATATACAAATCATCACCCACAACAACCTAATTGTCCACAACCAAGTGCTCTATAATCTCCATATCTGACTTAACTAGTTGATCATGAAAAAATACTCCATCCCATCAACAAGGTTAGGAACCTCTTCAAAAACAACCACAAGTTTCTCTATAGGTTTCACATTAGACTCCAAAAATTGATCAATAAAATCAATCTCCCCTTCATCCTTTACATACTCTCTTCATTATCAAACAAGTTTCGCAACTGGCTAGATAACTCTCTTCTAGATTGGTTATCTCCAATTCTAGTAGCACACAAATTCCTTCCTTTGTTCCTCAACTCATTTAGACAAAAAAACCACCTAAAAAATACCTTTTTTATCCTCATATCCACCACATTATAGAGATCTAAAATTATTTGAGGGTCCAATCTTCTTAGAGGCATCTTCCAAGATCTCCACAAACCTTTTGCAACAAATCCACAAGATCAACTAGCTCTAACCTTCACTCTGATACCACTTAATGTAGTGTACAACTAGATAAATGGAGGTGATATAGTTCCCAATAATTAACCACAAAATAGAAATACAACATGCAAGATGCAAGAATTGATACCAAAATCCACTCTTTATTCATAAAAAAAATTATTACATGCAATGTGCCAAGTTTTAAGGTCTTCCTAATTATAACCAAATACAAAGTAGGTAATAGTTTAGAAAGATCCCTCAAGATCCAACCCAAACCCTAGCTGCTTTAGATCTATAACACAACAACAATCTTGTGGAAACCTCGAACAAGATCTAGACTTGTGCTCACAAGTCACCAAGAAATATAATTGTTTCACAAGCCACAACTAGTAGCTCTGCTCACAAATTCACAACTCTAGATTCCTAACTCAAATCTTTGCTCCTCCACCATTGATTGAAAAATTCTTACAACTCTACCAAGCCCTCCTTAAATACTTGCATAGCCACAAGTTGATCTATTGCAAATAGAGTCATCTAGAACCTAAATAAACCCAATATGCCACAAGTCTAATTAAAACCATTATTAAATACACATAAGATAAATAATCAAGACCCAAATAGGTCTACACATAACCCCACAACCAATCCATGCCATAATCATATGCTACATGCATTAAATGCACCAAGTCAGCTGATCCAAACTATAAGAACACCATCCAATGAGCCAAACTATCAAGTGTTAGCAAAACCACCAAGCAATGCCAAGTAAGCATGATGACCCATCTCCATCAACCATCACTGATTCAAGATGAGGACAATAGGGACCATAAGCACATTATGCTCAGAGAAGTGGTTAATAGGATGATCCCTCACAAATGATTAGAGTTAAAAGGATACCAATTATTAGGGCTCCTACAATTCCTATAGAAACTATCCTTAAAAATCCTTACAATATCATTAGAGAAGGAGGACCTTGGTTTAGGTGGATAGAGGGAGTCTTAGGTTCGATTGCCTAGATGGTAAAATGATATAATAGCTTGTTAGTTTTTGTTTCAACCTTTTTTGATGGCCTGATGTTGGCCTAGATTTGAGTAACTCTTTTCGATGTTGTTTCTCTTACTCTGATATACTCTTTTGAGTTGCTAATATTTTTTTATCTTGGCTTGACTTATATTAAGTAGGAAAAAACAAGTTTATCTTGATTTTTTATTAACTTACTCATCCAAGGGAGGCCCAATTAGTGAGTGGACATTCCATTTCTCTTCTTTCCTATCTTTTATAGGCAATCCATCACTTTATTATTCCTATAACCACTAGATATAGAACCTACAAGTGTTCTTACAACAAGGATTAAAAAAGAAGATTCTTGTTTCATTGTTGGATCTTTTCTTATTAGGATAGGTGTTCAAACTTTTAGTTCTAGTTAGATAATTTGATTTCTAGTAATATTTTCCAAATTTCAATGGTTTATTTAAATAGATTAGTGATGACATTTGCAATGATTTAAAGCATAAAATTTGTTGCACCATTTCAAGTCTACGTCCTTGGTTAGATAATATAAGTATTTCTAGGAATCAATTGGTATTTACTTTGTGGATGTCCAATACAAAAACTCAAGGTAATTCATCCTAGTTTTGAAATAGATAAAATAGGCAAGTAGATTAAATAAAATAACTAAGTAAAACACCAACATGCTTTCTAGGGACTTGAACCTAGGACCTCTAGGAACTAGGTTATTGGCCTACAATTGTGCTACTTGTACTCCTTGGGAATAAGAAAAAGAGAACTTAGTTTTGTTATGTGGGCTAGTTAAAATTTAAATTCATTAATTATAGCAATATTTTTTACCCCATGACCTAAGAGTTGGTGAGGGAGATTCTTGACCATTGGTCTATTTTAAGTCCTTGAAACTTAGGCTTTGAGGAATTACAATAAGTAAAAGCATAATTAATTAAGAAAAATAACAATAATAACAAATATGTATTAGTTGATTTGATAAATTATACAATTATTTATTAAATCAAGGATATGGTTGCCAAATTGAACAAATCCCTCAACCATTGCAATTATATTAAAATTATAAATAGAATCTTTTGGGGAAGCCAAGATTTAGGGGACAAGAGATGAAAATGCAAGAATTCTCTATTATCATCTAGTTGAAGAAAAGGGAAAAGCAGTGACATACTTATTAGGGCCTATGTTTTAGCATCTTAGGATGGATTTGGAAGTAGTTTCATTCTCTTCAAGCCCAATCAAGTAGGAGTTCATTCCTAACATATTAGATATATGTTTTCTTAATGGTGTCTATCATTGAAATAATAGTTTAATGTTAATCAAAATGCTTATATATGTATTTCCTGTATAAAATCATGATGCACATGCAGAGGATATGTGGAAAAATACAAAAATATTGAAAAAAAAGTAGTAATTGAAGTTAGGAAATAAACCATTTACTATTGGTGGATACAAGATAGAGTAAATAAATGCATGAGAGAGGCCAATAAATATTTTCTATCTTTAAATAAAAAGAAATTAAATTTGGGAAAGGAATGAACTTATTCAAAAATATTTTATGTGGAAGTTTAGTTCTTTTAGTTAAAACTAAATTTAAATGAAGGTTGTTTCATTTTAAATCAAAATCAAAATCAAAATTTAATTAATATTAATATAATTTAGTTTTAATAATAAATTAAATATAAAATAAATAAATAAATAAAGTTTATGAGTATATATGTGTATATATATATGCCCTTTACTGTAGTGTGATGGTGGCCCTATCACTGCTGGTGATACTCCACTATTACTGCACGACAATAGGCCCACTCAAGTGTGTGGAAGTCTAGTGCCCATCACCCCACACACTTTTAAAAATCAAAATAAATTTTTTTTTTAATAAAATCAAATATAAAACATATTTTATAAAATATTAATAATGCTAAAATTTGTAAAAAGATTAAAGTTGTCTTAAGATATTAATAAGAAATTAGTTAGCAAAGAAAGTTAAATTTTTAAAAATAAATTCACTTAATTAATCAATTGGTTAAGGATTGATATAATGGGTTAAGACTAATATTAAAGTTTAGTTTATTCATAACTTAACAATGATTAATCAATGTTTATAGAATTTGAACTACCCAATGATAAAAGAAAATACATCTAGGGGGTAGCTACTTCACATATTCAACATACTTGTTCAAACACTAGGACTAACTAATAAGGCAAAAATTCCTCCTATACTTCAGGCTCTATGAAAACTAGGTGGGTGGACCTTAGATTCATCAATATTATGAATGCTAAAATATAGATGTGAATCTAAACAAAGTAGATAATGACCTCAAATCTTCTATACTTATGCAACAAATTAGGAAAGCAACAACTACTTACATAAGTTAATAACCCACAAGCAAAGTTAGGGTCTACATTCAATTCTCAAAACATGAAGGGAAAACATGATTTGATTTAAATTGCAATATGATCTGTGAATGAAATAGTGAGAAAATCCAAGCTCCTATAGCTAAGATCAGTGCCTTATCCTCTTTGGGAAATGGAGTCATAAGAAACAAAGTACTTGCATAACAGAACTTGAGATAACATTAGATCTAAGACATGTCACTTTACAACATTCTTTACCAATATTCATGCTTCAACCTTCTTATCAAAATACTTGTAAAAGCCTTATTAATCTATGTTCTCCATCAAGAAATTTAATTTGTTCCTTGATTCAAAGCATAAATGAGAAAACATATATCTCATAACAAGACACCAAATGAGGAAACCCTTGACTTATTCATTTGAAACTTGATAAAATCTTACACTGGAGAGATATGAAATTGAAAGTATTATTCATAAAAATGCATGCTATCTTTAGTCATACAAACAAATAAAACAAACCCAACAAATAACTTCAACCTAGATCTATTAATTTTCTCTATGAAAACTATAAAAAAAGATGCTAAAATAGAAGAAAATGTTGGAAAAGGTGGAAAACCAAGTTGAGAACTTGCTCAAACAATTGGGACCAACCCTATAGAATGAGAAAAGAAGAGAAGAAATAACAGGAAGAAGATCCAAGATTTGATCTATGGCTACCACTTGTCCACTTGAATCTTCCTTCACCTATAGCAAATCATATTCCTCTTTCTACATTCCCCAATTGAAAAAACAAATCTCTCTCATTTGGCACAACAAACTTGAGAGAATATCTTCAAATGATTGAGATCAACTTTTTTGGAAAAAAAAATAATGCTTCTACTAAAACTTTCACCAAGAACCCCACTATATGACTTCCAAGTCAAAATAACATTGGTAGGAGCATCCTTTCCAACTTTGGGTCAAACCCACTTAACTGTTTTCCCATAAACTAAATTTGAAGTTCCATTGAAAAGCTAATGAAATTTGTGGAGAAAACCCCTACTTTGACAAAACTGAACAATATTCTCTCCTAGTAACACATGCATTTCTTTTACAAGAAAAAGTAGAATCTACACTCCAAGACCTTTCCAAAAACATATAATACCAATATGTTTGGGGAACATCTAGTATATCTATGGAAACTAACCTATAATAATGAACTAGCCTCTTGAAATATTTAAATTTATCCTTTTATCACATAGTTTCGACCATGTAAAAATACTTTATCATTCTTTATGTAGTCCAGTGATAAAACAATGACCACTCTCCTTAAAATGTGTAGGCCTAGTTTAATTGATCAAATACAACCAATTGAAATCCATTTTAGCTCATTCATTTTGATTTGCCCTTTCTATAGCTAGGTGGGCTCCACCATCCTAAGTTCCCCTTTAGGGTGAGTGCACCAAGTTGATGTACAAAAAAGTGGACAACCAAAAAAGAAAAAGCAAACCTTTCAATAAACTAATCAGGTTATTTAAAAGTGAAATGATGGCCAAGCTTGGTATCCAAGCTTGGCCATTATGCTTTTAAAAAGTCGATCGAGTTATTAAATGAGATAATTAACAAAAACCCAGTTAGGTTTATTTTAGTTATCTCATTTAGTAACCAGATTGGGTTTTACAAAACTTGATCAAGTTTTGTAAACTATATATTTTGTCTACTATTCGTGTTTGAGGGTATTTTTATACCCTCAAATGATAGCAATAGCTTAGTGTGTGGAGGAGTACATCTAAACCTAATTAGGTTTAACACAAAAATTAATTTTCTATTACATTTCCATCCATGACACCTTGCAAATGAGTTAGGTATTCATCCTATTCATTGTTTATGCATTTTTTAATAAAATTTTGTTATGTGGTTTTATAATTTATAAGTTTTATAATTATTTTTTAAATTGTTTAATATAAATGCATCAAGGAATCCAAGAAAATGAGGGAGATAGAAGACCACCTCCAACATAGTTAAACCCTCCACCTATCATGACACAACCATAAAAGACTCCATCCGTTGTGACACAACAAAAAATCCCTCCACCCATATTGACACAACCATAAAACCCTCCACTCAATGTTCCAATTCAACAACCATCACCTCCTATAAACCCTTAGTGCATAAAATTACATCATTTAACTACTACACAAGAGGACCTCATAAACCACTTTACAAAAAATAGTGCTAACATTACCCAAATGGTCAATAGGTTGCGGTCATCTACACTTTCTCACCACTCAACCCTAGCAAATACACTTGAAAAAATGCCCCAAAATGAATATAAATGCATCAAGGAATCAAAGAAAATGAGGGAGAGACAAAAGACCACCTCCAATAGAGTTAAACCCTCCACCTATCATGACACAACCATAAAAGACTCCATCCATTGTGACACAACCAAAAATCCCTCCACCCATAGTGACACAACCATAAAACCCTCCACTCAATGTTTCAATTCAACAACCATCACATCCTATAAACCCTTAGCACATACAATTACATCATTTAACTACTACACAAGAGGACTTTATAAACCACTTTACAAAAAATAGTGCTAACATTACCCAAATGGTCAATAGGTTGCAGTCATCTACACTTTCTCACCACTCAACCCTAGCAAATACACTTGAACAAATGCCCCAAAATGCAAATGAGGTGTCTAGGGAGGTTATGAAATGGGGTACATGGAGGGATAGGTGTCATACATTTTATGCTGATGGGTTATCATATCAGCAAGTGAAAGATAAAGATATAAAGAAAGGTACTATATGTTCTCTTTTCACTAATCCTATATTTGGAAAATCCCTATTAGACACAACCAAAACTTTTCCTATTCATTGGTGCACTCATACTAAGATGAGATCACATTTTTGGGATAAGTGGTATATTGTATTTGACCTACCACCATGTAATAATTATGAGGTGCTTCTATATTTTTTAAGAAAGCTATATTGTAAGTTTATCCTTGGCAAGAAGCCAAATTACTTTGACATCCATCAGTTCTAGGGTAGAGGGAGAGGATCTACACAAGATAGACCTAGGGCTTTTAGGATGGCAACACAAAATAAGAGGAGCTGTACAAAACAAAAAATCATGCCTCATGTTGTGCTCCCATTAATTGTAAAGGAGTCTATTGATTTACAGACTCTTCATGTGGTTGCATCATTGACAGATGTTATCATTGAGCATGACTCACAGTTAGCTAGTTTTCCTTCACATGTGGCACCTCAACCATCATCAAATGCACCTTTAAGGTAATCAAAATATGTGGAAACTCCATCATCACCTATGGCACTAGGGTCATCACAACATGCGACAACTCCATCATCATCACCTATGGCACCAGGGTCATCACAACATGCAACAACTCCATCATCATCACCTACGTCACCTCGGTCATCACAACCTATGACAACTCCATCAGCATCACCTACACCACTAGTGTCACCTCCACTTGTCTCACCTGTACCACTAGTGTCATCTCCACTTGTGTCACCTGCACCACCATTGTCATCCTCACTTGTGCCACCTGCATCATCATCATGTACATCATTACAATCATTAGGGCCCGATCAACATTTTTGTTTTACCTGTTAGCACATGTTGATGGGATAGATATGGAGGTATCTTAAGATGGATTTTTATCTTATTCATGTGTAAATTATGGGTATACTTTTTATTCATACGGAGGTGGGGACTCCACACTCACAAATGATTTGATGGTGATGATCTTCGATGGACAGGATACACAAGTTTGTTTGTTTGAGTTTTGGCATGATACACTAATACATTTGGTACCAAATTGAAATGGCAGTGCCATTGCAATTTTTTTGTCACAACCTTGTTGTTGTTGCAATTGTGACAGTCTACCATCACAATTGCAACGACGACAAGGTTGTGACGAAAAAATTGCAACGGCACTGCCATTGCAATTTTGTACCAAATGTATTAGTGATATTATTTAATCACCTAAATATTATAAAAGTAAAATAAATTATTTTATCGATAACTCTAGATTGATATGTGAACAATATGAAATGCAGGGTGTAGCAATAAGTATGAGAACACCACATAGTACTCATTCTACTAGAGGTGTGAGGCTAGGAGCAAGAACACTCAAGGTAAAGTTTTTCAAATATTCTTAAAAGTACAATAATACATTGTCTTTAAAAACATTGTTTCTTAATTGGTATGACACTAACAACCTACTTATAGATCTTCTTCCATCTCCTACTATCATTAAAACCCTCCCATTCATCAAATCCATCTAATTCCCATCCACATCTCTTGCTCCTAGCATTACCCAAACCCCATCTAATGAACCTCATGAGTTTTGACATGATATTGTTTAATCACCTAAATATCATAAAAGTAAATATATATTTTTATTTTATAGAGAACTTTAGATTGATATGTTCAAACAATATGCAATGTAGGGTGTAACAAGTGATACAAGAACACCACATAGTACTCATTCTGCTAGAGTTGCAAGGTTAGGAGAAAGAATACCCAAGGTAAAGTTTTTTAAATATTATTAAAAGTAAAATAATACATTGGATTTGAAATATTTTTTCTTAATTGGTTTTCTTAAAATTACAATAATACCTTTCCATCTCCTACCATTATTTAAACCCTCCCAAATTCATTGAATCCATCCAATTCCTATAGGCATATCTTGCTTCTAGCATATTTGAACTTCATCTAATGAACCTCATGAGTTCATCCTCCATATACCCATCCACATCAAAGAACCTCCATTCACATAGGGTGTCTTACAGGAGTATGGAGATCATGAATCTCCACTTTTATTTCTTGACAAGGTGCCAAAAGCTCATTCACATCCCTCTTTTCCTTCTCAGTCTCTTTTTTTTCAATTTAGGTGTTGTAGTCTTTTTGAGCCCCAATTTTTCCTATCTTTCAACTATCCTTCCAATATCATCCTTCAAGTCCTTCTTTTGCCTTCTTGACCTCCTATGATCTTCTTCTTGTTATTGTGCCTTCTTTCCATTTATAATATGATCTCATATTTATAAAATACTCAAGTTACTATTTTATAGGGCTTATTGGGGGCTGAAATTTCTCAAATTGATGATGGTACACTTTCTACCATTAACTTTGGCCTTGAAAGCTATGTGGTATCATAGCTTGCACACCTACCAAGTTTACAATTTGAGTTGAACTCATTACATGTCTTATTGATTCCTCTTATGTTAGATTTGTTTCTTCTTTAGGACACTCCACATAGCTCAAAGTCTAGAGGAAAGGGAAGGAAATAAACAAGAATATTAAAAAAAAGGTATTTAATACAAGTCAAGTTTATATTTTGAAATTTATTGTGAATGAATGTATATACATGTGCTCAATATTGATGAATACATGTTGACTTGTTTGTTGTATATATGTAGAAACAATTTAGTTTTGTAGAGTTCATGAATACACCTAAGACTATTGATGTTGAGGCAATAGAAGAGGTAAAATTTCATATTTTCCTTCTCATAAATTTTAGGTTATAGTATGCATTTGTTACATATACATATTAAACAACTGCATTTACAAATGAGTACATGTTTTTTTTCATTTTTTTTCCTTCAGTTTTATAGTTATTATTAACAAACCCCATCTAATGAACCTCATGAGTTTTGACATGATATTATTTAATCACCTAAATATCATAAAAGTAAAATATATTTTTATTTTATAGAGAACTTTAGATTTATATGTTCAAACAATATTCAATGTAGGGTGTAACAAGCGATACGAGAACACCACATAGTACTCGTTCTGCTAGAGGTGCAAGGCTAGGAGAAAGAATACCCAAGGTAAAGTTTTTAAAATATTATTAAAAGTAAAATAATACATTGGCTTTAAAATATTTTTTCTTAATTGGTTTTCTTAAAATTACAATAATACCTTTCCATCTCCTACCATCATTGAAACCCTCCCAAATTCATCGAATCCATCCAATTCCTATCCACATATCTCGCTCCTAGCATATTTGAACTTCATCTAATGAACCTCATGAGTTCATCCTCCATATACCCATCCACATCAAAGGACCTCCATTCATGTAGGGTGTGATCATGAATCTCCACTTTTATTTCTTGACAAGGTGCCAAAAGCTCATTCACATCCCTCTTTTCCTTCTCAGTCTCTTTGTTTTCAATTTAGGTGTTGTAGTCTTTTTGAGCCCCAATTTTTCCTATCTTTCAACTATCCTTCTAGTATCATCCTTCAAGTCCTTCTTGCCCTCCTATGATCTTCTTGTTGTTATTGTGCCTTCTTTCCATTCATAATATGATCTCATATTTATAAAATACTCAAGTTACTATTTTATAGGGCTTATTGGGGGCTGAAATTTCTCAAATTTATGATGATACACTTTCTGTCATTAACTTTGGCCTTGAGAGCTATGTGGTATCATAGGTTGCACATCTACCAAGTTTACAATTTGAGTTGAACTCATGGTGTGTCTTATTGATTCTTCTTATGTTATATTTGTTTCTTCTTTAAGGTACTCCACATAGCTCGAGGTCTGGAGCAAAGGGAAGGAAATCAACAAGAATATATATAAAAAAAAGGTATTAAATACAAGTCAAGTTTATATTTTTAAATTTAAATGTTGACTTGTTTGTTGTATATATGTAGAAACAATTTAGTTTTGTAGAGTTCATGAATGCATTTGAGACTATTGATGTTGAGGCAATAGAAGAGGTAAAATTTCATATTTTCCTTCTCATAAATTTTAGGTTATAGTATGTATTTGTTCTATATACTTATTAAACAATTGCATTTACAAATGAGTACATGTTTTTTTTTCTTCAGTTTTATAGTTATTATTAACAATTTGTCTTATTAACATGTGTTATTTATCTTTTACCTATTACAACACTCTTTGAGACTTTGTGCAAATCCTTTCCCATTTCATTTTGTGAGGAGTCCTAAGCATCAAAGATGGGGTCAAACACAATATAGGCTAGAGGTATGTATGTAGAGTCTTAGTTGAAGCCCTCTTGTCGCCTCAATTTTGATTTCTTATGTGTGTGATAGAAATCCTTAACACTTACACTACAATTCCAATATATTATTGCTTACCATATAGGTTGTGCGCCATACCAACATTGATTCAATAGTGGTTGTGCCTCCTACTAGCATGGGAGATCCAACTCAAATTGTAGTATGTTTTTTATTTTTTTACTCTATTTAGAATCCCTAATGCCACTCTATAATGCTATATTTTATCACTTACCATACAAGTTGTGCCTCATACCAAAATTGACTCATTAGTGGTTGTACCTCCTACTAGCACAAGTGACCTAGCTTAGGCTACAATATTTTTTGTTTGTTTGTTTGCTCTATTTAGAATCCCTAACACCTACTCTATAATTATAACATTTTATCACTTACTATACATGTGCCTCATACTAGAACTGATTCATTAGTGGTTGTACGTCCTGCTAACACGAGAGATCTAGCTGAGGCTTTAGTATATTTTTTATTTTTTTACTCTATTTGGAATCCTAATGCCACTCTATAATGCTAATATTTTATTTCTTACCATGTAGTTTGTGCCTCATACTAGCACTAATTCATTAGTGGTTGTACCTCTTACTAGCACGGGAGATCTAGCTCAAGTTGTAATACATTTTTATTTTTTTTACTCTATTTGGAATCCCTAATGCCACTCTATAATGCTAATTATCATTTATTATATAGGTTGTGCCTCATACCAACACTGATTCATCAGTGGTTGTGCCTCCTATGAGCATTGATTCATTGGTATTTGTGTCTCCCATCATCACTCAACCTCATAATTTTTTTAGGAATCCCACCCATTGAAGAAGGAGCCCATTACCATTATCATTCAATCCAACCATGGGAAAAAGGGATGAGGTGATGAAAAACTCAACTATCCACAACTTAGAACCCAATTTCTAGTTATTTTCATATTACTTATAGATAAGATATATGATAGTGTATTTTGTGTTTTCTTCTACAAACACCTAGTGAGCCACAAACTACATCAAAGAGGCTCAATTTTGATGATCCTGCACAGTCATAGATATTTGTAGTAATTTACATATCTAGTTGTGATCATCACATGGCATTGACATATATTTGACTTTTGTATTGTATATATTCAAGATTAGTATTGTGTTGTGCATTCGAAATTTCTATTTTACACATTTGACATTTGTCGAGTATTCAAATTTTGTATTGTATATATTTGAGATTCATCTTGTGCACATTCAACATTTCTATTGTACACATTTGAAATTTGTCAAGTATTCAAATTTTGTATTGTACTGATGAGACATAACATCTTTTTGTAACTATATGATTGATATGACATAATATATTTCTTATTTTGATATACATTAAACTTGGATTTCCATCCAGCTTGTTCAATGTGTGCATACAAACTTTTATTTCAGCTTACTTTATTGCAATTAATCAAGCACATGAACATTCATTATTTTATACAAAAAAATATAACATGTTTATCAAATTCATTTTAACATGTAATAATATGCCACTTATTCTGATTTAACAAGGCATGCAAATAAAAAATATGTCACGATTTTTGTATTTGTGTCAAAGATCACAACTTGATAGTGCTTAGAGACCCTTAGGGTCAATACCATTGGAGTGACGTTGTGGCTAAAATGAGGTTGGTCCTAGCCTAAACCCAACCAATTAGATCTAATGGAGAAAATGATTTGATCCTAGGACCAATGATTTGAAATATACACAACCTTGCCCATTTTAATTGAGCAAATTATAACTTTTGGCAATAGGCAAGATACAAATGCCAAATCCAAACAAAAATCAAATCTCTAAAAAATGAGATAGGTTGTTGTAGGCCTAGATAACATGATCCTATAGCACTTGACAATTTGTTAATACCTTGAATGATCTTAGAGAAATGTCTGATCAAAGATTGCAACCTGATGGTCCCTAAAGACCCTTAGGGACACATTTGTTCAATGTGGTTGATACTATGAGAGGGAGGTTGTGGATAAAACAAGGTTGGTCCTAGTCTAAACCTTACCAACCCAAGCCAATAGAGTAAACAATTTGATCCTAGGACCACCGGTTTGAAACATACAAAACCTTGCTCATTTTAACTTAGCAACATTGCAATGTTTGGCAATAGACAAGATATAGATGCTAAATCCAAAAAAGTCAAATCTCTAAAAAATGAGATAGATTGTTGTAGGCCTAGATAAGATGATTTTGTAGCACTTTATAGTTTTTCAATACCTCACATGAGCTCAGAGAAATGCCTAATCAAAGATCGTATCTTGATGGTGCTTAGAGACCCTTAGGGACACTTCCATTTAGTGTGGTGATACTATCTAAGGGACATTGTGGCTGAAATGGAGTTGGTCCTAGCCTAAAATTGACCAACTCAAGCTAACAGAGTAGCCGTGGATTTCTAGGTAAAGCCAAAATTGCTCATTAGGTCTTAAGTTTGTCAAAAGTTTCCTAATGAGCCAAAAGTTTCTCAATAGGCTAAAAAATGTTAGGGATGGGAAACTAATGTATTAGGTTACTTAATAGGTCCTATGAATCTTAACTAGGGTCCTAGAATAGTCCTAGAATATGTTGTAGAGAAGCCAAATGGGTATCCAAATCTATAATTTATTTTTCTAATGTTTTGGGAAATTTGGAAGAAAAATGCAAGAGAAAAGCCATCTAAATCCATATAAGTTGAAGATAATTGAATTTTTTTAAAGGATATTATTAAACCCACAAAAAAGAGTTCAAGAGACAAATTTATAATAATAATGTACAATATTTACATCTCTTATTGGTTTTATATAGAAAATTTGGCATCTAAATATGCACATGTTCGACATCTCTTATCGAATTTTTGTACAAAATATGGCATCTAAATATGCACATTACATGTCTTCTCTTTTTTATATACAAAATCTGGCATCTAAATATGCACATGTGACATCTCTTATTATATTGTTATACAAAATATGGCATATAAATATACACATGTTACATGTCTTATTAGTTTTATATAAAAAATTTGGCATCTAAATATGCACACATGACATCTCTTATTGGATTTATATACAAAATTTGGCATCTACATATGCACATCACTACAAATTTACAATATTTCATATAACATATGTAGAAAATTTTCAAAATTACTCTACCATATGTAGAATGATTCAGCTATATAGCACACAATCAATCAAGGGCACCTTCTAAATTAGCTCTAACCCTTATTGTATCAAGTACATTTCCCTGTGATCAGATTCACACAGTTTAGACAACTTCATGTTAAGAGACCTACCATGATATAGTATCAATTGAATATTGTTTGCAAAAATAACATTAGAGTAATGAATAACATTTTTGTGTGTCTCAAAATCCTCAAATAACCATGTGGTAGAACTCTTGATAGGGTACCTACATTTAATTGTAAAGACAATTTAAAGTCAAAATTGATAGATTATACATGACAAATTAACTTAAATAGATATTCATGGCAGGGGACAAAAATATACTACCTTCTAATCCATGTGCCTATCACAATGATAAATCTTATTGGGTACTCAATATCCTTATCATCAATGACTGTAGCTATTAGTTTCTTTTTGGACTCAATACACCGACATAGAAAGTAATATGTTTCTTCATCATTATTCTCATATACAATAACTGCATATACATGAACTTCATTATATAGAAATATAAGTTAATGGAAAAATTGAAAGTAATATATTTCAACCAAGTATTAAATTGATAACTTAGTACCTGGTTAAACTAGGTCAGATACATGCTCAAAATCTATTGATGCTTCAACCTAGTTGAGTTGTAGTGTTGTAGGGAGTTAATATGAATCAATTGGATGCACAGGTCTACAAGACCATTGGTCAAACCACTCTTTTGATTCACATTCATCACATAAATGATGCATATATGAAGAGCAAAAGCATGCAAGCTTTCTAGTATGAATAGCTAATAACATTGCATTTGAACTATGAAATGAATGTATCTCACTTGATCCTGTGAGTGTACAACAATCTTGAAAATTTTCAATGTTAGGTTCATGTATCAACCAAAAAAAATAGAAATCATAGAATTAGCTATATTACCTAGTCCCATCATAGAATTGCACCATTGGAAAATTATTTTAGCATTTTCTAATATTGCACCACCTTCTTACTTTAATTCCTCTCTACTAAGGGTTCTTTTCACAGATGCTCCATCACCATCATGCTCTCCCTTTCCATGTCCCACCTCAATGAAATTTCAAAAATGTTGCACTCCACTTGTCACATGCATCCCACTCAACCAATAAAACATTCTTGCATTTTTGAATTGTGTGGTGCAATTGTCTAACCATGTAATTTGTTGATTGTATCTTTCATCTCTTTCCCTCAAATTGTCATAGAAAAATTTGAAAGATCCTTGCATAAACTCTAATGAATGAGTTTGATCATCATTGATATAGAAGTGATACTCTCTTAATAATTTTCTTTCATCCTCTGCATTATCATGTGCATGAATAAATTTTGTGTACAAAAATTGACACTTGTATAGAGTTGCAATACATTGGTTGCACTTCATTTTGAGGTTTTAGTGTATAGTTTTTAATGAAGTCAAAAACTAACACAATTGTACCCAAGGGAAAAGTGTCCTCACACAACTTGAATTGCTCATCTAAACTCATAAACTATTTTCTCTTGAAACAATCTCATAAAATCAGCTACACATACATCACTTTTCACTAATTCACACCTCTTTAATTCTTTTCCATCTTTAACACCATATATAACTAACTTTTACTTTCCAAGAGAAACTAGTATCTTACCAATTTCATGTGTGATATCTAGATGTAGGAATCTATGAAACTTCTACAAATCACCACATTGAGGGAAAAAAACCTTTCAAACACATGGTCTTATAATAAATGCACCCATCATCTCATTTACATAGTACACTTGCAATAAATTCTCTTGGTGACTTAGGAGGTAATTGTAGACCACATTCCTGAAATATTTTGTTAGTATGAAAAGTACAATATATATAACAATAAACATCATAATGCATAGAGAACTCAACATGAACCCTACAACAACATGTAGTGCGTGTATGATTTATCTTAACATAGAATACTTTTGTCATCTCAAAAAACCTTTGGCTGAATTCATGGTGTAGGGAACCTCCCTAATTTTGATTTTTGGTATGTTTAGGGGTTATTTAGGTATGTGAGTGTGTTAAAAAATCTCCAAGAGTCATTGGAGTGCAACTTATCGAAATGTAAGAGCCAAGTTTCTCACTAGGTCTTAGGTTACTCAAAGTTTCTCTATGAGCCAAAAGTTTCTCAATAGGTCAAATAAGATTAGAGATGGGAAACTAAGAAATTTTATGGTATAAATATGTACTTGGTGTCTTATATATGGTCATAGAAAGGTTTTGGGTGAATCCATTTGACCAAAAGGGCCAAAGAGCAAAAGTTTCTCAAAAGTTGCAAAGTTGCTCAAATGTTGCTTGAGCAACTTTTGCAAATTTTACAAGAAATTGCAATTAGTAGTTTTGGAGGTTGTAACTACCCATGATAGGGTATATAAGAAGAGTAGATCATATTTTGAAGGGTTGGAAGAATTACCATCAATTTGTGCATGTGTGGGAGTACTATATGAACATTTTTGTAGAGTTTTTCATTGTTTTATGTTGTAGTATGATAGTGTACAAATTGGTACAAGAGATCAAGTTTATTTTTTTGGTAGATTATTCTTTCCTAGTTCTTACTCATATTAATATTTGTTTTGAAGTTCTAGGGTTTGTAAGTTATAGATTTTTCTTGTTGATTGGCTTGTGGAACATCTTCACATGGCTGTTTGTGGAAAAATAGTTCTAACCTAATCACCCACGGTGGAAAATGCATGAAACTAGGTGGGATGATAGGCTAGAATGTGTACATAGTGTTTTTTCTTTGTTACTAATTTTTATTTTTAGTTTCCAAGCTATGAGGTGATTCCTTAGTCTAATTGCTAGGAGTATGTGCTCTTAGACAATTTTATAGAAGATCTTGTAGAGCACACCCATGATCATGCTGGGTCTAACAAATGAAGTTCCTACAAGACATAGGATGTCAATTTTAATGTGAAAGTGGAATGGAGGTTTGAATTGGAGTTTGAAGAGCTTGGGATATTTTTGATTTATGATTGGACTAGAGGCCTAAAACAAAGGCTAGAAACTAGGGCTTAAGAGTAAATAGGGTTATGGGTGCCTTAAAGCTCTTAAAATTTAGATTCTTGGTATGTTAGGAGACAATTTTTTATAGGGTTTGTTTAGAAGAATTTGGACTATGGGAGAAAAACAAGGCTACTGGACCTAGAAGCTATTAGGCCTAATTAACCTAGGTGAAGAGATTGAGTTTTCTTTGGGGTTTGTTGTGACCAAAAGTGTTGAATGAGGTCAAGTAAGCCATAAAGGTATCTACATCATAAGTATACTCCAAGGGATTGGAAGTACAAGATCCTAAGTGAGGGTTAGTGATAAGCCTATAAAATTTGATTTTTATATTCAGCTACTATAATACTTTAGCCCATGGTTTCAATATATTCCCAAGCCATTTCTATACATTAACCTAATTTATGAATCATTAACTATTATAAATGATTTATTGATTAGCATTTGTATGTGTAGCTAGTTACTGATAAATTGTGATGAATTATTAAAATAATTGGTTATTATTGAAGCATAATTATCTTGAGGTTATTAACATATTTTTTGTGAGGTATTTGAGTCATTCATATAGCTAGGAAGAAGGAGAAGTAAGTTGACACTTGTCAATAATCAACAATTGCAGGAAATGTAGGAAAAGCAAAAAGGTAGTTTCAATAAAATGGGAATATATCACTCAATTCTTAATGAAATTAAGAATGGCTGATGGATTTGGAAAGCTAATTATAAGGTGCATAGATCATTTTGACCATTTGAGTTATTTCAAAATAGTTAATGAGCACCATGGATAAAAATTTGACTAAGTTAAAAGTGGCACATTTTTCAGGCAACAAAAAACCACTTTCAATAAAATGATCATAACTTTCACGTTTATTAATAAAATTCAAATTTTCAAAATGATATGGGAAGATAAAAAGGAGGAGAATAACTTTATAAAAGTGTTTGATCCAATTCATAATGATAAAGGAGAAGCATGCGTTTGAGTGGACTACTAAAAACGTGGAATAGAAAATCAACACACTTAGTCGTTAGTTGGTAGTATATAGTTCCTGTAGCCATTACTGTGCAGTTTCTTATAGTTTCCTGCAACCATTACTATGTGCTTAATTTTATTTTTAGAATTGTTATAGTTTATGTTTTGCAATGATAGAGTAGCTTAGAGAGTTTCATGGTGCATATACTTTGCATACTTGTTTCAAGTATACATCCTCACGTTGACAATTTAAATGATTTTTTCTCCATAAGAAAGATAACTATTCATTTTGGATGTCCAATCCATCTAATTAGGAAGCCACCAATTAGGGTTCTAGGGAAAAGGACTAGTAGGACTAGTTCCAAAGAAAGGGGAATTAAGCCTACACCAGACCACCTATATCTAGGAGGTATGTTGGTAGATGAGTCTTAGAGGTTTGGACTGGTGGAAAGACAAGAAAAAAGAATCATTGGATGATTTAAGAAAAAAACCTTAATTAGGAGTGGTTATTTGATAGAACCCTAGACCCACTGCATTAGAGTGATATCAAAACCTACTTTTAGTTGGAAGCCAAGAAGTTGACAGTATGCCACCCAAGGAAATGAAAAAGGGCACCATAGTGGATATGGTCAAAGATCTATTGGCCAAATCCAAATAGGCAGACATTAACAGAAATAAGAAAATCATAGAATGGGGAGATGAGAGTGATGAGGAAGATGGAAGCCTCACAGGGGAGGTATCTATAGGTAAGGATCCTGAGGTGGATCAGGATAAAAAGGTGTTCTTGGATGCTTTTAAGTCTCTTAATGAAGATAGTATGGAGCATATCCCTTACTACAAAAGTATCTTGAATGAGGATGAATTGCTAGATTGGTTGGAAGCCATTGATAACTAGCTTGATTACAAGGAGGGACAAGAGAAGAAGAAAGTCAACTATGCTAACGCTAGGCTCAAATGATTAGCACTAGTATGGTGGAATATAATGCAAGATGACAAGGTAGTAGTAGGGAAGAAGAAGATAGTGTCATGGGAGAGGATAAAGATTAGAATGAAGGCTCAGTTCTTGCCCACTAATTATGAGATCTAGATGTATAAAAAGGTGCAAGATCTAAAACAAAGAGACCTAATAGTAAGTGCCTATATTGAAGAGATTAATAGATTGAGTCTCAGAGCTAGAAGGAAAGAAGAAGAGGTGGCAAAGGTAACAAGGTAACTTAATAGCCTAAGGCAAGGGATCCAATATGATATCACCATGATGGCTTCTGGTAGTATCCACAAATGCTTTTTAAAGCTAAAAGGAAGACTAAGTCCTATCAAAGAGGAAGATGCAATAACAAATGGTTCAAAGCTAGAGGTTGATTTAAAAGAGGACAAAGTCCTAATAGGCCTAATGAAGCTCTATTTTTTGATAGAAGTGAAAATAATCAGTATAGGGGGTTATCTCAAAGAGAGGGATTCAGAGGAAAGGGATCACCTAGAGGTAGATTCAAGTCACAAGGCAGAGGTAGTACTATTTTTACTACTAGATGTTATAATTGTTGAAGAAGAGGTTAGCATAATCACCCACCCATAGGTTTCTTGATTTTAATCAATTATTTGTGGTGGAGTATGATGCTAGTAAGATAGCCATTGGAGTAGAACTAAGACAAGAAGGACATCTCATGGTATTCTTTTCAAAGAAATTAAATGAAGCCAAACAAAAGTACTCAACCTATGATTTGGAGCTATATGAAATAGTGTAGACCTTGAAGAAATGGAGGCTTTACCTCCTTCCAAAATAATTTGTGGTTTATATAGACAACAATGCCCTTAGCTTTTTGAATGGGTAGGAGAAACTAAATCAAAGACACCTCAAGTGGGTGGAATATTTATAGGAATTCACATTTGTGATCAAACACAAGAAAGTTGTGAGAAACAAGGTTGTTGATGCTCTTAGTAGAAGAGTCCTAGCCATATAGGAGATCCAAATGCAAAGTGTAGGAGTGAAGTATCTAAGAGTCCTCTACAAGGAGAACAAAGACTTCAATTAATTCTATGAGGTATGTATGAAATTTCAACAAGGTTTTAAAACTAATTTTTACTAAGTATATGCTGTAGGAGGGTTTTTTGTTTAAGGGACATTTGTTGTGCATTCCCTAATGTTCCATGAGCAAGAAAATCATCAAAGAAAAGCATCAAGGCAGCTTGGGAGGACATTTTGGATAAACAAAATACTAAAGAAAGTTTCTAGGTACTATCATTGGCCTTGATTGTAGACTGATGTAAGGAAGTTTGTGGAGCAATGCCATGTGTGTTAGAGGGCTAAAGGGCATAGTAGTAATGCAAGATTATACCAACCACTCACCATACCAAAAAGGCCATGGGAGTGCTTGAGTATGGACTTTATTTTGGGACTACCTAAAACACCTAGAGGGCATAATAGTGTGTTTGTGGTTGTAGACCATTTAAATAAGATGAAACACTTCATCCCATGCAAACAAAAAAATGATGCTTCACATATAGTAGGTTTATTCTTCAGGGATATAGTGAGGATCCATGGTTTTCCACTTAGCATTGTGAGTGATAGGGATACTAAATTCATAGGAAATTTTTGGATGACCCTTTAGAAGATGTTGGGAACCAATTTGTTCTTTTCTTTAGCTTGCCATCCTTAGTTTGATCAAAAAACTTAGGTAGTGAACAAACCATTGGGCAACTTATTGAGATGTTTGACCAAGCAACATGGTCAATCATAGGATCATCTCATAGGGTCAAAAGAGTTATCTTATAATGACTCAATCAATAGGAGAATTGAAAAGAGCCCATTTGAAGTTTTGTATGGGACTTATCCTAGGGGGATCTTGGAGTTGAGGGATCTCAACCTACATGACAAAAGGAGTGTACTAGGAGAGTCATTTATAGAGAAGATGAAGGAGCTGCATGAGAAAGTTACAAACATTGTAGAGATAAGTGAAAAATTATAAGACCAAGGTAGATTAGACAAGGAGAGACTTATAGTTCAAGGTGGGAGATCTAGTACTTTCCTATCTCAGGAAAGAGAGACTACAAAAGGACATCCAACAAAGTTGCAGATGAACAAGATAGGACCTCTAGAAATCCTGCACAAATATGGAAATGATAAATATGAAGTTGAAATTCCTCCTAACTTAGACATATAACATATTTTCAATGTGTATTACTTGTTTCCATACAAGGGTAATCATATTGATGCTCATCACTACACTGTTGTAAATTTGGAAGGGGCTAATTGGGTACAAGACTTACCAACACCTCAACCTTTACAAATAGATAGTATTGTAGATTCTAAGGTGATCAAGAAGAATAGGAAGGGTAACTAAAAGACCTACTTGGTGAAATATAAGGTACTATTAGATGCTGAGGTAACTTGGATGACTGAAGTAGACATACTGAAGCATGGGGTCACCATTGAAGACCTCCCAACTCAAGGGACTTGAGTTCTTTTCCCTAGGGTAGTATGGTGTAGGGAACTCCCTAATTTTTATTTTTTTTATGTTTAGGGTTTATTTAGGTGTGTGAGTGTGTTAAATAATATACAAGTGTCATTAGAGTGAAACTCATCCAAATGTAAGAGCCAAGTTGCTCACTAGGTCGTAGGTTGCTCAAAGTTGCTCATTGAGCCAAAAGTTGCTCAATAGGTCAAATAAGATTAGGAATCAGAAACTAAGGAATTTGATGGTCTAAATAAGTCCTAGGGGTCTTATATAGGTTCCTATAAATATTTTGGGTGAACCCATTTGACCAAAAGGGCCAAAGAGAAAAAGTTGCTCAAAAGTTGTTTGAGCAACTTTTGCAATTTTTGCAAGAAATTGCAATTAGTAGTTTTGGAGGTTGTAAATACCCATTCTTGGGTATATGAGTAGGGTAGATGATATTTTGAAGATTTGGAAGAATTACCATTAGTTTGTGCACGTGTGGGAGTACTATACAACCATTTTTGCAGAGTTTTCCACTGTTTTATGTTGTAGTATGACAGTGTACGGATTAGCATAGGAGATCAAGTTTATGTTTTTGGTAGATTAGTATTTTCTAGTTATTTTTAATATTCAAATTTATGATGGAGTTCTAGGGTTTTCAAGTTATAGCTTTTTCTATTAACTAGCCTGAGGAACATCTTCACAGGGCTATTTGTGGAAAATGGTTCTAACCTAATCACCCATGGTGGAAAATGCATGAGACTAGGTGGGGTGATAGATTAAAATGTGTACATAGTTTTTTTTTTCCTTTATATTTCATTTTTATGGTTAGTTTCAAGCTATGAGGTGATGCCCAAGGATGACTGCTAGGAGTATGTGATCATGGACATTTTTATAGAAGATGTTGTAGAGCACACCCATGATCATGCTAGGTCTAACAAATTTCCTAGAAGCCCTAGGATGTCAACTTGAATGTGCCAGTGGAATGAAGATTTTATTTGGAGTTTGAAGAGCTTGGGAGGATTTTGATTTCTAACTGGATTGGAGGCCTAAAACAAAGGCTAGAAACTAGGGGTTAAGAGTAAATTGGGTTATGTGGGACTTGAAGCTTTGAAAATATAGATTCTTGGTGTGCTAGGAGATAGATACAAGGTTCTTAAGTTTTTTCTAGGGGTTTTTTAGAAGAATTTTGAGTATGGGAGTAAAAAAGGGCTACTAGACCTAGAAGCCATTAGGTCTAATTATTCTAGGTGAAGAGATTGAGTTTTCTTTGGGGTTTGTTGTTACCAAAAGTGTTGAATGAGGTCAAGTGAGCCATGGAGGGAATGTACACCATCAGTAGAATCCAAGGTAGTGGAAGTAAAAGATCTTAAGAGAGGGTTAGGGTTCTAGGGAAAAGAAGGACCAGTAGAAATAGTGCCAAAGAAAGGGGAATTAAGTTTACACCAGACCAACTATACATAGGAGGTAAGTTGGTAGCAGAGTCTTGGAGGCTTGGATTGGTAGAAAGAAAAGAAACAAGAATCATTGGATGATTAGAGACGAAAACCTTAATTAGAAGTGTTTATAAATAGGATAGAACCCTAAACCCTCTATGTCATTTCAATTTGAGAAAATCTTTCAAGAAACATTTCATAAAATTGTGTTTGAGTCATATCCAAAAAATGTTTTATATGTGGCTCATAGTTTGTTTTTCCATTTCATCTTTTTGGTTTGGTAAAGCCCTTGTGTTTTCATGCCAAAAAGTTTCTATTAATTTTCTTAGTACATCAACAATAACTTTATCCTTATGTGGGAGTCTACCTTGGAATGACCAAAAAGAAGTCTCATTCTAATTCTCAAATTTGTCTCACCTCACCAAGGCTTTGAGTAACATTGTTCTACTTATCCTTACTGATTTACTTCTTTTTCTTACCATATGAGTTTTTTCCATTTCCTTTCCCATTATGGTTGACATGAGGACCCGTCAACTTGTATTAGCATCTTTAGTACATGCTTTTGAGCCAATAGATTTGTATGCATCAAAGAGATTTCAAACAATGCTTCTGTACATGAATGATTCACATATTCATGAAATTTTAAAGCAGAATGCAAATGGAATGAAAACAAGCTAATATAAATGCAAGAAACATTATTGAATAGAGATTCTATGAACATCCCATGTTTCCCTAACTAAAACCACTAGGATAGCTCTCAAACCAGCATCTTAGTGTTAGTTCTAGAATGAGAGTGTGCCATGAATGCAGATCTACAAATATGTATTCAAGATCTATGTGATAACATAGATTATATGAGTATGAAATAGACAAAAAATGTACTAAATGATGCTAAATAACATGAAAAGAATGCTAAAATGCTATCAAAATGTCATGAAATTGGTATATTAATAATGTGAAAATATGATAGCTCTAAATGTGCCTATAGTGCAGATGCCTAAAACTTGGGTCCTTTTGCTCTTGAATCTCCCTCCTATTTATAGGATTTCAGAAGGGGTTGGGGTAAGAATCAAGATTTTACCTTTGACTGGAGGATTGAGGTGAAACTAAAAATATCTCATAAGGGACCAAAAGGAAATGTCCAACATACTTACTTTATGAGGATAAAAGAGGATTTTTCAATTCTTTTAAATGTAAAAAAGAGGATTTTCACTTTTGAGAGAATAAATAGATTTTGTTGATTTATTTATTATTCCATTTATTTTCAATCTTTTGTATTTTATTTTTTCCCTTTTTTATTTCATTTTATGATTTTGTGAATTGTTTTCCTCTTTTTAAAATTGATTTAGGTCATTTTTTGATTTTATGGATGACCTAATGTAACGATTGATTTGAAAGTTTGTCAATTTACCTATGATTTAATTCCTAATTTGCATCCTTTAATCAAAGTTGTGTTGTTTATGTCTTTGCCAATTTTTGGGTGTCTACCATATTAGCTCAAAGACTATCTTGACTCTCTAATTTTAGGTCAAATTATGATGATTGGATGTCTAGTTGATGATGTTTTGATGTTTCAAGGTTGATACATGATGTCTAATTGTTGATACTTGATGTCTAATCATCATTGATTTTGTTGATTCAATATTTCTCTTTTGCAATTTTTTGCTTCGATGCCCTAGTTTTTTTTGGTTTTATAGTTGAAAATTTTGGCCAAGGTAGAACATTTTTGTCATTTCAAAAAAAAATTATGCCTCGGTTTAGATGCCTTGGTTTAATATGGATATACTACTCCTTTGGAAATGAAATTGGAAAATTTAATGTATAAAAATATTGAGAGTCTAATTTTATTTTTGAAACAATGGGTAGGAAATTTTGAATGAGTATCGCATAGGTTATGTTTGATGAAAACCATGTTCAAGATAATTTTGGTTAAAAGATTATAAAAATGGCTTATAATGTTTGACAAGGTTATAAAATTCCCTAAAGGGGGGCTAAATAGGTCAAAAGACCATTTTCAATTATCATTTTCACATTCCCCTTTTGCAATTATGACTTGGAGCTCTAACCCTGCGAAGATGGTTGTCTCATTTCATAAGCATAGGTTTGAGTGGGGTTGTTGATACAAGCATCCCACTGACTACAATCCTTTGGTGAGTCATCAAGATCCTCTATTTTTAAGATTTTTAGATTGTTACATGCATTCATTCGAGTTTTGCATGGATTTTCCATGTGAATGTTGTACTTTAGATGTTTTATCTCTTTTGATGATTGATATAGTTCTTTTAAATTCTTTTAACACATTTAGCTAGTAGAGTAGCGCATCTACATGCTGAAATAACACTTTTGAAACCCTAGATTTATGACAAAATAATGCATAACTTAGTTAAACAATGCATATGTAGGTTTTGTACCATATCCAAATATTTTAGTGCATGTAGATTATCTTGTAGCACATATGAAGCATTAAATAATGCATTTGTGTGTAGGTTTTGCTAAGAAAAATAATTGTGTTGAAATAGGATGTTTTATCATATATTATTGATGCCATAGTGCATGTGCTTGAGATAGTGCATTTACACATTTAAATAATTGATATGACCAACTAAACAATAGCTTTGTAAATCATGGCACATTTCCAAATTTCCATAGCACTTTTAGAGATCTACATAGTGTAGACAATGGTTGAGATGCAAAAGTTGAATTTTGAAGTGCATATGATGTATAAAACTATGTAAACAAATGTTATAGTGCATATGAAATCTATAGTAGTGCTAATGAAGATTTAAATAGCACAAATAGGTTATGTAATATCAACTAAGTGATGGAAGTAGGATCATGATTCTATCTAATGGAAAATGTTCATAATAGGTCAAACAATTGGGATCCTTTGTGCATAGGGTAAAATGTAAGATCAATCAATTGATGTCAGATAAGTGAAAAATAGCGCCCCCCTCAGGATATAGAGTAGGGTAACTTAACATGTCCATATTTGGATATAGATTATGACAAATAATAGGTCCAAGATAGAACCATTAGATGAGTAGCTAGATAATTGATAGTTGATTGATGTAGAATAATCACTTATGATACAATAATAATGTAATTGTTTTATTGTTCAATTTATAGGTATGTAGGCATAAGCTCATGGTACAAGGATTGTATCCATGTCTATTAGAGTCTATAGGTAGATTATCCATTGAGGAGCATCATGTTATTGAGAGGTGTGGATCCACTAATCTGTTAAAAATGCCTCAGTTTTGATTGAACATAGGGTTGTTGATAGCTGTGGCCAAGTGATGGGACTCAGACCACAATACCTTTCACATGCCCATGGGGGAGATGACTATTACCCCTAAGGATGTATATAAGATATTTTGGATATTGATAGTGGGAGATTTGGTATACTATGATTAGATGGTAGATGGGAAAACATTCCATAATGTATTTGGGGATGACAACATTGGAGATGACAACATGTCATGGTTTCAAATTTTGGAGTATGATCTTTTGCTAGCTTTGTTGGCTAGATTGATAGGTAGATTTTTGTTACTAGATAGATAAGGTTGAGGATGTCCAGTTGGATGGGGTCATATAGGATATGATTGAGTAGCCACAAAGATTTACATGGTGTAGTTGTATATTGGCTCATTTGTATCATGATTTGCATCAGGTTATGTATTCAGGTGCCTTATCACTATTAGTAGGGTTAGTATTATTATAGATATGGACATGCGAGCATCTTCCTATCACTCAGCCAATTTTTGTGTGATAGGGACTACAGAACATGCCATACATGTATACTTATCCAAGTGTTATCATGCAGCCCCATCTGGGCAAGATAGAGTATTGGCATCAGATTTTGGATGATCTTGATGAGTTGATATGGTAGCCATAAAGGTTTACTGAGGCATGGGCTAAGGATGATGATGAGATGGTTTATTTCTTTGGTTTGTGATAATTTCTTGGTCAGAATCCCTTAGTGATAGAGAGATTTTGCTTTAGGTGGGTTGTGAGATAGTTTGGGTAGTGGTAGGGCATGCCATAGGGATCATCACATTATGCTTATGTATAATCATAGAGGCGTGGGCTGACCTTGAAGTATGAGGCCTATTGGGAGGCATTTTTGTAGATGATAGAGACACTAAAGGGATGGATACTAAGGGACAGAGTGGCAGATGTAAGAATGGAGGGTGACTATGCATGATGGTTCAGAGAGCACGCATTCTCGAGGTACATAGATCCAACAGATCCTATTCCTCATATTGATAAGTAGTCAAGTAGAGGAGAGGATGGGGATGATGTACAAAGGCCAAAATTCTCACCGTCTCTCTAAATTTCAGATTTTTAACCATTTCAACAAGAAGTTGGCATCTTCCACTTTGATTTAAATGTTCAAAATAGTTATTCCAAATCTTTTGAACAATTCTCCTACAATTTCGTTTTGATATTTTATCAAGCATTGGATTCAAAATATTTTCATCAATGTCAATTAGAAACTTTGGTTTTCTACAAATTATTCTAGGAGATGTTGATGTACATGCATGCTTTATATTTTCATTACTTACATCATGTGTATTCATCATTTCAACTTTAGATATCACATTAGGGGCATTAGGTGACATAAGTGTATTTGTCATAATCATTTAAATTGGGGTATGTTGAACATTTTTATTAGTCAAATAAAGTGTGTTTGCAACATCAATATCAATAGGTAGATTTTCATCACTTAGATTGGAGGCATTTGATGATGTACCTTAATGTGATCTCCTCATACACTCCCTTGTTTTTTTTACCTTTGTTGCATCTCATTTTTCAATCATCTATCTCTTGTTATTTCCCATGATTGTAGATGAAAATTACCCTACAAACAATAACATGAATAAAATAAACAATAAAATACAAAAATAAAAAAATTTGCATGATTATTTTATGATCAATCACAAGATACTAACATAAAATAAGATGTTGGCACATGAAAAATATAAAATTTAGTATCTCCAAGCACAAAAACCTTACACTTGCATACTTGGTATAGAAATACATATGAAACATCAGTAGAATTTGGTGGACCACACTAAAACAACATAATAACCATTGACATGCTATTTTATTTATATTTTTTAATAACCCAATCGGGTTATTGAGTTCTAACTGCATTATCTATATGGATAAATAACCTAATTGGGTTCTATATTACTACTACACAATGTTAGATTGAAGGAGGGAGGGAGTGATGGAGAGAATGTGAAAGAGAGGGTGAGGATAAGATAAAGAGAGAGAAGGGGATGCAAAGAGGGAGAGGGAATAAGAGAGAGGGGGAGGAATGGGGTGCGAGAGAGAAATAGAAGAGGATAGGCAAAGAGAGAGAGAGAGAGAGACGTAGGATAGAGAAAGGATTAGGGGATAAGAGAAAGATAGATAGAGGGGATAGGAGAAATATAGAGAGGGGATGTGTGTGTGTGTGTGTGTGTGTGTGTGTGTGTGAGAGAGAGAGAGAGAGAGAGAGAGAGAGAGAGAGAGAGAGAGAGAGAGAGAGAGAGAGAGAGAGAGAGATTAGGGGGTATGATAGAAAGAGTGAGAGAGAGATGGAGAGAATGAGGGAGAGAAGGGGATATGAGAAAGAGAGGGAGGGTATAGGACAATGAAATAATGATTGACAAAGAGATGATGGGATGGAGAGAAGAATTAGAGGATATGATAGAAAGAGTGAGAGATACACGGGGATAGGAGAGAGAGAGGGATGAGAGAGTGAGATATAGAGATGCAAAGAGAGAGATTATGAGATGTGATAGAAATAGTGAGAGATGGAGAGAGATTATGGGATATGATAGAAAGAGTGAGAGAGATGGAGAGAATGAGAGAGAGAAAGGGATAGGAGAAAGAGAGGGAGGGTAAATGAGAGAGAGGGGGGGAAGAGAGATTTGGGAAAAGGATAGAAAGAGTAAGAGAGAAGGGGATAGGAAAAAGAGGGAGGGGGGATAGGAGAGAGAGAGATTATGGGATATGATATAAAGAGTGAGAGAGAGAAGGGGATAGGAGAAAGATAGATTGGATAAGATAAAGAGAGAAAATGAGAGAGAGAGAGAGAGATTGATGGAGAGCGAGAGGATGTGATGGAAACAAGAATTGGGAGATATGATAGACATTTTTTTAGTATAATACATAACCTAATCTCTCTCTCTCTCTCTCTCTCTCTCTCTCTCTCTCTCTCTCTCTCTCTCTCTCTCTCTCTCTCTCTCTCTCTCCCCCCCCCCCCCCCCCCTTAGTCTAACCTTGAAAAGTAATACAAAACTTGATCGGGTTCTACAAAACTTGATCAAGTTCTGAATGCAATTTTTATTTTTATAACCCAATTAGGTTATTTAAATCCAAAAAACTTGACCAGGTTATGGTTTGGTGATAGCCTAGGAAAATGACCCAAAGGCTTGGGAGATTGTTTTCCCTCCATTTTTTTTCCTTTGGACATTTTTTCATCTTCTAAGTTGAATTATTGTCTTTGCCTTCATTAGGTATGCTAATGGTGAAGTGGGTATCTCTAAAATCACCACCATAATCTTACATATCTTCTTAGCTTTCTAACCATATAATTTTTTCTTTTTTTTTGGACAACATTAACATTGCAAACTTCAATTAATCCTACCAATTCCTTGACATTCCTCATAGACATATGTTTACCATTTTTTTAATAACTTTTTATATACTTAACCAAATTCAAAATAAAATACATATTACTTCTCTACACTTTATTAAATACACATTTAATTTAATTTAATTTTTTCCATTTTCAATTATTTTGATGCAAGTTATGCTCAGCAAATGAACATGTACCAAAATTTTAGGGTGTAGTCTATTCAATAATTCATAACAAAAAAAATACTTTATAAAATTATAAAAAAATACAAAAATTCTAGATATGACTCGTACATATCATCCTACCAAAGGGATAAGCAAAATACTAAATATAACTATGTCTTTTGTGTTGCACACAAAAACAACTATGTTATATTTTCTAAATAAATTAGGAACTATTTCTCATGTGCGTAGGGTTTGACCCACCTAATCTTATCCATTTTGTAAAAACTGTGGTAGTTTAGAAAGTATATTTAGAGTAATACAATTTATATGTTTTACGCAACTTAACATTTTTAGTGGATGACCCTCAAATGTCTTGTCCAAGTTCAGGTTTACTTGATTTTAGAAAAAAGGTGTCCACTTGTACCCTCTTTTTGTGTACCATCTTGGTGCACTTACCCTTCAATATTAACTTTTACTAAAATTATGAATATTCAAGCTTGGGAATGTTTTAATTTGAATTTGAAACTAAAACATTACCTTCAAATTTGGAGTCAATCCCAATCAATCCTCATGGTACCACATGTCACCTCACTATTGGGCAATCAAATTAGTGTCACTGCTCCATCAAATAATTACTTGCCACTTTGTCACATGTCATCACTACATAACCTCAGGACCTACACTCACCACTTTTCTGCATGTCATCATTGCATAACCTTGTGACCTTTATGGTAGGACTTGCATAGACCCTTGTGATGTTCCACCCAAAAACTTTGTAGCTTCATGACTTATCCGGTGGTTTACTCTTTAACTATTGCAAAGCCTTGACTAAATGCTAGCCATTAGTCATGACTTCATAATATTTCTTGCAAACCCTACACCTAATCTTGCAAAATACCACTTGAGCCACTAGCATAACTTCAAAGCCTTTTCTTATTAGGCCTGCTAACTATTTTCTACATCGCTAATTTGATTGGTTAAATAAAACCAATCAACATCCATTTTAGCTCCTTCATTTTGATTTTACCTTTCTATAGCTAGGTGGGCCCCACCATTCTAAGTTCCCCTTCAATATTAATTTTTATTGAGCTTATGGAATATTCAAGCTTGGGAACATTTTAATTTTAATTTGAAACTGAAACATTACCTTCAATTTTGGAGTCAAACCCTATCAACCCTCATGGTGCCATGTGTCACCTCACTATTGGCCAATCAAATTAGTGTTAGTACAGCATGAAATGCTTACTCACCACTTTGTCACATGTCATCACTACATAACCTTGGGATATACACTCATCACTTATCTACATGTCATCACTACATAACCTTGGGACCTTTATGTTAGGACCTTCATAGACCCTTGTGATGTTCTGCCCAACAACTTTGTAGCTTCATGACTTATCTGGTAGTTCACAACTAGCTATTAGTTGTGAGTTCACATCAAGCTAATCTTGCAAAATCTCACTTGAGCCACTGATGTAACTTTAGAGCGTTTTCCTTATTAAGTCCTATGATATCACTCCCTAATGACATGTATCAAACCTGCCAATTGTCTGATGCAACACTATCATGCCACTTGTTACAACTTTAGAGCCTTTTCCTACTTAAGTCCTATGATGTCATGTCCTGATGCCACATGTCTAACCTACCAACTGTAGACACCTAAATTTGATTACACCGCTTTAGTAATCCTATTTAGTTATCTCTAAAGGCATCATTAATTAAATTTTTATTTAATTAATCCTTTTGCCATCCCTTAGCTAATTAATTTAATTAATCATCTATAGTCCTAAACTGATAAATCAAATAACCTATCATTTATCAATTAAATCCTTTTCTCCTATCTAATTCCAAAAATCCCCATTTATTAAATAAATCTATTTGATAAATAAAATTCTCAAATCTAAAAACCCCTAACCTATCCCTAACCCCTTTTTTAGCCTAATCCACCCCATCCGCCCATACTAACCTAGCTTAGCCACTAAATCACCCACCCTCATTAATGCCATCCACTTGCACATCTCTAACATCTTTAATCTAATCCTAAACCCAAGCCTAATCCACCCCCTAATGTTGTCACATTCCCTAAGCAAGTTTAAGACTTTCCTAAACCAAACTAAAGTCTCCCCTCAAAAATCCCAACCACCAAGTCATGAGTGCTCTTAAAAACCATAAAAGACTCTTACAAGCCCACTCATGACTCTTACATCCATCTTTCACACTCTTCCCTCTTCCACACTCATTCCTCTTACATCTCTCTTACATACCTGACCCCACTCATCATGCCTTTAACCAACCCTTTACCCTACCCTCTCACACTCATCCTCCTTGTAACAAGTGTCACCTTCCCATTGGTGCTAAACAAGCACAATCCATGTGCTCTCCTTTGAGTGCATCCTAGCCCTCCTTAAGCTTTCATATCTCCTTGCATCTAAGCCATCCATCCCTCTACCCCTTGGCCTATAAATTGAATCCCCTCCCAAGCCATAAAAGGAGAACCATTTGAGTAAAGTTATCATGCCCTTTTGAGAGCCAAAATCCATACTCATACCCTTATAATGCCAAATTGAGAGCTCACAAAGCTACCAATTTGCTATTACCCATCTCCATTGAAGCCATTTTGAGCACTTGAGCATACATCCCCAATCCATAAATAGACACATTGAGAGAGCCTATCCATGGCTCACATTCTCATTTGAGTTTGTTTTCTTTTTGTCTCTCATATATGTTATGTTAGTTTAATGTGTAAATGCTTTCATTGAATTAGTATTTCCAGCATATTAGATTAGTGTATACATTTTGGCACGCTTGGTGGGACCCTGCTATAGGTTATTTTTTTCATCCATTTCAATCTACAATTTTTTTTTACAAACTAATAATCTAATGGTTTGTTGTTGTTTGAGTTGGTGCAAGGTGTTTTTGCTTGTTTTTGCAAGTTGAAGGACGCACTAGAGAGAAAGACATACCCTTTAAAGCCTGAAAATAATCAAGAAAACAAAAAAAATTTGGAAAAAATTTGTGTCCGTCAGTTCATTTCGTGTAGTGTCGTCTTTGCAGATTGGCATCTCCGCCTATCGTCTGTGTAGAATGCCGTCTGTGAAAGCTCAACTATCATCTTCGCCCACTCAAAATGTCGTTTGCAAGTTTTGGCGTCTTCACCTATTTTTGGTAGTCTGCTCTGAAACTTAAATTATTGTCTACGAATTTTGGCATCTGCGCAGATCAGTTTCTAGGAGTTTCAGCATATCTGCCTGGCTTCTGTCGTCTGCACCACCTCCAAAGCTCAAACTATCGTCTCTGTCACCACCAGTACTCAAACTGTCGTCTCTGCCGCCGCCAGCAGTCAAACTGTCATCTCTGTCACTGTAATCCATCAACTGTCATCTCTGACGTCGCCAGCTACCTTCTTCATCAGACTGTCATCTGCAAATTTTAGCATCTGCGCAGATCAGCATCTCTGCAGATTGGCATCTCTGCCTGTTGTATTATTTTCTCAAATTTGTCGCCTACTTTTTGGCTCTCTTGTCTAAGTCATTATTTTTGCATGTTTTCAAAACTCTAACAAATGAACCTATATGTTTAAAAACACCAAAAAAAAAACACAAACAATCAAACACTTCATTTGGAGCTTTTAAAATTGAACAAAACAGATCTCTTTTCCACATGCAATTTAGGCAAAGTTTGATTTTTGGAAAATTAAGAAACTTTGTTAAATTAAACACAAATTTGCAAAAATCAATTTGAGTTGTTCCTTGGACTCACCTCTTTTTTAATCACCCATCAATTCAACCATTGGTTGCAATCTCAGTGCCATTTATGGGGATGGGTCTACTTGAAAAAGGTGTTAAATGTTCCACAATCTAACTAACTCACTTGGTCTTTAAACGTTTTCTTTAACTTTATCAAAATTCTTAAATGACAAAAACTCTAGACTAAATCTATCACATTTCAAACTTTGGATTTTTAAAATTGAACAACTCTTGACGTGGAGGGCCTCTGGGCGCACGCTTGAAATCAAATCTCACACATCTTTTTTTTGGGCTTAAAAAAAAAATCGCACCAACTCTTGAATGCGTTAAAAAAAATTAATCGATACTTGACGTGGAGGGCCTCCGGGCATGCGAGTTTGCTTTTGTTGACTCTAACTCTTTTTCTTGTTTGCATTCTTTGATCGATTTACTTTTGTTGGCACTTTGAGTTGGAATTGAACATTGTCTCTTAAACATGAGTGCTTGCAAATTCTAGATTAGCACACATAAGAGTGAGTTGGTAAAAAAATAAGCGTGTTTTTTAGCCCAAGGTCATCCAAGTCTTCTCTCCCCTTGTCGTATTTTGAGGCCATCTTGGGTGCATAAGATCAGAATCTAAAACCTTGTTTCTTTTTAAGAGGCCTACTTGGGGATTTTATCACCCCTTGGACGACCTCAACTCCAGCGTTTCGGCGGAGTATAAGAATCGGGAGGTGAATCGAAAGACACCTCTCTTGGGATCAAGATTTTGTCACTCGGGCTAAGCCTTAAGGAACTTTATACCCTTGAGAAGTGAAAGAGGAGAAGTGGGTTACCGCTCCTCTCGGTTGTGTGACATCTTTTTGGTCTCATCTATGGATTTGGGCCTTACGTACCTTGGGTATATCGAGGACTCCCTAGCTAAACCAACTGTCAGCCTTGCAGACAACCATCTAGGATGTTTATGTGTTTGAAGTGACTGATCAAAACATTTGTAGAACATACACACTCCTTGGCACAAGTATCACATTCTGAGAACCACAAACTTCTATCTGGGTGTTCCTATCTATTGCTTGATTTTATTTTACTTGTTGAATGAATGTTTGCCAAACTTGGTCAATCCTAGCTTAGGGCACACTTAGCATAGTCACTGCCTATTTTAGAAGTTGAACAAGTTGAAGCAAAACAACCAGAACCTCCCAAAGCCAAGAAGATACAGGAATTTATGTCAGAATAACCAAAATCCAAGTAGAAGTTTCTCAAAGTCAAACTCAAGCCATCTCTAGCATACCAAGAACTTTCAGCCAAGAGAAAAGAAATAACACCAAGCCCGCGAATTGCCAAACTCCACAAAGTAGAGGACAAAGCTGCCGATGAAGCACTTCAAGAGGTCTGGTTAGAGCACACCATCAAATTTAGCCAACATCTAGGAGTTAATCCTGCTTATGCCTTACCAACTAGGCATGATTTCTATGATTAGAAACCCTTGTTTTTCCACATCTTCTTGGATAATCTTCACTTTTGAGTCATCTTTGTAGAAAAGCCAGCCACCTTAGGTTATCCCCTTAAGCATTATTAGCTCATCCATCTCATTTAGAACCAAACAATCTAGCTAGCAATCCAAAAATCATTCACATCCAAGCTTTCAAAATTGTTGTCACATTGCGAAAGTTTGCCATTCCTAACATCTTCTAAATCCACCAATCTCACCAAGGTTATCCCTTTGACAGAGCTTTGTCTAGGGTAATCTAGCTTTGTCACTTGTTATCCCTCATCACCTTGAGCTAAAGGTTGGGATCCACAAGTGGTCAATCTCGTGTTCTTCTTAAAGGATCATCAATCTATCCTTAAGTTGAGAAAATGACCACCAAGCTTGCACATAGGAAAGTAGACCTTTCATGCTTTGGAAACATATATTTGAAAGTTAGAATTCCCAACCCAATCCTCACTTAGGTTTGGCATATAGCTTTGCCTCAACCTAGGAAATCATTTGCATAGAGAAGCCTTCCCCCTTTGCGTCCATCAGCATTGTTGCATCTCATCCCTAGGAACATTCTGCATCTTCATGCCACTCGTCACTCGCTTAGCCAAGAAGAAGAAGGAAACAATGGAGCCCTATCATTTGGATCGAATAGCATCACCCCCCTTGAGCAGTCAGCCATCCTTCAGCCCAGAGAAAGCTATGCCATCACCTACTGACATTGAAGCTTTCATGAACCAATCGAGAAATGTAGTATTGGTAAACGCCATTATAGACAAGAACAAAGAGACAATCATGGCTAATTTTCGAAGGGACAATGTAGGAACCTTTGACTTTGGAAGACCTCCTGCATTATCAGATCCATCTCACCCATTGTTTGGGCAGTTTCCACCACCCATAGGCTCTTATGATTCAAATTATCCTCAATATGTGCCAAAAGAAGAGCCTCAAGCCAATCCTTTTGATCCAACAGACCCAAACATACCATCCTCCACCCAAGTTAAAATCTCCATTCCACAAGCCAACCCAGCCACCACCACGCCATCCTTGGTTCATACCTCTCCGCTCCAAACCCACTTTACCTAAAACACCTCACCATTCACTCCCTTCACTATTGCTGTTGCTGCTCTCCAACCCAGCCTTCCAAATCCACCCACCTCCCAAATTAGTGCTAGCAGTTTTGGCCAACCTCAGCAATATACAACAAGGATGCCACCCATGGGGCAAAGTAATCAACCTTTCATCACCCCCAGCTTGGTCACCATAGCCCAAAGCACAATCCCATCATTTCCATTAGGTCCTTGGAGCTCAGTGCCATCAACCACAAATCCACAAGCTGCTACCCTCAATCCACAAAGCTATCATACCCCACAAGCTACCACCAATGTTTTGCCAAGCTCTCAAGTGACCCAAGCTCCTGCCACCACTCTACCAAGCTTTCAAATCCAGCCACCAAGCTATCAAATCCCATCAGTTCCATTCCCAAGCTTTCAATTCCTACCACCTCCACCACCAACTAATCCATTACCTCCTATTACCAACTACTTTTCAATGCCACTTCTAGGAGGTAATCCACCACCCCAGCCAACCACCAATTATTTGCAGATACCATCCCAAATGGGGGCACAACCCACATATATTGGTCAAACCCCACAAGCCCCCCGATCCTTTCCCCAAGCTTCACAACCATCTTATACCTTACCTCCACAAAGCAATCCATTTATCCCACAACCAGCTTATGTTCCTCAATCCCAACCTCAAATCCCATATCAACAGCAAGCCTCGTAGCACATGCAGCAATATGAACCACCTCCACCTTAGCAACCCGTCATCCACCATGCAGCTGCCCAAACAATGTACAATCCCTATCAGAAAATCCCTTATAGCCATCCATATTCAGTGGCCCCATCTAGCACATACCTACCTCAAGGCACTCCTACATTGGGGGCACCCCAGCCATCACCTATCAATTTAGAATGGGAACAAATGAAGACATCTCTGAAAGCCATCCAAGAAGGGAATGATTTGAAGACATTCAAGTTTGAGACTGTGTGTCCTTATCCATTTGATAGAGCCATTACTATGACTCTATTCCCCAAGCATTTTGAGGTACCTAAATTTGACAAATTTAGAGGAAAAGGAGACCCAATCACCCACATCAAAGAATTTTACATGCACTACCAAGAAGTGGCATACAGTGATGTCTTCCTCTTATGCCTCTTTCCCAAAAGCTTGGCCGAGCCAGCTCTTGAATGGTTTTATAGAATCCCATATGGCACAATTAAAAACTTTGTTGAATTGTTTGAGGCATTTGTAGCCCAATATGCCCATCTTGTTGAAACAGAGTTATCAATAGTTGACCTTGTCCACACTAAGCAAAAAGGTGGAGAAAGCCTTGCTGAATATCTGTAAAGATGGAAAACCCTTACCACCCGCATATCCTGCACTTTGCCAGAGCACCATGTGGTGAAAATGTTTATTGATAATGCCCATCCTAGCTTGGCTCACCACATGACCATGAAATTTTTGTAGACCTATAAGGATATCAAAGAGAAAGGAATGATCCTTGAGCAAGGACTCATTAAAAATGGCGTGGTCAAGATTTACAAGGAAGCCAACCAAAATCAATCACATTCCAATGACAAGTCTAGGTATTGGAACAAAAATAAGCGCGTTGCAACAGATGGTGTCATTAACACCAAACATGTGAATATTGTTGGTCCTTCTCAAAATCAGTCCAACCCACCATATCAACCAAACAATCAACAAGCTATCAACTACCAATAGTAGAATAACCAAAGCTATCAAAACCACAATACAAGACCCAACTTTCAAGGGTCTAACAATCAGGCTAATGCCATCAATATAGCTGCAGAGAAAAAGCCCAAGTTCCAACCTGCACCTAGAAACTATACACCCCTTGGTGAGCCATTGTATATCATTTTTGAGAAATTGGCTAAGGAAAACCTCATCAAATTTCCTCCTACCCAGTAAATTGACCCAAGCCAATCCAAAGCTGCATGGTACAAAGACAATGAGTACTGCAAATTTTATAGGGTAAAAGGTCACACCACCCTCAGATGCATGAAACTGAAAGATTATGTGCAGGACCTCATTGATCGAAAAGAAATCACTGTTGGTGCCCAAACCTCTCCCAATGCAGGCTTATAGATCTATCAAAATTCTTTTCCTCCTCACAACAACCAAAATCCTGGAAAAGCACCTATCCAAGCCAACAACAACAACACCAACAACCGCTAGCCAAACCAACAGCATGGGAAGAACACTGACCACACTTCATCCTATATAGACTATAGTAGCCTTATAGGTTGTATATTTGAGAAATAGCCTTCTGTCAATGTTATCAATATCTGAGGACCAGAAAATGAGTGTGCAATCACCACTCGAAGAGCGCAATTTAACATCGGAGGCCCATCAATTTCATCAGCTCCATCAAAAATCCGGTACAATATCTTGGAACACCTTGGGAACATGCCAGCCCAAATCTCCATTTTAGACCTTCTCTGCACTAGTCCTGTGTACAAAGACATCCTTGATAGTGCTCTCATAGAATCTTGTGTCCCTTCTAATATCAATGCTACTAATTTTTGTAATCTTGTTGGACACCTTTCATCCTCATGTGCCCTATTTTTCAAACCCACCGACATACCCGTGGTCGAGCCAGATCACACCCTTCTGCTTCGCATAGCCATCATGGTATCCAATTTTTCCATGAAAAGAGTAATGATAGATAATGGATCAGCCTTGAATATTTGCACCCTAAAATTCATAAAACAAGCTGGGTATACTGAGGCAGATATGATCAGTGAGGTTATCACCATCAAAGCTTATGACAACTTGGAAAGAACCACAGAAGGAACTATTTTGCTGCCAATCAAGGTTGGGCCAGTCATCTAAGAGATAGTTTGCCATGTTATTGATCTAAACCTACCGTTTAACATACTCCTTAGCCACCCATGGATTCATGCCATGAAAGCTGTTCCATCCACGTACCATCAGTGCATCAAATTTCTGCATCAGGGCACTGAGGTGACCATCCATGCCGATCTAGAACCCTTTGCTTACTGTAATGTAGTTGAAGCCTCATATACAAATCATTTCCCTGGAATTGATATCGATACAGCCATCGCCAGCTCATCCCACACTTGTAATGACCCAGAAACCATCCTCACCTCCACCCTATCTACCGTGAAGATCAATAACAAAGGCTGTGGAGAGTATAGTTTGTCAGATGCATTTGCTGTCGAGGCACTCCCACTTGATCCACATGCCCATGGACGATTGACATATCAAAAAGCTAAGGAGATTCCACCTCCTCAATACAAACAGTTTGGCCCAACAACCTTTGTATCCTCAAAAACCCCTCTTTATGAGGAGCTCACTCCAGATATCAACAATTGGTTACATAGGGATGCACCTCTAAGAAATCAAGCACGCCTTAATCACTTTAGCTAGAAGTCTCCCCAAGAACATAAGCTCATCACTAACAAATGGAACTATCAAGGTGGTGGTCTAGGACCAGAAGAAAGAGGCATGCAGTGCTACATCGACGCACACAAGTAGGAATTGAAGTTAGGTCTTGGCTTTGGCATACCCACAACTGGGGGCACCAATGAGAACGGTCATGCTTTTTTGAACATTCACCACGACCTCATCAAAATCAAAGACATTCCTGAGGAACTTGAAAAGAGAGCCTACGATGATATCCCAGACCAAATCTCTCTTAGAGACTCTGTTCTCCAAGAACTATCCATCCATTTCATTGACCTACCACTTGCCCACCCACAACTCATAGATTGGGACCAACCAATCATCATACACATTGATGAGTTCACATCAGAGGAAGCACTTCTAAGATTCATGGGAGTTGAAACACCTCACAAGAAAACAAAGCCAAATTCTGCCTATATCTATAAGCTAGATCTCAAGGGGTATTTTGGAGAAAATTCCCAACCTAGTTCTGATACACCCAAAACTGGAACTAGGGTGAATCTAAGACTAGCTAAAGCAGCGAAGAAAGCCCCTCAACAAGAAAATCTAGAGTCACAAGAAGAACATGAGGATTTAGCATTGCCTCCTCAAGTTAACTAACCAGAAGTGTCTTCTATTCTAATTGAGGATACTTGAGAAGTCAACATCGGTTCTTTAGAGATCCCTAGACTTGTTCACATTGCTGCATCCTTATCACAAGACCAAGCTGACCTCCTCTTTGAGGTCTTAAAAGAGAATATTGGCCGATTTGCATGGTCATATTAGGACATGCTAGGACTTGATCCAAAGCTTGTAGTTCATCATCTTGCAGTCAATCCAAAGATCAAGCCCGTCAGACAAAAGCTTAGAAAATGCACCCCAAGGTGGCATTACTTGTCAAAGATGAATTAGAAAGAATGTTACCTACTAAGGTTATCTGACCTATCGACTACTCAGAGTGGATCTCCAACATGGTCCCTATCACTAAGCCTTCTAGTGACATCAGAATCTGCACTAATTTCAGAGATCTTAACAAAGCTTGTCCAAAGGATGATTTTTCCTTACCCAACATAGATATGATTGTAGATCTTACAACTGGACATGAAATTTTGTCCCTTATGGATGGATTTTCTGGGTATAATCAGATCAAGATTGTAGAAGAGGATCAACATAAGACAACATTCACTACCCCTTGGGGAACCTTTTGCTACACCATGATGCCTTTTGGCCTAAAGAATGCTGGGGCTACCTATCAAAGAGCTATGACAACCATTTTCCATGATCTTATTTATAGCATTTTGGAGGATTATGTGGATGATATCCTGGTCAAATCTCATACCTTCATGGATCATCTTGCTAACCTGGAGAAAGTCTTTGATAGGTTAGCCAAATATGATCTCGTGATGAATCCCAAGAAGTGTGTCTTTGGGGTCACATGTGGCAAGCTTCTAGGCTTTATATTTTCTAAACGAGGTATAGAGATTGACCCCAAGAAGGTCAAGGCTATCTTAGACATGCCTCCTCCCCAGACACTATGACAACTTTGCTCTCTTTAGGGAAAGCTTCAATCTGTTCGGTGCTTCATCTCCTAGCTTGCAGATAAGTGTATGCCATTTTCACATTTACTGAAGAAAGATGAGAACTTCAAGTGGGATCCTTTATGTCAGCACAACTTTGACTAGATCAAGCAGTATCTCACCAATCCCCCTATCTTGGTTCTACCAGTTCCTGGTCATCCCCTGATTTTGTACATATCGGCAACGCCTATTGCTCTAGTGGCACTTCTAGCACAGCTTGATGACTACGGTAGAGAAAGAGCCATCTACTATATCAGTAGAACCCTAGTTGGTTATGAACTCAATTATACTCCTATGGAAAAAGCTTGTTTGGTAGTTGTTTTCTCAACTCAAAAGCTTTTCCACTACATGCTAAGTCATACCATCCAACTAGTCTCCAAGATTGACCCTCTCAAGTATATGCTCTCCAGAACAACACTTACAGGCCGTTTGGTCAAATGGGTTATGCTCCTTAGCAAATTTGACATCTAGTATGTGGACAAAAAGGCAATCAAAGGGCAAGCTATAGTAGATCACCTAGCTGATGCACCTCTAATAGATGCATATCCTTTGATCATAGAATTTCTAGATGAGCATATCTGTCTAATTGAAGAATAGCCCCCATGGAAACTTTATTTTGATGGCTCATACACATCTCATGGATTAGGGGTAGCAATATTGTTGGCTACACCTCAAGGAGATTACATTCCAAAAGCCTTCAAGCTACAATTCCCTAGCACCAACAATATAGTAGAATATGAAGCTCTTGTAGCAGGATTAAATATAGTTGTAGAATGGAATATCACTGAATTACAAATCTTTGGTGATTCTCAGCTCATCATCAAGCAAGTCCTAAATGAATATCAAACCAAAGATGAAAAGCTATTACCCTACAAAGAGCTAGTTGATCAGCTAACCTAGCATTTTATAAAGCTTTAGTTTACACAAGTACCTCGAATGCAGAACAAAGCAGCAGATGATATGGCTACTATTAGCTTGCTCTTGGAAATTCCCCAAGCAACTACATAGTATGAGTTTTTAGTCGAGTAGCTCCTCACACTCACCTATGTGAATAAAGACTCAAACCGCGTTTGTATCTTGGTTGGTCCCCAATCCCCTTGGTACCATGAAATTCATGCTTACCTTAACGATGGTATCATATCCTCTCACCTCACACGTACCCAATGCCAGAACCTCATCTGAAAATCATCCTGCTATGTCATCATAGCCAATACCCTATATTTTTGGGGTTATCATGATACCCTCCCTTGATGTTTAGATGAAAATGAGGCCGCGATGGCATTAAAAGAAGTACATTCTAGACTTTGCGGTGCCCACATGAGTGGTATTGTCCTAGCACGATAAATCCTTAGAGCAGGCTACTATTGGCCTATCATTGAAGAAGACTCTTGTGACTTTTTCAGGAAGTGTCTCCCATGTCAGCAGCACGCAAATCTTGTGCACGCTCCAGCACAAGATCTACAACCTATTGCACCACCTTGGCCTTTTTCTTGTTGGGGCCTTGATCTAGTTGGAACCATCACACCTCTCTCATCTGATGGACATAAATGGATAATAATAGCTACATACTATTTCACTAAATGGGTGGAAGTAGTCCCCCTAGTCTCAGCTATAGGAGTTTAGGTCTCCAAGTTCATCTTGTACCACATTGTTTGCTGCTTCGGCATCCCATCCACCATCTTCACTGACCACAGAGATAACTTTGAAAATCTCAACATGGAAGAATTATGCACTTCCCTCCGCATCCATCACCTCTTTTCTAGCCCATATTTCCCACAAGGTAACGGCCAGGCAAAGGCAACTAACAAAACCCTCCTAAAAATCCTAAAGAAAGTTGTTAATGATTCCGGCCACGATTGGCACCTACAAATAAATCCAACTCTATGGGCCTATCAAACCTCCTTCCGTACATCCATAGGAACAACTCCATACTCCCTAGTCTATGGTGCCGAAGTGGTACTACCCATAGAGGTTGAACTTCCCTCCTTGCACATATCTTTGCGAGGGAAAATATCAGATGAAGAATACAGAGTAGCTCAGCTCACCTAGCTAGATCTCTTAGACGAGAAGCGACAACAAGCTTATGATCATCTCATAGTCTATTAAAATTATCTCAAAAGGAATTTCAACATGAAGGTGCTCCCATGAAACTTTCAGCCAGGCGACATGGTCCTCAAAGAAAACATGAAAGTCCAAGAAGATCGAGAAAAGAAAGGCAAGTTTGAACCTACATGGCTTGATCCTTATGTTGTCACTACATCTTTTGGCTCTAGAGCCTATCAGCTATCTACACCAGAAGAGGAAATCTTGAATGATCCTACTAACATCATTCATCTCAAGAAGTTCTATGCTTGAAGATCCTTGGTATATCTAGCTTTTGAAAAATACAAAAAAATAGTAAAGAGAAATAAGTGTCCAATGGTGAAAACTTGGCGATTCAAGCGCCTTGGATAGGTACCTTGGTGAAAACCTGATAATTCAGGCACCTTGTGTACTAAGACTAATCCATTATCTATCACTATCCTATCCCTCATCCATTCACCCACCATCCCATAAAACACCTGCTTGTTCCCTTAGTGTTCCAACCAAATATCCAAAATCTGATGAAGCTTGTAAATATCTCTTGTATAGCTTGTAAATCTTATACCTCAGCTTGTAAATCTTGTACCTAAATTTGTAAATCTTGTACCAAAGCTTGTATTATACCTTGTAAATCTTGTACCATAGCTTGTATATTTGAAATCTTGTCCAAAGCTTGTACCATATTCTAGCTTGTAAATAAGCTTGTACCCTATCACGTGCACACACAAAGAACCCCATTTTCACTTAAGCTTTTCACAAACCATCTACCTATCCACCTATCAACTATTATAGACATCCCATCCTTCACAAATATTTCCATCTCACAAAAACTAAAACATGAACAAACTTGTACATTTGTAACATATCTTGGTCCGTCAACTTGTACATCCTCTTTAGCTTAGTACCATTGTATCTATCCAGTGTTCATGTCAGTTCCTTCTTGATCAATATCTTGCACACATCACACAACCCTTGGTTAGCTATTCCAATGCATCCTTTAGCTAGATCTCCTGTCACCAAAGTGTTATCCTTCTTAGTTTAGCTTGCCAGACACATCACTCATCCAAATCCATCAGCATATGTGCTCTTTGATAGATCCTTGCAGGATATAGCTTTCCTCATGTTTGATCTTGGTCCATTAGTACCTCTTCCTACCCATCTCGTTGACAAATGACTCTCTTTTGGATTTTTGCTTTCTTTTGATTTGGGATCTTCCCTTTTGGGTCTTGAAAATATCTTTTCCAAGCAATCTCCTTGTTCCCTCCTCAAGGTTGCCATGATCTTCCATATCATGGTATGCTATGAATGGGGCAATCAGAGTGTAAGGTCTTGATCATGTCTTTTTCTTGCTTTCTTTTTCTGCTTGTGGGTTACCCAGTGTCATTTCCACGTTGCTTCCTCTGGGATTCATGTGTGATACTGGGGCAATCCTTGCGTGTTTGTTTCGAGTCAGTTCGTCAATCCTTTGGACAGTTGGTGAAAAGGCCTTGATGTTCTTGGTAACCTTGGTAATTAACCAACAGTCCTATAGAAAATCTAGTGCTCAACTACATGGTGGTACTTCTCTTTGAAGTATCTCCCCCGCTCAAAAAAGCTTCAATGGATTCCCTTCATCTCCATTATCCCCCATCCATCTCCAGCATCTATCACTCCTCCCCCAGCTTATGCATCAGTATCTCTTTGGATCACTCCTCACGCTTAGCTTTAGGGATCCACAATCCTAGTCTTAGGGATCCACCAATCAAATCAATCCACCAAGCCTCATCTTTCGAGATCCACAATCCTAGTCCTAGGGATCTCTGAAACCCATCTTCTGCCAATCTGACTCTTTGAAATCCTGTTGCATCAGCTTTATCATCCCCATCATCCATCTACCTATCCTAGATTCCTTTTTATAGCATTCTGCTCCTCCATCCCCCCCCCCCCAATCCTAGAAAGTCTTAAGCTTGTGCATCTGGTTTCCCTTTATCATTCTCCCGTAGTGAGAGTTTGAGCTAATTTGGCCCCTCCTATTTGCCAATTTGTATCTCTGCTCATCTCAATTTCTTGTACTTTTTGAGAAGTTGTCAAGCCTCATTTCTCTCTTTGCTGCCTTCTTGAGGGGGCATCATCTGAGTCTAGTCTGTCCTCTTCTTATCCGAGACTAGGGCAACATTGTTGCTAAAACATCTTCCTCATGTCGTCTTCACTCGAACTTCTTTGAAATAGTGTTGTCTCAACACCTAAATTTGATTACACCACTTTAGTAATCCTATTTAGTTATCTCTAAAGGCATCATTAATTAAATTCTTATTTAATTAATCCTTTTGCCATCCCTTAGATGATTAATTTAATTAATCATCTATTGTCCTAAATTGATAAATCAAATAACCTATCATTTATCAATTAAATCCTTTTCTCCTATCTAATTCCAAAAATCCCCATTTATTAAATAAATCTATTTGATAAATAAAATCCTCAAATCTAAAAACCCCTAACCTATCCCTAACCCCTTTTTTAGCCTAATCCACCCCATCCACCCATACTAAACTAGCTTAGCCACTAAATCACCCACCCTCATTAATGCCATCCACTTGCACATCTCTAACATCCCTAATCTAATACTAAACCCAAGCCTAATCCACCCCCTAATGTTGTCACATTCCCTAAGCAAGTTTAAGACTTTCCTAAACCAAACCAAAGTCTCCCCTCAAAAGTACCAACCACCAAGTCATGAGTGCTCTTAAAAACCATAAAAGACTCTTACAAGCCCACTCATGACTCTTACATCCATCTTCCACACTCTTCCCTCTTCCACACTCATTCCTCTTACATCTCTCTTACATAGTCAACCCCACTCATCATGCCTTTAACCAACCCTTTACCCTACCCTCTCACACTCATCCTCCTTGTGATAAGTGTCACCTTCTCATTGGTGCTAAACAAGCACAATCCATGTGCTCTCCTTTGAGTGCATCCTAGCCCTCCTTAAGCTTTCATCTCTCCTTGCATCTAAGCCATCCATCCCTCTACCCCTTGGCCTATAAATTGAATCCCCTCCCAAGCCATAAAAGGAGAACCATTTGAGTAAAGTTATCATGCCCTTTTAAGAGCCAAAATCCATACTCATACCCTTATAATGCCAAATTGAGAGCTCACAAAGCTACCAATTTGCTATTACCCATCTCCATTGAAGCCATTTTGAGCACTTGAGCATACATCCCCAATCCATAAATAGACACATCCAGAAAATAAGAGAACAATCTCATTGAGAGAGCCTATCCATGGCTCACATTCTCATTTGAGTTTGTCTTCTCTTTGTCTCTCATATATGTTATGTTAGTTTAATGTGTAAATGCTTTCATTGAATTAGTATTTCCAACATATTAGATTAGTGTATACACCAACTATCTAATGTATTGCTATCATGCCACTTGTTGCATCTATCCATGTGTGTCCATGCATGCTTTGATGTCATGTGTCAAAGCTACCAATTGTCTATTGCATCGCTATCATGCCACTTGTTGCAACTTCAGAGCCTTTTCCTCCTTAAGTCCTATGATGTCACTATCATGCCACTTGTTTCAACTTTAGAGCCTTTTCCTACTTAAGTCCTATGATGTCATACTGTCAATCCTACCAATTGTCTATTGCATCACTATGTCACATTGTCAAACCTACCAACTATCTATTACATCACTATCATGCCACTTATTGCATCTATCTAGTCATCAAAAAGCTTGCTACATGGCTATCATGTCACTTGTTACATCTATCCATTCATCAAAAAGCTTGTTGCATTTCCATTTATGAACCTAAATTTAGAGGTTCCCCTAGCTAACCAGCCCTCAAGACCCACTCAAGCCCTCCACCTTTTTGATAAAAGAATATACTTATAATTATATGGAGTAATTGTAATTATCACTGTGTAACCTTGGGACCTCTATGGTAGGACTTGCATAGACCCTTGTGATGTTCTTCCCAACAACTTAATAGCTTCATGACTTATCTAGCAGTTTACTACTAGTCATTTGTCATGACTTCATAATAAGCTAATCTTGCAAAGTCTCACTTAAGCCACCAACGTAACTTTAGAGCCATTTCCTACTTAAGTCCTATGATATAGCACCTTGATGGCACATTTCAAACCTACCAACTATCTACTACATCACTATTATGCTAGTTGTCACAACTTTAGAGCCTTTTCTTGCTTAAGTCCTATGATGTTGTGCCCTGATGCCATGTGTCAAACCTACCAACTATCTTTTGTATTGGTGTTATGCCACTTGTTGCATCTATCCACGTGTTCCCTAATGCCATGTGTTACAACTACCAACTATTTGCTGCATCGCTATCATGCCACTTGTTGCAACTTTAGAGCCTTTTCCTTCTTAAGTCCTATGATATCACCATCATACCACTTGTTACAACTTTGGAGCCTTTTCTAGCTTAACTCCTATGATGTTACACTATCAAACCTACCAATTGCCTACTACATTGCTATTTCATGCTATCAAACCTACCATCTATCTATTGCATCACTATGTCACACTATCGAACCTAATAATTGTTAGTTGTATTGCTATCATGCCGCTTGTTGCATCTATCCATTCATCAAAAAGCTTATTGTATTGCTATCTATGCATCAACAAGCTTGTTGCATCTTCATTCATGAACTTCAATTTAGAGGTGCCCCTATCTAATTGGCCCTCAAGACCCACTCAATCCTATGTTGCATTGTCAAACTTACTCATTATCATGCCACTTTTTGCAACTTCAAAGTCTTTTCCTACTTAAGTCCTACGATGTCATGGTGTCAAACCTACCAATTGTCTATTACATCATTATGTCCTGCTATCAAACCTACTCACTATCATGCCACTTGTTGCAACTTTGTAGCATTTTTCCTTCTTAAGTCCTATGACATCATGGTTTCAAACCTACCAACTATCTATTGCATATCTATGTCACATTGTCAAACCTAGTCACTATCATGCCACTTGTTGCAAATTTAGATCCTTTTCCTACTTAAGTCCTATGATGTCATGGTATCAAACCTACCAACTATTTGTTGCATCACCATGTCACATTGTCAAACCTATTTGGTAGCATTCCACTTGTTACAACTTTAGAGCCTTTTCTTGCTTAAGTCCTACAATCTCATGGTTTCAAACCTACCAACTATTTGTTGCATCACTATGTCATACTATCAAACCTACCAACTATTTGTTGCATCACTATGTCATACTGTCAAACCTAGCAACTATCTGTTGCATTGCTATCATGCTATTGTTACATCTACCCATTTTTCAATAAGCTTGGTGCATCACTATCATGCCACTTGTTGTATCTATCAATTTTTCAACAAGCTTGTTGCATCTCCATTCATGAACTTGAATTTAGAGGTTCTCCTATCGATCCAACCCCCAAGACCCACTCAAACCTACCAACTATCTATTGCATCACTATGTCATGTTGTTGAGCCTACTCACTATTATGCCACTTGTTGCAACTTCAGAGCCTTTTCCTACTTAAGTCCTATGATGTCATTGTGTCAAACCTACCAACTATCTGCTGCATCGCTATGTCACATTGTCAAACCTACTTGCTATCTTGCCACTTGTTGCAACTTTAGAGCCTTTTCCTACTTAAGTCCTATAATGTTGCTATCATGCCAAACCTACCAACTATTTGTTGCATCTCTATTATGTTCCACTTGTTACATCTACCCATTTGTTGCCACTTGTTACATCTATCCATTCTTCAACAAGCTTGCTGCATATCACTATAATGCCACTTGTTGTATCTATCAATTCACTATCATGCCACTTGTTGTATATATCCATTCATAAATAAACTTTCCACTTATTATATCTATTCACCCTTATGCCACTTGTTATATCTTTCCATCGGTTAACAACTTTAGAGCCTTTTCCTGCTTAAGTCCTAAGATGTCGCTATCATGCCAAACCTACCAACTATCTATTGCATCACTATCATGTGCCACTTGTTGCATCTATCCTTCATTAACAAGCTTGCTGCATATCGCTATCATGCCACTTATTATATCTATTCTTGTTGTATCTTATTGTATCTATCCATTTGTCAACAAGTTTGCTACATCACTAAATTTTAATTTAGTCAACAAGCTTGTTACATCTCTAAAGTTGGTCAACAAGTTTGTTGCATCTCTATTCATGAACCTAAATTTAGGGGTGCCCCTATCTAACCAGCCTCCAAGACCCACTCAATACTTCCACCTTTGTGATAAAAGCACACACTTATAATTATATGGAGTAATTGTGTATAAAAATGCCAATGAACCTCACTTATCATTGAATGTGGGACAAATATGTCTAAGCTCCCTCAAGAAAATAATGGAGGCTTTCCAAACATTCTATACTCAAACACATCTTATTTCATCATGAACTAGACAAGCTATTATCATTGATCCATATGACTTGGAGAATGCTAGATTAGAGGTATATATCCATTCATCAATAATCTTGTTGTATCACTATCATGGTCAATAAGCTTGTTGCATCTCCATTCATGAACCTAAATTTAGAGGTGCCCCTATCTAGCTAACCCCCAAGACCCACTTGAACCTACCAACTATCTATTGCATCGCTATGTCATGCTGTCAAACCTACTTTCTATCATGCCACTTATTGCAACTTAAGAGCCTTATCCTACTTAAGTCCTATGATGTCATCATGTTAACCCTATCAACTGTCTATTACATCACCATGTCACATTGTCAAACCTACTTGCTATCTTGCCACTTTTTGCAACTTCAAAGCCTTTTCCTACTTAAGTCCTATGATGTCACTATCATGCCAAACCTACCAACTATCCATTGCATCACTATCATGTGCCACTTGTTGCATCTATCCATTCGTCACCACATATTTTATGTATCCATTCATCAATAAGCTTGCTACATATCACTATCATGCCACTTTTGTATCTATCCATTCGTAAATAGGCCTACCACTTGTTATATCTATTCACTATTATACCACTTGTTTTATCTATCCATTCATCAACAAATTTAGAGCCTTTTCTTGCTTAAGTCTGATGATGTTGCTATCATGCCAAACCTACCAACTATCTATTGCATCATTATCATGTGCCACTTGTTGCATCTATCCATTCGTTAACAAGCTTGCTGCATATCTATCTCTGTTGTATCTGTCCATTTGTCAATGAGCTTGCTGCATATTACTATCATGCCACTTGTTATATCTATTCCTATTGTATCTTCCCATTCATCAATAAGCTTACTGCATCACTAAATTTAAAGTTTTTCAACAATCTTATTGCATCTCTAAATTTGGTCAAGAATCTTGTTCCATCTCCATTCATGAACTTGAATTTAGAGGTGCCCCTATCTAACCAACCTCCAAGACCTACTCAATCCTTCCACCTTTGTGATAAAAGCACACACTTATAATTATATAGAGTAACTATGTATAAAAATGCCAATGAACCTCACTTCTTGCTAAATGTGAGACAAATATGTCTAAGCTCCCTCAAGAAAATAATAAAGGATTTCCAAAAATTTTGTATTCAAACATGTCTACATTCATCACAGACTATATAAGCTATTATCAGTGATCCATATGACTTGGAGAATGCCAGATCAGAGGCATCTATACATGTTAAAAAATGTCCAACCCCCTTAAAAATGGAAACACAACCCAATTTACCCATTACTCTATTATTTCAAAAAGAATGCTCCCTTTGTTTGAAATGCATCCATTTGTATTCACCTTTGATTTGTGCCTCATCACACTATATCCATTTGAAGTCAACATAACATCTATCCACTACCCACATATAACCATCTCTCTGTTAATTGACTTATCAGATTGTTTGTGAAATGATCCATATTTTTCCTTGTGTTTGTGTGAGCCAATTTACAAAAAAATGCAATAAATGGAAATATATCACACTATTTATAGTCACAATGAGGGTGATAGGAAATTGCCTTATTGGCTCAAGATTTTTTCCATTGATGAAGAGCACTTAACACATTATTACAAAAAAGATTCATGACAAAAATTTCACTTAACAAACTTGCAGACACCAAAAAATTGGAAGACTTAAAACAACACAAATATCAATCTAGCAATACAAATTGAGAGGAAAATAACAAAATTTCAAATCAAGAATTACATTAGGTCATTAATCAATCAAATCATCTATCAAATCATTAAGACCTAAATCAAATCTAAAAAGAGGAGAAAAACAATGCAAAATCATAAAATTAAATTCAAAAAAGGAAAAGGAAAAAGATAAAAGTTTGAAAATAAATAGAACATTTATTATATCAATAAAGCCATTTATCCTTACAAAAGTGAAAATCCTCCTTTACATTTAAAAGAATTGGAAAAATCCTCATTTATCCTCAAAACTAAGTCTATTGGACTCTTCCTCCTAATCCCTTATGAGATATTTTCAAGTTTCACCTCCACCCTCTAGTTAAAGGTAAAATCTTGATTCTTACCCCAACCCCTTCTGAAATCCTATAAATAGGAAGGAAATTCAAGAGCTAAGGGACCCAAACTTTAGACATCTATACTATAGACACTTTTTGAGTTATCATCTTTTAGCATTGTCATTATAGCAAGTTCATGTCATTTTGATAGCATTTTTAGCTTTCTTTTCATGTTATTTAGTATCATTTTTGCACATGTTTAGCTCATTGCATACCATTTTAATAGCATTCTAGAGTTGTTACCCACATATAATCTGCATTTTAGTCATAGATCTTGCATGCATTCTTGTAGATCTGAATTTTAAGTATACTCCTATTCTAGAGCTGTCATTGAGATGCTAGTTTGAGAGCATTCTTAGTGGTTGTAGTTAGGGAAATATGGGAAATTTGTAAAGTTTATATTTTGACAATGATTTCTTGGGTTTAGTTTAGTTCATTGTCATTCTATCTACACTCTAAATTAAGTCTCATGAATATAGAAATATACTGTGTACAAATTGGTGCCCACTGTGGGGCTTCGTGTTAAAGCCTCTTTGTTCTTCAAGTTTTCTTGCTAATATTTTCTTTTTCTCTTAGATCTATGTTTTTCTTTGGTTTTTGGTGTAGATTTGATTGGTTTTAGGTTCTACAACATTTTGGAAGCTTCATAACAAAAACAACAAACTCTCAAAGACTTTCCTAAATGCACAAAGGCCGAATCTACAAGCTTTCTGATGCTACAACACTTTTGAACTCTATTTTAATGCTTACATATAGTCTTTTAACACATTTAAATATCTATGTAGTATATTTAAGTTTGTAGCACATTTAAATATTACTATGTACAGTGCATTTAAAGTTTCCTATAGTGCATTTGTAACTTCCTGTAGTGCATTTGATACATTCTATAACACAAATTCTCATTCCTATAGCACATTTGATAAAAGTCATAAATTGCTAAATCTAACTTCTAGATTTGATTATTGGTTTCTTACAGGTCTCTTCCAAGCTAACGAGAACTCCTAGACTATTGATAATGTGTGACAAGAATGAAGACCCTCATAAATGCACATAGCCTTTGCTAACATCGAATTAGGTAAGTGGACCTCAACCCTTTTCAATTCAACATATGACAATTCTAAGTTCAAAACCTAGTTTAATAGAAATGTTTGATCTCACTAACCTAAATAGGAGTATGCCTATGCTCTCAACTCTTTTGAGTTGATCAGAATGCTTGACCTTCTATAAATATTAGTTATAATCAAATGAGGAAAGAACTCACACATAGCTTAACTAGGATCTCATTGTCTCTTGTAGTATAAGGGCTTGTAATTTAACAACTATGTTTGTTGTGTTTGGGAGGTTAGGATACTAGGGATATGTTCTCACTCTCCTAGAGTGATCAAATTCCCAAAACTATTTTTGAGTTACATTTTCCAGCTTTCTACTACCTGTAGGATTACTCAAAGATACAAAGGTTACCTCTCGAGTTGCTTTAACAGGGCCGGTGAGAGGGAACACCTTCCAATATTGCATTCTCAATTGAATGCAAGCACCCCATGTTCAAAATATAGCTTTCCTATAATATTCCCAATAGGGATTGCACCAAACCTCCTTAGGATTGGTGGGAAGCTCTCTATCACAAGAGAGGTAAATTCGAACATTGTTGGTTAAAAACTAAAACCCACTAGCCACCAACTCTACACAACCTTGTTAGGAAGCCCTTTTCTTCCATTTTCTAGGTGCGTGCAATTTTATTTTTACCATTGTTTCTACTATTATTGTGCTTGGATGTATTTAAAGCTTAATAATAAACTCTAGTTTAGATCACAGTCCTTCTAAGAGATGTAACTATAAACTGATATTAAAAAATCAAATTCAAAATAAGAACGCTCTTGAAGACCTTGAAATAACACATTTATTGCTTAAAAAAAATGCATTTGGCCCATCCTATGATGCATTTGAACTTTTTTATAGCACATCTGACTATAGAGCAATGCTTCTAAACATTTAAATAGTGCATTTTCTCTTTAACACTGTGCATTTGATACATAAAACAATGCTATTGAACATTTAAATAATGGATTTCCTCTTTATTATAGCACATCTAAACATTTAAACAATGCATTTTCCCTATATAAAAGTGCCTAGTGAACATTTAAATAGTGCATATAATTAATGAAAGAGTGTATTTGAGCAATCCTATAGTGCATTTGAGGAAAAACTTAAAAATCTACATACATGACACTGCCAAACAAACATCAGATTCAGATACCCTTTTTCCTCATTGACATTTTCCAAGATTGATAGATTCCAAAATTGACTGTAACCATTTTTGAAACAAGCAAAGTTACAAGTTCCCTTTAGAGATTCTTAATCTAATAGTAATTATTGCTTCACCTCACTTATCATGTTAGAAATGTTTGAAGACATACATCCATTACCTACCCGACTTCACTAAAGTGAGCTTGTCATTATCAATAGTCCCAAACATCTTTTAAAATTTAGCTTGTTACTCCAAATGAACCACAGTCAATAGAAACCCTCATATTGATAAAATGCATAAGAGATAGAGGAATCTTATCCATGTCTCATGCCACTTTGTAAAACTAGTGTAGTCACAAAACCAAAATGATCACCCATATGGATGAGTGCCAGAATAGCCAACATAACCATCAAATGCACGAAATATCTATATCTTGTTGAACCTATCACACCAAATTTTTTTTCATTAAATACGGTTACTTAAGAGTCATCCTTGTTCAATCAAAATTTTGAACCTTTGGCCAAAATAGGTTCATCCAATGTGTGGGATGAAAAAAGCATCAAAACCAAAATTGAGGACTTTAAGAAAAATCTTGAGCTTGTTGATATCATGGACAAGATACTTGAAAAATACAAAGAAAATTACATACTAGAGTTAGCACAACAAGGTCAAAAAATGCCATTCGACTTTGATGTAACCAATCTTAAACGAGATGTAGAAGAGTCACCTTTAGATATTGTCACACAAAAAATATAAGACCTATAATTGGAAATGGAAAGGATGAAGTGAGGAAAAATACAACCTAAAAAATTTAGCCTTGAAAAGGTGTGTCCTCTTCCATTTGATAAAAGCATTACCTTCACACCTTTCCCTCATAATGTGCAGATACCAAAATACGATCAATATTTTGGTACATCGGATCCCCAAGATCATCTTAGATAATTTTATACTCTAAGCATGGAGTTTGTTCATGACATGAAATATCTAATGTGTCTATTTCCTAGAGGCCTTGAAGGGTAAGCCATGGAGTGGTTCTCCAAGCTACCCTCTAACATTAAGAACTTTGATCAATTGGCTTCCATCTTTATAGCCCAATATTCTTATAATATTGAAAGGGAAGTTATGATGATCAATTTATGTAATGCAAAACAACTTCCCAAAGAATCATTCAAAGCCTTCCTACAAATGTGGAGACACCCATGAATTACCGACTCCAACTCCAAGGGCCTAAAGACCTTAAGACTACCTTAAAGAATGCTGCCAAAGTAGGAGAGACCTTGATAAATAATGATATCATCAAGTTATCAAATGATGGTAAGGGTTTCTCAAATAACTCTTCATAGACTCACAATTCCTCTAATAGGTCCACTAATAAACAAGTCATGGTGGAGAAACAACAACAAAAACATAGCCAATGATGTGGTGGTTGAAGCTAACATGTCAAACCGCAAACTCAACCCCCTCCAAATTAGGAGTATCCTATTATCAATAACATCAACCCAAACACACCTTGACAAGATAATGCCTGTCCATTTTACCGATGTAATAAAGAAAATCCCTTGACATCTAATCAACATCTCACTTATAATCAAGCTCCTCCTTCGAGAAGATATCAGTCTTCTGACATACCTAAGGAGTATACACCTATTGGGGTGTCTTATGAGAGTGGTTTGAAAACCCTCTTGGTTGATGAACTCATTGTACTCCCCGAGGCCAAACCCTATGAACTGCAAGTTAAAATGAAGTGGTGGAGTGACGAGTATTTTATTTTTGTGCCTACCACTAGAACATGGGGCACTTAACAAATAATTGTTTCACCCTTAAGGGGGCCATACAAAAATTAATCAATGATGGAACTCTTGAAGTGAATAACCTAAAAAACAATGAAGAACATACGACCTTCAAGAACCCTTTCATGAGCCACAAAAAGGGAGAATCCTCTCTAGCTAATTAGAATGCACCTCCTCATAATAAGGTTAATTATGCTCATCACTATGATAATACCATCAACATGATTTCCAGATTTGATGATGCCATAAATGTCATCATAATTAAAGATAAAAACAAGAAATAATCATCAAATGCTATTACCCAAGGTGAAGCCTCTAAAGTTATTTTACCAAGGCCTATGACAAATATTGATCATGCAACTATGAGTTCCTCCTTACCCAAATACAACTTGGTCAACCGGTTACTCAAGACTCCCATCCATATCTCTATTTTTGAGTTGTTGGAAATTTCCCCTAAGCATAAAGAGATCCTCACCAAAGCCTTAGTGCCAAATGACCTTGATCTTAGTAGACTTAAAAACATGGTTAGCAACCTCATCGCCCCTCATTGTGTATCATTTTTTTCTCAAGATGACATGTCAACTATTCATCCCCAAAACTCCAAGTTGCACATTGAAGTGTTAATTCATAGAAATAGAGTTAAAATAGCCTTGGTTGATAGTGGAGTAGGACTAGAAATTTGTATATTGAATTTGGTAAAAGCTTTAGGGTATACAGAGGATGCTATCAGCCCCAAAACTAAAATCACCATTAAGGCTTATGATGATGAGGAGAGATCCTTGAAGGGCATGGTTATTCTTCCAATTAGGGTATGTCTGATTGTAAAAGAAATTGTTTGTCAAGTCTTGGACTTAAAATTAACTTACAATATCCTATTAGGGAGGTCCTCAATTCATGACATGCAAGATGTTTCTCCACCTACCATCAATATCTCAAATTTCCATAGATGATTCAAGAGGTGACCATACTTGGGGATCAAAACCTTGCCCAATATTGCAAATCCCTTGTTCCTCATAATAGGGAGGAAACTAGAATCTCAATAGATGACATCAATAGGTTCACATCAATAGATACTTCATGTTCCACTAGCCAAGATAATAACCACTTATCTACATCCACTAAGGGAAAAGAGAAAGTTGGTTGTTCAAGTTTTTCTCTTCCTTCACCATCATCGTCAAAGGATCTCAAATAGCCACATTGTAAAGAAATTGATAGGCTAATGAAAGAGTTTCATAGGAAGTGAAAACTACAATGAAAAGGGATAGGTGAGTTCTCAGTCTTATTATTTGACCCCCTTAGTTTCTTCAAAATCTCATGACAAACCATCATCCACTAGTAGACCTTACCATGCACATTTTGTCAAAGCAAGAGGTATACCTTCAAGCTCTATAGAAAAAATTAGTGAAAAAAATATTAACATCTCCCCTCACCTATATGGAAAAGGTTTTGATTTAATAAAAAAATGGGATATATGGGAGGTGGACCTGTAGGGAAAGGGAAAGACATCATTGAACCCCTAGTAGCAGAGTTTAGGTCTAACAAATCCAAAAAAGGGGTGATGTACAGTGAACAAGACAATGCACAAAGCACTCCTGAGTCTTCTCTCAAATACATTGATTCCTCCTCTTCCACCTTGGTGTGGGTTTTTAAAGAAAGGGATGGTAGTAACCAGAAAGTGGTTGACATTAAAAATATGAATCTATCCTTCCTAGATTCACATCACACGAGAGAACCACTCATGGACACCTCTAATAATGAAGATGATGATAATTCTACTAAGTGTGAATTCAAATCATCATCTGAAGATTCCATTCATGACAAAGAATGTGATGTTGTGCACATTCTCACATCCAATGGTTTTATTACATAAGAATCGACCTCTTGTCCAAAATTTACTTCACCAAGGGCTAGTGCACGTTAGAACAATTTAGAGGCTAATACAAAATAGACATCTTATCACATCAAATGAGGATGATGAACCTATTGAAGGGATTCAATTTCAAACCCTACTTCCTGACTTCTTTCTAGCAGAAGTCAAAGTCAAAGATGACTACTATGAGCCACTCACTAGCTCTACTTTTCTCGACACTTTAGAGGAAGCAGATGTCATAGACCTAATTGATGCATTATATGAACCATCTAATAAGGTCATGTCTTTAAATCCTACTAAACCCTGTCCATATTATGAATCACTCTCCTTAGTCCATTACACAACCAATCATCACCATGTTCCTAATTTTGATACTAACCACAATGTCTTCATCTACCTTAATGCAATTGAACCATCTTATCCATGAAGAATAGGAGAAATGCACATAGATGGGTCTGATATCAATCATCCTAGTCATACTAGAATAGGTCAAGCACATCAAAGCCTTAATGACCACCACCAGGTTATAATTGATCTTGAGAAAAGAATAGAAATAAATAGAAATGATGCATCCAAAGGTGAAAAACCAACTGTTGGACACACAAATGAGATGATGGATCCTTACTTGAGCACTCAAATGAAAGATCGTCTATCCTAATTGAACCTACAAAAAAAGTCAACATCACAACAGAATAGAAACCAAACATCGTCCATTTGGCACAATCTTTAAATATAGAAGAAAGAAGCGCATTCATTCATTTCTTCAAAGAGAGGAAAATAAAATTTTCATGATCTTACACTGACATGCTAGGGTTAGACCCAACTCTAATTCTTTATCACATCAACATTTCTCCAGAGGTCAAGCTAGTTAAGCAAAAGCTTAGGAAAATGCATCCCCACATAGCTGTGCTAGTCAAAATAGAATTACAGAAATTGATTAGCACCAACTTCATCCAACCCTTAGCATATGCATCATGGATATCAAAAATTATGCCTCTATCAAAGAAAGATGCTATTAGATGCATTTTTATTAACTTCTAAGATGTAAACAAAGCATGTCCTAAAGATGATTTAGCCCTTCCCAACATTAACACAATTGTAGATCTGATAGCAAGTCATTCCATGTTTTCACTCATGGATGGATTTTTAGGGTATAATTAGATTAGGATAGCACCAGAGGACCAAGAGAAAATAAATTTACTTTTGCATGGGGCACATTTTGTTGGGATGTGATACCTTTTGGGCTAAAGAATGTAGGGGCCACCTATCAGTGGGCCATGACCACTATCTTTCATGATATGATGAACATTTTATGGAAGGCTATGTTGATGATATATTTTCCAAATCTCATACCCAAGAAGATCATTTCCCTATCTTGGATAAGATATTTACCTACCTAGAAGCATTCAACATTAGGCTAAACCCTAAAAAATGTGCTATTGGCATACAATCTAGCAAACTCCTAGGGTACCTTATCTTGACCAAAGGAATAGAAGTTGATCCTAGAAAGGTACAGGTTATAATCAACATGAAAAATTTAAGGACCTTGAGTTAGCTACGTTCTCTTCAAGGAAGACTTCAATCAATCTATCTCTTTATCTCTTAGTTAGCAGAAAAATGTGTGTCTTTTGCCCATCTCCTCCATAAGGACATAGTTTTTAAATCAGATGATCAGTGTCAGACAACCTTTGAGTTACTTAAAAACTACTTAATAAATCCACCTATGTTGGTACCTCCAGTATGGCACAAATCATTGTCACTATATATTTCCAAAATAGATAAATCATTTGGAGCCCTCTTGGCACAAGAAAATGACCTAGGAAAAGAAAGGGCCATTTATTACATTAGTCACACTTTGGTCAACTATAAGCTCAATTACACCTTTATTGAAAAGGATTGTTTAGCCGTAGTTTTTGCTTCCCAAAAGCTATGAAATTATCTTATGACACATAAGGTTAAGCTCATCTCCAAGATTGATCCCCTCAAGTATCTTCTCAACAAGACAACATTAATGAGAAGATTGGCCAAGTGGGTAATGATCCTAAGTGAGTTTGATATTGAGTATGTCAATAGGAAAGTAATAAAAGGAAAAGCCATTGTCAATCAATTGGTAGATGTGCCCATAGAGAGCTCAAATCCTATCTTAGCTGATTTTCCAGATATGCACATTCTTAAAACAAAGCCAATGACTTAGAAGTTCTATTTTGATGGTTCTTATACACAATGGTTCAGGCACTAGTATTTTGTTCATTACGCCTCTAGGCATTACCATCCCCAAATCCTACAAACTACTTTTCCCTTGTAAAAAAAACATGGTAGAACATGAAGCCTTGGTCTTAGGCCTTAAACTAGCCTTAGAATGAAAATTAACAATGCTAGAAGTTTATGGAGATTCTTAATTGATCATCAGTTAGGTAACCAACATGTATCAGACTAAAGATGAAAATTTATTGCCTTACAAACATATGGTTGACACAGTCAAAATATTTTTTTTTCACATTACTTTTGAAAAAATTCCCAGAGATAAAAAGAGAGTAGCTGATGCCATGGCCACATTGGCCTCCTTGCTTTAGTTACCAAAGTATCACGAGTAGTATGAGTTCTTAGTAGAAGAGGTGGTTCAACCCATGTTTACTCAACCTGATTCTATCATTATTTGTAATTTAGACACCCTCGATTCCCTTTGGTATAACCCCATCACCACCTACCTCTACAATAACACCATTCCCTCAAATCTCTCATGCAACCAAAGATGTAACTTCATTTGATAGACCTCATGCTACACTTTGGTGGCTACTACGCTGTATAGGAAAGGTCTTGATGGTACTTTATTTAGATGTCTTGAAAAGGACAAGTTGAGAGTCACTCTACAAGAAGTATATGTAGGGATCTATGGGTCACACTCTAGTGGGTTTACACTAGCAAAGAAAATTCATAGGATGGGTTATTTTTGGCTAACTATGGAAGAGGATTCTATCGACTATATTTAAACTTGCAAAAAGGGTCAAATTCATGGTAACCTTGTTCATGTGCCAACCCAAGAGCTCAACCCTTTTGGCCACACCATGGCCCTTTTATCAATGGGGTTTTGATTTAATTTGAGCTATCCACCCACCTTCCTCTGGTGAACATAAATGGATTATCATCTAAACAGAATATTTCACCAAGTGGGTTGAAGCAGAACCACTTGCTAACTCTACAAGGAAACAAATTTCTTCCTTCATTCTAAACCATATCATTTGTTAGTTTGGCATACCTCATGTCATTCTCATGGACAACACCTTGTACTTTAAAAATCAAATAATTAAAAAATTATGTGACAAATTCCACATTATGCACCACTCCTTGTTAATTTATTATCCCTAAGGAAATGGCCAAGCAAAGGCCACCAACAAGACCATTATTAACATCCTTAAATGAACCATCAATGATATTGGTAGAGATTGAAATTTACAACTAAAGCCCACCCTCTGGGCCTACAGTGTCATGCCCAAATTTTATAGGGCAAAAACACAACTATTTTTTTTTTTTTAAAAAGACAATCATAAGGGGTCACAAATTAGTGTATACATGGTGCAACTAGGTTGGTTATTAGTTAGGCATTCATACCACATCTACTTAGGGTGTCAAGTAATTGTTACATTCATTAGAGTATGGTCTATGTTGATACCTACTACTTTCACTTATAGAAGGGGATCCCTTTAAATGATGATTTAGTATAGAGTGATACAATTAAGAGTGTCATGCTGCATTAATAATTCCAATTGGGCCTTAGACATCACGTCTGATAGTTTCACAATGGGATATTATCAAATGGATAGTTCATATGTCATTACCTTCACCACTTTGTATTATATAACTCCTAAATACATATAGCTCACTTGCCTTCTTTGCTCCTCAAATATTGCATCTAAATATATAAATTACTATTAACGTATATAGTAAAATGAGTTGTACTTATCTTACACTTTATTTATAGAAGTAATATATAATGGCTAGATAAGTAAACAATTACCCTATTAATCTCTAACTGAATTAACACTCGCTATCATATATTAATTGTTCCACAACTCATCATTTATATGCTATCATAGTTATTATCAATTAACTATATCCATTCACAAAACATTATATTTTCTCCCCTTTATACTTAGCAACTTACAAGTGATTATTTACTAAATAATTCATTACTATATTTATAAAACTTATTTCCTAGCCATTAGATTCTTCAATCCATACTATATTAACTCACTACTAATACATGTTAGTAAATATTCTCTAACTAACAAGCTAGACAATTCTCCTCTTAGTCCTTAATAATATGCTCATTAAAATATTACCTCTCATTTAATTAAATTTAGGTGACACATAATGTATCATTTAATTCCTACACCATTGACCACTAATTATGCTATCTAAAGGTTACTTTGACCTTAACAAATTCTACATATAATAGATCATATGCTAAATAGTCTTAATAGCCATTTTACTCATTCAATATTCATAATAAAATTTAGTACATATACCCATTGCCATTAATTATAAGATCTATCTACATTATTAAATAATTGCAACATATTCTTAATCCCATAAATAGATTATTACTAATACTAACGTTTCATATATATCCTAACCACTAACTATCTCAAAACATTCTTATGTCTAACATAATTTCTAACTAACCTCTCAACTTATTAACCAAACTTAATACAATAATTCATCATATATTTCTCAAAACTAACTTTTACTAAATTTAATTTCTTTAATCATTTCTAATTTACTAATTGTCATACTTCCCATCTACTAACCTTACTACTAACTATCTTATTCCCATTAAAATTTCCCTTTTATTGCTACACTATTCCTACACATTTGATTTAATTATTATTATTTTACTATCTAAGCTCCACTTTCCAAGAAGCTACTCTCTCTCTCTCTCTCACCTCAATTCACATGCCTTACATGCCTTTTTGATTCATCTCAATAATGACAAGAATCTTACTCCTAAGTAAAATATAACTTGAAACCTTTTCAAACTAGGCTGACTCCTATACCTAGGTTGATGTCCTTGGGTGGTGGCCTATACCATGTATTGAGAAGTGATCCAACTTTTCCATTACATAAGAATGAAGTGGGATCACGTTTCATACATTTTATTCTTGGGGTAGATGAATTCTAGTCAAATTTCTTAGCATGGGGTGGAATGGTTTGACTTCCCTTTTCAATAGGTTATTTTATTTGGAGGGAAAGTGTCCTTTGAAAGGGTGGTTGATTTTCTTGGAATGATAGAAGGGTACTATGTTATATGTAATTTATTGTTTCTTATCATACTTAACTATATAGGATGGTTGTTTAGAGTAGGTGGTTCTAAGTTAATCTATGAATTGTTTTTATGAGACATTGACATGTCCTCAAGTGCATGAAATATATATATATATATTCAAAAAGTGAATTTCTAACATAAGGGTCACATGATGCTAATGAGCCTCCCCAACATAATTTATACATAGGTTTTCTTTTCTAAGACTTGGTTATTTTATTATTCCCCTTTGTTGTGACAAGATACCAAGGGGATATACTCTTTTTTAAAAATTGGTTTGTAATTAGAAGTAGGATATTTCTCCACTTCCCATACAATTTCCAGAGAACTAAATGTACATCTACAACAAGGTTTCACAATGACCCTTATGCATTTTCATCCCTTCTCACTTAGGAGACCATGACCATGGATTTGGTGCTATTGTAATTTGTATTCTTTAATCCTCTTAATTAAATGTTTGATATTATTTTTTGCATCTATCTAATCTAAAGATTTATTGGTACTTTAAAACTCAAAGTTTAACACACTGATTACATTGTACAAGATCAAATATATATGTTCGAAAAGATGAATAGTATCATATATGGAATTCATTGTTACTTGGAAACATATTGAACCATTTTCCATGCATACATATGAACTATTGTAATATAAAAATCTTTATTTCCATTGCATCAAAATAATGGAATCACTTAAGTTTAACTTGAATAACTACTGCAATGGTTCTCCCCCATAAGCAATATATAAAGTTTAACTATTGATTGATACATGAATCTACACAAGATGAAGTAACTCAACTACTTGAATTCAACATAGACTTCACAATCATGGATATTCCTTTATACAGAAACTAATTCTTTCCTTCTTAAGTAATTATGAATATGATATCATCTTTTCCTACAATGTCATTTATATGCATAACATCCAATCTCAACTTACTCACTCACATTAATATACAACGTGATGTAAATACTTCTCACAATACATAAAACTACAATAGAGATTATTTTTCATCACAACACATTACAAAATGACACAGGAAGGATTGCATTCCTTTAGTTACATGATACATCAGAACAAAACTTGACTCCCCAACAATGGCAAGGGGAAAACCCTAACTTCTTCATAGATCACATCCTCACAACTTGTAAAAATGAACACAAAACCAAGAACCATGGAGGCTCACCTCCCATCCTAGGCTTCTAAGAAGCCACCCACCAAGCTGGGGAAATAAGGATTAAATAGGTTACACTCAAGCACCAACAATGTATACAACATATCATTACGACACATCTAAACTCCTTTCCAAGACTTAATACAATGATTCACCATTGGAATCATGAAACAATGGGTGAAGGTGGGCTCTCCAAAGAGGAGAATGTCATATCCATATACACATATACATTTGCAATTGCATAATGCCTCTTCAAGGCTATCAAAATACATCCTGCTCATCACATCAATACACTTATAACTCCCATAATAAGAATACAAGACATATGGCTTCAATGGATCCCATACTCTATGAACAACAAAACCCTCTCCAAGAGAAAAATCTCTCAACTACAATGTTGAGCCCAACTATCCCCTTCACCTAAGGCTCTTTGCACTCCCAAGGGTGGGTGAAGCCTTCACACCCATTAGAATTCATACTCACAAAACCAAAGAAAAATTTTAAGAGAAATCCATCACAACAATAACACATAACAATCCACTCAACACCACACACATTACATATTTCCACCACTATATGAACATTAATGCAACACCATTAACCAAGTTCAATGAGGCCATGGAAAGGATACTAACCTTGATCCAAACTAAAGGCAAAGGATAGTTGATGAATAGCTCCCTTCTCCTTAGTCTTTCTTCCTGCAAACCCTAGTTGTCTCTAAACTTAGAGAGTGGGTGCACATCCCACTAGTTTGTCAAAGTTCATTAAAAAGCTCTCCTACTAACTTATTTTGGCAAAGACATCAAGCCACTATCTCTTACAACTTTTTCCCTACCAATTTTGCTACTTTTTGACTAGGTGGAAATATGGGGATGAACTCATGGGACAACTCAATTTTCGAATTGGTGGAAGAATGCATTGGTTAAGGGGTCCCCTAGGCCAGCTAAGCAATAATGTAGTCAAATTTAGGCCCCTAACATGTTATGCTAACATATGGGTAGCTTATTTTCACAAAAAAGGCACTTCAAGACCACCTATTGACCATCTAAAATCCTTGTAAAGTTTGAATTCGAAATTTCCTTTGATGGTGACCCATCTTATCCTTTCTCCAAGTAGATTTTCTTAAATCTTTTGAAAAACAATTAGTTCAAAGTTAAGTGCTTCCATGACCAAAACCTTAGGTGACATGTCATTAATCATACAAACAATTACAAGTGTTAAGTGACACATTTGAAACCCATTACAAATCACCATGAAATGTTCCTAATGTATTTATAAAATTAGATTTTCCACACACATGCAAACTTATGTTGATGAAATAAACACATCACAATGAGGCTTTTAAATCTTCCAAATATTCACCTTGGCTAAACTATGTCCACATAAGTTTGGACCTTATTTCCCCAATTAAATTCTATTGTTCAATTGCCTGCACACTAAACTCGAGCATCAATAGTCCAATAAGAATCATATAAAAATAGTTGTGTATAGATGCATGACAATTTTAACATTTCCAAAATTAATATATTCAAATTTCCATAATTAACCTTTCTTTTTCTAATCATTTCCATATAACAAATCATTCAAAACATTAAGATATCAAAATCTACATATAGAAATTAATATCTAACCAAAGGATCAACTAGCATTCTAAACCACATCTTAATTCATTTCCTATCACAATGATGACAGATTGAATCTATACTATTAAATCAACCAACATGAAGATTAGTTCCAAATACATAATTAGGTCAAAATTATCAGAATGTAAACATCTTAGCTAATATCTTTTGATTTAGTTAAAAATATTTTGGTTGCTAACATTATCGTATTATCATTATGAGATAATACATTATAAAGTGTATCAACTATTTCAGGTAATAGGATGTTTGCATAGTCATGTTACATAGTTTCAGAATCTGATATAGAATAAATTGATTATACTTTATTGGTCCATAAAATATTTCCTTATAATTATCAAGATATCCACCTAATTGACTTATTACATTACATCATATTGAGTTCTACCATGTAGACCTTTATCCAAAATTGATAACAATTTTCATCTTAGGACTATTAATATTATTCACAAGAGTGGGTGTTGATTCATCTTTCCATATTAACCATCTGATTCAATTATCTTAATAGGCCATAAAATGTCACGAACCCATCGGCATAGTTTCTAAGTTATGACATCTCAAACCTTTATTCCATAGGTCTTAGCTTATCAATCTAGTGTAATTTTGAATAGGGTACTTAGTACGAAAATAACCAAAATATACACAACAGTCTAATTGAGATCTTAGGTTCATTATAGATAAGGAAAATGTCAACCATGACATACTTAGATATCAAAACCTTCTTACCATCATTTTATCATAAGGTGTATGGTAATAATATATATTTCACATTCTAATACACCAGAGATAGAAAAATGACATTTCCTCCCTTACACTTCCTAGCTCTGACCATATTTGTGTTATTAAGATTTATAATAGGGTACTAGGGAAGGGGCTTTACATATAGGATGAGCATTAGGATACCTACAAGTGTATCACCTAGTTTACTAGTGTAAGATGAATACTAACTATCAAAATAAAGCATTAGCAATACCAAATAAGCAAACACTTAAGATAGGACCGATTGTTATCACCACAAAAGGAATCAAATCAAGAATGGTAGGCTCCTAATGGTATAACATATGATATAATAGATTTTTCCTTGATTTAAGATATGTATGCTGACAAGTTATGCTCAAGCTTTAGATAAAGGAATTGAGTGGATGAAGCAAGGTTTCAACAATGGATTCATGGAGTGATTCCAACATTATAATGGTATTTCGGTAGTTTATGAGCTCTCAAAATAGCATTATAACTTTGTGTGGAAGGTGGATGATTTAAGTGAAGGGAGAGGGTTCAATTTATAGGCCAAGGGTTGGAGGAATGGAGGGTCAAGATGTCAAGATGATGAGATGGTGAGGGAGGGCTAGGATGCACTCAAAAGGGAGCACAAGGATTGTGCTTGTTTAGCACCAATAGGGAGGTGACAAGTGTCACAAGGAGAATGCATGTGAGAAGATAGAAAATGGGTTGGTGAAAGGCTTGATGCAGGTCGTTGAGTATGTAAGAGGGATGTAAGAGTCATGAGTGAGGATGGGAGAGGTGTAAGAGTCATACATGTTGGAGGGTGAGGGGAGAAGATATTTGTTGACATTGGTTTAGGTTAGCAAGTCTTAACCCATGTTTATAGTTGTGCACATGATTAGAAGGGGGTTTAGGATTATCTTAGAAGGGAGGTTAGGGGGTAAGTGATTTAGCTTTGATGGGATGGGTTAGTTAGGAGGCTAAGTGAGGTTAGTATGGGTGACTGGGTTGGATTAGGGGTTAGGATAGGGTTTTAGGACTTTAGATATTTTATTAAATGTTTTATTTAATAAAATGAGAGTATGGAATTAAATTGAATAGATTTGATGATTTATTCAATTTAATAGAGGAATTGGGATTTAATTGATAAATTAATTTTGGGTGATCTTTTGATTTTATCAATTGGACTATAGCTAATTAAATAAATAAATAAACTAGGGATGATGATTAATTAATTAAATAGTAAATATTTAATCAATAAAGTCTTAGGAGAAATAAAATATGATTACTTATTGATGTAATCAGATTTAGGTGTCTATATTTTGCCCCTCTTTGACATAGTGTTGAAACAACACTATTTCAAAGAAGTTTAAACATACACGATGTGAAGAAGACTTTTTGAAGCAAAATGGTTTCCCCAATCTTGAGTAGAAAGAGAGAATGGACTATGTGATGCTCCCTTAAGAAGGTGATAGGGAAAGAAAAAGCATCACAATAGCTTCTTGAAAAATTACAGTAAGCAGGCAGGGGCCTGAAAGGCATGGAAGAGGGAAAAATAGGTAAAAAAGATAAAAAGAGGGTAAAAAAGCAAGGGGGTAGGGAAAAATTGTAGTACTAGATGACCTACAGGGGTAGCTAGGCAACCTGGGGGGGCTATAAGTGGCTAGAAGGGGGTTAGAAGGGGTCATTTACATTTAGATTGAGGAGGATATATTATTGTTAGGAGCTCTACATTGGATATTATGATGGCAGGTATTGGGTGACCAGATCATCAAGTGAACATAGTGTGATGAGTACAAGTATAGGGGATGCCTGATCAATCAGTAGGGTCTAAAACCCTATGTGATTTTTATTTTTATGATTTTGATAGCATTCTCACAAACACAAAAATGCAATCTCGCAGACACGAGTTCGACAAGAACACAAGCAACATTTGTGGGATCGCAATCCCATGATAGTAGCTTAGTCAGCTAGGATTTTGTGGTTCATTTAGTTTTGGTAGGATCATGATTCTAGGAGGGATTTCATGTAAGATCAGGGGTAAACCAATGGGATGACATTCTCACAAAATGGAACATAATTGATTATGTGGGGACGCTATTCTACTGTCTAAGGGGTCAAGGCAAGGACGAGTTGGGTTGACCAAGGTGGGAAAATGGAAAAACATGATTATGTGGGATCAAGGGTCTATGGGATCGCTGGTTCTAGCTAGAGTGGGAACATGTAGGTGGGGACATGATCAAAATGTCAAGTTTTTGGACAAGTCAAAGGTGCAATCCTGCCAGAAGATAGATTTGAGTGAATGCTAGATTTTGTGTGTGTAGGTATGCTATAGCCAGACCATTGGGCAAATAGGTAGAATAGGATAAGGTCAATGTTGTGATCCTATGGGAAGATAAACCCATGGGAATGTGAGGTTTTAGCATTGTAGGAATGCAGGCTGGTGCAAAAAATGCAAAAAAAAGTTTGGGGGAAAGTGAGGGGTTGAGGATTTAAAACTTGACATAGAATACTAACATCTGAGCTAGTTTTGTGGTGTGTAGTGGTCCTTGGATGCTTTAGTATTGCAGTAGCAATGAGCAGTGGTGCTACACATAGGTGAGATGTTGACGCTTGTGGATTGGGCTAGGATCGAGGCAATCTGACTGGGCTACCTGGTGAGGTTGCCCCATACCTACATGTACATGGCGATGGTCATAGCCCTGTGCGAGCGATGGCACAATGAGATAGTGACTTTCTATCTACCAACTGAAGATGATGGTGACCTTAGAGGATGTGTATCAAATATTTAGACTATCAGTACGAGGGATGCCAGTGATGGCTGTAGACACCTAAAAATCCTTTAGAAAATAAAGTATTTTTATTTTCTGAAAAAGTCCTGATGACATCATCATTTATTAATTAATTAATTTTTATGCCATTAAATCCCTTTATCTTAATTAAAAATATTTAATTAAGGAATCCCTCCCAAAAATGTTTAAATCTTATTTAAACATTATTTCCTTATTTATTAATTATTTAATTAATAAATTGACCAAAAATCCTTTAGAAAATAAAGTATTTTTATTTTCTGAAAAAGTCCTGATGACACCATCATTTATTAATTAATTATTTAATTAATTAATTAATTAATTTTTATGCCATTAAATCCCTTTATCTTAATTAAAAATATTTAATTAAGAAATCCCTCCCAAAAATGTTTAAATCTTATTTAAACATTATTTCCTTATTTATTAATTATTTAATTAATAAATTGACCAAAAATCCCAAAATAAATAATTAATTTATTTTTTTCCCAAAAGTTGGCCAATTTCCTTAAGACCAATAACCTCTTCCAAAATCTTCTAATCCTTCTTTAATTTTGATTAAAGGCTAATCTCATCATTTCCTACCCCTAATCCCAACTCAAAATATTTAATCAAGATTAAATATTAATCCTCATGTTTATTAAAAATATTTTAATAAATATCTCCTCAACCCAAACCCTTGAAATAAATAAAACTTTATTTATTCCATAAAATGTTATCCTAGGAAGTTCTAGACTCTTCTAGAAAGTCTTCATCCTCATCCAAAGCCTAGACTCTTCTAGAAGATGTCTTTAACCCTAATCCTAATCCCCTCCTAACCTTATCACATTCCCTAAACATGGGTTAAGACTTGCTAACTCAAGCCAAAGTTAACAAATATCTCCTCCTTCACCCACCCTCATTAATTGCAATCCACTTGCCATCCACTTGCCTAGTCCTAAGCCATCTCTAACCCTTCCTCTAATCATTTTTACAACCCTAAGCAAGCTTAAAACCCCCCTAAACCCTCAAATTCGAATTTCATGGTATCTCTCACAAATATCTTCAACCACAAAACTTTATAAAGCCCACAAAGTCATAAATGTTCTTACAAAGCACTTATGAAGGGTCTTTATGAAGATTTTATCCCTTGAGCCTCCTTTGTTGACTCATCCTTCCCCTTTCCTCCATCCTCTCACCATGTGACATGTGTCACTCCTTGATTGGTTGTAAGAAAGCACAATCCATGTGCTCTCCGCTCATGCAATCTAAGCCCTCCCTGAGCTTTTTCCCATCCTTGCATCTTAGCCCTCAATCCCTCAAGCCTCTTGCCTATAAATTGGATCCTTCCCCTTTGCAAAATAACACAATCCATGAAGTAAAGTTATAATGCTATTTTGAGAGCCAAATCCATACTAAAGCCATCTATCCACACCAAAAATCCACAATCATCCATTGAAGCCTTTGGAAGCATATTGAGCATACATCCTATCCATTTAGATAAAGCCACTCAACAAGAGAGCTTCTCATTGAGAGAGCCCATTAATGGCTCATATTTTCAATTGAGAGCTCATCTTAGTCTATCTTGAAGTTTATGAATTTTGTTTAGTTTGTAGAAGCTTTATTTAAATTTGGTTTCTATTAGCATACTAACATTGCTCATATACAATGGCAACTAAAGGGATGAAAATGGAGGTAGCTATATAGGGACTAGTAGGACCAAGAATCAAGTTTAGGATCTAGTGAGGATAGTTGCCTTAGACGAGCATCTAGATTGCATGGTGCTGGAGAGGAAAATCTACTTCTATGTGCTAGGGTTCATTTTGGGGTACATTGCCCCAGATATAGGTGGGACAAGAGTCACTTTGGCATTGATTCCAATTGTGATGCAAATAGTGGATGCAGGATTCCCAACTGCATGGGGGTCTTTGATGTTGGCCGAGCTGTATAGGGACCTTCATCAGATAGTATATTAGGGTGGCAGCTAGTAGGGGATGAGTATTGGGTTTTTGATACTGCTATAGGTATGGGCTTGGGAGCATATTGCCATGCTTAGGTCTCTTAGGTAGAGAGAGAGATAAGTAAAGGAGCTAGTGGCATACAACTGGGTTGAGCCACTTACATACCACCACACAAATTTAGTGGACTACTAGAGAGTCGATATTGATGAGATAGTTATAGTGGTGTGATAGCCATACATGGGCTTGGGACCATGGGCGGAGGACAGAGAGCAACTTCCATACATGATATCACCATGTTTTGTGTTTGGTCAATGGGCCTACATAGCAGAGCCGTATAGGTTGGATAGGGTGTTATGATAGTTTGGATGGTGACAAATAGCTCCAGGGGAGCCGAACTAGTATCAGCATGTGACATGTGAGCTAGTATCAATGCATGAGCTAGCCCTATGGAGAGAGGGATTATTGAGTGCGTGGTTGGAGCTAGAGCCATAATAGTGGGATTGGTTCAGGGGGTTAATAGATGTGGGCTCCACTCAAGAGTACCGAGACACTTTTTTGCAGCCAAGACCAGTGTGTTGAGCGTAGGTTACAAGGGCGGTAGTGGTGGCAGGTGAATTAGCCCAGGTAGCCCGAAAAGGGTGCTATATAGCCAGAGGGTTGCAGTAGTGGGAAATGGCCATTGCTCAGGAGGAGGGGCCAGTGTGACAGAGACGAAGGGTAGGGAGGTAGGAGAGAGGAGCTCAGGTAGAGAGAGGAGGAGAGGAGAGAGAAAAGGAGAGAGGGGCAGAGCTAGAGAGAGGTGGAGAGGAGAGAGCAGATGAGAGAGGGGGAGAGGAGAGATTAGAGTAGAGGAGGCCATAGGGGGAGAGGGAGAAGAGGCCAGAGAGGCCAGCAGAAGGTGACAAAGAAGGGCTAGTGGCAGGGGGAGGGGGTGGTGGATGAGCAACCCATTACACCTCATTACAATAGACTCACAATATGACTAGCCAGCTACTCTGTGACACATAGTAGGAGCGAGATCAGCTCTATATAGAGTGAGATTAGCTATGGTAGGAGTGGGATGTAGCACAGGGGTAGGTTGATAGGGTAGGTATAGAGGTGGGATGGTTGCAGATGGAGATAGAGCGAGTGGAGGGGAGATTAGATGTGGTGATATTGGAGAGGTAGGATGCACAGGCGAGGATAGAGGCCCTCCAACAGTAGCGAGATAGGTTGGTGGTGGAGATGGCAACCCTATGGGCATAGGTGGTAGTGGGAGGTGGGCTAGAGGAGCTAAGGAGACTACAAGTGGAGGTAGATGATCTGAGGGAGAGGGCTAGTTTTTAACAAGGGAAATACCACGAAGTAGTCCCGACACCCTAGATGGAGCATTACAAGAAACTGACATGGTCAGGTACAACTGGGACACACATAGGGATGCAAGGAGGAGGGGATAGTGGGTGGAGTACTAGAGGGGAGAGTATAGGTGGGTCTTAGTCATGGGGCATAGTCACATGATAGGACAGAGCTAGAGGTGGGGGATAGGGGTGAGGGGGAGGAGGGATGAAGCAGAGAGCTCAGGGATAGGAGGAGGATTGATGAGGCCACCACCTCCACCACCAGTAGCACCAGGGGTTGGGGGGATGTAGAGGAGGAGCTAGAGGAGTCAGATCAGTGATCAATGATATGCTAGATTTTTTACATGATGAGCATTTTGTTGTACAAATCGACAGTTTTCAGATGTATATTTTGTGCAGGCATAGACCTGTTGTATGATATGGACATTGTATATTGGGACATTGATGGACTATTATTCTTTCATTGATATAGACTTGATGATTTTTATAAGAGATGTGTTATAGACTATTGATGTCATGTGTATTGTTGCTATGCTTTGATATGTAGGATGTGATGGTTTGCTGATATTGTTGATGATTTATGATGTAGGATGAGATATGTGTTGAGATTTATGATTGTGCTAATAGTTTTTGATGCAGGATGTGATATGTGCTACGATTTGGATGTATGATGTGATACGTTTTTTTTTAATGTGATTTTGTTATGATGATGAGGATATGATGTAATTGATTCTAGCTATGATTTTGCAGATGTGATGTGATATATGTTGATGTGATTTGCTTTATAATATTTTAGATGTGATGCAAGATATTTATGATTTGATCTTGAATGATGTGATTCTTTTTATGATAGATATGATGTGAGGTGTTTTGATGTGATCCCTAATGATGTGATCTCTTTTTATGATATTTTAGATGTGATGTGATATGTTTTGATGTGATCTCTGGTGATAGGATTTTCTTTATGATATGTGATGCGATACATGTTGATGTGATTTCTATTGATAGGCTTTACTTTATGATATATGATGTGATATGCTATTGTTATGATGATAAATACAAACTAAACGATAAATGGTAAAAGAAATGACTTAGCAATTAAATGATAAACAAAAGATTTATGATATGAAAAATGAACTCAATGGTATTAAAAAGGATGAAATAACAAATGTTAAAATGAACCCTTATGAAATGATGAGTTTACAAATGAATTCAGATTTGAATGATGCACACCATATACTGATGAAGTGATGAACTTACAACAAATGAAATTGAATGAAATGATGGATGTGAAATGCTAGTGAAATGATGAATTTACAAAAAATGAAATCTAATTAAATAATGGATGTGAAATGATAATAATGAATGAGAATATAAGGTTGAATTGACAAATAACAATGATGTATCCTAAACTAATTATGAACTAACAATGCAAAAAATGCTTTTACAATGTGAATGATGAACTCATAATGCTTTTTTTTTTAAAAAAAGTGACAAACTAGGGATGAGCTATATGAAATACATTATACAAACTAATGATGAACTATGATGCCAAAATTTAAACAAACAAAAGAAGATTTTGTGATATGCTAAAAAAAGAGCCACAAACTAAAAAGATATATCTACAACTTATGATAAGCACATGAGAGGAACATCAAAGAGAAAATGCTATGATTTTATGAGATATGATAATAGCATAAAAAACTATGATAATATAACACAATAGAGTCTAGGAGATACGAGATAAACAATGATGGTAGAATAGGATAAATAATGCTAGACTTATGATAGTGAGCTATGAGGTAAAAAGTGATCGTAAGAGATGCTGACTCTAAGGAGAATGATGTTGGAAAATGAGTGACCAAAAAACTCACAGTCAGGAGGATAGTGATGATTAGGGCTAGGATAGTGATTTATGATAGGGATCACATAATGATGATAATGAACAAGATTTGATGGTCAATGATTTGAATCAAATGATTTTGAGGGTGGAAAAAGTGAGAGTTCAAGGGAGAGAGGTGATGAAAAGGAGGAGGATACCAGGGGTTCTACAAATAAATGTGAGGTGTAGGGGAAGCTTGAGCACAGGGTACTTCATGAGGAAGTACCACTATGTAGTGTGAGCACTTTATTTGATATAGGATTTATAGGGATCTACCAAGGTTACTAAGAATTTCAAGGCCTTTTCCCCAAAATTCCATAGGATTGACTCAAATAGGCATGCAAGGATTGCCCTAGCATCACACATGAGTTTTGGAGAGATCAATGTAAGAATGATGCTGGATGATCCACAAGCAAATGATATTACCCAAGTGCACCATGTTTTATTGAGAATTTTTTTTTTTTTTGAAATATGCAAGAATAATATCTAACTGACTCTCAAGCAAAAAAAGACTATGATCAAAACCATGCCTCTAAGTTGCCCTAGTCAAAACACAACATGATATGAAATGATCATGGTGATCTTGAGGAGGAAACAATGAAAGATACATGGAAGCGATCAATTAAAATGTACAAAAAAAACAAAGATTTTGCAAAGTGAAAAAGTAACCTTTTGCCAAAGAGATTAACTGATGAGCTGCTAATGGGCTAGGGACACAAGACATCACAACAAGACCTAGATAATATGCACAAGCATGACTCTATAATGACATCAGAACTCTAGACCAAAATATATAGTAGTAGGTATGTACATGATGGGGGAAAGCTCAGGATGATAAGATAGCGTTGCTATAATAAAAGGGTTTTTTTATAGGTGGGGTTTATGTAAAGCATGATTTATGTACAAGGGTTAGGATACTGTTGTATTTACATGGTTAGGGTACATATGATACAAGGGTCAGTGCAGGGGTATGAGACACAAAGTTTTATGGGCTGCATATGCTACATATGGTAAAGTACAAGGATGAAAAGCACTCGATAAGATACATGTGATAGAGTACAATGGTAGAATACATCAAGTATGATACATGGGATGCTATAATATAGGAGTGAGGTGGGATGTTGCAAAGTGAAAATGGCTAGAGGATGATGCTGCGAAGCATGGTAAAAAGAAAAACCATGAGGAACACCTTGAAAAGACATGGAGATGAGTGATGTGATATGGAGTAGCAATATAGGGGGGGTGCATGTCAGTGATAGATAACAAAAAAGTTGTAGTACACCTGGTGCCTATTTGCTAGGTTTTCACCAGGGACCTATCCAAAGTGCTTGAATTGTCAAGATTTCACCATTGGACACTTATTTTTCTTTGCCTATTTTTGATTTACAAATTTTTTCCCTCAAGCATAGAAATTCTTGAGGTGAATAATTATGGTAGGATCATTTAGGACTTCACCTTCAAGGGAGATAGTTGATAGGCTCCTAAGCCAAAAGATGCTATGACTACATAGGGACCAATCCATGTTGGCTTGAACTTGCCTTTCTTTTCTCAGTCAGCTTGAACCTTCATATTCTCTTTAAGGACCATGTGACCTTCCTAAAAATTATGCGGATGGACTTTCTTGTTGAAATCGACTTGAGGCAACTTTGATAGACCATGAGGTTGTCATAGGCCTGTTTCCTTTTCTCATCAAGTAGATCAAGCTAAGTAAGTTGAGCCACTCTATACTCTTCATCAAATATTTGACCTCGTAGAGAGATGTAGAGAGATGGGAGTTCAACCTCAATAGGTAGGACTACTTCAGCACCATAGACCAAGGAGTATGGAGTTGTGCTAGTGGCTGTATGGAATTAAGTGTGGTATGCCCATAGGGCGAGATTAATTTGCAAATGCCAATCATGGCCAGAGTCATTGACAACTTTCTTGAGGATTCTAAGTAGGGTTTTGTTAGTTGCCTCTGCTTGACTATTACCTTGTGGGAAATATGAGCTAGAAAAGCAGTGATGTATGTGAAGGGAAGTGCACAATTCCTCCATATTTAGGTTTTCAAAATTTCCCCCATGGTTTGTGAAAATGGTGGTCGAGATGCCAAAGTGACATATGATATGATATAGGATAAATTTGGACATCTAAACTCTCGTGGTAGTAATAAGGGGAACTACTTTGACCCACTTAGTGAAATAGTCAATGGCAGTGATTATCCACTTGTGCCCTTCTAAAGAAAGTGGTGCAATAAGACCAACAAGATCAAATCCCTAGTAGGAAAAAGGCCATGGTGGTGCAATGGGTTGCAAGTCCTGTGCTAGAGCCTGGATCAAATTAGCATGTTGTTGACAAGCTAAACATCATTTCAAAAATTCACATGCATCATGTTCTAGAGTAGGTCAATAGTATCCAGCTTGAAGGATCTACTTTGCTAGCACCATTTTTCTCATGTGAACACCACAAAGTGTAGCGTGTACCTATTTGAGAGCCATCATAGCCTCATTTTGATTTAAACATCAAGAGATATTATCATGATAACCATGACAATATATGGTTTGGGTGATGATAGTGTAATGGGAAGCTCTGTGAATAAGGTTTTGGCATTGGGTTTGTGTGAGGTGAGGAGAAATGATACCATTTAGTAGGTAAGCATGAATTTTGTTGTACCATGGAGATTGGGGACCAACCAAGATACATACTCGTGTTGATTCATTATTCTCATATGTGGGTTCGTGTGGTTGCTCAACCAAGAATTCATATTGCGTAGCTTCACGCGACATTTCCAAGAGAGAACCAATAGTAGCCATGGCATCAACTGCCTTATTTTGGAGTCTAGGTATGTGTATGAATTGGATCTGAGTAAAATGCTCCTTTAATTGATCAACCAGATCTTTGTAAGCTAGCAGCTTGTCATCCTTGGTTTGATATTCATTCAACGCTTGTTTGATGATAAGCTGAGAATCACCATATACTTGAAGCTCCATGATATTCCATTCTATGGTGATTTTGAGTCCTATAACAAGGACCTCATACTTTGCAATGTTATTGGTACACCAAAATTGCAACTTGAAAGATTTAGGAATATAGTCACCTTGAGGTGTAACCAAGAGTATGCTCGCACTGGAGCCATCAAAATATAGCTTCTAGAGTGATTGTTCTTCTATTAAATAGAGGTGTTTGTCTAGAAATTCCATGATGAGTGGGTGATCTGCAACTAAGGGTGCATTAGCTAAGTGATTTGCAATAGCCTAGTCTTTGATGGCCTTTCTATCAATATATTGAATGTCAAACTCACTGAGAAGCATAACCCATTTTGCTAGGTGTCTGGTGAGTATTGTGTGTGAGAGCATATATTTCAATGGATCAATCTTTGATATCAGTTGCATGGTATGAATCAACATGTAATGATGCAGCTTCTATGTGGAAAATACCACTGATAAGCATGCCTTCTCCATTGGTGTGTAGTTGATCTCATATCCTAGTAATGTTCGACTGATGTAATAAATAGCTCTTTCCTTTCCTACATGATCAAGTTGTGCTAGAAGATCACCTAAGACTATGGGTGTAGCTATCATGTACAATATGAGTGGGCACCTTGCAACTGGAGGGACCAAAATAGGTGGATTAGCCAAGTATTGCTTGATGAGCTCAAAGTTTCACTAGCAAGCTAGGTCTCATCTGAAATTCTGATATTTCTTAAGCAGGTGAGTGAAAGGTTAACACTTATTAATAAGTTGAGAAATGAACCATCAGACCAATTAGAGTTTTCCTTGCAAAGAGCAAAGCTACTTGAGTGTCTTAGGAGGAGCCATATCCATAATGGCTTTGACCTTTTTAGGGTCAATCTTGATACCATGTTGTGATACAATGAAGCCTAGGAGCTTTCCTAAAGTAACACCAAAGATAAACTTATTTGGATTCAGCATGAGACAATATTCTGCCAGTCGATTGAACACTTCCTCAAGGTGAGATAAGTGATCCAAAGCATTGAGAGACGTGACTAGAATATCATCCATGTAATCCTCAAGGATCTTATGGATTAGGTCATTGAAGATGATTTTCATTGTGTGTTGATAGGTTTCCCTAGCATTCTTCAAGCCAAATGGCATCATGTTGTAGCAGAATGTGCCCCAAGGCATAGTGAATGCCATTTTATGCTAATCTTCCTCTACAATATGAATTTGATTATACCTGGAGAAATTGCCTATTAGTGACAAGAGTTCGTGACCTATGGTGAGATCCACAATCATGTCAATATTTGGTAATGGAAAGTCATCTTTTAGACAAGCTTTATTAAGATCCTTGAAATTGGTGTAAATCTTGATATCACCAAAGGGCTTGGCAAAAAGTACCATGTTAGAAATCCATTTAGAATAATTAATTGGTCGAATGATTTTGGCCTCTAGTAACTTTTCTAGCTCTACTTTGACTAATAAAGCCACCTTGGTGTGCATTTTTTGAAGTTTCTACTTGATCGGCTTGGCCCTTGGATCCATTGCCAGATGGTGTACTACTAGTTTGGGGTCCAACCCTAGCATGTCCTAATATGACTATGAAAAATAACCCATATTTTCACGAAGAACCTCAATAGGAAGATCTGCTTGTTCAAGTGATAGGGAGGCTGCGATGTATGTGATATGTGGTATCTTTGTCAAGCTCATATTTACAGGCCGAGTTTATTTTGAGAAAATTGAAGATATAGGTGGCCGATGCTCTTGTGGGGGGAGGATGAAATCTCCATCTTAAGGTGCCTCTGAGAGGTTTTCACCATCAAATATGTCCTTTATTTTTGTTTCATTTTTTGAGTCACCCAATGGTGCTCCAGAGGATTTTTCACCATGGGATTCTTTTCTTTGATCTTTTTTCTTTTTTGTTTCTTTTTGAATTTTATTTTTGTGACTAGAGATTTCCTCCTCCCCGAAGTAACTTGCCAGATCCAACTTGTACACATATGCCAATGGTGGTGGCAACCATTTTATGTGGCATTTCAATCTCCATGAATTTAAGGAGCACATTCTCTGTAGAGAACTCGTCAACATGAATGACACTTGGTTGGTCCCAATCTATGAGTTTGGGGTGAGTGAGGGGGAGGTCTATGAGATTCAAGGATAGTTGGCAGAGAATAGAGGCTCCAAGGATTATTTCATCAAGGAAAATATTTTCCTAAGCTTTCTTTTCAACTTCCTTAGGGATGTCTTCGACCTCAACGAGAGTGTTTTGGATGTTCGTGAAGGCGTGGCCTTCCGTTGTAGAGCCCCTAGTTGCAAGGAGTCCATAGCCTGAGCCTTTAGTTTTCTATCCTTGGTGTGCTTCTATAGGCTGTCTCATACCTAATTCTTGGAAACCTAAACCACCTCCTTGATAATCCCATTGCTTCGTGGCCAAGTGATATAACTAGGGATATTTCTATTTGAAGTGATCAAGAAGTGCTTCACTTTTAGGAGGTGGCTCTTTGTATAGCCATGTGTTAATGTTTGGTGCATTTTCTACTCCATCAAGGATACCTTTGGTGACAAATGTGGTAGGGCCCAGTTGGTGGAGTCAAGAGGTGGTTTCTAGTATAGACCCTTGATGTGTTGGGTGTCCTTGAGTATGTGGATCAAGTGGTAGAGCACTAACAACAAAAGCATTTATGTGACTATACTCGCCACAATCTTGGTAGTTAATTTTAATCATGGAAAGAGTGGAGGGTAAAATGGTGTTCGGATCGTGGTAGGTGCCAAAGGAACTAGCCATGGTGGTGCCAATTTTGATCCTAGGATAGTGATTGGTGTATGAAGCTTCAACCACATTGCTATCAAAAAAGGGTTTAGGATCTGCATGGATGGTTATTTTAGTGCAATTATGTGGAAATTTGACACATTGATGATATGTGGATGGAATGACCTTCCTGGTGTGAATCCATGGGTGACAAGGGAGGATGTTATATGGGAAGTTAAGATCAACTATGTGACATAGTGTTTCTTGAGTGGCTGGGCTGACTTTGATAGGGAGCAAGATGGTTCCTTCAGAAGTGTGCTCTAAATTGTCATATGCCTTGATGGTGATCACTTCATTGATGATATCTACCTCAGTATATCCTATCTATTTGATTAACTTTAGAGTACATAGATATAAAGCTGATCCATTATCTATCATGACACATTTAACTGCAAAACTTGTGAGAACCCATGATAGCTATGCGAAGTGGGAGGATATGATCTAGGTCAATTGCTAGGATATTAGTGGTTTTGAAGGATAAGGCACATGAGGCAAAAAGATGACCAACCAAGTTGTGAAACTCAGTGGCATTTATGTTAGAAGGGATGCGTGACTCATGTAGATTACTATCAAGGATCTCTTGATAAAATGGGCTTGTTTGTAAGAGATCCAGGATGGAGATACGGGTCGACGTGTTTCCAAGGTGTTCTAAGATGTTATACTATGGCCCTAATGAAGGTGATTCTAATGGATATGATCATGATGGAGGTGGTCATGATGGTGCAAATACAGGTGGGCCAGCTATATTGAGTCGTGTTCGATGGGTAGCAACTGAGCACTGGGTGTCTGAACCCTTGATATTTATGACATTGACAGATAGCTCAACTTGTGATATGCAACCAATAAGGCTACCATAGTCTAAGTATGCTAAGGTATAATTATGAGACATATCTCAGTTGTCACCTTGTTTACCCAAAGCATTGTTAGGTTTGTTAATAGGAGGGTTTGCAGGTGCTTTTCCCAGGTTTGTGTTATGAGGAGGGAAAGCATGTTGATATATCATTAATCCTACATTAGGTGAGGGTTGTGCCCCTACTGTGATTTCCTTTCGATCAATAAGGTCCTATAAATAATCCTTAAGTTGCATGTATTTAAGGGTAGTGTATCCTTTAACATGATTGAATTTGCAATATTCGCTATCTTTGTACCAATATGCTCTAGACTGATTGGGCTCCAAGTGTTGCATTTGTGGATACCAAAAAAGGTTATCTTTGGCCAATTTTTTGAAGATTGCACCAAGAGGTTCCCCCAACGGGTTGTATGTCTATGGTTGCCTCTAAACACGAGGTTTAGTACCTACCAAAAGTGTGATAGCATTGGTTTGATTATGATGAGCAGGTATTTGTTGATTGTTTTGTATGGGTGGCGGGTGATATACATGAGGTTGTTGCTGATAGGGTTTTTGCTAACAAAATGTGTTAGGTATATTGGTAGCCACCCCAATGATATGAACTTGGCAAGTGTCAGTGACACCATCTGTCACTATGTTTTTGTTTTTGTTCCAATATTAGGTTTTTCCATTGCTGTGACCTTGGTCTTGGGTGTTTTCCTTGTAAAGTTTGATAACACCATCCTTAATGAGGCCTTGTTTAAGTCCCATCCCCTTTTTTTTGATGTCTTTGTATGTTTGCAAATAGTTCATAACCATATGATGGGTGAGACTAGGGTGTGCATTGTTTATGAACATCTTGACGAGATGACACTCAAGGATGGTACAAGAGATCCTTGTTGTGAGGATCTGCCAGCATTGCAAGTATTTTGCAAGGCTTTCTCCTCCTTTCTATTTAGTGTGGACTAGGTCTACTATAGACAGTTCAGTTTCAACGAGATGGGTACATTGAGCAACAAAGGCCTTAGAAAGTTCTGCAAAATTTTTAATAGTGCCTTGAGGGATACGATAGAACCATTCCAAGGATGGTCTTGCTGGGTTCTTGGGAAAGAGCTACATGAGGAACACATAATTATAGGCTACCTCCTGACAATGCATATAGAATTCCTTAACATGTGTGACTGGATCACTTTTCCCCCTAAATTTTTCAAACTTGGGGATCTCAAAATGTTTAGGAAATGGTGTCATCATGATAGTCCTATCAAAAGGGTATGGACAATAATTATCAAACTTGAAAGTTTTGGTGTCTGTTCCATCCTTGAGGGCTTTGAGAGCATTTTTCATCTCTTCCCATTCAGAGTTTATAGGTGGGGGAGTGAGTTCCCTTGATCCAGGTGCCCCCAGTGTAGGATACATGCTAGAATCTGAATTTTGATATGGAGAACTCTGATCACCATATGGCATCTATGGAAAAATAGTTTGCATTGCTAGTGGAGTGGATGCTATGGGTTGCTAGAATGTGGGTTGGGTATACTACTACATTTATTGAGAAGTTGTTTGGTGTGGAAGGTAACTATGAGGCTACTACCCTATGAGATAGTTCTGCATGGGTGCTTGGGCATATTGCTGGTGTGAAGACTGTAGCTGAAATGGTGGTAATGTAGGTAATGCTTGTGTCGTGCTCTAGGAATATATACCATGCCCAATATATGTGGGTTGTGCACTTGCTTGAGAGTATGATTAATTTTGAATAGGTGCAAGGTAGTTAATCTATGGAAAACTATTTACTGTAGGGAAATGCAGTGGGGGTGGATTTTGGCTATTACCTAAAGGTAGCATGGAGAAATAATTAGTGAGGGGTGCGAGTGAATAACTATGTGAAGTGGTGGATGATAGTGCCTAAGGTATGGACATGACTGTAGTGCTATGGAGAAGACTAGTGACAGGTGCCTGTGTCGCAATAGTATTCCAAGGTCCCAAAGGAAATGCAATTGAAGAGATTTGGCTAGCTACAAAGGGATTGATAGTGATGTTAGGTGGGATGGAAGATGAGGTATTGGACCCTAGTGGTGGTATTTGAGTAGTAAATGGACTAGATGTGATGTGGGGTGTAAGTGAAAAGGTTGTGTTGCTGGATGCAAATGGAGGATTTGGTGGAGCAAAAAAATGATTGGTGGAAAGAGATGCAAATGGTATACTCGGGGTTGGTTGAGATGTAGTATGCACTAAGGGTTGAGTGAGAGTGGGATGGGTGTTTTGTAGAATGGGAATATGCACCTGGGTTGAGGGTATATTTGGGTTTGCTAGTTCTACCTGAGGTGGTTTCCATCTAAACAAAGGGTGGGTAGGATTTGTTACGTTGATGGGGGGTGGATGCCCAAACTCAAAGGCACCAACATTGTCCCTTAATAAATTTTCCATGATGGTTTCTTTATTTTGATCTATGATGGCATTTACAATGGTAGCATGACCAAGTTGGTTCATGAATGCCTCAATATCTATGGAGGATCTTGGTTCTCCTAGAATTTGTGCTGGTGGATCTGATGACATCATGGAAACTATAGGGTATGGTTGAGCTTGGGATGTGTTACTACTATGACTAGGATCCATGTCCTTCTTTTTCCATGTGTTCCTACCAAAATGTGTGGTGGGTGGCATGAAAGGATGTTTTTCCTAAGGATGATAATGCAAAGAGGGATGGTGCTAGATATATGATACTTGAGGGGTCTAAATGATATGGTGCTAAATGTAGGAAGTTGTGTTTTCTCTAAAAATATGAATGTGGAAATGTGATGGTGATTTGAAATGTGTGGTCCTAACCTTTGGCTCAAGGTGATGTGGGACACAAATGAGAACCTATCTCTAACAAAATGCCATGTTTCGAGGATACCTAGGATGATGAAATATATGATGCTAAAGGTTTCTAAGTGAGCGAGGGACTAATGCTAAGATTTTGACAATGCATGTGGAGGATTCTTCTTCAACAACCTAAGATGAGAGGAGATGATCTAACTTCAAATGCTTGTGTGTGCGATTCCTAGATGAGAGACCAAACCTATAAGTGTGCAAGTGTGTGTGGAAAAAGGAAGGATCTAATTAGAATGAGTAATAGTAGAGTTGTTGATAAGGCTCATATTAACACCATGTTGAAAGGTTAGGTTTTGAATTTTGTAGTCCCATTCGGTTTGCAATGCTACCTCTACTCAATCTTTCTCAATTTGATCCAATTTGGCAATCCTTAGGTTGGGGGTGTGCTTCTTATGCTCTGCTTCAATTTCCTTATAAACTAGTATTTAAGGAAGCTTGGCCTTTTAAAACTTAGTCTTAGGATGGCCTGTCATGAGATATTTCCAAAGGATTTTGATCACAACTTTGGGATTTTGGAGGTAGTGACTATGCTAAGTATACCTTTTAGACCTTGGGATGGAACATTAATCAATTGAGAAATAGTAGGCTATGGACTTCAAGATTAATTTGGCTAACTATCTTCTAGGCAAGGACAATATGTGAAATTTTTGGTCAAGTAGGTTGATAGCAAAAGGTATTTTGAAAAGAGAAACTTTTGGATTTTGGAACAAAGGGTTTGTGGGTAACTAGACTTTGTGGGGTATGTTTGGGGATTTCTAGGTAATAAGTATGGGTAAAAGGAAAACCAAGATGAAAAGACATTGTTGTGAGTGGGCTTGCTAACAACCATTTTTTTATATGGGAAGATGAGGTCTTTCAAAGATAAAATGTGATATTTTTGGTCAAGTATGGTAGGTGGCAAAGTATTTTGAAAAAGAGTAAGACTTTGGATCAAAAAAGAGTTTTCCAACTAGGATCTGCTTAGTGATTTTTCTTGTGTTTTGAAAGAATAGGTATAAATTTTGAGACAAATGCATAGATTGGACCAACAAGACAAGTAATTATTGCGAATGGACTTGCTAACAACTGTTGTTTGAGATGACAAAGGTAAAACTTCTCTTTTTTGATATGGGGATTTAATGAATAAATAATTTCTCAAATGGAAAGGCAACTTTGAGAAATAAAAATAGTTGATATCTTTAGCAAAAAGATTTTGATAATAACCACTAAATTGTGTATGTTCAAAAAATGTTTTGCACAGGTCTTGATCATAAGTAAGACAGTTCAAACACACACTTTATGCCTAAGGTCAGATTTTTGATTGTAATATGCTATTCAATGGCCCAGAACTTGATGTCTCCTGATTCTAGTGCAATATTTCTCTCTAATCGAAGAGGTGAGTCGATACAAAAGTTGATCGACAAAAGATACATATCAGAGAATCTTCAAGGCATGGAAACTAGAAGTTCCCCTTCTACAGGAACAATGACCCTTGGAGATGAAACCCAAGTGGCCTTATGCCTCTACCAGGGGAGATAAATGGTGAGTAATATTGGGGGATGCTATTTCCCCTACATCATGAATGAACATACCATGTATAAAATCAAGATACTTTTGACTAAGAGGGTTGTAAATGGGTATGTGGATTCTCTTAAGCGTTTGTTACTGGTTGTGATCCACTTAAGAATCTATTCTAGACATGCTGAAATCATGGGAAAGTTTTCCCACCTCAGGCTACCCCTAAAAAAATGTCACCCAAACTTAAGAGATAGATTGAGAAAGTTTACCTTTCCCCTCATTTGTATACTAGCCAGACTTTTACCAGTTTGAGCTTCTCACCAAAGGGGATGCACTTCCCAGAGGTGGATGAACTCACTAGAAGTGCTCCTAGGTTGTTGCGAATGATCTTGCTAACAACTTTTGGTACATGCGTCATGTATTTAAAAGGTCTTACTTTGCATGAAAAGTGAAAAGTCTAAGATGCATGAAAATGCACAATCTCAAAACACACAAGACATGGGGTTCATTACTATTTGGACACTTTAATGCTCTATTCTATGATTTTTGAAAACACATGTGTTTAACATACAAGATTTGTTCCAACTTCACAACATCATCAAAAAAAGTAAATTGAGTCAAAAAAAAGGGAAATTGTGTGCCAAAGCTCCAAAGAGGAGGGAATAAGAGTGTTTTAACCTTTAGGGCATTCAAGATTTAATGAAGTTTATTTTAAGCCCCAAATTTGAAGTGTTCGCACATAATATTCTTTAACACCTTAAAATGAAGTGTTCATCACAATGGTTAATTTTAATCTTTAATCATTCATTCCATGAAAGATGAAAAGCAAGATTTGTTCAATTTTAAGCCATTTAAAAGACGATTATGATGATAAAACCTGCAGAAAAAATATCAGCATACAAACCTGCATGAAAAATTATCAAAATTTTGAGAAAATCTCCTAACGGTGCAAACCCATGGGTTAAGGCAGCAATCTCGCAAGTGCAGGAACACAAAAAATGTTTGTGGTAACATAGGACAAAAACTGGTGAAAACTATGAAAATTTAGGCTACGGGTTCAAAAAAATAGTGCGATCTCATGAGTAGGCGATCTCGTAGGTATACTTTGAGTGTTCCTGTAGGCAAATACTTTGGTAGGTTTGAGAGGTCAATGATAGGAATAGGTTTGAAAGTTTGATTGGTCAATAATCGTGTTCTTGTAGGAAACTGTTAGTGATCCCACAGGCAGTTCAAGCATTCCAGCAAAAGAAAAACTGGCGAGGATGCAAGACTACTCCATAACATGTGGTAGTAACTGGTTGGGGATGAACTGCTAACTCATAGGCATGGGTTCACATTCCTACTAGCAAATAGCCATGTTCTCGTGGTCACAATATCACATTCCAGAGGTTGTAGGATCCAAAACAAGCTAGTTTTTCAGTGTTCAAAAATAAAAAATGATGAGATGGCAGGGAGCACAATTTCCAAAAGATGACCTGCGTACCTGTAACAAAATCAACAAACTTATCACAAAAACACACAAGCAAAAAAAGTTACTTTGGTTAGTTAACACAAAAAAACTAAAAATTGATTAGATTGACCCAAATGTGGAGTCCTATCGGGTGTGCCAAAATCTATCACCTAGTTTAGTAGTGTAAGATGAATACTAACTATCAAAGGAAAGCATTAACAATAAAAAATAAGAAAACACTTAAGATAGGACCAATTTTTATCACCACAAAAGGAAGCAAACCAAGAATGGTAGGCTCCTAATGGTATAACATATGAGATAATGGATTTGTCCCTGATTTAAGATATGTATGCTCACAAGTTATGCTCAAGCTTTAGATGGAGAGATGGAGTGGATGAAGCAAGGTTTCAACAATGGATTCATGGAGTGATTCCAACATTATAATGGTATTTTGTTAGTTTATGAGCTCCAAAAATAGCATTATAACTTTGCATGGAATGTGGATGATTTGAGTGAAGGGAGAGGGTTTAATTTATAGGCCAAGGGTTGGAGGAATGGAGGGTCAAGATGTCAAGATGATGAGATGGTGAGGGAGGGTCAAGATGCACTCAAAAGGGAGCACAAGGATTGTGCTTGTTTAGCACCAATGGGGAGCTGACAAGTGTCACAAGGAGAATGCATGTGAGAGGATAGGAAATGGGTTGGTGAAAGGCTTGATGAGGGTGGTTGAGTATGTAAGAGGGATGTAAGAGTCATAAGTGAGGATGGGAGAGGTGTGAGAGTTATAAATGTTGGAGGGTGAGGGAAAAAGATATTTGTTGACTTTGGTTTAGGTTAGCAAGTCTTAACCCATGTTTATGGTTGTGCACATGATTAGAAGGGGGTTTAGGATTAGCCTAGAAGGGAGGTTAGGGGGTAAGTGATTTAGCTTTGATGGGATGGGTTAGTTAGGAGACTAAGTGAGGTTAGTATGGGTGAATGGGTTGGATTAGGGGTTAGGATAGGGTTTTAGGATTTTAGATATTTTATTAAATGTTTTATTCAATAAAATGAGAGTATGGAATTAAATTGAATAGATTTGATGATTTATTCAATTTAATAGAGGAATTGAGATTTAATCGATAAATTGATTTTGGGTGATCATTTGATTTTATCAATTGGACTATAGTTAATTAAATAAATTAATTAACTAGGGGATGACGATTTATTAATTAAATAGTAAATATTTAATCAATAATGTCCTAGGAGAAAATTAAATAAGATTACTTATAGATGTAATTAGATTTAAGTGTCTACAATAGGTGCTATACCTTTCTCCTTGGTTTATGGTTGTGAAGCCATTCTTCCTTTAGAGGTTGAGATCCCATCTTTGAGAGTTACTCTTCATGATATCCTGTCCGATGAGACTATAGAGTAGCTTGTCTAGAGTAGCTAGAACTATTAGAAGAACATCAACATGTAGTGCATGAACACCTCAAAGTGTATTAGAATAGGTTATCAAGACATTACAACAAAAGGGTAAAACCCCATATTTTTTAGATTGGTGACCTAGTCCTCCAAGAAAATCCTATGAATCAAGCAACTAGGGAAAAGAAAGGAAAATGGGAAGCCAATTGGATTGGTCCTTACATAACCATAGAATCTTTTGGGACCAGTACTTACAGAGATTCAAACTATGATGGTGAAGACCTAGAAAAGCCCATCAACAACATCCATATCAAAAGGTTTTATGTCTAAAGCTTTGATGAAACACCTCATCACCAAATATACCAAAAAAAAATATCAAAGATATGAGAAAACCCACAAAAATAAAAAAATAAAAAATGGGTGCAAAAGAGATGAGAAATACCACCTTTGGTTTAAAAGGAGTGAGAGATAACACCTTTGAACTTCCCTAAATAACACAAGTCCTTTAAGGCAAAAAGATAATCACTGTGGGCCCCAAGCAACTCTCTTGAAGAAAAATTTAGCTTATTTGTAGCTTATCTAGCATAGTTGAGTTAATTTGACACATACCCAATTAAGAAACACTTGTGGCTTATAGTTTAGTGGTTTCTTGGCATCAAATACAATTCATAGCAGTGAAGGCAACTAGAAAAACAACAACAACAGGATGGCAACAAAATCAGAGGAAACATGGAGTCTGATTATGTTCTAAAATATCATAGACATGAATTGTAGGAAAATCAGTGCATATGTCCACCATGGCCAATATTTCCCACTATCCATTTTAGCTTTCATTCAACCATTTGAAGTTTCAAAGTTCCTTTTCACCTCCATCATCTCCAATATAGCCCTCTGAGCCCACTATTAGCCCATTGGGCCCACTTTTGGTATCCTGGACTCTTTAGATGACTCCACATGGTCCTAGTTAGCTCCATATTCCAACTCACTCCCACCAGTCCGAAAATTGTCAAAAATTATAAAAAATAGTAAAAAATTGTCAAAAACATTTAAAAATTGTCAAAAGTGATAAAAAATAGTAAAAAATTGTCAAAAACCATTTAAAAAATTGCCAAAAGCTATCAAAAATAGTCAAAAATTATCAAAAATAGTAAAAAATTCTCAAAAACATTGAAAAATTATCAAAAATTCTAAAAAACATTCAAAAATTGTCAAAAACATTAAAAATTTATCCAAAATTCTTAAAAAAATTTAAAAAAATTGTTCAAAATCACCATAAATATTTAGAAAAGGGTAATAATTGCCAAAACTAGCCAAAAAATCCAAAAAGATTAACAACAACCGAAAATTCCTATCACACATGGCCCACTTCAACTAAAATAGGCTATATAATTATACATAAATTATTGTTGTATTTTTCAAACTAATGATCCTTTGATTTCATGTCAAATTGGTGTCCATCTATAATTTCTACTAATTCAAGATAGGATTGCGTACCTTGATCAGTTTTATATGAAATCAATGGTGAGGCCCACTATGTTGAAAAATAGTTAAATATTTTATGGCATGTTTTATGGCTCTATTACCTCTTAAAAAATAGTAAAGAGTGCCTCAAAGGAATTCAAAAGTAGCATAGTTATGTCTTGAAACATCTTGCTAGGCTTTGAAAAATTTGGTACAACACAAATAGCACAAGATGCACCAGTAGAGTCCCCTTTTCTTTACTCTTGTCAAGAACAACAATTCTCGATGAATTATTAATCTTATTTATGTTACACTGGCCACGATTGATCTAGACCCCTTCAACAAATATATCAATGTTGTCTCGAAAGACACAAATATCTATCAAATTCTTTCATCATCCCTTGACAAGGGGCATAGAATAAGTATGTCTAAGTTTGAGAGATCACAGTGATCTCCTTCCCTTTTTTGGTCCCTGAAGCACCTTTTTAGGTCCCATGCATCTTTTTCAAGGTCCAAGCACCCTTTTTGGGCCCTCAAGCACCTTTTTAGGCCCAAGTGCCTTTTTCAAGGCCTTATTTCACCTTTTTCAAGGCCCAAGCATCCAAAAAGCCGTCAAAGTGCCTTTTTAGGCCCAAGCACCTTTTTCAAGGCCCTCTTTTGCCTCTTTAGGCACTCAAAGCCCTGTTTAGGCTCCCAAAGCACCATTTTAGGCCCAAATGCCTTTTTCAAGGTCCTATTTTGTCTTTTTAGGCCCCCAAAGTGACTTTGTAGGCCGCCAAGTGGCTTTTCTAACCCTAAACACCTTTTTTAATGACGAAACATCCTTCTCAAACCCCCAAGAGACTTTTTCATAGCCCCTCTTAGGTCTCTCTTAGACATCAAAGCCTCCTGTAGCTTCAAAACACCTTTTCACAGGCCTCATGAGCATCCATCTTGGCACACACCTAGAGAAAAATCCCAACTTTGGCCTGAAGCTTGTCTATAAAGGCTATCAATATATATAGAATTGTGCCTTACAATTTGTGGTTTAGCACTTAATGCTTTTTCCACCTTCAACACCATGAATCTCCAAATGTTACATAAGTTTTTACTCATCTTTCATTGAAAGCCCACATTGACATTCAGTAACCATTGCATAAGTAAAGGTCTTTCTTCCTCTACAGATCATATTGTTCCCAGTTTTACAGAGATTGACACCTTTCCCAAATATTTGCCAAAATCCCAAAGCATTCAAATATCTATCAAAAATCCCAATAACATTCAAATATCTATCAAAAATTTCAAAAACATCCACATATTCCTCAAAATTCTAAAAACATCGAAATACATTCCAAAAATATAAAAAAAAAACATGAAAATATTTATCTAACACATTAACATCAACACTAGTTGAGCTTTTGCTTGCTACAAAATGAAACACAACTTTTATTCTATAATGATGGCAATGACAACATTACATTGAAATAGCATTTGGTTGATCATTTACTTTGGCCTTCCTAGGGGAGGTGGAAGGAAAGGGTGTCCAATCAAGGGTGTTTCTAGAGACCTCATTCTAGAAGAAAAGATCCCTAGTATCAATCCTTTTCATACCCACACTAGTTATATTCATGAGAATTGGAAATCTACAACCACATAATTATATATTCAACAGTTGCATAAATTCCCTATCCACAAACTGTGTCTCCCATCGGTTCTCATTAGGGAACACCTAACAATAAAGTCCCATATAATAGGCAGCTTCTTGATGCACCTTCACTATCCATTGCATATCCATGAACACATTCTCCACTAAATTGTTTATTCTTGGTATAGTGATTGCTCATTGGGCCACATCTCACTCTTGTTGCATTTGATCAGTTGCCATTCACCAATGCTCCATGTCATCTTTTTCCTTGCCCAATCACTACTACAATTGTATTGCCTTTGACTCACTCAATTGTAACTGCTCCTACAACTACAATGCTAGGGCGTATGATTTTGTAGTTGCCTCCCTGAATGGCTCAGACTGTGAAAGTAGTAACACCAACTCATTTTGCACTCTCTCCAAACCCACTTGCACCATCTTTAGGGATTCCATTAACCTTTAAGCCCATGACTGCTTTGCTTGCCTCTTCGTGTCATTTCCCTCCACTTGTGATTGCTCCACCCGCAGTTTCACTTCTAAGGATTGTAATCGATCCCATTCAGTATTCACTACCACTTGGATCCATCTCGACTCTATTTATGCTCCATCTTCTTGTACCTTATCCATCAACCCCAACAAAAATATGACTTCCTATTTTGCATTCTCCACCTAGACTCCCTCTATGGCCAAAATTCTTCATAATTCTTCCACATCACTTGATAATTGATCTGCACCACTCACCTCTAGCCGTGACTCCTCTACACTCACACTGCTAGCTTCTTCTTTCATTGACCCTTATCCTAGAATCTCAAGACTAATCAATTGGCATGCTCCATTAATCATCTTGTACATGCTAACATCTTCCACCTCTGTTATAGCTTTTCCCATAGACTTTTTGGGAGAGTTCATCTCCCCCACCTTCATCATCACTGCTGACATACTCTTTGCCACTTGGAATGCATACTACACTGTGCTCCCTGACAACATCATTAATGTTAAAAATGGATTTTCTTTTGCACTGACCCCTACACCATCAGGTTGTGCTAGTCCTAGTCCCACATGACTTGATTCACCATACTCCTGAACTAACACTTGAAGTTCAGACTAATACATGAATTCCCTAGAGGTCTACTGACTGCACTTTTCCCTTTGTCCTTGCCCAACCCACCTTCCTTGGGTAACATCACTCTCTTTTTGTAACTAATCTGGTGAGCTTGACATACTTTCACTTCCATAATTCCTTGGACTTCTCAATAACCCAATGGCCACATTGTACTCTTCACCTTGCTTCATTTCATCTTCATGCTAGCTACCTATTTATGGCCATCACTTTCCATGACTCATACTTTGCTGGCCTTTCCATGCATCCACCCTCTGCATCCTGCCACACCAGTACTAGGTACACTTGCCACATGATATTGACATTTGGATACCCTAATCTATACCAACACATATCTTCTACCATAATCGCACAATATTACTATTGAATTATCACTGACATATCCGATGCTTTGTTATCAAACTTGTACAATAGTTACTTCCAGGAAGAATTGAATAAACTTGACACTATTGCACAAAATTGTCAGCACTCCTGGTCTACAAATAATGATTTTTCTACTATTATGAACATCCAGGACTTTGATGATGTAGTTTTTCACTATTTTTCTCTAGTGATCCTTTGATTTTCTACACCATTGGTGTCCACTTATAAGTGCCTCCTCTCATTTAGAAGGCCATGTGTACCTTAAACAATTTTTTATGATATATTAAGTGAGGTTCTTTATCTAACATGTAACTGTTTGCATGCCTATTTTTATTTATTGTGGCTATAACTTTTATTTTAGTAGTTGTAATATTTTTAATATACATTTTATATGTTTGGGGGTACTTCTTGACATGATGCAGTATTCATATGACCATAACAGAGGTAGTGGTGGTTGTACTTGGTCACTTTTTATTAAACACTCTATGATGATAGTTAATTTGTATTTCTTTACAAAAGTGACAGTTAGTTTCATTCATTTAGTTTATATTTTCATCTCGAGTACCTTAAAAACACATGGTTGGCTCATAAATCAGAATAACACACACATAAGTCTCAATAACAATGATCAACAAAATGGCTAAACAATTTGAGTAAGGCAATCAAACAAAAAAACACAAACCAACATATTTGTGCACGGTTAACACTCTACTATTATGGACTCGATCTCATCACAACACTACCACCTTGTATCACACTTCATTCTCACCTATCATCTATTCCTCCTATTGCATTACGTGACCTTGGAATCTCAAACAATTATGGTCACTAATTTCCCCTATTCTTTATACTATGTCACCTATTACATTGTGTGACCTTTGAATCTCAAACAATTATGGTCACTATTCCTTACACCATTCATCATATTTTATGCATTCACTACCTCACTTATTCTTACTTGGGTCTCAAGTTTCATTTCGTGACTTTTGAATCTCAAAGGTTGAGTCCCATCCCTTCATGTCTTTTCATCTCTAGAGCATTCATTTCCTTCAATTTTTCACTTTCATTCACCTCATTTTCCTTCTTCTATTTTTATCTCATTACTATCATCTCATTTTCACATCTCCTTTACCCATTTTATTTCATTACATTCCATTTTCTCACATTTCATTCCATTTATTTGATTACATTTCCATTCATTTACACATTTCATTTCATTTCATTCCAATTTCACTTCATTCCATTTTATCACATTTCATTCTATTTATTTTATCACGTTTTCATTCCATTTCATTCCATTTTCTCACATTTCATTCCATATATATTATCACCTTTTTGTTGATTTACACATTTCATTTCATTTCATTCCATTATATTTTATCACATTTCCATTCATTTACATGTTTCATTTTATTCCACTTCACTACATAATATTTCTTCATTACATTTCATTTATCATAATTGATTACATCACATTTCATTACATACCACATTTCATTTCATTACATCACATTCCATCACATTACATCCCATTACATCTAATTTCACCATATTTCATTACATTTCATTTACATCTTTTCATTTCATTCATACTATTACATTACATTTTTATTAATTACATTCTATTTTATTCATGCATCTCATTACTTAACATTTCCTTTGCACATTTCATTAGCACATTTCACTCATTTATTTCATTCAACTACTTTATTTTCTATCCCTATATCATGATATTCTATAAACTCTATTAATCATCTACAAATACATCACTATCTACTACTATCCTATCACTCAAATCATACCACATGCATGCATGAGTCCATGATATAACTAGTGCACAAGTCTAAACATCAAAAAGCTCAAATATTTCATAAATCAAAAGATCGAACCATATATCAAAATGATTGCATCAACATGAATCTAAGATAGACTGCATCAAGATAAACATCCAAATGATCACATCACATGAACATAACAAGGTCACAAAGTATATCCACATGAACATCAAAAGGTCACCAAGTACATCAACAAAGATATCCAATGGTCCTCATCAATAATAAAACATATGATAAGTACTACAATGAAAAATAATATACAATCATCCATGTGTCTCATTGTAAGAATTTTCCTAAGGGAAAAATTCACACAGGAACTAAGAACTCAAACACAAGCATATAGTAGACCAAAGAGAGAGAGAGTATGATCAGAATAACAATGTATTCAATAACTAGTTCATGAAAGTACACTAGGAGTGCTTGTATATAAAGGCCTCTAAGATACATCTAGAATACCTCATAATTAGCACCATGATGTGTCATACAACCAAGCACATGTCCACTAGATATGGGTTATCCTCCATTAAGCATAGAAGTAAGTGCGGTGATGAGAGGATAAGCCTACAAGGGTGTGACACACAAAATAGTATTGTAGACACCATGTGCCTAAATAGAGTTGCATAATCCTATGTTGTCTACATGAAAAATCAAAAAGGTGCACAAACTCCTAAGTGTCTCACAAATAAAAATAATAACCTAATGCATTAACTTAAGTAAACATAAGTAAGTGTAAATAGTAAAGTACGTATTTACACCAACACCCCCCCTTAAGTGCAACTTAGGGGAATGCCCTTAAGCTTACGAACTAGGATGAAGATGCATAATGGGTCCTGGCTACTAGGCCATGTTAGGTACCCATGTACATAATGAAGATGCAATCTCCCATAAAGTAGGGAAAGAGGGAAAACCACATGGGAAAAACCCTCCCCCAAAAAGAGAGATAAGTAAGGATGCATCGATGGATGGAGTAATCAAGACCCCCCCATTATGACATACATACAATATATACATAAGAGAATGATAGAAGGAAGAGAGCCATAATAGGCTCCCCCCCAAAAGAAGAATGCCAACAAGTGAAAGCGGCTCCGATGAAGAAGCTGGTCCAAGAATGCAGAATAATGTTCCTCCCCTTAGTAAGAAACAAAGCCAAATGTACATTCCTAAAGATGTATGGTGGCCTTGAAACCTGCTCAAGTATCCCTATACGAATGCTGATGTTCACCCCTTCCAACTGTGCTGAAAAGAATGAATGCAGATCTATCAAGGATGTCTGTTGAACCTATTCCACTGAACCATCTGTCTCCTCAATTAACAAAGAGACCTCCACTAATTTTTGTTCATAAGGATCCACAATCACACCAACCTATTTAGATTGATCATGTAGAGAATGGACATGAGGGTCAAAGTGAGCCCTCGCAACAACTATAGAAGAATCATCATCAATGAGAAGATGTAAGTCCTCAAGTCTGTCTCCCAAGTCAAGTGAAGCTAGAGCTGGAAGATGAGATGTACCATGATGTGATGGACCTTTCACTATGGCAATATAAGCATGTGGACTAGACTGATGTGACCTCTCACTACAATTGTCAGCAGAACCCCACGTGTCTGAACCTATTGAAGCACTATCACTGGTGTCACTATCAGTTTCCACTATGTACAATGTGTGGAGAGGAGTAGAGGATAAGTTTGGTGAACTCTCCTCAAAATGAACATCCTTCTCCACAAAGATCTCATGAGTCTCTAGATCCATCAGTCTATAAGCCTTCACATTATCTTCATAACCAATAAAGGTACAAGGCCTAGATGTTGGTGCCTTGCAACTCTTGGAAGAAAGGTTTGCCCATGCTGGACAACAGAAGACTCTTAGGTGACTCACAACTGGTTTTTTTCCACACCATGCCTCAAAAGGTGTCTTGCCATCTAAGGCTGGATGAGGAGACCTATTAAATATATGAGTAGCACTACTAATGGCTTCAACTTCAGGAGTAGGATTGAGAGACTTGGCCTTAATCATGCAACTTGCCATGGTCTTGAGAGTCCTAATCCTCATAGCTGCAACATCTATCTTTTGTGGACTGAATGTTGGTGAGTTTTGAAGATCAATCCCCTCAATTCTGCAAAAGTTCTTAAGTCTTCTATCTACATATATGTTCTCATTGTCCACCCTTAGTACTTTGATGGCTTTCCTTAACTTGTGTTCAACATGAGTCTTGAAGTCTTGAAGCTTATGAACCAATTCATTCTTATGATGAAGGAAGAAGACCCAAGTGAATCTTGAAAAGTCATCAACAAATGCGAGTATGTAGTGGCCTTGGCTAACTGAAGTCACTGGAAAGGGTCTTGCTAATACCATGTGAACTAGCTGAAGAACAACTGGAGCTCGAGAAGACTTCCCTTTATCATACTTCTCCTTGAGATGCATATCCACTGAACAAGATGAACACTCTCCCTTAGAAAAGTTGATATTAGGTAGACCTTTGACCATGTGTTTTGAGAAAAGTTGTTGAAGAGAGGGGAAGTCAAGGTGACCAAACCACTCATGCCATAAGTTTATTTGTGAAGTAGAGTGAGTCAACAAGGCTTGGGAAGGACTCTTAGGCACAAAGTGGGAGAAGGAATAAAGCCTCTTGTCATCATTGACTTTCCCCACTGCTACCAATGAATCATCTTTGGGACTTCGCACCATCACTGAATCTAGAAGGAACTCAACCTTATGACCATCTCCAAGGTGAGTGATTTGGGAAACTGATAGGAGATTGGATCTTAGATTTGGATCATAGAGAACATCTTTGGATTCCCCATCTTCCATTTCTACATGTCCTTTCCCTTCAAATTCCATCTTAGCATCATCTCCGACGAAGATTTGTGGTACCTTTGACTGCTTCAATGAAGAAAAGTCTTCCCTTGAAGAACCCATGTGGTAAGAGGCACTTGAGTCAAGTATCCATTTGAAAGAACTTGTTTTTACCATAAGTGCTTGACCTTTACCCTTTGAAGCGATAGGAGTTGAATCCTTGGAAGTACCTGGCACTTGAATCTTGTTCTTCTTGAGTAGATTTTCTAACTCATCGATTATTTTTGTCTTGCAATGATGCTCATCATGATTTGGCTTTTTGCAATATGCACAAAAGAGTTTGTCCTTCTTTTCATTACTTCCCTTCTTGTTTGGAGAATAACTTCTTTGTTGAGAGGAGGATTGTTGTGTCTCAGATTGTGTTTTCTACTTCCACTGCTTCTTCTTATTGTTGCTTTTTCCCCCTTGACTTGATTTGTGATCATCACTAGCCACCAAGGCTTTGGTCTTAGATGACTTGAGAAGTTCAAAATCCATCAAGTGAGATTGTTCAACAATCAACATGTCTGCAAATGCATCAAAGGAAGGCTTGAGGTAAGCAGATCCCATGGTCAACTTGTGAGTATTAAAACTCAAAACAAAGTTAGCGTACTCAGAAGGTAGCTGCTTAAGGATGTGATGAATCAACCTATCATCCTTCATGGGATTTCCACAATCATTAAGAAGTGACCTATACTCATTGAATTTGATGATATAATCTTGAATTGTGTCATAATTCTTAGGATCCAAGAGAAGTAGATCATCTTCAATCTAAAATCCCTTTTCTTCATCAACTTTACCATATAACTGTTCAAGTTTATCCCAAGCTTCTTTGGATTCTGACCAAATTTTTAATATGAAAGAGAAGATCCCTATGTACACAATTCCTGATAACACCTAAAGCTTGTCAATCTTGTCTTTGCCAATCAATGAGTTCTTTAGCATCAATAGGTTTGGTAATTGTACCATCAACATAAAGATTATATCCTTTTTCCATTAATCTAGTCCATGCAATATCTTTCCATGTAGAAGAGTTGCATGAAGTTAGAGGAGGACATTTAAAACCCATGATGCAGAAATGAAAAGAGCACAATATAGAGAGACACAAAACACAGTATACACCCCCCATTTTCACTCAATCAAAAGACACCCCCAAAAAAGATGCTTTGGCACTTTATAAGTAGTGCGTTTACAATGGACCACTTGTCAAAATGAACAAAGTGGACTTTTTGATTTTTCTTTTACAACTACCTTATGAGGCTTAAATCTATCACTTAAGAACTGTAGCTTAGTTTTAAAACAATTCTTAAAAAGAATCAAAGCTTTAAAATGTTGAAAAAGGCCTAATTCTGAAAGTGAGAAATTTGTCCACACAACCCTAGAATATGACTTTAGATCTGGAAAGCAGACAAAAAAAATGCACTTTCAAAAAAAATAGAACCTGAAAAAGTGAATAGATGTGCCCGTACAGAGCTTCTGAAGTTGCAAAAGGCAGGATTATGCAGGTACAATTGCCAAAAAATGCAATTTTTGCAAAATCTGTGCACCAAAACCAGAAATAAACACCACTACTGGAAAATCAAGGAAATTATACCTAGTTTCAAAAAGAATTGCACCTAAATCAGAGTCCAGATGTTTGAGTTATGGGCTTGCAAAGTCAGGCTACCAAACTGAAAAGCAATCTATAGACGGGTCTGGGGCAAAAATTGTGAGCCAAATTTGACAGTCAAACAGTCATCACTGCAGTTTTAATACACCTAGAAATGATGGTCAAACGAACATCAATTTTAGATTTGAAAAATGATGACATCAGCAAAAAAAGAATGCCCTGGCTGACGTGGAAAGCAGAGGACTGGTTTCCACGTGGAAAATGTGGCAATACTAGGTTTACTAATAGATCCAACGTGCTCTGTCCTGCATGGCAGAGTGTCTTCAATGCGTTGGCAAAAGATTAAAAATCACTATCGTAGTTGCCAAAAGAAACGACATCAACCACTGGAATATTCCCGTCACAGATGCCCCTCACGCCGAATTTGAACCAGGGGCTAAAAAATTGTAGGTGTCAGATATGATGAGCCTCGTTGCCAAAATTTGCAAAAAATTGACGCCAAATTTTTGTGCAGAGTGCTGTTACTATAGGTTTTCAAGCACTCACCGAAGTTCTGAAACTACCGAAAAAGTAGGCCTTGTCGAATGTGTAGAATCCTGCGTTAGTTAAAGAACTTTTTCCCACATTGATGTAGGGTCAATGTTATGTGATGTATAAAAACCTCACTCCTTAGCCACTAAAAATGTGTTGCGACTGCCAGAGGAGAAAGGAACTCTGTCGTTAGCGAAAACCTATCCATCTGTAGGAAAAGGTGGCCGCACTTGTTGGGCTAGGGTTTGGCTGGTGGGTATACACGCCGAAATCCATAGATTTTTATGAGTAGTACGACTGATGCATAGTGTAGGCTGGACTTAAAATAGCCAACATAATATAAAAATTCTCTGCGAATTAAATACAATATACCCTCCTGTGACAACAAATAATCCTCCAAATTGGCAGATCCGGGGTGTCACTACCTGGGTTTGCTAAATTTTTTTCTTTGCCAGCAAATAAATTCCAAAAATTTGCACAGAAATATGATGGAAATATAACAGAGAAAATGTAGATCCAAAAAATTAAATTACAGATCTAAAAATAAGATCATACCCATACTACAAATTGGGCCTCTGGGTTTCGATTTGCAAAAAAAAGTTGCCTCATGGTCGACTTTAGGCCAAGGTAGCCAAGTTTATAGTCAATTTTCACCGGTTCAGTATTTTGAACACAATGGTGATGTTAGATCTAGCTCTAGACGCTCCCAATTTCTGTAGCACTCTGAATTTGAGCTGAGGTGATGAAGCAAACAAGAGGTCTCGAATGGCTTACGATGAGAAAGTCTCCAAGTTTCTTTGATACCATGTAGGAATTTTCCTAAGGGAAAAATTCACCTAGGAACTAAGAACTCAAACACAAGCACACAATAGACCAAAGAGAGAGAGAGTATGATCAGAATAATAATGTATTCAATAACTGGGTCATGAGAGTACACTAGGAGTGCTTGTATATAAAGGCCTCTGAGATACATCTAGAATGCCTCATAATCAACACGATGATGTGTCATACAACCAAGCACATGTCCACCAGGTATGGGTTATCCTCCATTAAGCACGAAAGTAAGTGCGATGATGAGAGGATAAGCCTACAAGGGTGTGACATGCAAAAGAGTGTTGTAGACACCATGTGCTTAAATAGAGTTGCATACTCCTATGTTGTCTACATGACAACTCAAAAAGATGCACAAACTCCTAAGTGTCTCACAAATAAAAATAATAAAATAATGCAAAATAATAAACTAATGCATTAACCTAAGTAAACTTAAGTAAGTGTAAATAGTAAAGTACGTATTTACACCAACACTCATCACCACCATCATCCATATGTGGTTGATCCAATGGTCCCTACTTGCTGGGGGTGCTCCTATCCTCTTGTGGAGCTTGCTTGGTTGTATCTATCATCAGTGTGATATGTATGGCTATGACCTTCTAACTCATTGTAGCCCCATCTATCCTCGGTGGTAGTGGTGGTGGTGGTGGCCTTGGTTTCATCAAGCTATAAAAGCTTGCAATGTACTCATTAACTCACCCACTAAGCCTCCATGGCACTCATCCAAGCCTCCATATTTGTGGATCCCCTTGGCCTCTCAAATAGTGGTTTCACATCTAGCAGTACCTACTATTGCAAACCCTATGGAACTCTGATAGAAATGTGTATCTATGGTCTCTATTGCTAAATAAATTGTACATCATTAGGTAACCTAGCCCTGACATGCTCCGTCTTTCTCTGTCCAACACCACCATCTCACTAACTAGCTCTTGTACCACTGCCCATAGTTCTTCTCACCCTCACCCCATCATAGCCATGGATCCCTCCAAACCTCCCTATACTAGACCCCGTGCAATAATCATCTGTGGTAGTACCATTGTTGCTTGACCTTGACCTCCATATCTCCCCCCTACTCTAACTACATCTCTAGCTCTCCCTCTAGCTTGACACCTCCCTCTACCTCTCCCCAAGCCACCATCCTCATCCCCAGTCTCTCCTCCGCTTGAATCCTTATTGATACTAGGAATAGGCTCTATTGAATCTATGTATCTCGAGAAAGGATGCTCACAAAACCATCATGCATAGTCTCCCTCCATCCCCGCATCTACCTCTCCATCTCTCACTGCCCATGGCTATGGTGTATCTATCATCTAGAAAAAAGCCTCAAGGAAAGCCTCATACTCCAAGCTTGGTCCCAATATTTCCCTCTCTGATTGAACCTGAGCATAATGTGTTGATCCCTATGGCATGCCCTACCATTGCCCAAACTGGCTCACAACCTACCTGGAATAGAATCTCTCTATCACCATGGGAATCCAACTAAGAAAATATCTTAGACCAAAGAAATATACCATCTCATCATCATCCTTAGCCCATGGCTTAGTAAACCTTTATGGTCTCCATATGACCTCATCGATGTCATCCAATATCTGTCATCAATACTCAGTCTTGCCCAAATGGGGTTGCATAATCACACCTAAATAGGTGTATATGTATGGCATCTCCTATAGTCACTATCACACACATATTGAGTGAGTGATGGGTAGATGATCCCATGTCCATAACTATAATAATATCACCCCTGTTGATAGTGATGAGGCTCTAGAATATAAAACTTGATGCAAATCATGATATAAGTGGGCCAATATGTAGTTGCCCCATGAAAATCTTTGTGGCTGATTGATCATGTCCTATATCAAATAACCCCATCCAACTGAACATCCTCGCCCTCGTCTATCTAACAAAAAAAATCTTCCTATCAGTCTAGCAAATAAATAGGTGAAACCACATTTATCAAGCACTTGTTGCTCCTTGACTGACAATCTATCTATAGCCTCTAAGGGCCATGGATATAATCCTTGCACCATGAGCTTTCACCCACATACCTATTTTCATCAAACAATCAAAAGAAAATGTTAATTTTCATCCCAAGTGATCATTATACATCAATCTAATGTCACTATCTAGCTACTCAACTAATGTTTCTATCTTGGACCTATTTAATAATCCTCCTCTATATCATAAGCCAGACATGTTTGTTTCCCTACTCTATATCCTGAGCTAGGGCACCATTCTCTATTTATCTACCATCAAATTGATCCTAATACATCACTTTATGACTACCTAATTGCTATTGTTTTCTTGTTATGATAGATCAAATCTTTACAATCTATTTGTGCTCTTCAAATCCCCATTAGCACAATTTTAACAAGCACATGCATTTTGGAATCCATTAGTGCTATTTCTTGGGATGTATGTGCTAATAAACTAAATGGAGGTGTTGCAAAAGGCATATGCACTATTACAACACTCGAAAATGCTATTACATACTTTGGATGTGCTATGTAATGGGAAAGCCTACCAAAACATTCATATGTGCTATTTAGAAAGGCATAAGTGCTATTAGACTTAAAAATGCTAAAATATCCTTCATATGCACTTCCATATAACCTATCACCATGACTTTATGGACTCAAAAATCCTACATGACAAATGCACTACTCTATGTCTCATATGCACTATAATATCCTTCATATGTGTCAAAATGCTCATATGCTATTCTTTTACTCTATGTGATAATTCACTCCTAATTTAGGGTTTTGTACATGCTAATTCATCATGTGAATGAGCTAAACTATTGTGCAAATATGCTATAGGATTTCAAATGCATTAAAAGAATAGGTAAAAGTGCTAAAACATCTAAACTACCACATTTACAATAGAAATTCATGAAAAATTCAAAAAACTTAGGTACAAATTCAAAAATCTTAAAAATAGAGGATCTCAATGACTTATCAGGGCACTGTAATTAGCTAGATGCTCGTACCTATGACCCCTCTCAAATTTGTGCTCTCATAAAGGGACCACCATCCTCGCTAGCTCAAAGCTCCAAATCACTAAAAGCAAAAGGGGAGTGTGAAAATTACTAGGGTAAAAGGTCTTTTGACATATTTAACCCTCCTTAGGAGATTTATACAACCTTTCCATCCTATTTACCCAACATTAGAACTTTTTTGGCTCACTCTCTTGGATTGGGTATTATTTTAAACCAACTTGATCATCTTCACCTATCAATTGTCAATATTTTAGAAATAAAATTAGAATATTCCTATTTTTCACATTCATTTTTCTAATTTCATTTCTGAGGGGAAAATATCTCCATATCAAATTGGGGCATCCAAACTGGGGCATCAAAATTTTCTAAAAAATTAAAAATGTTCAAATCAAACAAAACAAGGGTATCCAAGAAAAAACATTAGAACATCAATCAAAAAAATCAATGATAATTAGACATCAAGCTATCAATAATTAGACATCAAATCAACCTTATAACATCAAAATATTAGACATTCAATCATTAGAATTTGACCTAAAATTAGAGAATGAGGATAGTCTTTGAACAAATATGCTTCACATATTAGCTCAAAGAGGGGCGTTTGTAGACACCCAAAAATTGGCAAAGACTTAAAACACCAAAAATCTTGATCTAGCAATGAAAATTGAGAGGAAAAAAATATACTTTCAAATCAAGGATTACATCAGGTCATTAACTGATTAAATCATCTATCAAATCAATAAGACCTAAACCAACTTTAAAAAGAGGAGAAAAATAATTCAAAATCATAAAATGAAATTAAAAAAGGGAAAAGGAAAAAGAAAAAAGTTTGAAAATAAATAGAACATTTATTAAATAAATAAAGTCATTTATCCTCACAAACGTGAAAATACTCCTTTTACATTTCAAAGAATCAGAAAAATCCTTATTCATCCTCAAAACTAAGTTAGTTGGACTCTTCCTCCTGGTCCCTTATGAGATATTTTCAAGTTTCACCTCTACCCTCCAGTCAAAGGTAAAATCCTAATTCTTATCCCAACCTCTTCCAAAATCCTATAAATAGGAAGGAAATTCAAGAGCTAAGGGACCCAAGTTTTATGCATCTACACTATAGACATGTTTTAATTTATCATCTTTTAGCATTGTCATTATAGCAAGTTCATGTCATTTTGATAGCATTTTTAGCTTTCTTTTCATGTCATTTAGTATCATTTTAGCACATGTTTAGCTCATTGCATTTCCATTTAATAGCATTCTAGAGTTGTTACCCACATATAATCTGCATTTTAGTCATAGATCTTGCATGCATTCTTGTAGATATACATTTTAAGCATACTCCCATTCTAGAACTATCACTAAGATGCTGGTCTAAGAGCATTCTTAGTGGTTGTGGTTAGGGAAACATGGGACATTTGTAGAGTTTATATTTTGACAATGATTTCTTGGGTTTAGTTTAGTTCGTTGTCATTTTTTCTGCACTCTGCATTAAAGTCTCATGAATATGCAAATATACCATGTACAACACTATCATAAGATTTATCAGTATTTATTGTTAATCCATGCCTTCTATAAAAAAACCCAATTTTTCCTTTGAAACATCCATATAAGAAGTCAACCAACATCTCCCTATGACAACTCTTTCTCCCAACACGTACCTTGTAAGAAAAAATAGTGCCTTAAATGTCAAAATGTCACCATGGTATGAGTGAGAGTTCTTTGTCTTTTGTAAGGTTTTCTATTTCTGTTAAACTTGTCCATTTCCTTGATAGAGTGCCCAATCACATCAACTGCTATCATGGACATCACCAATCACAACTTGCGAGCCACCCTTCAAAATCAAAATAGAATGTGTGCTAATGAATGGAAAGCAACCACTAGAAAGAGGAAACAACATCACCATTTAACTAGCATAGCTCTGCACAAATAATAGCCCATTATTGAGGCTAGGAAACTTACTTCCCATTGAACAAAGCTCAAAGGTCTCTCCTATGTCAAACATAAATTATATGTTAAAATCATTTTCCCACATCACAAGAACTTCATTGTCCTTTAGCAATGCTGCCAGTGCCCATGAGGATGTAAAAAAATTGCTCCAAGGTTGTTGCCAACATGATCCCCCATTGTTTCTTTGTGTGATCCCAACCCTTAGATTTGGAGATTAATAGAAAACTTGCAAATAAGTGATATATATGGTGTAGTTATATACTTCTTTTGTGAAAATCATCTCCCCCATCAATTTTACACTCTTCATATCTTCTTTTTCTTGCAATGTTTTTACTAATAATGTTAATGCTTAAAAAAAATATGATTTAAATAATAAAAACTCCCACTCAATCAAAACTCTAATGATGGATGTTGGGTTGGCTCAGATTGACTTGACTATCTTTTTTTAAAATTTCAATCACCTGACCATTCTAACTTATCCATTGAACTCTTGAAAACCTCCATATATGATTGGATCACTTCTTGCCACCAACTAGTCACTAAAACTTGCAATTCAAATCATTTCACAAAAATTATCCAAATGGCTAAATTGATGACTTGGCCAACTTTAAGAAATTGATAGATTCAACTAACTAGGGAATGACATCTAGCACACCTATTCTTTGATATATAATCTTTCAATTTCTTTTTAATTTTTACATCATGACAATTTATGAGTCAAAATATTTAATCGTTAAAGTTGCATACTTCAAACTATCTTTTCACCAAGCATGTCAAAAATAGATAACGATGTTTAGATTTGCCTTTGAAAACATGTAAAACCATTACTTAGGAACTTGAAACCTAGGGTGTGGGTTATCTTTTATATAAAAAATATGTGAAAAATTTGTGATCATGATGAATAAATAGGTTCTTTTGGAAAGCATGCAAAGTTAGCTTCCAAAATTTGTAGAACTGGAGAACTTGATACAATAGAAATTCTTGCAAATGGAATGGATTTTGGAAAGTGTGTAGATGGATTCATTAAGACTTGCAAATTAGCACATTTGAACTCTTTTAATACTAAAATATAGTGGTATAATTATTTTAGGCTCGTCTATCAAAGATTCAAAATTACAACATCACAAACAAGCCTACTAATCATTCTATGAAAATGATTTGCATCAAAATGTTAGAATTTGCAAATAGAATCACATTTGAAAACTAGTCGAACAGATTCGTCAAGACATCAAACTTGTGACATACAATGTATTTGATGTTTAAAATTTAGAGGTGAAGGAGTCCTCTCATTTGGGTCAATTGGGTCAAAGTTATTCAAGATCAAACAAGGCTTCTTAGATTTCTAACTAAAGTGCAATATTAGAACGACAATTAACAACTAAGTTTGGAAAACTCAAAACCCTATCAAAACATGTCACAAAAACTTGAAATATGAGAAATAGGTTCTCTAGTATGCATGATAAACATGCCAAAAGTGACACAACTTGAAACTTAACAGGGTGCAAGATATTCAAATGCAAACTAACCATCTACACACTCTTTGACACTAGCAAAAAAATGCAAATTTGTCAATTGTTCAAAATAGCATCACATGAAATGATTCAAAATTTGAAACTAACTGCCTAAGATGAATGTATATGATAAATGAAATGCTTAGAACACATTAAACACATCATAGGACTCAAAATGATAATTAGGTACATAGGCATAAAAAGCTCTTATAGGGGGTATTTTTGCAAAAGTTTTCAAATATGCACTTTGGAAACTCTTACAAATTTTGAGTACCAACAATAGGATTAATCATATAAATTAATCAATAGTTCTATGAGGTTTGGGGTAGAGAATAAATGGTAATAACTAGTGGATAACTTAGGGTTATTTTAAATTGAATGCTTATTTTGAAATTAACCTTATAATGTGAAATTCTAAGGCTTCTTGACTAGGGATTTTGTGAGACCAAGGAGCCCTTATAGTTGCTCAAGGCTTCTAAATTAATTTTTTTCTAATATTTACCTTTTATATATTCATATTTATTTTTTGATACCCTTGTGGTAAGGTTATGAGATTTTCCATAAGTATGGGTTCTTAATATGTTACCTTATAGTGTTGTGATGTATTCCAAATCTTGATGTTGTTTTATTATCTTTTGTTTCTATCACAATCCTAAATGTGTCTTCAATACCCCATATGGAAGGGTTAAGATTTTAGGTGAACCTAAGGATGTGTGACCTTGATAAGTTCTTTTTTAACCTTCTATGTGGATTATTGTAGAGTAGAGTCAGGTGTCCTAGGTGGGTGGCTCAACATAGGTACTAGGACAAAGAAATCATATCCCTGAGGATCTTATGTAGTAGAGACCCAAAACCTGAGTTTGTTGGCTTGATAAGTAAGTTTAATTACAAGAGTCAATATTACTTAAATAAATGGGTCAGGGGGTTTGGGATTAAAAAATTAACCATGATAAGAGATTTTTGATCCATACATTTAGTATTGGAGTAATGGGACTACATGTCATGCTATAGAAGGCCTACAAGTGACAAGATATCATTAGTCTAGGAGGTTGATCCCAACATTGAGAAAAGTGTCACCTAGTTGCATTCTAAGCCCTCACTCTTTTTTAGTTGTCTCAATAAGTTTGTATGAATGTTTCACTTTATGCTTTAATATTTTTATGAGCCCTAACCTTAGATTGGCTTAGAACATTTGAGGGTCATAGTCTCATCTTCTAGCTTAGGGTAGTGGCCATTTATGGTTCATGTAGTTGGGTATTAAATCATTTCAAGGTACTACTCGTATTTCAAGTCAAGTTTGGATGAGGACACATATTTCTTTCTATTATCTCAATTTGATGTAAATGCAATGCTATTGTGAGAGCTAAAAAGACACAATGTTGTATATGTAAATTAAAGAAAAAATGATTTGATTTGGGTTAAGGGAAGTTTTAAGGATTAGAAAAAGGGAAATTATATTATGAACATGTATATGATGTATATTTCATTCATCTCTTCTGTTAAGAAGTTTGATGGAATTTTTATTTATTTATTCACCTTATGATAAAAGGTTTCTTTATTGATGTAAATGGAGTTAGGATTACTTATTTGAAAAGGAAAGTTAGTCCTTATGATTTCATTGATTTAAAATTAGTTAACTTATCATGAAAAGAAAAAAGATATTTTTATTCAAAGTATATTGAATTATTCTCTATGCAATTCTTATTTTTGAAATAGAACTAGAATATAAATGTTTCCTTTTTAAATGTTACAAGTAGGTTACTTGAATAGTTCACACCTTTTCACATTTTTAGATCAATGAATCTAGTTGTTGTAGTTTTAATGAACAATGTTAGGACTTTTGGAATTGAAGTCATGGAAACTGAGTAAAATATATATTATTAAAAACAAAAACAAAAATTGCACTAACTTAGTAACTTTTAGTCTTGTCCTTCTTGGCTTCCTTATGTGGAATGACATACAATATTTGATTTTAATTCTTTAAACATCACAATACTCATCAAAGGACTTAAGATTATAAGGCACCTATTTTGAAATCCATATCTTTCCATTCACTCTATTGGCAACCCCTTCAACATCCTCCTAATGTCTTGATTTTAAACCTAATAATCTAAATTATTCATCATTTAGCAAATATTTAAGAGATATCTTACATGGTAGAAAATTTTTAGTTGGAGCAATTAAATAACTCTTGAAAAACCATAGTCACTAATTTATCTACATTGATGACTTACGTAAAATTTGTGATTGTCAATACATAGTTAGAATGTGAAGTCCTATAATTTGATAATGATTAAAAATTACTAATGAATGGATAATGAAATATAGTCTTCCCATGCAACAATATCATCAAAATTAGTCTTTATGGATATAGATTTATATGTATAAAACTTATGAGCACCATTCAAATGAAGTATTCTTTAACTATAATTTTTTTTAAAAAAGGATGAAATTGAATGAAGATGAAATATATAAAAGTTTCCAATAGTGGCATGTTGTGATGGTTAAGTTGTTATGTTGTTATCCTTGCCATCAAGGTTCAAATCTCATGGGGATGAGGTCCCCCGTTTGTGGCCTCACTGGTTCATAGCTCCAGGTCAAAGCGTTTACCCCTCTTTAAAAAAAAAAAAAAGAAATATATAAAAGTTATTGCATTAGAATTTGATGTTCTTTCTCTATATGAGTGTACACACATAAAAATTTCCTCGTAATTTTTTCTTATTCATCTATTTAATAAATGAATATTTAAATTTATTTAATTAATTCACTAAACTTTTCTTCTATTATTTAAATGAAATTTCATATTTATTTAAATAACTCATTAATAGTATCCATTTAACATTTTTCATGTAATGATAATGTTCTGGAATATTTGAATAAAGCTAAATACAGAGCCAATAATGGGTTGGACATGGACAACTGGATGTATAATGAAATAAAAAAACTTCACTTGTTTGTTTTTCTTTGCAAGAAAAGTTCCTTTTATTATAGGTGAAGTTGGATGAGGAGTGTAAGAAGATGGGGGAGCTAGATTCTCTGGTTGAGAACATCCCAACCAAACTCTAGGAGTATGAAGTTTCCCTTAAAAAATTGATTAAGGATAGTGAGATCGGTATGTAGGATGTTACTTTGTCTATCTTGGTTTTTGCTGCCTCCATAGGGAAAGCTTCTCTGGATGAAGCCAATTCGATTGGTTAAGCTCCACCACTAGTTGGTGGTCTGAGCAAAAGGATCAGATAGAGCAAGACAGAGCACTAAGAAATTTGACCTCCAAATTCCTCTAAAGAATGCTCATGATTATCTTAAGGAGGTTGTTGTTTAGGTACTACCATTTTCAGTGCTATTAAATAATTGATCTAAGTTTTTTCTGGGTTCTTTCTGAACTTTTGGTTACTACTTTTTTTAAAAAATTACTTTTGTTGGTTTCTGGTCCTTGTAAAACTAGCTTGACTTGGTTGTTGGCTCTTGTAAAACCAACCTCTAAATTCTTCTTTGACTATTTGGGTTGTTGGTACTTGTAAAACCAGCTCCTTACTTTGTTTCCTTTTTGTTTGGGATTTTAGGCCCCCTTCAAACCTACTTTTACCTAATCAAAACATATCTCATTTAATAAAAAAATCAATATTATTATCCTAAACACCTTATATTCATCTTATTTATATCTTTCCAAACTCATGAATCACCTTTACTCAACCAATATGGGATATAATACTATCTATAACTACCCTCCCATGCCCATAAATTATTCTTCTCTCATTTGGGATACTTATAAATAAACTCCACTTTCACATTTTAGGCCCTTGTTGCTTCAAATTTTATTTTTATTATCATTCATATTTATTTAATTTCTAACTTCTTGAATTTATTTGTGGAATTCCTCCATTTTTCATAAACTCTTGTGTTATGTCCTCTAAGAGAAAATTAATATAAACACAAGATTATACAAAAATGGGGGAAATGGAGTGAGGTTTCTTTGAATGCATAATTAGTTTTGTTTAATTACTATTTTTTTCCATTTTTTTTGGTGATATGACTCCATTAAAATATGTTGGATCCAATCTAACTTTGTAATTCTGAAAATCTATTTTTTGCATCTTATATTGGCACACTCAGAAGGACATGCATCGTGTGTAATCATCCCTCCATTTTTAGTATAAGTGAAACCTTCATGCATGATATCTTATGCATCATATCCTTTATTATCTATCATATCACTCATTCATCCTATCTACATCCCTTTATCATAGCTTTGATCTTGACAATATTTAGGATCTCCTTAAGTGTCATGCATCATATCATATTTAGTAGAGACAATATCCATTATCCCTTCCCTTAGATTATCTAATTTTTTTTTCTCCATCATCCTTTATCATGAAATATTTCTTAGCCTAAACCAATCATAATAACTCACATACAATCCTGATATTTTCTAAATCATTGAGTTGCTTCTACGACTATCTTTTATCACTTATTGGTCTTTCTTATCCCATATTAGTTGCATCCAAATTGACCATGTAGTCATCAAAATGAAGGACATTACATTGAAAATCAAGGTCTGAAAGCCTCTTGACATGGCCATTACTTTGGATCACCTGCCTTCCAAATGCACCATGTTGTTAGTCTTGCATTGTCATATTCTTTCCCTCAATTTGGATAAACATGTTATACTTTGTATTGCATTTTTAACTCATTAGTTTATTCATCCATCCATAAATTATTATGCTTTGCTAGACATCTAGAGCCTATGCACAAATAATCTTACATAAGATTAAGTGTTAGCTAAATTGAAAAAATCTTTAAGTTCATAAAAGTCTCAAAATAATCATAAAATTTATTAAAATCATAAAAATTGGACAACATTATGAAAGATCATAAAATATTTGAAAATCATAAATTTTTTTTTTGAAAAATTCATCATAATGAAAAAACATTTTAAAATCATAAAATATTAAAAATCCAACAAATGCAAAACTTAAAAAACCCAAAAAAATACAAAATAGAAAGATAAACATTTTGAATAAGTATCACAACATTGTGCTTAACGAAATCTAGACCAACATTATATCAAACCAACTTATTGTTATCAGTAATGTTTGTCATATACTCTTTTGATCAAAACACATGAACTCTGATAGTTCTTCCTTTAAATATAAAAGTTAAATACAATCGAACTAGTTGGACTAATACTTAGTAATTGAAGACATTAAAGATTAAGTCAGTTGATGGGATTATTCGAGTGGTAGTGTTAAAAATTGTCTTACAAAAGTTACATATCAAATCAAGATTAAAAGGACCATTGACTCTATAGCCCAACAGATGCAAGACATTGGTCATTTTATTCAATTCAATGAATTAAATCTTTAGATTAGATAATAATAATGATAAGGATTTAAATAAAGAAGAGTATAGTTGGTATTAGGAGAGAAGTAGTACATAAATGATATAAAAAAAACTTAGAAGAAGTGGTATTAAACAAAAGGTTAGTTACTCAAGCATTCCAAATTTCTTTGAGATAGGTGATAAGTAGGATAATATGTACATGTATTCTAAAAAGTTTTATATTAGGAGGAGTTGGAGTGCAATAGTTTTAAATTAGGAGAAGTTGGAGTGCTAGAATTCAATTTTATAGGAGATAGAATTTTTTAGTTGACAAAATCATTTGGAAGGTTTGATAAAGAAGCTTAGCATATTTTGATAGCTTTGTAATTTGTTGATTTGGAAAGCAACTATCTATAACTTTTTGTTTATGTTGATTCTTGTTCAATTTCATGTCTTTTATCTAATCTTGGTGTAACAAATCAATTCATATCAAACAATAAGTAAAAGTAGAGTACGTCATTCCAAACCATTTTACATCCAACTCTCACCTAGTTTAATCAATTTGAATTTGAATCGAGTATTAGTGTCTCCTAATGAAATGTTAATAAGAGTAGACATGCTATCTAATTTTCAAGATTGGACTATCTACTCCTTTTCCCGTTAATTTCAATACCATTACAATTTAAGGTACATTTTATCATCATACAACATCATCATTAACATAGTCCTAAGTTGTTATAGATTATTTGGACATACACTTGACCTTGTCACTAATTGAAAATGTTGAATTTAGTATTAATTTTATTTTCTATTCTTATCACAAAATAAGTTTTGTGTATAAGATTATACATTCAAGAAATTATTCTTTAACATTTCTACTTTTAAATAATGACATGTAGTATATGCAAATCTGATCATATAGTTACTGAAATGAGTCAATTTCATTTACCTTAGAAATAATTATTTCTTATCATCAATATCCAAAATTACAATTTTATTTATTGTTAATATTGTTCAATCTACAATTTAAAAAAAAATTGAAACTGTTGCAACAAAACTTTGAAACTAGATTTTGTATCCCAAATCAGAGCTCCAAAAAGCAATTAAACCTTATCTATTTTAACGAAATCAATTTCAATTACATTAGACATAATTAACTTTATCATCAACAAAAAAAAAAATTTGTGGATTACACTATACATAATTACATTATATCATCGACAAGGAATGAGATCTCCAAAGAGTCAGAATATAATTCTTATTATATCATCAACAAGGAATGGGATCTCCAAAGAGTCAGTATATAATTCTTATCCAAAATAAATAATTTGAAGTGTATATAAGACTGGCAGTACAGTAGAATCAAGCCACCGGATTTGAATTCAAGATCATGGCGAACTACCCACAATCTTAAATCTCCTCCACTGACTTTGAAGTGAACCCAGAATCCTTAATCATTATTCCTCCGCCGTACTTTAGACCTGAATGCATTTCGAAACCCATTGTAACATAGCAGAATAAATACATCAATGCCACGATAAATCATACTAATTATCAGCCCAAAAGTATCCTCCGCTAACCTAATGAACTTGCGAGCTTCTGTGAAGATATATAGTTTGCAACGGAAAGATTCAACCCTAATTGTGAGTGGTGTGACAACCAACATGAACCAAACGGTTACTGTGAGCCATAGGTATTCTGGCCCCAAAAGGAGGCCTACAGCACAGCCATATGCTAGAAGTATTGCCAGCAAGGACCTCATAACAGCCAAGAAACTCCTCTCAACCATGATTTTGTCTTCCTTGTCTCCAAAAACAGCAAACAAGAGTAGAACTGTTGCTCCAATAGAAGTGCCAAAGGTCACTGTATCAGCTAAGAAGAACGCATAGAAGAGAATTGTAAATAGATTGTATTCGCTCTGTGACATGAAGTGTAAATGTCTTCCTTTCAGTGGATTAGAATTTCCTTGGAGGAGAGCGAAGGGAGCTGCAATAGCGGCTGTGGCGATCAATACTGAATTCCATGAAATTATTTCAGTTTTCCACTTTGATTTAGCCATTGGTGACTTTTGCTCAATTACCGCATTCGCATTCCGGGTCGCCCCATGTTTTTCAAGAAGCTTTTTTACCTACAACAAAATATATGTAAAATAAGTTCCTATTCTTTAACCGACTATCGAAACAATATACAAGCACCAACTCAACGATATTTTTTACATCAATTCTTATTACATCTAGTTCAACTAGCAGTGTCTATATATATATATATATAGTTTATAAACTCAAATGGTAGTTTTATTCACAAATGATGTCATTTTTATAATAGAGGTCTTTATATAAATATGATATTTTCAAATAAACTATACATCCATTAACAAATATAAAACATGACTAAAACAAATAGGTCTGAATTAGGATGATAATCAAGCTCCAAAATCAATAAGGTCAAATTCTATTTATAATAGAAAGAGATGGGAAAAAAGGAGAGAGAAAAGAGATAAAGGGGTAGGAGTGGTAGAGAGAGTTGTAAGATGGAGATAGAAATAGTGATAGAGGAGATGGATATGAAGAGGGATATTCATAGTTGGGAACATAATCAGATGAATGATTTTTTTAATGGAGTGAATTTCTGTGGCTCGAGAATTGAGGAAAAAACTTCTCAATGGAAATAGGAATTTATGAGTTGATTTCTATTTTAGAAAAAATATTTAGAGTATTGCAAGTGATAATAATAGTAACACTACATTCTCTTGAAGGGATCTTTTATAACATGCTCTCTGACCTCTATTTTCAAGAAATTTAATGATGCACCATTCACTAATGTTTTGGTTTCAAATCTAACATGTGTTTACAAACATGTCTTATTTAATTACGTTTTCTTTTTCTCATGATCGTCACTCTTCATTTTTACCTACAATTTCTACTAACCCTAAACATGCAATGAAGTTTTTTTAAAATTTTGCCTTGTGCCCCTTCAAATATCGTAATATCTCTGATTTATATCCAACTATTCATTGCATATTGTAGTAGAAAATGCTTAAGAATTCATAAATGACATTGATATTTCAGTGCACTTGTCTTCCAACTTAAGAAAGAGCATGTACAATTAGGATTAGCAAGAGAAAAAACTATCAAATAGTGTGGAACAACAATGATAAGGTTTTGGCACATGAGCTTACTAATGACATTTATGTCTATTTATTCTCACTTAGGGTCTCTCTCATTGGCAGGAACTCCAAGGCTATCAAGGTCCATAAACCTCAAAAAACTTATATGAATAACTATTAGTTTTAACTAGGGTTCAAGATATTTCCATTACTATGTCAATCTCATCAATTAGGGGTCTATGTTAAAGGTACATTAGAACTATCTTTTTCAGCTATTATCTTTTCTTCTTAGTCCTTATAATAGGGTAGATGCACATTGAGTCTTCTTATACTTGTTATTTCACCATTTTTTTAATGATTGTAAGGTTTTGATGAATTAGGGATTCAATTGTAGGTATTCAATTTCGAAGAAAGTGTGAATTTGAATGACTCCAGGGGTTTATGAATTTTCCATGTAATTGTGGATTGTGGTTTTGCTAACTAACTGTGTGGCTTCTATGGATGAGGAAGGAGGGAAAAACTATGGTGGCTCTAATGCTCAGATGTTACTAAGTTGGTTCATGATTTAAGTTAACTTTCTTATTTATAAAATTACAGTTGACAAATACATCCACATCACAAGAATATCCTACTTTTATATGGGTGATAGTTTTATATAGCTAAAAACCTTAGATTATGCAAGTTCTAGTTTTATAAAACCAAAAGGCTCAAATTCTAGAGTTTTTGAGGGGAGGAATGGAGAAAAATATGGGGTTTTTGGTAAAAATTTTAGTGCTTCCATTGATATTGAAATACCCCAATTAATTGGCATATACCTTGGTAGGAAGGATAATCCAAAGACATAGAGCATTTGAAGCAATGGAGTTTATGGGACCAATGAAAAGAACAAAGTTTTCCCTCATATTGTCATCTTGAGTGAGAAACATTTTGTCAAGAAGACTATTAGATCAGATGCCACGTCTTCTTATTTAATAAGTTTGTTGATGATAAATGTGTAAGCTTTCTAAGTTTGTCAAATGCTCTTATTTACTAAATGTGTTCAGATGGAGAAATGATGTTGGAAACTACAATTGCAATAATTCTTATGTTGTCATTGATGTCAAACCTCTCTAGTAAGATATTTAATAATAGTACAGAGTGTAATATCAGTTGATTGATAAAGAGGATTTAAAAAGAGAGATAACAAGGTGAACTAGTAAAGTTGTTGAGTAAAGTGGAGTAAGTATGATGGAATTACAATGGGCACTTGATCAATTAGTATTTGACAAGATAATTTATTGTTTGATCATTATATTAAGTGACGAAGAAAGATAAGTTGAAATATTGAAGAGATGATTGATAGAAGTCAAGAAGCTGAGTAAAACATGAGCTTGGCTAAGTAATAGCTTACTAGGTCAATGAAGATGTTAAAGAAGAATATTAAGGAAACTAAGTAATAGCCGAGAAAAATAGTATTAGCTAAGTGTTGGTAATAGCCAAGCAAGATGAAGAAAAATTGGAGTATTGACCTAGTGTAGTGAAGGCTGAGTGAGCCAGTGTAAGTCGAGTGAGACAGATCAATAGAGATTGAGCTACCCAATATTGACCAAGAAGAAGAACATAGTGATGACTAAGTGTCAAAAATTTAACAATTTGTGAATGAATCAAGATTTGAGGCCAACAAAGTTGAATTTATAAATTGGTCAAAATGTGTAAATGATAAAGATTGATGAGTTGGCATAGTTGATGAAAGAATTGTGTTTGTTAAGTGATCTAAGGTGAGGATTCAATGAGAAGTTTTCAGAAGTTTAAAGAAATAAGTAGAAAGAAATTCAGAAGTTTAAAGAAATAAGTAGAAAGAAAAAATGATGAATAGATTCAATGAATCTGATCAAACCCTAAGATCTATGGTTATGTTTAAGAGACAAAAGATCAAACCAATCTATTTGAGGAGGCATAAAAATGATTTATGAAACTATCAGACTGGAAAAATTGTAAAGAAAAAGTGAAGAATAGAGTTGCAGAGGAAAGTAATAAGTTGGTGAAGAGTGATTACTTGAAGAGTTTCCAAGAAGATTAGAGATGGCGAATGTGATGATGTCTAGTAAGTGAACTAGGAATGAACCAAATGGAGATCTAAACTTACAAATTGAGTTATATTTTATCAAATCAACCTAGGTGTTATTTTTTAACCATTATGGTAGTAAAATTATTTAATCAAGGTTGACCTAGAAGTCATATTGTAAATCCTTTAATCAAGGTGAAATTCTATTAGGATATTTTGAAGACCTCTAACAATGCCACTCCTAATAGAGTGATTAAATATTTTAATAGGGTCATACCTAACAATAGTATTTGTAACCTTTAATAGGATTGACTCTTAACTGAGCTCACTTTAGAAGAGTGAAAAGTAATAGCATGTTACTTGGTGGTTTTTTCTAAATTTGGTTTCTACATTATTTATACTAATGTCATATATGTGCAAATATTATTTTCACATTTCATGCTATTTACTATTATATGTTGTTGTTATTTGACATATACACAACAGAGAACTAGTGATGAGATGAATAAGTTGAATTATTCATGAATTATTCTATTGGTAGAGAGGATTTATGAGTTTTATTAAATTTCTTGATGTTGTTCAAAGTTGAATTGGTACATGTTTGGACCCAAGGATAATTGATTCACCCCCCTCTTAGTTATTCTAACCATTCTTACAATTGGTATCAGATCATTGGTGCTTGGAAGGAAATTTTGATAGTACTTAAGCTAAAGATCAAGATGTACAAGAGAGAGGTACCTATGATGGTCAAAGAGAACTTCCTATCATGGAAATGTATAATGAGATTGCATCTATTTGGAGTTAGATATTTTGGACTATACTATTTGGACAATGGATATATAGAGGTGCTTAGACCCATGACAATTGAACAAATCAAAGAGAAGCAGGAGCACAATTAAATGATGATAGATTTGAAATCTTCCCTAAGCTATATTGAGTTTAATGGTGTGAAGGATTGCACTACCACAAAGAAAATGTGGGATAAGATAGCTCAAAATAATAGAAGAGACAAAAATGTGTTAAGAGCTAAAGCTTAAAGTTTTATAGGCAAGTTTGAGGACATGAGAATGAAAGAAGGAGAAATTGTTGCTTGGTATTGTGGCCAACTCAAAGAAGTGGTGAATGAAATTAGAGGTGATAGAGAAGGAATATCTAAAGAGAGTTTGATCATAAAGGTGTTGAGGACTTCACTTCCTATCTATGCAATTAGAGTATCTGCAATACAAGAATTGAGATGTACACCTGGTAATGATCTTGCCCTAGATAGTCTAATTGGTAGACTCATTACATTTGAATTTTCAAATTTTGATAACTATAAACCTTCTAGTGTTAAATGTGTTTTCAAGTATCAACTAACCCATGATGGATCTAAAAGAAAAAAAAAAAAAGAAGTAAGCCTATGGATAGTTATAGTGAATCAGATGATGACCTTGATGATCTAGAAGCATTATTAGCAAGAAGGCTACCAAGAGGAAGAGACAAATACAAAGATAAATTTATCATAATTTGTTTTACATGTAATAAAGCTGGTCATATTTTTGCAAGGTGTCTTGATAGAGATGAGAAGAAAGAAATGAAAGACATAAAATACCGAAGAAGAACATACAACAGAGACAATCAAGGTAACAAAGACAACAAGGAAAAATGCAAGAAATCTTTTTATATTGCTGAAGAAGATGGTTCTAAAAGTAATTCTAATGAAAAAAATGAAGAATTTTTTAATGTTACAATTAAAGATGAATCTGATGAATAATTTTTTAATAGAAAGCTGCCCTAATTTTACATGTGAGAAAGAATGAAAAATGGATAATTGATAGTGGTTGCTCACAACATATGATTGGTGATACAAGTATGTTTGAAAAGATAGAACACTATAATGATAGTTATGTTGAGTTTGGAAATGATGCACCATGTTATGTAAAAGGTAAAGGATCCATCATATTGAATGACAAGACTAGATGTGACAATGCATATTGGGTTGATAGAATAAAATATGACTTGTTGAGTGTGGTACCATTGAACAGTTTAAGATACCAAGTTGAATTTCAAAACAAGAAGAAAATATTATATGATGCTACTAGTGAACTAATTGGAAGTGGAGAGAAAACAAGAAGCAATTTTTTCTACCTATACATATATGGAGATATATAATTATTTGCACAATTTGAAGATTTTTGGTTATGACATAAGAGGTTATGTCATGTGAACTTTGATACTCTGGTAGGCAATAGTAAGATGAAAAGAGTAAGCGGATTACCAAGATTGAGGAAACCTGATAAAGTAATGTGCAAACAATGTTCAATGGAAGAAAAGACAAAGTCTAGTTTTAAGAGCAAGATTTATTCTTTTGATGCAAAAAGAGGGGTAAAAATTTATTAAGACAGAAAATAATACAACAAGGAGAGCTCAACAAGGAGCTCCATCCTGAGCAACAAGATCATCAAATTCTTGCACCATCTCAAAGGACAGTTGCCTCCTATCCCTAATATTCCAACTCAGATCATGACTAGAAGCCCATTTGGCTAAACAATCAGCAGTTCTATTCCATTCACAAGGAATATACGTGAACCTAATGAACTGAAAAGAGGAAGAGAAGAAAAGAATCTGCTTAACAATAGTGGCCAGCTGCCAACTAACATGCTCAAGCTCTTGCGAAGAAAGCATGTTCACCACCACCTGGGAATCAGACTCACAAATAATCTTACTCCATCCTCACAAGCAACACTATTCCACAGCATATAAAATAGCTTGAGCTTCCATGAGATTGTTAGTATAATCACCCTTATGAACTGAGAAGAAAAATTTAACATCCCCAGAACTACAATGAGCCACTCTGCCAATACCAGCAGGACTAGGATTCCCACGGGAAGAACCATCAATGTTAATTTTCAGAACTCCATAGGGAGGAGGAGTCCAGTGCCCATCCTGATTAACCCGACCCTTCCTCTGATGGTGAAGCTACTTGGACATAGAAGGAAACCTATGAGCTGCAACCCCATCCTGTAGATGAAAATTGAGGCGATTACAGATAGCAAGATCAACCGGATCCTTACCCCCATCAAGCTCACACTTCACAAGAATAGTTTCCTGAAGAGAATGTGATATTTTACACCAAAGATGCAAAACACCAAGCCGAACATCTTGGAATATGCGACGATTCCTCTCCAACCAGATATACCAAAGCATGAAAGATGGACCAGCAATCCAAGCAGCATGGAGAGAAGAAGACTTGGAGGGAGCACTACCCAAGCAGGCCTAGAACTCAAGCAAAGAGGAAGCATGCCGACAAGAGCAACCCCAAGCGCTCCACCAAAGGTGCCATATCTGAGTAGAATAGGAGCAATGGAAGAACAGATGGGAGACAGATTCCTCTCCATTACCACACAAAACACAATAAGAGGGGCCCTGAAATCCACGTTTACAAAGATTATCCTAGGTAAGACAACGGTTGTGAGCCACTAGCCACATGAAAAAATTGCACTTGGACCAAGAAACTTTATTCCAAACTTGCTTCCACCAAGGGACCTCAATTTCCCCAAATAATTGTCTAGTTATCTCCTGATACCCAGCAGAGACATGATATTTACCAGACAAGGTACTGCCCCAAGCCAAAACATCTGGACCAAGCAAAGAAGAACACTCTCTAGAGGCCAAAATTTGAGAAAGCTCCTGATGATCCATGTCTGTACCTCCAGGAGGCCAATCAGAAGAATGCTTCCATCTGTAACCAACAACAGGTCCCAATTGATAAGGAGTCTTGTAATGAGCCACTTTATCCCATCTAGCGACAAGAAAAGAGTCACAAAGAGGCTAAAGATGAGGGTATATGGATAAAATGGAAGGGAATCCATCCTAAGCATTAGACCAAAACAAAGCCTGAGAACCTCCTTTACATATCCAGAACAGACCCCTCTTCACCAATATCACACCTGTCTTCAAAGTATGCCAAACCATTGAGCCATGACCTTCAAGAGGAAATGCATGAACAGAGCAAGGATCAGCACCATGAAAATATTTATGAGTGATAATACGAGCCCAAAGTTGATGTTGTCCAGAGCACCATCGCCAATAAAGTTTAGCAGCGAAAGCTTGACTACTCAATAGAGCAGATCAAAGACCAAGACCACCCTCCTTTTTAGGCCTAAAAACAGTTGCCCAATTAACCAAGCTCCATTTAGTACTACGCAAATTACCACTCCAAAGGAATTGTTGAGAAAGAGCATCAAACTCCTTGAGAAAGTAAATAGGTGCAGCATGAACCATGCTTCTATAAGTAGGAAGAGCTTGGATAACAGCTTGAAGAAGAGTAACCCGAGCAGCAGTAGAAAGCCATCTATGAGTCCAATGATTTACCTTATCCTGAAGCTTGGTAATCAAATTTTGCTAGAAGAGACATGGCTACCTAGAAACAACAATAGGAATGCCAAGATAAGTCAAAGGAAGTGAACCTATCTGAAACTGTAGGATACCAACAATCCTGTGCTGAATAGAATCAAGAGTGTTAAAAAAGTAAATGAAAGATTTGTGCTCATTAACTTTCTGGCCTGAAGCTACCAAATAAACGTCCAAAGCATGTCAAAAGGCTTCAACTTCCTTGATCCTAGCAAGATCGGCAAGAGCTGAATCATCAACAAATTGAAGATGGGAAAGAGAAGGTAAGCCATTACCCCACCGCCAGCCTTGAATAGAATTCTAGGACACTTGATGCTTAATGAATCTGCCCAAGCCTTCAGCCATGATGATGAATAGATATGGGGAGAGAGGTTCACCCTGGCAGAGGCCTCTAGAAGCACCAAATAGTTGAGAAATTTGACCATTAATAAGAACAAAAAAAGAGGCAGAAGTAACACAACTCATAATCCAACTCACCCAGTCAGAGCTAAATCCAAAAGAAAGAAGAATACTCCTTAGGAAGCTCCATTTAACTCTATCATAGGCCTTAGCCATATCCAGCTTAACAAACATGGCTCTCTCCCTTGAAGTAGCCATAGAGTGAATAGCCTCAGTAGCAATAACCACCCCATCCAAAATTTGTTTGCCAGTAACAAAACCACCTTGTTCTTATGAGATAATAATGGGAAGCCACCTTTTCAGTCTCTCAGCAATCAACTTAGTAATAACTTTGTAAACCACATTACATAAGACAATTGGTCTAAAAAACTCCAATTGATTAGCACCCTCTCTCTTAGGAATAAGAGTCAAGAATGTAGAGTTCAAAGCTCGAAGCATCTGCTTGCTAGCATAGGATTCTTTAACCACCTCCAACAAATCATGATTAATGATGTCCCAAAATTCCTGAAAGAATTAAATTGGAAAGCCATCAGGACCAGGAGCCTTCCCCTTAAGCATGCCAAAGACCACCTCCTCCAGCTCTTCCAAAGAGATAGGACGCATGAGATAATCATTCATTTCCTGAGTGATAAGGGAAGGAATATAGGACAAAATAATATTTTCTTCATTATCAGCATAAGGAGAGTCCTTAGAGAAGAGGGTAGAGAAGTACGAAATAGCCTCCTAGAACAAAGCTGGCAAGGAATTCAGTTGGATACCTTGAGAGTTAACCAAAGAAGAGATAGTGCTCTGATTCCAGCGAGATTGCACTATTTTATGGAAAAAGGCAGTGTTTCGATCACCTTCCTGGAGCCAATCAACTCTAGCCTTTTTCTTCCAAAAAATTTCCTCTCGAAGTTCCCATTCTTCTAGAGCTCTAGAAGCAAGGGATTGAGCCTTGCCAAGATCCTCTGAGAAACCTCGATCTCTAATCTCCCTTGTGATGACATCAAGATCTTCTCTAGCAAGCCTCTTCATAAAAGTGAAGGTTCCCAAAGCATTCCCTATTCCATATCTTGAGCTGCCTTTTAACATATTGAAGCCTTTTAGAAAATGAGAACATTGCATTACCATATGCAGGAGCACCATCTTTCCACCAACAAAAAACAAAATCATGAAGAGAGGAGTCATGAAGCCACATCAACTGGAACTTAAAAGGAGGATGCTTCGGAACATAAGCCCCTATAGTAGAAAATTTGATTGGCCAATGATCTGAACCCCTCCAATCAAGGATTTCTGAAGAGATAGTAAGGGTGCCACTAACCCAGAAGCAAGAAACAAGAAATCTATCCAGACGTTCTGAGATAGCAGCAACACCAGTCCTGTGATTATTTTAGGTATAGAGACCATTAGAAGGCTTAACATCAGAGAGATACAAAAGAGATATGTGTTGCCGAAGAAGAGCAAAAGAAGGGCCCAATCTAGCCAAAACACCATGCTTCTCCTCTAGACTTAAAACTGAATTGAAGTCCCTTGCTAACACCCAAGGATGATAAGGATGACAATTTCTAACATATTTAATATGTTCCCAAAGTTCCTCCTTTCCCACAAGATCAACAGGTGCATACACATTAGTAACCATGATTACCTCTCCTGAGTCTAGAGCAGAAGCTACCATAGAGAGAGCTGAGCGAGAAGACATCCAGCCAAGAGGAGAAATTTTTTGAGGATCCCAAAATATAGCTAAACCACTAGCACTGCCTGTTGCCCCAACACACTGGCATTGGCCATGAGACCAAATACTAGAGGCATGTTGGACCATAGACTCCACAGAGAGCTTAGTCTCTTGGATACAAAAAACATCAGGACTATGATCAACCACCAAGTTATGAATAGCCTTTTGTCTAGGGATGCTATTCAACCCCCTTACATTCCATGAGAGAATAATCATCATTGGGTAGAATTGGGAAAATGAGAATCCATACTAATCTATGTGGTCCTATTGGAGTGTGAAGTTATTATGGTGATACGTACTTTATTTTATTTGTTGATAATTTTTCTAGAATGATGAATGTAATGTTTCTTAAGGGAAAATTTGATGCTTTTTAAATGTTTAAGTGGTGTTTGGATAGATTTTAAAATGAAATAGGTAAAATTCTGAAATGCTTGAGATCAGATAGAGGAGGTAAGTTCATATAAGAGGAGTTCAATACATTCTACAATGACAAAGGAATCAAAAGACAAATGTCAACACCAAGGACTCCACCACAAAATGAGATAGCTAAAAAAATAAATAGATAAATCATAGACTGTGTAAGAACATTGATGATGGAAAATAATGTTTCACAAAAGTATTGGAGAGAAGCTAGTACTACTATTTATACATTGAACCAAGATCAAGTTAAGAAAGGAAAAAAAGAAACCCCTTTTGAACTATGATATGGCTATGCACATAATGTCAAATATCTCAAGGTATTTGGAAGAAAGTGTTATACATTGAAATATGAAAGGAAAGGAAAACTTAATACAAAGAGTGATGAATTTGCAAAAAAAATGAAGAAGAGTGGAAGAAGGAACCTAAAGATTACAATTTTTTTTGTTTACATCTAGGAGTGAGAACTAAGTACCTTACCTGAACAAGATAAAGAGACTACCAAGAATCAACATATAGGCACTATATAGTTACATCCAAGAAGCTCTATTGGGCCTCAACAATCTTTTGAGCATTAGGATATAGGTACCAAGTAATAGAGTGAGGAGAATGAACACAAGATAGAGAAAGTCAAATTACAACAAAAGATACCTAGAGAAGATGAGAAAGTTGAACCAAGTGAATTACCACAAGGAGAAAGAAGATCTAAACTTATTTTATAAAAATATGTCAGAATGCACCACACATCTGATCAAATCATTGGAGATAAAGATTCAAGAGTTATGACAGGAAATAAGTTGAAGAACAATACATGTTTACTATGTGAGTTTGAGCCAAGAACAATTAAAGATGCTTTGGAGAATGAAGATTGGATTAGAGCAATGATACAATGCAATACAAGAGAATCCCCAAAGGAGATGTCCTAGCCCCCAACAATAACCACATAGAAGAAACACAACAATAATGCAAGATCTGATATCAAATCAAAAATCTTTATTCATAAAATAACTATTACATGCAATGTGTCAGGCTATAAGGCCTTCTCAGTTATGTCCAAATACAAAGTAATTACAATAACAATTATGCAAGATCCCTCAAGATCCAATGCAATCCAGATCCACACTTTGGTAGAAACCTCCAAGGAATATCTAAACTTGTGCTCACATGCCCACCAAGCAATCTCCTTGTTTCTAAACCACAATCACTATCTCTTCTCACAAACTTGCAAGTCCACCACAATCCTACTGTAAACTGCCTCACATTTAGCACTCTATCCACAAACTCAAGAAAACTCACTCCTTTTCTTCCTCCTTCTCTCCATGATTCTACTAAGAAGAGATCACACCTTGAAGCTTGATTTGAAATGCTCATATGCCTTGCTTAAATAGGCACTTACCACCCAAGATGTTACAAACACAACCAGTGTGGGATAAAAGGTAAATACAAATACCTTACAAAAAATATTTAATTCCCACCCAAATACAACTAAGCACCACAATGTGGCCCAACAAATATTAAATGCATGATTTAAGGAAATGTCCACAAACTTCTATAATTCCACCTACACACCTCGATAAATGGAGTGACAACCATTTTTATTTATTTTTCTATTTACGCCACCTATGCACTTTGAAAATAGAAATTCTTCATTTTTTTCTTTTTCCCCTTTTAATTTTTTTTTAAAATTATTTTTCCTCTAATTTTTGTCACTTTCTCTCTCCTCCAATTTTTTATTTTTAAATAATTTTTCCATGCAAGGTTCTCCTGCATCAGACTCTCTAGGTAGATAGAAAAGTGTGTCCCACACTTTGATACCAAAAGAAAGATCTACAACCATCTTCATCTTCACCAAAGGCTTCCACTCCAACGGGGACAATAAAACCAACATACAAATCATCCACATCTGCATCACTTTGTCAAACACTAGTATCTCAACCATCCAATCAACATGCTCACTCCAAGGATAACTTTAATGGCTAATATTTGTCAATTGGCTAATCTCACTCATCAAGGACCCCAAATTTAGCTTATATTTTTAGACTTTTGGGATTTTCATGTCGCCTACACTTTACCAAAATTGGGTCCCATGGTTAGGCCAATCACCAACATTATTACATAAGTATTGGTACTTTAGTGATGATTTCGCCAATAGAATATAATTTTTCTTTGCAATAAATTAAATATTTTCACCTACAATTTCTAAATATTGTCTTAATTAATGGCCATATTTTCCATTATTTGGTAAAACTTTAAGTTAGCTTAAAGATTCAACCTATAGATTTAACATGTGTCTCTATTTCAAAGACTTCTCACAAAACTTTTTATCTTTTCTCACTTTAGTGCAAAATAGATATAAATGGGGATATGTAGAGTATGTGTAGGATCATGGTCAACCAAACTATTTTCTTAAGTGGTAATGAAAAATTAGCAAATCAGGTTTATGTCAATTTGACGTACAATTTTAAACTTATTATGAAATTTCAATCAAAAAGTTGTTAGAAAAGAATATGTAGGAAATTGAATTTAGTTTCTGAACTACTAGGCCTTATCTGAAGAAGGTAAAGATCGATTGAATTTTAATGCAATAGTACAAAAAATTCAAGACAAATATAAGAAGTAGGCGTATGTTTGACCACCTTAATCAAAATCAAATGATAATATTTTTACTAAGATTCTTGATATAGGAAGTAGACTCATGCGTGGATGTGACACATTTTTGGATATTTTAATTCAAAATAAATAAATAATTATGATTTTTCTCCTATAGTATTTTCAGAATTAAAAAAATCTCATGTCTGACCACCTTAACTAATTCAAAACTTTAAACAATTTAATTTTTATTTTATTTTCCTTATATTAGAAGAAGTATATAATGTGGCACATCTTTTGGATTTCAAAAATGTTATACCATTTTAAAGTTATATTTGTTTTTCAATCAGTGTGTCAATCAACACTTTATACGTAACTCCATTAACAAATAAATAATAATTACTTACTAAACTCATAATTTGACAGACATTACATTTATGGAAAGATAAAAACATTCTTAAGAAACCCTTTTTATTTTATCAAATTTGTGTGGAAAAAAAGTCATCAGACACAGGTTTGGAGTATAAAACACACAAAAATGGGCCAAAACCATGTTTTGGGACATTTTTAAAGTTCACCATGTAGGGTTGGTATCCAAAGCAATACTAGGCCTTATAAAGATATTAATATTTTGGTTTGGTATCAAAATGCATGGGAAAAAATTTAGAATAGATTTGGAAATGCTTTGAAGCATTTCAAAACTATATATTTTTTAGATCGTCACTTTTTGGCACGCCATGATCTTGCAATACCCTATATCTTTATTTTGAGGGATTTCTTTAAAATTTGGTATCCTTTTAAAAGTCTAGCTTGACATAGGATTTAGGCCATTGATTTAGGATCATCCAATGACTATAAATAATAAGGGAGCTACCCCCTTACAGATATCAATAATTTGGAGGGAAACTGTAATAATAAAAGTTAGATAAATTTAACCTTAAAGTTTGATAATTAATTATGATCCATATATTAATAATAATAATAAAATGATGGTATCTAGGTATGTGTACTTATATCTATCATTTTTATCAATAAATAAAGATTTGCCAAGATTTTATGGAATTTTCATATGAATGAAAAAAATTGCCAAAAAAATTAAAAATTTTACTACAAAAAAAAAAAATTGGCTATAGAAATTAATTTCCCCCCCTGAACTAATGTTTAGTTTGCCAAAATTTCATACTTTTTTCCAAAGTGAGGTTTCTTAAAGTTATCCCTGGCTCACTCCTAGGAATAAACTGAACATAATGCTTCATCAGAGAACCCTCATCCACATCAGCAACTAGTGAATCCACACTAGCAATAAAAAACTCCAGATCAACAAAAATATGTAACTCCTTAGCAACATGTGCCAAACTCTCAACACCAATGGTCTCATTGCTCACAACAAGATGCTCTGCAATATACAAGTCACCAACAATAGCAACTGGATAATCCATGACCGAGTGCTCTACAATCTCCATGTCAGACTCAACTAATTGATCATGCAAACCAATCTCTATCCTAGGGTGAAAGTACAAAGTTGTGTCACCTTTTAGGCTGACTAATCATAACGACTAAACTTGAGTATTTCTATCTATTTTTTTTTTCAAACATATGATCTTGTTAAATTTATTCTAGCTAAGTCATATATGGTCTCACACTTTTCCAATTGGAAATGTCTATTAAATGCATGTTTTATAGTAGTTAGTATCAAATTACCAAAGAAATTAAATTATTTCAGAAAACTGATTTTTTAATAACAGATAAACACCATTTTATAGATCTCAAAGTCAAGAATATTCTCATATAAGTTCATAGTGTTTTAATTAGATATAATATATTGTAATCAATAAATTCTACAAGTATGCATTTTAACACTCAAGAAGATGTCGATTTTGAGAAAGAAAATAATAATAAATCATATTAGAAAAATTTAAAAATTATATGATGTTCTAGAGGAGAGAGTCCTCTTTAAGAATCTATAAATTTTCTTTTGGTTGCAATAGATTTATTTTCAAAAATGTGGTGGGAGATGAAAACTATTGATTTGAATCTTGTTGAAATTTGAATCATTATAAAAGAGAAAATATAGACCTATCTAAAGTCAATTTTTTTTTTGATTGTTTTTGCTACATATATTATCTATAGCATAATCTAAGATCAAAAGGAAATAAGTTTATTTCCTTGTAGTTTTTTGGTAAGAACTAGACCCCTAATTTCTAGTTTTTTTCAGCAACTAAAAATTTATCTTTAAAAAAAAAGAAAATCTATTATTTCTTTTTGCAAATAATTATTAAAAATTATAATCCTAAAATTTATCCATTTCTACACATTTCATTAGTTTTCTTCATTTTAAAATTTTGAATAATAATACAAGCTTTATGTCATTGAAGTTGAATAGTTATAATTTTGTTAGCCATTTCCTTTGTAAAAGGGTGACACATGTTTGTACTTTTACCCCCAGGCAACATTAACAAGGTTAGGAATATCCTTAACAACAACTTCTAGTTTCTTTGTAGGTTCTATATCAGACTTCACAAATTGATCAACAAAACCAACCTCTTCCACCTCAACCTTGCGATGCCATCTTCTCTCTCGAGCAAGTCTTCTAATCAGCCATACAACTATCTTCCAAATTGGTAGACTCCAACTCCAATAGCATACAATTTTCTTCTTTGGTTCCTCAACTCTTTTAGAAAAAGTAGCATCCACAACAACATCCACCTGAGCTATTGTCTCATTGATTCTCCACTCCACTATATCACGAAGATTCACAATCATCCCACGGTCCAATCCTCTTGGAGCCATCTTCCAAGATCTTTTCAAACCCTTTGAAAAAAATCACGAATAGATCAATCTTATTGAACAAGATCAACCTTCTATCTTTGCAACCATAGATCCATCTACATGTTCCCTCAAGGTCCTAGTGCAAATGGCATCAACTTTGATGATCTATCTACATGCTCAAGAACAATCTTCACTCTGATACCACTTGCTGCGATGCAAGCCAGGAGAATCCCCAAAGGAGATGTCCTAGCCCCCAAATATAAACACACAATGGAAACACAAACAATGCAAGATGTGATATCAAATCACAACTCTTTATTCTTAAAATAACTATTAGATGTAATGTGTCAGGCTGTAAGGCCTTCTTGGTTATGACCAAATACAAAGCAATTACAATAATAGTTCTACAAGATCTCTCAAGATCTAATCCAAAGCCTAGCTAGTCTAGATCCAAACTCTGGTAGAAACCTCCAAGGAAGATCTAAACTTGTGCTCATAAGACCAGCAAGCAATCTCCTTATTTCTAAACCACAACCACTAGCTCTTCTCACAAACTCACATGTCCACCACAATCCTATTATAAATTGCCTCACATTTGGTGCTCTATCCACAGACTCAGGAAAACTCACTCCTTCGCTTCCTCCTTCTCTCCAAGATTATACTAAGAAGAGATCGCACCTTGAAGCTTGATTAGAAATGCTCATATGCCTTGCCAAATAGGCACTTACCACCCAAGATGTTACAAACACAACCAATGTCAAATAAAAGGTAAATACAAATACCTTACAACAAATATTTAATTCCCACCCAAATACAACTAAGCACCACCATGTGGCCCAACAAATATTAAATGCATGACTTAAGGAAATGTCCACAAACTTCTAGAATTCCACCTACACACCTCGATAAATGGAATTACAACCATTTTACTTTAATTTTCTATTTATGCCACCTATGCACCTCAAAAATAGAAATTCTTTTTTTTCTCCTTTTTCCCCCTTATTTATTTATTTATTATTATTTTTCCTCTAATTTTTGTCACTTTCTCTCTCCCCAAATTCTTAATTTTTAATTTTTATTTTTAAATAATTTTTCCATGCAAGATGCTCCTGCATCAAGCAATGAATGAGGAGATTGATCAAATAGAAAAGAATAAGACATGGAAATTGATTCCAAGGCCAGAGAATAAGAATGTGATTGGAACAAAGTCAATATTTATAAACAATTTGAATGAGAAAGGTGAAGTCACGAGAAATAAAGCAAAATTGGTTTGTAAGGGATATGCACAATAGGAAGGAATTTACTATGGGGAGACATTTTACCTAGTTTCAAGGTTGGAAGGAGAAAGAACATTAGTTGCATATGCTTCCTACAAAGGATTCAAGGTATATCAAATGGTTGTCAAATCTACATTTTTTGAATGAAATCTAAGAAAAAGTCTACATTGAACAATCTAAAGGATTTGTTGAACCTAGTAAGAAGAACATGGTATTTAAATTACAAAAACAATCCTATGGTTTGAAACAAGATGCTAGAGCATGGTATAGATAATTACATGCATATTTGGTGAAATTTGATTTTGCAAGAGTAAATGATAATAACAATTTGTATCTGAAAAGTGAATCTGAGGATAAGATATTGCTGGCTGAAATATTTTTTGATGATATCATATTTGGAGGACATGATATGTTGTGCAAATTATTTGCTAATGAGATGAAGAAACAATTTGACATGTCAAAGTTTGGAGAGATTAAATTCTTTTATGGTTTGCAAGTTTATCAAATGAAAGTAGGTATATACATTACAAAATCAAAGTATATCAAAGAGATACTGAAAATATTTGGAATGGAAGATTCACCTATGGCTGTTGGACATAAAATTTCAAAGAATGATGATTTTACTGAAGTAAATCAGGCATTCTACAGGTCAATAATTGATAGATTACAATATGCTATTTATAGAATATTTGACATTGCATTAGTTGTTGGAATTTTTGCAAGATTTTTTGCTAATCCTAAGGAGAATCACATGATGGCTATGAAAAGGATATTGAGATATTTGAAAGGTACATAAGACTATGGTTTATGGTATAAGAAGAATGACAAGTTTGAGTTGAAATTTTACATAAATGCTAATTGGGATGGAAACATTGATGATAGAAAGAGTAAAACATGGAGGTTCTTTATTCCTAGGAAATAAATTGATTTTATGGACAAGTAAGAAGAAAAATTATATTTTATAATCTATAACATAAACTAAATATCCCACAACATTAATTAATTGTTCAAACATTGTGTGGATCAAGCAATTATTTTAAGGTATGAAGGAAGAGATTACTAAACCTGTGGTGATATATTGTGACAACACAAGTGCTATAAACATATCTAAGAATCCCATTATGCACACAAAGGCCAAACATATTTCCATTAAGTATCATTACCTAAGAGAATTAGTGTAGGATAAAGAAGTCAGATTGGAATATATGAACACAAAGGAATAGATAGATGATATATTCATAGAGGCACTACCTAGGGATTTATTTGTGTACATCTAAGAGGTAAGTTATGGGTCATTACCCTATCTAAAGCATACTAAGAAGAGATGTAACATTGCATCAATTTTTATGATCATAATATCTTATAGATTGATGTAGGAGGTCACACTTTAGGAGCTTTGTAAAGCTATGAAAAGTAGGAAAAATGTATGAGTTGATAAAGCTACAAGTTGGCACAGGTGATATAGTCAAGGACAAAGATGAAAGAGGGAGTGATAATTCAAGGATTAGTTGAAAATGTCTTTGGCATTGTTGTCAAAGAGGGAGAATATGAATGTCAAGTTACCACCCAATATCTAAAGATGTGTGTTGGAGACATGTTCTAAGGTACCATCATGAGAGATATATCAAAGAGGGAGCTAATATAGTTGGTATTACAATGGAGAATCAAAATTGGTATCATAGAGGAAGAAGTATAAAGAAGTAGAGAGATCCTACTAGAGATTGCATAGATGAGAATCAAAATGAAACTAAAGATATTAATGAAGATCTTATATAGAGCACAAAGGGAGATGATAATGAAAATCCAAAGAACACTTTTTACATTGCATGCTAACTAAAGTGGATTACTTGTAAGACATTTACTAATAGTGTAAATTATCATATTAGTTGATTGATGAAGAGGATTTGAAAATAGAGATAACAAGGTGAACTAGTAAAGTTGTTGAGTAAAGAGAAGTAAGTATGATAGAATTACAATGGGCACTTGATTAGCTAGTATTTGACAAGATAATGTGTTATTTGATCATTGTATTACTTGAAGAAGAAAGATGAGTTGAAGTATGGAAGAGATGATTGATAGAAGTCAAGGAGTTGAATAAGACATAAGCTTGATTACGTAAAAGTTTACTAGATCAATGAAATAGTTGAAGTAGAAGATTAGGGTACTTAAGTAATAGCTAAGAAAAATAGTATTAGCCAAGTGTTGGTAATGGCAAAGTGAGATGAAGAAAAACTAGAATATTGATTGAGCGTAGTGAAGGTCGAGCAAGCTAGTGTAAGCCAAGTGAGATAGACCATTAGAGACCAAGCTACCTAGTGTTGACCGAGATGAGAACATAGTGATGATAGAGTTTCAAAAAATTAACAGTTTGTGAAAGAATTAAGATTTGAGGTTGATAGTATTGAATTTATGAATCGGTCAAAATGCATAAATGATAAGGATTGATGAGCTGACACATTTAATGTAGGAATTTAATTTGTTAAGTGATCTAAGATGAAGAGTCATTGAGAATTTTCCAGAAGTCTCAAGAAATAAGTAGAAGGACAAAATGATGAATAGATTCAATGAATATGATCAAACCCTAAGATCTACGGTTATGTTTAAGTGGAAAAAGATCAAACCTATCTATTTAAGGAGGCATAATAGGTGATTTTTGGTTGTTGGACTGATAGATTTGTGGAGGAAAGTGAGAAGTTGGTGAAGAGTGATTGCTTGAAGAGTTTCCAAGAAAATCAGAGATGGAGGATGAGATGAAGTCCATTCAATGAACTAGGAATGAGCCGAACGAAGATCTAAACTTGCATAGTGAGTTGTATTTTATCAAATCAACCTAGCTGTTACTTTCTAACCATTATGGCAATAAAATAATTTAATCAAGGTTGACTTCATAGTCAAATGTAATTCCTTTAATAAAGGTGACATTCTATTGGGATGTTTTGAAGACCTCTAAAAAGGTCACTCCTAACAAGGTGATTAAATCCTTTAATAGGGTCACACCTAACAATGTGTTTTGTAACATTTAATAGGATTGGCTATTAATCAAACTCACTTTAGAAGAGTGAAAAGTGGTACATGTTACTTTGTGGTTTTTCCCAGAAAGGGTTTCCACAATAAATACTGGTGTCATACATCTGTGAATGTTGTTTTCATGTTATTCACTGTTATATGTTTTTATTATTTGACATATAGTAAATAGAGAGCTAGTGATGAGATAAATAAGTTGGATAACTGATGAATTATTATATTGGCCGAGTGGGTTTATGAGTTTGATTAAGTTGCTTGAAGTTGTTAAAAATTGAATTTGTACATTTGAACATGCGGATAATTGATTCCACCCCTCTCTTAGTTATTTTAATCATTCTAACAAATGATACCAATTTTGTTGATAAAGATGGATGTTTGATGAACACTAGAAGTAAATATTCAACATGCAAATATATTGTAAGTTCCATCATTAGCCTAGACTGTCATACCCAAATTTTGTTTAAAGAAAATTTCAACTTTATCAATTCACAGAATTAAAAATAATAGTTAGGGAAAAATGTGTGCTTTGTGATCTTTCATATGTATTTAAGAAATGATTAATAAACCTTCACAATATGGAATGCTTGTTTTTACTCAAATAAATTGGAGCTCTTATCCGTTGTAAGATGAACTTATCTTGCAAACCATTTTCCTACGCACTTTGCGTCAATTGGGCACTTTTCAGATTCTAGTTCCAACATTAAAAGTACGAAGGCCATCCTAAAGTTAACCTAATGAGATGGATTACTTAAATTCTAATATTTATAATGTAAGGAAATGGATTACTTACCTGAGAAAAATGTAGTTCATCTTTATTCATGCCATCAATAGCCATATCTAATGCTGTTTTCCCATGTTTGTCACAATCATTGATCAACATTTGTGTGGCAGCTACTAGAGACTCTAGCATACTTTCCATTTCATCTGGAATTCTCTCATATATCAATTCTGCATTTATGACGGCTAAATGCAAAACATTTCTCCCCTCATAATCTAATTGTTCTACACAATCTCCACCATAGTGTAATATTAACTTCATTACTGTTTCACTCGCCCCCTTCACTGCAATATGAAGAGGATTTTGGTGACCTCCATCCACTTTATCACATAAGGATTTGTCTTTTTTCAGAAGGAGGTCTGCAATATTAGCATTTATTTTAATATGCCTCTTTTTCAACCAGAAATGATATGGTGGCACAAGCTCCTTGAATGGAGGGATTAATGCAGCAATATGTAAGGGTGTCCTTCCCAAATGATCTACTTCTGAAATGAGCCCAGGCTTACACTGTAGAAGTTTCTCAACTACATCTGCAACAAAAGACACCTCAGAATAAGAAACCATCGAAATTCACAGGATTTCAAAAAATAAGACATTACAATTATACAAAGTGCAATGATGAGCCAGAGGGAATTTTAAAATGTTTAGTATCCAAATAGATCAAACCAATAACTAAAGTATGCCATTTACAACTACAAACAAGAAAGATCCTTCAGTTTGTGAAAATAGTAGTTGTGAATGAAAACATAGGAGCCCATGACATAATTTCAGGGAAACAAATAACAAAAAAACTCATGTTCTAAGCATATGTTGTAAAGGTCTCCCTCTTGATTTTTTGAAAACACAACTCTAACTGGCTATTGTGATTTCAAGCCCAACTTTTAACTCTTCGTGAAAAACAAGGTACAGAGGAGAAACCTAAAAGAGCTCTGACATTGCATTGTTAATTCATCAAATTTATAGAAAAATACATTATAAATTTAAAGTGCACTGTGGATCAAAGTTAGATGTAGCATTAATTATGGGAGGTGAAGTGCATAGCTGGACAGTTGACTGTACTAGGTGTATGAGCAGCTAGAGCCAACTCCGTCTGTGTTGATAATCTATCTATAACAATGTAATTAACTTATAACTTCTAATAGTTTTCTCTGTGTTGATGCAAAGTTACGGTTTTCCTTATCCCCGATCCCTCACAATGTATAAAGTGTTACCGATCACTCGGTCGAAGGTTCTAGCAAGACCATAAGCCCCGATTGCTAGTTATGAGCAGGATAGTAAGCGATTGACTGATCAATGAGTCGCATCCTTAGCGTAACTCAACATAAGCATTCTCCTTTTTCTTTCAGTCCTCCGTTTCTTTGCTTACAGCTTGGTTCGAGATGTACACATTTCCCAAGGAGAATGATAATACTTCTATTAATAGTTAATTCTAACTTAAGTTTCACTTCATCATCATTGATTTTAGATCACTGCTTAGTACTTCTTCTAGTTTTCAGTGCCCAAACTGTCACTTTTAAAACTCCATTTCTTATGCACTAAAATGGTGTGGTTAATGTGTTCCACCGTTGTAGCCTTAGTGAACTATTAGTTAATGCTCATGCAGCTACGTAAAGTGTAGAGGATTTTTTCTTAAATTCGTAGATTTGTATGCAAACATAAGAACAATTATGGTTGTGTAGGAAGCTATAGCTACAAGGTGCAGGAAAGGAAAAAATTCAATTTTTTGGTTGTAGGTATAAAAAAAATTTAGAACTAAAAATGGAAGCTCTAGCCTATGTTCTTTTCATACCATAAAACTATTTTGAATGGAAGCCTAAGATTAAACTTCAGCTTAGAAGTAAAGGCTTATAACAAATAGTTATGGTGACAGAGGTTGAGCCCACTTCACTAGTTCAAAAGTTTAAATAATTCAACCAGATGGATGAAGCCTTTGGTCTACTATGCTTATCTATCTCTCTAGAGTTGAAGCCTTTGGTCTACTATGCTTATCTATCTCTCTAGAGTTGTTGGTTCATGTCGAAGCATGCACAACTCCAGACCAAGTTTGGAATACATTGGAGGCTCTATTTGAAAACAAAGGAAAAATGTGGGGCCATATCCTTAAAAATAAGCTCATCTCATTAGATCCAAGGAGTTTTGATAATATCCACAATTTCTTCACAAAGTTCAAAACTTTGTTGCTTCAGCCGAAAAGATGTGGTATTGACAAGTCCAATGAAGAATGCAAATTAATCCTTTCCATTTTATCAAAGTTGGGTCCGTAATATGTAGTACTTTTTTCTTTTTTTCCACACAATCAGACTCAGAATAGGAACAAGTTGGAAGATGCCCAATCTCAATGCCTACATGGAGTCTATAATATATGAGAAGGATAAGATTATTAAGATGGGTATATTGAAGAAATCTAAATCTCATGCACTCATTATGCATGCAACTAGGAAGAATAATTCACATCCAAGAAAGGAAGGCAATCGAAAACCTTAAGATGGGTCTATAAGCTCAAAATAAAAAAACAGACACAAATGGAAAATTAAAGTGCAACTATTGCAACCATGGGTACCATCTAGAACCATCATGCATGAAGAAGACTATTGATCTCATGATGCAGACATTTCAACAATATTATCTTGGTGGTCTTATTCCTGAGAGTGCCAAGAAGAATCATGAAAAAAAGCACCAAAAACTAGAGGCAATCCTCATGCATTGATAGCTATTCATTCTTCATAAGATGCATGGATCATAGACTCTAGAGCTTCACACCCAATGGAAGTGACAAAATATGTTCTTTCATCTTTCAAACCATATTTTGGCTATCCTATTCTCATGGGAGATGGATCTCCTATAGAAGCAACTAGAATTGAGAAGGTAGAGTTTAGAATTGGAAGTTTTGAGAATGTCTTACATATTCCAAAGTTTTCTATAAATCTTCTTTCTTTGTATCAAATGACACATACTGGAACTAGGAGGAGAGTTGAATCCACACCAAATTCAATGAGCATCTATGACATTCAAGACAATTCCAAAATTGTTGTTGGTAGGGTGAATTATCAATCTCATTTATACACTTTCTCTGGTTTTGTTTCCGAATAAGATTCTACTTTACTTCTAGAACATACAAATGATGAAAGAAAAATTTGGCATGAAAAATTCGGACATCTAAATTTTAAATACATGCAGCAAGTTATAAAACAAGGGATGGTGAAAGGCTTGCCTACCATAGAATTCTTTGATGGAGTTTGTGAAGGTTGTGCTCTCGAAAAATATCTAGAAGACAAATTTCCCAGGGGAATTTCATGGCGAGCCTCATCTCCTCTAGAGCTTGTTCACAGTGATTTAATGGGTCCTTTCCTTGAGTCCTCCATGATAAAAGCCAAATATGTCCTTACATTCATTGATGATTACTAAAGGTAAACATGGGTGTATTTTCTCAAACACAAGTTTGAAGTGTTTGAGAATTTCAACCTTTTCAAAGCCCATGTAGAAAAGAAATCTAGAAAATTTGTCAAGATCTTTCACACAGACAATGGGGAGGAGTATGTCAACAATGATGTCCAAAATCTTTGCGAGGAACAAGGCATACTTTAAGGAACCCCCCTTTGGGAAAGGTGTAAATACTTGGCGAAAGGTGTAAAACACCTAACAAAGAATTTTTTTTTTTTGTGAAAAATATCAAATTACAAAGAAAAAATAATAATCTCTATTGGCGAATCATTAATAGTCTATTGAACAATGTGCAAAATTTGGACACATTGTGTTATTTTTAAAACAAAAAAAAAAAATGCATTGGTGAATAAAAATTATTTTATGGTAAAATATTAATTTTTTGGATGAATTATTTCATTGTACTAGACATAAAATATATACATTGATGAATAATATTTTTTTTCAAAATTAAACATTAATTTTGAGGGTGAATTGATTCATTATGCTAAACATAATATATATATATATATATATATATATATATATATATATATATATATATATATTACAATTATATGGTTAAATCTTATAATAATATTACAATAAAATAAAATAAGCTAAATTCTTTCAAAATAAGTAAATAATTTTTTTATATTATTCCTATCTATTTTATATCATTCCTATATATTTAGTTATAAGAGGCCGAAGTCAAGATTAATTATTATCATGTGTCGTGGGGTGAACCCACAATAATGGGTTCCACTTTAGTAGGACAAAGATTTTTTTTTTTTTGCAAAATGCAAAAATTGCATACACCATACGTTCATGTGAACATAATAAACATGTTCGCAGCGAACATATTTTAGAAAAGTGTTCGCAGCGAACATATTCACCATAAATTAGGAATGTTCGCGTTAACATTTGTAATTAATATGTTTGTGTGAACATGCCAAATGCCAAATTCTGGCTTAAAAACATTGTCATTACCATTTTTTTGTAGAAATTTTTGAACCACATGTTCGTTGTGAACATTTGTTCATAGCAAACATACTTTATATGTTCACTGCAAACACAATGTTCACGCGAACATAGAAAATTACAATTTTTTTGGCCCTTTTTTCTGTAATTTTTTTTTTGGCTCTTTTGACACCCATAATTGCAGATGAACGATCTGCTACTATAAAATAAAAAATGTGAAAATGTGCTGCTCGGAGCAAGCTTTCCAACGACTATAATTGTAATACATATTTTAATCATTAAGACTTTCAAATATGAGTTTAACTCATCATAGTTCATTGTTGATTGAACATCAACTGACTTCGACACTTTAGGAATTAGTAAATTAGGTAAATTGTTTTTTTGAAAAATATCTAGGAAATAGTTTATTGAGATACTTTCTATTAAAAAAAAAAAAGATTTATGATAAACTGACTTCAAGTTATCTGTGTCAAAATGAACGTATGTCTAAATTACAATTGGTGTCACTTCAAAACTTCATAAACTATATAATATTCAACCAAATTGAATCAAACCAAATGCATCCTTTGGATATTGATATTACAAATCCAACGCCAAAATAATTACCTCATTATCTTTTTTAGAAAAAAAATTATGTGTGTCAAGCGGATTGTCACTCTTTAAAAATATTGAATTTTATTATGTACCACTTTTTGGAGAAGAAAAAATTGACATAAATTTTTTTTTTTTTAAGATTAAAAAATATGGTTACAAAGTAGGAATATAGTATTAAAATTCACTAGTTTATGTCATCTTGAAATTATTTATAGTTTTAGAGATATAGTCACTCGAACATGAGGTTTGTTTCAAAAATATTGATTTCAGTGTCAAAATTGTTCAAAGTTTTCTACTAATTTGACCACTTTTTGACCAATTTTGACATTGAAATTTGAGGTTTGTTTCAAAATTATTGATTTTAGTGTCCAATCTAATTTGACCAACACATCAAAGTTTTCTTTATGATCCTGATCCACTCAATATGTAGAAGTAAAAGTAACTATAAGAATTCTGCGTCAATCTGAATTGATCAAGACATCTGATTTCTTTTTGTGATCATTGAATGTGATTTCAAATATCGTATAGAAACATATATAATTAATTCTAGAAATAATCTTTGGCTAACTGTCTTCATAAGATTAAATAAAATGCATATTTGCATTTATGTCTTCTTTCCCATTATAATATCATTATGTAGTCTCTGATCACTCCTTACAATATCATTCAAATTGTGTAGCTCCATTTTTCTCTTGATATAACTATTACAAATCAAAATTTGTGATGAAAATTTTCTTGATTTTTTCAACAAGTATGGAAATATAACTGTTATATCAAATTAGATAGGCATGACTATATAAACTTCATAGATTATTAAATCTAAAATACATATCTTATTGATCACTTTGTTAATTGCTCTTTGTGCAACACTTAAATATCAAAAAATGAATAATGATTTTTTTCTTGCCTCTGAAGATGTAGAATCCAGGAACTCATCTAATGTAGAATATCAATACTCCTTTTTATTTGTTTTTCAACTCCTTTCATTACCCACTGTCCTTAGTTTGATTTCTTTCAAACCTCCCTTTAGTTTCCCCTCAGTGTTGTTTCATGCTCATAGTTCTATCTTTCAATAAAGAATCACCATGCTTATATAATAATGAATATCTTATTTGAAAATAGCCTAACATTTTATTATTATTATACAATTGCACTATTTCTTTCTTTGCCATCGAATGAAAAAATAAATTTTGATCTATAATGTTTGAAGAACCAGTTATTGCAATTACTTTATAATATGGTTTTAAAACTTCCTCGAACTTCCTTATGTGTAATTGCAATCTTTCAACAAATTCCTCTAACTAATCCAAGATTGATAGTATGTTAAAGGTATGTTTTAACCTTCTGAACCCAAAATAAATAAATAAACTCTAGAATGAATATTTAAACTTATCAATACTAAAAAAATTCTTGTGTCTTTTCCATTTTTGGCCATATCTTTTGACCATTTTCAAAACCAAATTGCCAACCTGGTCTTTTCCAGCAATCATAATAATTGACAAACATTGTTTGGATTTTAATATGTGGTAGTAGACAACTATGTTATGATTACAAACACCAATGAGGAATCAAGGAGTCAGGACCTCCTACTGGAACGTATGCAGGGATGGGAAATTATTATCTTACTTTGAGGGGTATAGAAGATCCAATGAGATGAATTTTTTTCAATGGTTTTGAAATTAAGTTTGATTAAAATAATCAAGAATTTAGAGATACTACCTAAATCATGAAATTTACAATTTTTCAATAGCTAAAAGTAGAACAAATTTTCACTTACTATTGGTAGCAAGGATATTGTAATATCTTTTATAAAGGATATGTCCCTTTGATTTGTTGTGCAACATGTCCAAAATATGGAAGTTTATATGAAGATGCCAATCACTAATTAGGGATAGAAAAAATTAGGTGAAATGGAATTTATATCAGTTGATTCCAAAATCTAGGAGGCAAAATGTGTCGACAACTCCAATGCAAAATGGAAAATTATTGGCAAAATGGGCCTACTAAAGGGAAATAAAATTAAATACATTGGGCAAACTACTAGTACACATGCAAATCTAATGGATTGAGTGATGGCAAACATGGCATCGATTAGAATAACCAAGTCAATTGTGTGAAAGGTGAATAATTATACCAAAGAAGTCAAACGTGAATCCATGCTTGGAGATTGAAAGGAGTAATGAACAGCCAACCCTGATAATGTTAGGTGATTGGGCCACCATGTAATGGATAAAAAATCACCAAAATCAACACCGAGAAATCCCAATATTCACTAAATTATGAATATTCACCACTAAAAAACACCCTAGTGAGGAAGTAGGAATACAGTTGCAGAATAAAATTCCATATACTCCATAATAGATTGGGGTAGTTGGGAGGAAGAACTTATCTTTGAAGGAGATGAATAGTTGCATGTTGTATGGTAGGTCCCTTCTCTCAAAATTGTGAGATGAAGCTATCAACTATGCTTCATAAAATTGATCTCTTCACAAATTTGTTAAAGGAAAAAATCCTTGTGAAGCATGGAGTAGCATGCAACAAGAAGTCACACATTTTCCTATTTTTGGGTCCCATGCATGGGTTTGTATTCCAACTGATAAAAGGAAGGTTTTGGAGCCTCAAAGGAAAGAATTTATCTTTATTGGTTATTCCAATTGTGTGAAGGGTTACAAATTTATATATCTTTCTACTAAACAAGTATTCATTGAGACGAGTGAATATTTTGATGAAATTACCATGCAAGCATCTCAAGTGCAATATACCACTACTTCTGTGCTTCCTACTCTCATAGATCTCAAGGATGATGGAGATACCACAAATATGATTAAATATTTATGTAAATATGAATCTAATGAACATGAATATGCATGTGCATGTCCAAATCTCCATTGTGGTTCTAGTGATGATTTAGTATCTCCTATGATAACTCAAAGAATATAAATATTAGCTGATATATATATATATATATTCTCATGCATTTTAAGCTATTGATTCTACCATTCCAATTAATTCTATGTGATTAAATTATCTAACCCTCAAACTTATGCATAAGTTGTTAGGAATCCTTACTGGGAAGGTGCCATAGCCAATGAGTATGATTCTCTTATTGCAAACCAAACTTCAGAATTGGTTCCACTTCCATCCAATTGAAAGCTTGTAAGACACAAGTTAATCAATAAAAAAAAAAAAAATTAGAATATGGTAAAGTGAGTAGATATAAAGAAGGGTTGTTAGGCAAAGGTTCTCAATAGGTTCAAGGCATTGATTACGATGAGATTTTTTCTCTTGTGGGAAAAATGGATTCCATTCAATTAGCTCTTGCCATTGCAACAAAAAAATGGTGGGAGATCATCACATGGATATGAAGAATAAATTTCCTCATGGTGATCTTGAGGAGGATATCTACATGGATAAACTACAAGGGTATGTGCATGATTCCTCATTAGTATGAAAACTCAAGAAATTACTCTAATGCCTCAAAAATATACCCATTTGCTTGGTATGCTAAAATGGATTCTTATCTTCTATCTCAAAATTTTATGAGATGTAAATTTGATCCAAATATTTATATTTTGAGAACATATGACTTTTTTTTTTCTCATAGTACTCTACAAAGATGATCTAATTATAATAGGCGATTCATGCACAACCATTGTGGCAACCAAGAAAAGCTTGCATGATACTTTTTCTATGACAAATATGGGTCTTCTCAATTTATTTCTTGGTCTTGAAATTAGCCCAAGTGGATTAGGAGTCATAGTTTCTTAATCCGAATATGCAAGACATCTATTGGTTAACTTTCACATGAGCAATTGTAAGTTAACAACCATATCTTTCCTATTAGGGGAAAGCTTGAATATTGAAAAGATGCATTAATGGTTGATCACACAATTTATCATCATCTTATGAGAATTATTCTTTATCTCACTCATTTTCATATAGTTCTATCACATGTTGTGGGCATTATTTCCAAATACATGCAGGAGCCTCATGATTTACATTGGAAAGCTTCCAAGTGTATCCTTCATAATGTTTAGGAAACTATTAGATATGGGATTCATTATTAAATTGGATGTACTTTGGATCTCATTGGCTATACTAATTTTGATTGGGCTATTGATATCATTGATCACAAGTCTAATTCATGATATATTCTCAATTTGGGTTCTAGTCCCATCTACTAGTCAAGGAAAAAAAAATCTTTCACTTCTCTATCATTCGCAGAGGCTAAAGATAGAGTTGTTTTGAATGCTATCATTCATACTATTTTGCTGCAGAATTTCCCTACAAATTTTGGTATCTTGTTTCATCAACCGACCATCATTTGGTTTACCAAAAAAATAACATCAAGATCTATAGGCACTTCGCCTGATATCTAATCCATGATGGAATCATTAATTTATAGTATTGTCCCACATCTCACTTGATTTCTAACATTTTTACAAAGATATTTACTAGCAAGAAGTTTCAATTTCTCCAAGATCTTCTTGGAGAGAAAAAAATTGTAGCACAGTAGTTTTTTAAAACTTGTTAGCATTTTCTGAGGGGGTTTTTTCTTCTCACTGGGTTTTCCCTCTTTCCTCCTTTTATTTTGAAACTAATCTTTAGTTCAAATTAAGGATAGGGGTGTTAATAGTTAATTCTAACTTAAGTTTGACTTCACCATAATTGATTTCAGATCACTACTTACTACTCAGTTCCTCTAGTTTTCAATGCCCATACTAATGCTTTTAAAAGTCCATTTCTTATGCACTAAAATGGTTTGGGTAATGTGCTCCATCATTCTAACCTTCAGTAAACTATCACTTAATGCTCATGCAGTTTCGTAAGGTGTAGAGGGATTTTTATTTTGCATAGATTTTTATCAAATGATAAAAACAATAATCAAAGTGGTGAATAAATTGAAGTATTTTTTCTCTCCTTTAATTATTTGATGCTCTATTCCTTTTCTTGAGTGTGCATTTATTTTTCTTTTTTACCTTTAGTTGTGCAGCTAGACATATAGCTATAAATTTTACAATTTTATTTAATGCATGTCTCATTAATATTAATATAACACTTGGATGACACATTTTTAGTATCATATTCAACACCTTATCTCTAATCTAGATCCAACTATCGAAGGTGAAGGATAAAAGAGAAAACATGGTGATTTTCATGAGTTCTTGGAGAATTATGAGCACAAGATTTGGAATCTTGGGAGTAGCTACTTCTTCAAAGTGGCCTTCAATACATGAAGGACTATTTCATCCAGCAATTTAGTGTCTATAGTTTGTGGTTTCATGTGCATTTTTTTATGATGGCCTACTCAACTAGAAATCCAAACAACCAACAGTAAAGTCTAAGAAAAGACTATTTCTAAAAGCATTACACATGATTTTGGCATTCCTAGTGTCAAGGTTGTTGGAAATATATATGATGGGGTAGGTTACTAAGTGGGGAGGGGTGAATCAGTAGCTTATAAAATTTAATCTTTATTTACCAATTAATCCTTCATGTGAATTTTGATCTAATTCCATGCATAAGTAACTGAAAGCATTAAAACATTCATAACACTTTGACACACAATATGGTAACCCATAAACCTTCCAAATAGAAAGCAAAACTGGGGTGGGGCTGATACCCACAAGCTTTAGTACTGCAATATAAAGTTGGTTTGTTAAGGCTTATAATGATCACTTCTAATGATCTTCCCTGTTAGGAGCTATAAGGAATGCTAGGTCCACCTTGCAAAAGGATTTACAAACATACAATGAAGTATGTACTCAGTAAAGATATTTGCAAAATATTGTTAAGTCTACCTTGTGAAAGGATTTAACTGATTCACCTATTAGAATGAAATAGTGGCTGATCTATGATTTGCAACTTGGTTTGTTGAATAAGATTCCTTTGTAATGATCACCTTCCTATGATAGATAAATCTTTGCTACTCCTTATACTGTTGTAGCCTTTGTATTTCACACTTCTGCTCTTCTCTTCTAGTTACATTCCATACATACTTCTTATTGGATGCGATATAACACATTACATATATACCAATCCAATTTACAAATCAACAAAGTCGGCTATAATACAAGTTTACACAAAATACACAAAGCTAGCCCAACTACAAGAACTCGAGTTTTGAAGACCATCTTGGTGAGGTTCTGATACTCAGTATCCATAATCAATGCTCAACATCATCATGCATTCGGTAGACATAGAAGTTTGATCCATACTAATCACTTCCAAGTAGTATGAACTCGGTTTGCACTGATGACTCAGTGAATATTGTGAAACTCGGCATATAAACTAAATCACTTTATTCATACTGCATAGCTCAGTCAATGCTATAACAATGAACTCAATATAAACTGAATCACTTGGTTAACACTGAGTGGCTCAGTCAACACTGGATTCTCATCACTGTAACTACAAACTTGGTAAGCATTGCACAACTCGGTTTGCATTGAGGAACTTGGTAAACCTTATGAAGCTTGGTTTACACTACTGATCACCATCATGGTAGAAATTGCTCAACAAAAACTAAATATTATTCCTTGAACTCGATAACAACTGTAGAAGTTAGTAAAGCTTGAAATTCTTGGTTAATACTGTTAATTGTACAATAAGATCAGTGGATACTATCTATTCTGAATAAGTGTGTGTCACCAATAACAAACAGGACTACAATGTCAACAATCTCCCCTTTAGGCATTAGTGACAAAAACACTTATCAATCAAAATTGAAAAAGTTCAAGAACACCATTTATTCTCCATCTTGTGCCTACAACTTAGTAGAATACTTTGGTTTTGGAATTTTTCAAAAATGCTTTTGTAAGAGATGTTTTTCTAAATACCTATGCATATGTATAATATGATAATGCTCCTCCATACATATATACAATATATTTTACATCTTCTCACATCTTCTCATCTTCACATATGATATATACATTTTCTCCCCCTTTATGTATACTACATGTTATATTATATCTTCTCCCCCTTTTTGACATTAATGCCAAGGATGTATGCTATATAATATACAATAATGCCAAAATGTGATGAGAAATTTGAATGTATCTTTAGAATTAGTGCCATTGTCTTGTCCTAATCTTCTTGCAACACCTTGCATGTGTGCAATGCAACTTGAACTTCTATTGAAAGTTCTATCATGTGATCTCTAATAAGAAGTTATTATCATGGATGCTTATTTTAGCATGTGCAATATATTTCTACAATGCATCCATGTTCAAGAGAATCATGCCCTATATGTCTACCAATTTAGTTCTTATCCTAGCTTCTCTTAGAAATTCTACCTGCATATTAGTTAAGAATAACTTGGGTCAAGTTGCAACTATTGTGCACTTGCCTTCAGATCTTCATCAATATTTGAAATTTTATCTTTAATTTCCTTGGTGAGATTTGAAGTATCATAGATTTTACCGAATAATGAAGCCACATTGTTGTAAGAGGTCTCCAATGATCCTAGAATAGTAGACAAGTCCACTTGATGGATTGCAATTTTTTGAGCAATAAGCTCCAAAACTTTATTCTCAAATTTCTTCTCTGCTCTCTACAATGATTTCTCTTGTCCATTCAAATCTTCATTGAATTTCTAGACTAGGTTTGCTAATTGAGCCAAATTTGGTTGAGAATTGTCAACCTTTGTACTGAGTGCCTCTACTAAGATATTCTTTGCATCTTCAAGAACTTGAAATTCTATATTCCTTTCTTCTCTAAGCCTCTTCTACTTAGCTTTCTTCTGAAGTAGATCTCCAAATATATGCATCTAATTAGGATTAAGATTGGAGATATCCCAGTCGGGGATGACTATCTCCTCATCAAGATCAATTTCTTCTTCCTTCTCTTTCCCTTTACTCAAAAATTGTGTACTTGATTGAGCCTTGGTCTCAACTATCCTTCTAGTTATTAATTGCATTCTCGAAATGGAAACAATGGTAGAAATAGTGGGACTAGAAAAAAGAGTAGATATTGCAGTTATTGAAGAAATACTTTGTGTGATCAAAACTAATGGAGGAGGAAGTGCTGATTGTTTGGTAGATGAAGTGCTTGCCACCTCTGTTAATGAAATACTAAGCTGAATAGGTGCAAAAATTGATTGAGTACTTGTACTTGCAATGTTTGACACGAGCAATTTTGTAGTAGCTTTCTCTAAGCTTGATTTTTTCAATGCTTCACTTGGAGAATGAAGAAGTGAGGCTATGATTGCTGCTGCAATCTTCTCTGGGTTGGTCTCCTCAATGTTCTGGACTTCAAGTAGATCTTCCTCAGTAGCTTCCTATTCCTACTCCTCATCATCTATATTTTCATAATGTATTACCTCTTTATCATTAGTTTCCTCTTCCTTGTCATGTTCACCATCATCTTCATCCTTGTCACTAAAATGAACCACAAAATCACTCTATTTATGAAGATTGAAAATGTTCTTCCATTTGTTGGTGGCGTTCCTTACCACATGTTCAATTTCATTCATCAATATAAGACAAGTGTTGAATCTCAAGGTAATTTTTTCTTCATTCTTCTTAATGGATTATTTCACCTCCTTCTCATTCAAGCCTGACATGAGTTGCCTTAGGGTCTTCTCATATATGTCTTTAGCAATTTAATAGCATGCTCCCATCTTGGCTTGGATTTCTCCATTAAATCACTTAGAATCTACTGAGAAAGCTAGTCTAGAGAATATTTTCATTTACCCATCTTAGACATTATCATGTCTTCCACTTTCTTTTGCTCCTCTCTAGTCCTTGTTTCATACCTTAGTGATCTGAAGTTTGATATGCCAGTTCCTGAATCTATTTCTTTCAACCTTTCTTGAAAGGCTAGTGGAAGCTATTTAAAGATCACATCTCCTCCTTCTTTATAAAGTTTCTTCCTAGATACCCTCGTGAATATTTTAGTAGATGGTTTTGTAGGTTTGGTTATAATAACCTTACCTTTCTTCTTTATTGGCTCTTCTTCCTATAACTCCTCTTCATCTTCTACTTCATCTTCCTCAATGTCATCACCTTTGCCTTCGATCAACAAAAGAGTGGAGCTAGTTTTCAATTTTTCTATCCTCTTCTACCCTTTGTTGACCACCTAAGGGAGTTTTATTTCAAGTTCTATTCTTTCCTTTGCTTCATCATAGGTGCCAAAGTATGAAAATTTTGGGTCAATAGGCTCATTTATCAGTGCTTCAATAATGTCCTTGGTTTCATCTACGTTAACCTTATAACCTAGTGGCTTGACCCATACAATTCTTGGTCTTACTGCTTGTATATATACTTTATTATCAACCATGAAAAAAAATCATCTTTGTAATCATCAACAAGTTTCTTGGGTATCTTGAATTTGTTATTCATCTTTTCTTTGAATGCATCAAAGTAGTTATCCATAATACTAACATAGTTTTCTCCCATTTCTGATATATATTCATTAATTTGATAAAGAATAGGTACATCCTTCCACCATACAACTGTACCTTTAGATGGGAAGAACTTTTTCACATAGAAAAATAGACAAGTTAAGAGTGAACCAAACTTACAAGGATTTTTCTTTGAAGTTCTTATGCTCTCAATGTTTTTGTTGAACTGATTCAGCATCAACTCGGCAAGGTCAAGTGATATATTATTCTTCACCACTTTGTATGCGAGATCCATAGCTTCACATGATATGCTATTGAGTTTTCTCAAGATGTATATCTTGTGTGCAATGACATGTATCCCAAACTTCAATTCCATATCCATAACACAATTGGTCTTCATTCCCCTTCCATCCCACTTGGTAAGGGTTTTATTTTCTAGCTCAACCCGACTTAGGGTTTTGGTTGTTTTAGCCTTTGCCAACATTGAAAACCTTGTGATCTAATGGATCATTTTCTCTGTTATCACAATAGGTTGCTCCAACCAAAACTAACCATTATACACACATGTGAGAATAAATCTCATCCATTTAATTTGAAAATCCTGTGGCATATGCAAAATGTGAGTTAAACCCTTCACTTCAAGATGTTGATGCTTCGATTTTAACACACCATTCACACACAAGTCTCTCAATGACTCATCCATTTCTAGGGTTCCAATATCTTGAATAACACATCAAAAATGCAAACAAATATCATTGATCAATAGTAACTTGGATGGAATTTGAGGTTGTGCTCTACTTGGATCTAGGGTTTCTACAACAATAGGATTTAGCTTGAAGTCTAGTGCCTTCCATTCCATGCCTCGAACTAACATCTCTAACCCTTTCTTAGTCTTGCTACTGGAGGATGCCATTTTCTTGGTAGAGTTTGCAAAGATATGGAAATATTCAATAGTGATTCACTTAGATTGCTTACATGCTCAGAAGTTGTTTTGCACAAATAGCTCTTGAAAATTTATGGTGACAAATGAATTTGATTTTTCCTTTTTATCAAGTTTCTCCTTTCGATCACCATAAATGCCTAGTATGATTGCTTGTTTCAAATGACAAATTATCTTCCACTTGGCTTGCATTGAATGCTCGGTAGGAACATCCATGACTCAATTTTCACACAATAACAAGTTACTTCTAACCTTACTTGGTAGGGTCTTGCAACCTAACCTTGCTCGTTAAGGTTTGCAACCCAACATCACTTGGTAATGACTGCCATCTTCCTGAATGCTCAATGATCCCTTTTGCATCTTGAATGCTGATATGGATCTTTCATTCTATTGATTGGAACTGATGTGAGATGTCTTCTTCAGAATCTTAGTTCTAAACCTTCTTATGAAAGATCAAGTGGAAATGCTTGAGTTACCCAATTCTTGAGTGACATGTTCATCATTGCTCGGACTTGCATTCTTAGAAGATTTTGGAATCCATTCATGTCTCATCTATTTGCTGATGTTATTAGCCTTGACTTTCTTTTCATCTTCAATTTTTTTAGTATTCATACAGTTCCTGGCAAGATGACCAAGTTCTATACAAATAAAACATCTTTAGGTGGTGTCTCTTGTCCTCATGTGATGTTTTACACAATTCATTTCAATATGTCCAAATTCTCCACAGTAATGACATCTGCACCAAGTGTTATAGTCCCAATTGAATATAGCTTTTATAATCTATTTTGCTAGGTTCAATATCTTAGTTTTGCATTTCCAAGGATTTGTGCCCATGTTTCTTGCATTTGTGGCATTTGCCTTCAAACTTAGGTTTCTCTTTGCATTCATTAGCTCTATGATCATGCTGATCGCAATTGTAGCATTTTCCATTGAATTTAGCCTTCCCATTGCTCCAAAATTTGTTTAAAGTATGACCTATCTTACCACAGTGATTGCAAATATGTCCTTGATTCTTTTGAGCTCCTTGCTTGGATGATTCACCTTCCTTTGTATATCCAATTCATTCTTTTCCTTTTTATCTATATTGGATTTTCTCATTTTGTTGATCCATTTTTGCTTGAGATTTCATCATCCTTTCATTGGTTTTCCTTTCAGTGTTTAGATCATTATGCAATATTTCATTTTTTTATGTTAGATTCATGATTTCTTCATTTGTATTGGTGAGTTGATCAATGAAGTTTTCCTGCTAAAGGCATAGGTGTTGAATTTCATTGTTCTTTCCTTCTATCTCTTCTCTTATCTTGTTTTTCTCTTCCATGACTTCACACAATCTTATTAACTAAATTTTTTGTTCTCTTTTTAGTTTCCTAACTTCTTCTTGAAGTGTACTATTCTTTTCTAAAAGTTCTTTAATTGCCTTATTAGCTTCATTTGAATTGCTTTCTGAAAGGATGTCTTCAATTCTTTCTTCAATGTAGGGTGTCATTGATCTAGATTGCAAGATTATTTCCTCTTTTCAAGGATTGAGAGAGTTTCTCTTTTTCTTTCTTGAGTTGCCTAATAGCTAATTCCAAATCCAACTTTTCATTGTCAATAGCCTTGTCAAGTCTGAATACCTCTATAACCTCTGATCTTTGCTCAAGATGTAAGCTTCTTTCCCTACAAACCACAAAGCTCTGATACCAATTGTTGGAAATATATATGATAGGCTAAGTTACTGAGAGGGGAGGGGTGAATCAATAACTTATAAAATTTAATCTTTATTTACCAATTAATCCTTCATGTGAATTTTGGTCTAATTCTATGCATAAGAAATTGAAAGCATTAAAACATTCATAACACTTTGACACACAATATGGTGACCCAGAAACCTTTCAAATAGAAAGTAAAACTGGGGTGGGGATGATACTCACAAGCTTTAGTACTGTAGCATAAAGTTGGCCTATTAAGGCTTACAATAATTACTTTTGATGATCTATCTTATTAGGAGCTATAAGGATTGCTAGGTCCACCTTGCAAAATGATTTACAAACATACAATGAAGTATGCACTCGGTAAAGAGATTTACAAAAGATTGTTAAGTCTACCTTGTGAAAGGATTTAACTGATTCACCTATTAGGATGAAATAGTGGCTGATCTATGATCTGTAACTTGGTTTGCTAAATGAGATTCCTTTGTAATGATCACCTTCCTGTGATAGATAAATCTTTGTTGCTCCTTATATTGATGTAGCCTTTTTATTTTGAACTTCTACTCTTCTCTTCTAGTTACATTCCATACATACTTCTTATTGGACGTGATACAATACATTAAATATATACCAATCCAATTTACAAATCAACAAAGTTGGCTACAATACAAGTTTACACAAAATACAGAAAGTCAACCTAACTATAGGAACTCAAGTTATAAAGACCATCGTGGTGAGGTTCTGATACTTGAAATCCATAGTCAATGCTCAAAATCATCATGCATTCAGTAGACATAGAAGCTCGATCCATACTGATCACTTCCAAGTAGTCTAAACTCAGTTTGCACTGGTGACTCAATGAATACTAAGAAACTCGACATATAAATTGAATCGCTTGATTCATACTGCATAGCTCGGTCAATTCTATCACAATGAGCTTGATATAAATTGAATCACTTGGTTAAAATTGAGTGGCTCTGTCAACACTAGATTCTCATCACTATAACTATGAACTTAGTAAGCATTGCATGACTCAATTTGCATTGAGGAACTCAGTAAACCTTATGAAGCTTGGGTTACACTGCTAATCACCGTCATGGTAGAAACTGCTTGGTGCAAATTGAATACTGTTCCTTGAACTTGGTAGCAACTATAGAAGTCGGTAAAGCCTGAAATGCTTGGTTAATACTATTAATTGTACAATAAGCTCGGTGGATACTATCTATTCTGAATAGGTGTGTGTCACTAATAATAAATATTACTACAATGTCAAAAAAGGTGATCAAGAGGCTTTCTATGGAAGTTGGGAAGGAATATTTTAAGGTGCATGAAGAATTTTTCCTCAACAACATTTCTAAAACTTGGCTCAAGTTAGGTAGGTAAGCTACCTAGAATATCACTAGAAAGTGACGGAAGCAAAAGTGACAATAAGGGTTGTAGGGGTCAAGTAAACATGTGTCCAAGGCTTAGGGACAAGGGAATATGAGAACTCTTTGTGAGCTTCACTTTTATTAGTTTTTAAATAATTTTATTTTTTTAGTTTTAAAAAGAGTAGGTAAAATCAATGGGTCTTGAGATCTTTTATTTTGTGATGTTTTAAATATAAAATCATTGAGTTTTTTTAGGATCTTTTGGGAAAACTTTGATTGGTTCTTAAGAATAACTTTAATTTCTATTTTAGGCTCTATATTTTGTGCTAGTTGGAAAGGCTTGAATGCAATTATCATATTGAAGTTTTGCATATTTGATATTTGGATTAGAATGATGAATATTTTTCATGTGAGAGGATGTCAATACATAAATGTGTTGAAGTTTCATTTATATTCATATGTTGAGTGTGGGAGAATCATCCTTGAATGAGTTCCTTTTGAATATCTTCATCTATTAAAATATTTTAATTCTATGTTTCTTTGTATGGATTAAATACCTTTGCAAGCTTTCTAGTCAAAAGCTCATTGTATTGCTTCCACGTTAAAAGAAACCAAAAGATAGTAGTTATTGTTGTTTTGAATCATATGAAGGTGGATTGCACCTTAGAAAATAAGTAGATACTTGATTAGAAATAGATAATTCTTTATTAATACAACCGTGGTTACATCTATCACCTTGTTTGGGCATTAGAAAATATAGTTAGATGATAAATTTGTAAACCAATAGCTTAAATGTTTATGCTCCCAAGGTAAGTTGATATTTCTGATATTGGGATTATTTGTTGATTTTATTTATAAAAAAACTATCTAGAAAGAGGGTTGACAACTACGTGAGAGAAAAAGGTAACTTCCATAGAAAGGATCCCATACAAAGTATATCAGCTTCATAGCAATTGTTTAATTAATTTCAATTCCTGTGACATTTGGGAAAATTAATGAATTTTAAAATATATTGATTTTTTTGTAATTCTCAATTATTTCATAAAACCAATATCACTAATATATATTGAATTCAAAAAAATCATTGACACCTATATTTTTTAATTAATTTTTTTAGATAAATAAAAATCATGAAAACACTATTTTTCTCCTCTTCTCTTTCTCCTTCACCTTCTCCTTTTCATTATCCTTATCATTCAAAAATTAAATACCTATCAAGAGTTATTTCAAAAAAGAGTTTGCACTATGTACTTCCCACATCGTACATTTTTTAGATCCATACTTATTTCCTAGTTCAGAATCTCCTCTCTGTGCAATCTTCATTCCACTTCTATGAACACTTTTGCATATTAATCTTCATTTTGTATTCTCGCTACTTAATTGTATCCAATTAAAAGTGTTGTGCCATGTTGATACGTTAATATTGTGCATTTGAGTTTGCATGAGCATTTCCATCTTAAAAAAATTGTCAAAATTTCCTTTTCATCACAATTTCATTGTCTCAACATCCCAATGTGCTCAAGGTTCTATGCAAAGTTTACATCAATTCTTGGAGCGCCGCAACACTTTGGTATCCATATTTCTCTACTATAGTGTTTGAAACTAGTCGTATATTCTATATATATAGAGATGGTCATCATTTCATTCTAATGTTTATATATTTTATCTAGGCATTCTATCAAACTGGTGACACACAGTCTATTCATCAATTTTTATTTTTCTGGTCAATCTATGCATCTTGTATGTGCTTCGAGATTTTCTATGGAGAAAATGATGGATATGAATATATTTTGTATTTAAACATTTTTCTTATACTTTGGTTCATTTTGTGCAAGAATATGCTAACTACATTTTAGTTATTTCAATTTAGAGTATAATGTGAAATAATTAAATACTATATATATAATTTAAATTTATAATTTTATTATTATAATTTTATAAGTTAATTTTATCTAGAACAGTTAAATATTTAATTATCTTAATGAAGTCTTCTTTGATTATTTTTTACTTTTTATAGTAAATATTATTCCATCAACATATAAAACATTATTACTTGGTGAAGGTTTTGCAAATGGTGTTGTATATAGAGTGAGTTTAACCATGGAGGAAAGTCCATAGTTAAGCATGCTCGAGCTATAGTATTACTTAGATGGGTAACCTCCAAGAAGTCCTTGTACTTCACATTTGTGTGCATGACTTAAATCCAATGAGTGTTAAGTATTTTATTCATTCCCATAAGATATGGGTTCCATGAATATTTACTTATTAAAACATGCATCAATGAGATTGAATAAATAAATACAAAATTGAATCCTAATAGCAATATCACAATTTGAATTTTTATGAAAATATCTCATGCTTATTAATTGAATAGATTAAGGAACTTTCTAATTAATGATTCATAAGGCACAACACTTGGTGATGTTAGAAATTTGTTCAATGCTCCCCTTAGGATTTGTGACAAGAGCTTAACTACCTCTTGTGTACTATAAGTTGAGTGGTTGTATCGGGCATTGATAGATTGGTCTTTTGGTGCAACAACAACCCCACTCTAACAAGTTGTATTAGAGCTTGATCACAGGTTTGAATCCTTAGACCCTCGGGTAATGCTTGTTGCAAGATTTTTGGAAGAATGAATACTGGTGATATTCCTATAGGGGAGTATTGTAGATATGTGGCTATGATGATATGTTACAATCATGACTAAGTTTGTCATTGATGTCAACATAGCAATTTTCTATGGTATCTGATAGAAAAATAGTGGAAAGATCAAGTTGGTATAGATGGCTAGTTGAGTATTATAACTATTTAAGCTTATGAGAGATACTTATGAGTATCTAGTATATGCATTTAACATTGGAAGTAAAAATGATAAGTCTACAAGAAGTTATGTAAGTTTTGGTGATGTTTGTTCTGAGATAGAGTTTATAGAGGCATGTTTTGGTAAACTTGTTATATCTCTTAGCAAAGTTGTTATTCTAAGAATTGAGGTTGAGGATGTGACTAAGACATGTTGGTGATGATGTGGCCAAGTTCACTAGTCATAATATTGCATGTGCAAAAATTTATTCAATTTGCAAGGTGAAAGATTAATGTTATTGCTAAGTGTAACATGTTCTTAATGTGGTCCTAAAATGATTAATTGAGAAGGTCTATAGTTGACTCAAGGAATTATTTTATGGACTTGGTATAAAGGAAGAATATTTTCCTTTATCATAATGTATGGTTTTTGATTGATGATAAGAAATAGTAAGAGCGAAATGTGAAAGTGAGTAGAGCAGAGCAAAAGTGAAAGAAACTTCATTGCCGAGGTTTTGCTAAGTGATCCAGGGTTCAATATTTGGATCCTAGGTTCATGACATGGTCTATAAGGTCTAATAGTGATTGGTTTAGTTGAAAAAACAAAGCAAAGAAGAACATAACACTAAATTGCATGTTTGAGTAGTGAGTTCTTTTGTAGTTGAAATCGCATGTTTGGATAGTGGGCTCATCTTGCATACATTTACTATAACTCCTAATAGGATTGGAACAACTCCTAATAGGGTTGAAATCTCCTAATAGGGGTTCAAAGTCTCTTAACAAGGACTCTATGTACTAAATGTTGTAATCAAATCCTAACAAGGTCCATCCTCTAACAATGAATATTTATATTAGTACATCATCTTGTGGGCATCATTCCCACTAGGGTTTTCCCTTTGATCAAGGATTTTTGTACTTAACATATCTGGTGTAGTTGTCTATGTGCATCTTTTTATGGTTGTTGTTTACTTTGGTTGAATGTTTAAGTTTGTTTAAAGAAGATAAATGTTTTAATTGTTAGATAACTAATTCACCCTCGCCCCCCCACCCTACTTAGTTATCTTGGTTTACTATCATTTCTAATGTTTGGTATCAAAGCATCAAGTCCTTGAAGATAAAGTTTAACAAGTTTGGGAGATCCATGGTGAACATGTTCAGGAAAGATAGTCCTACATTTGATAGAACAAATTTTGACAGTCGAATGATGGAAATTCTTGGCGAGTTATCAAACTTGTGTAAAGAACAAAGTATTGAGTTTTTAGATCTAGAATCCTTTTATTGTATACAAGGAAATAGAAGTACAAGCACAGATAGATCCAGATTTGAAGAAGACATAAAGATAAAATAAGGTTTTGATCTACTTACAAAGAGAGAACCAGAAGCTATGAAATTTTTTGTTTGTTGGACATGTAAAGAATTTGGTCATTTATCAAGTATATGTACTAAGAAATTAAGGAAAACAAGAAAGAGTTTACTTTCTGACCAAGTTGAAGAATTCAAAGCAAGTATGGAAAGATCCTTGAAAGATAGTGTTGATGAGTCTAGATTGGTTAATGAAGAGAAAGTATCAGAAGAGACAAATTTGGTAGCTATAATGGAAAGTGCAAATGTAAGAATTGATGAGAAATATAGGATACAAGAGAGAATAGTTGATTACAATTCTGATGATGATGTTGTTACTAAGCCAAGAAATGATGAGGTATTTCTTGAGACTAACAATGATTTGTAGAATGAAAGAGAACCAAGGTAGGAATAAAGCCTGGAACCTTTAGTAGAGCCAAGAGTTGCGATAGCAATTCCTAGTTCAGGAAAGAATATGATAAAGAATCACCCATCAGAGTAGATCATTAGAAGTAAAGACAAAGGTGTGATGACAAGAAGCAGAGTTAATGAATAACTATGTTTGATATCTCAAGTTGAACCCAAGAATATAGATGATGATTATTGGAAACAAGCTATGAAAGAGGAATTGGATTAGATTGTAAAGAATGAGACATGGGAATTGGTTCCTAGACCAATAGACAAGAATGTGATAGGAACTAAATGGGTATTCAGGAACAAGATGAATAAACAAGATGAAGTTCTAAGGAACAAAGCAAGATTGGTATGTAAAGGCTACTCACAAAAAGAAGGTATAGATTATGAAGAAACCTATGCTCCACTGGCTAGAATAGAAGCATCAAGATTATTCTTAGCCTATACAGGACAAAAGAAATTCAAAGTATATCAGATGGATGTCAAGTCAGTATTTCTCAATTGAGAACTTGAAGAAGAAGTATGCATTGAGCAAGCTAAAGGATGTCCTTTGACAAATGACCAGGACATAGTATGTAGACTAAAGAAAGGATTGTATGGTTTGAAGCAAGCACCAAGAACCTAGTATGCAAGGTTGGACAAACACTTGACAAAGCTTGGATATAGAAAAGGTATGGTAGATAGTAATCTATATTGGAAAGAAATTAATAATGGTTTGATGATTTTGGTAATATTTGTTGATGATATCATATTTGGAGGAAATGATGAAAAAAGTGAGAAATTTGCCGAGGAGATGAAGAAAGAATTTGAAATGAGTATATAATAGGAGAGATGAAATATTTTCTAAGATTATAGATTGTACAGAATAAAGAAGGAATCTTTATTTCTCAGACTAAGTACTTGAGGGATTTATTGAAAAGGTTTGGATTGGAAACAAGCAAACCCATTGGAACACCTATGGTAACTAGACACAAGTTATCTACAAAGGATGAGACACCTACTAGTTGAGCAAAAAAAGTAGAAATCTATAATTCGAGGATTACAATATCTAACTCACACAAGGCCAAATATAGCAAATGCACTTGGAATTGTTAAAAGATTCCAATTTGATCCTAGAGAAGCACATTATGCAGCAGTCAAAGGGATATTTAGATATCTAAAGGGATTATCTAAGTTTGGATTATGGTATGATAGATCTAATGATTTTACTCCAAGTGCTTATATTGATGCTGATTGGGCAGGCAATATGGATGATAGAAAAAGTAGTAGTGGTGGAGCCTTCTTTCTTGGAGGAAGATTGGTTTCTTGGCTAAGAAAGAAGTAGGATTGCACATCACAAAGTATAGTAGAAGAAAAACATGTTGCAACAACAAATAATTGCAATCAAGTTGTTTGGATGAAGTAGATGCTGAACGATATAAGGATAGAAATCAATGAACCTATTGTCATACATTATGACAAAACAATCACAATAAATATGTCTATGAATCCAGTATTGCATTTGAAGACTAGGAACATTTCAATTAAGTATCACATGTTGAGAGAGAAAGTTGCATAAATGGAAATCAGATTGGAGTATGTGAGCACTAAAGAATAGATTGTAGATATATTCACTAAACCTCTTCCCAAAGAGATTTTTGAGTATTTGTGAGGTATGCTTGGGGTTATACCCCTTCCTAAATCAGAGTAGAAGATGCAAGAGTGCATCAATCTAGTGTAATAGAGCACCATTTTTATCTGGATTGAATGCTGGTGCTTCCGATATGTGGGAGTATCTGTGATGGATAGAGTCATCTAGGACTCTTGTTGGATATCATTTTGAACAATGTCTTTGGAAACTTAAGCTAAGTAAGAATAAATTGTTGTAGAGTTTGATGCAATTAAGTTGGTTGCTAAAACCTTTGACATTGATGTCAATGGGGGAGAAGTATTGCATGGAAAACATCATGTTGGGGAGAAGAACAACAACATGAACAATATGACAGTTGGAGAAGTTTGGCATGATCATATCATGGAATCATAGTTTGACTAAAAGAACATTGAGGTATATCAATGGGGGAGAATGATTGATGAAGAGGATTTAAAAAATAATCTATGAATAATCTTTTGTTGGTATTCTTGGAACTAGATGTTTTTAATATATGTTGCCATCAATGCCAAAGGGGAGATTGTTGCAAGATTGTTGGAAGCATGAGTGTTGATGATATTACTATAGGGGAGTATTGATATTCCTATAGGGGAGTATTGTAGATATGTGACTATGATGATATGTTACATTAATGACAGTTTTTTCATTGATGTCAACATAGCAATTTTTTGCAGTATCTGACAAAAGAATAGTAGAAAGATCAAGTTGGTATGGATGACTAGTTGAGTATTATAACTATTTGAGGTTATGAGAGATACTTCTAAATATCTGTTCTATGCAACTAACATCAAAAGTAGAAATGATAATTCTGGAAGAAGTTATGTAAGTTTTGGTGATGTCTATTCTAAGATAGAGTTAATAGAGGCATGTTCTGGTAAACTTGTTATATCTCTTAGAAAAGTTGTTATTCTAAGAATCGAGGTTGAGGATGTGAAGAAGAAATGTTGGTGATGATGTGGCTAAGTTTTCTAGTCATAATATTGTGTATAGAAAGTTATTCAAGTTGCAAGGCGAAAGATTAATGTTATTGCTAAGTGTAACATGTTCTTAATGTGGTCCTAAAATGATTAATTGAGAAGTTCTAATGACTGACTCAAGGAATTGTTTTATGAACTCTATATAAAGGAAGGAAATTTTCCTTTATCATAATGTATGGTTTTTTATTGATAATAAGTAGCAGTAAAAGTGGAATGCAAAAGTGAGCAGAGTAGAGCAGAAGTGAAGGAAACTTCATTGTCAAGGTTTTGCTGAGTGATTCGAGGTTTGATATTTGGATTTGAGGTTCGTGACCTAATCCACAAGGTCTGACAGTGATTGGTTCAATTTATAGAACAAAGGAAAGAAGAACATAATAGTAAATTTCATGTTTGAGTAGTGAGCTCTTCTTGTAGTTGAAATTGCATGTTTGGATAGTGGGCTCATCTTGCATACATTTACTACAACTCCTAATAGGGTTGGAACCTCCTAACAAGGATGCAAAGTCTCCTAACAAGGACTCTATGTAATAAATGTTGTAATAGAATCCTAATAGGGTTCATCCTCTAACAAGGAATATTTATATTAGTACATCATCTTGTGGGCATCATTCCCACTGGGGTTTTCCCTTTGATCAAGGGTTTCCCTAGTTAACATATCTGGTGTAATTCTCTATGTGCATCCTTTTATGGTTATTGTTTATTTTGGTTGAATGGTTAAGTTTTTTTAAAGAAGATAAATTTTTTAATTGTCAGATAACTGATTCACCCATCCCCTCTCAGTTATCTTGGTGGGCTATTGTTTCTAACAATGCTGAGGGGGAGATTGTTAGAAATTTGTTCAGCACTCCCCTCGAGATTTGTGGCAAGGGCTTAACTACCTCTTATGTACTATAATTTGAGTGGTTGTATCAGGAATTGATAGATTGGTATTTTGGTGCAACAATAGCCCCACTCTAATAGGTGAACATTTTGCAAATGGGGTTACAAGAAAAGTGGGTTTAATCATGAAGAAAACTCCATCTTCAAGCATGTTTGACCTTGAGTAGTACTAGGATGGGTGACCTTTTAGGACGTCTCAAGGCTTCACCTCTAAAAGGATCACCTATATCTAACAAGATTTAACTCATGAGATATGCATTTTGTGAATCATCACTCATGAACAATGGGTCAATAAGCTTGAATAAAAAAGATACATGATTGAATCTTGATAGAAATCATAATTTTACTTGATGAAAACAATATAATCTACTTATCAACTCAATTAAGGGGATTTATAATGAATGGTTTATAAGACACAAAACTTGTCAATTTTTTAAAAAATGGGGTTACAAAAAGAGTGGTTTCAATCATGGATGAGACTCCATAGTCAACAACTCTCAAGGTGAATAGTACTTAGAGGAGGGATGACATTATCAAAAAGAGGAGTACTTCATGTCAATAAGAATTATGTACATCCAATTAGTATTAAGTGCTTCATTTATCCCAACAAGAGATGGGCTTGGTGAAAAACTATCATGCAACATGGACTAATGAGCTTGACTCAAAAAACTACATAGTTAAAAATTGATAAAAATATCACAGTTTAATTTATTGTGAAAATTCTTATCAATTGATAAGATTAAGGAGCTATCTAATTAATGGTTCATAGTGTACAACACTTTTGGAAGGATTTAAAAATGGGTTTTTTTGGCTTTAGATTTGACATAATTTAAACCACCTTTTAAAAGATGAGAATACCTAGGAGTTATCTAGAAACCATAATGGACATTTTGAGTAACAAATTAAAAGGACCAACTGACAAGACTCTGTGATGTCTTCTCCACTTTGAGCTCTATTGAATTCAGGTGGGCATACCTCGGAAATTACTCTCCATAACTTTGAAATTCAAATCTCAATGCAAGTTCCCCTATAGAAGATTATTTAGCCTTAATCCTTCTAATTCTAGCACTGTAAGAGAGATGATAAATGGCTAATCTATCAAACCCTAAATATTCATGAATCAAATATAGGTTCACTCTTCAAATCTTCAAAAATAAAACATAAAAGGTTGATTTATAAAAGGATTATACCATATAGACATTCCAAACTATACCAACTACATTAGATGACTAGTGCCTTATCTATTGGGCTATTATCTCATAGGAATTTGACATTTACTATCAGATCTACCTTAGCACTTTGTGGTAAGAATATAAATATTAAGTTCTCGATCTCATTCTTATCACAATATCCATTGAAAACTAACATATTATTCCAAGTTACATCTAGCATTTACATAATAAGAAAAATATAAATTGAAATATAATTCAAAGAGAATTACAACTGAGACTTAGTAAACTTTGCTACTAAAACTGAGAGACTTAAATGATATCAAAAGAAGAGACAAGATCTAAAATGTATAGCCAAATTTCTAAATATTTGTATTATTTTCTTTGAAAAATATACAATTCAATGCCAAATCCTATTAGACAAAACTCAAATAGACTAGAAAATATTAACTTTTCTTATTCTATATTTTAAAAAAATAAATACATATACAGTATATGGACCGGCAAAAATGAACAAGACTCTATTCAAAAGAATGATTCTCAGACCCTCATTCCACATCTTTGAAATTCTTTTATAGAATAAGGATTGCAACAAGCTTTAGATAGGAGGACATGTGTTGAAAAACTAAATGTAATAATTTTTTTCATATAAGACAAAACTGTTACATAAGATACTGATAAGGGATATCATTAAGATAGTTGTCCTTCCTCTTTATGTTATTTTGATTTGATCTTCTGGCTCATTTAGTCACTATCTCCAGATGGTATTGCTTTAATATATGCTATAACTTCCCAAATGGTAATATCTAACTCGTCATCTAGCCAAGTGGCTCCTCTAATTGTATTCAAATCATTTAGACACTTATTGCATTTGGAATCTATTAGAGGTCAAACCTCTACAACTATCTTGTTGGTGTCTTCTTCAAGCTTGTACAAAATGTCAATAATATAAAAAATAGTGGCAATATCAATTTCACCATTGCTATATGTGAAAAATATCTCATGTTTCAAGATGTTATCAAAAGAATTAGATGATTCTTGCCACTCCCTTATTTTATTTTCATCATCAATAATTTTCTAAATGAAACTAGATGTCCCATTAGCAATGGTCTTCATTTTATTGTTTATTAATTGCAAATTTTCTAGAAAAGACAACTACTTGACCTTGTTAATCATCTTTCTTGTGGAAACGATAATCTCCCTGGGTAACTCCATATGTGCTAAAATTGGGACAAGCCTATCAAAATATGGAATGTATGGGCCCCACTTGGTAAATAATGGAGAAAATAAAGCTAATGCTTCTGAACATTGATACTCTACTCCCTACAATGAAATTTAACTACTATGGAGATTTTGTGAAGCTTGTTTAAGGACATTGATTTTGTGTGACAACATACTCTCCATTTTCCTTCTACTTTTTCCCCTTCTTCTACCTCTTCTACTTCCATTTGTCAATCCATACCCACATTTGATGCATCAACATCTGTCTAGGTCTCTTAGTCTTTTACCTCAGTAATTGGCCTTGTGACATTCTTTAAATTTTTTACCTCATTCTCTAAAGCAACCAAATTCTCTATTCAAGAACATATGTCTTCTTCATTTCTTCCTCATAGTTATTTCTTGTTTTAATGTATATGCTATAGGTCTGAAATAGATGTTCTTCCAACATTCCATCTTGCTCTTCTCCATGCGTGACACTGCGTTCATCATATTGTGTATTTGGTCACTAGATGTTGTAGTGACATTCCAAAATATCACATTTCTTTGGGGGGAGTTTTTGACCTCCATAAGTATTGGCTTCTCTGACATAAGTGGGTATACTCTAGATTGTCATTATCTTGGTATCAATATTGAAACTACTTCCCTACAATTCTCCTTCAATACTGGTCACCTCAAATGAGACAAATTTACTTTGTCTTCAAATATGATCCAACATGAAAGATTAAATTATTTCCCATCTACAAAAGAGCAACATTCCACTTCTGTTTACCATCTCCCTAGATTCATCTACAGTAAGGGTTTCACTACTTGGATCATTTCTTGCAATTTTTCTACTAGCTCTATGGGTTGCAATTGCAAAGACAATTCATTTTTCTTAATCTTTAACATGAAATATTTGAACTCCTCTTTATTGATGAATCCATCATCCTTCATAAACTCTTGAGCTTGTATGATTCTATCACCTATCATGGTAACCTCAAGCTCAAGTTTTTTTGGGATTCTTTCATTATTATTAGCTTGCTTTATGAAAAAATTGTGCCTAATATCATCAAAATACTTACTCCCTCTTCGTAGAATCTACTAGGCCTTCTTCTTGGCTTTATCTAGCATCTTAATTGATTTCTACCTTTTTCTACCAGCTTGATCCCAAGAAGAACTTTTTGGTTGCTCCTCTTCATCATCAATCTCAATCATGACATTTTGCTCAAGAGATTCAGGTTCTATTCCATTTCTAATCTTTAGGGGCACTTCAGACATTATTTCTTCATAATTTTGGATGCATTTTTTGAATGTATAAAAATATCTCTCCTCAGGATAGAAGCCCTTGAAAGAAGGATTTATTCTTTTCATCTCTTCTTCAATTTTCATTATTTCCTTCCATTTCAAAGTCCTGACTCTACATTCATCTATCTCTAAATAGTTTATGATTAGATCATCTTACTAATAAGGCTTGCTATTGGGCAAGTTAAACTTTCTAATCTCTTTTAGGGCATGCTTAACGAGATCATTAAGATCATATGTCCTAGTAGGAGCTGAAGGAAATAGAAATGATCTCATGAACTCATCCAACTCTTTAGTTGCATCCTTGCCTATGACAAAGTCCCCAACTTTGAGATTTCTAAACACAAAGGATCCTTTTCTATTTATTGGTACCAAGTATTTCTAGTTCATCATAGTCAATTGGCAAAAGAATTCTATTATCTTCATTCTCTCTGGAATGTTCTTTGGTAAAAGATGAGGAGGATGGGAGCATCCATAAACCCTTATGATGGAATAATTTTGTTAAAAAAAATACTTTCCCAATCATGTCCCAATTTTCTATCATCATTATAACACGTAGAGGGTTTTATTAACATCCTAACACCCCTAGGGACTCTCTTAGTAATATTAGCTAACACATTTGAAATTGGATGCACAAAATCATTATAAAAAGCTAAAGAATTTGAATAAGGATAACACCTTTTTCATACCCTAGTCCACCATTGTACTAGAAGGCTTTCTCCCATCTCCTCTATTCCTTCAATAAAATTAGGACTAATGTTCCCTATGTTCTTGTATAGGATGATATGAATTAACAATTAATCATTGTAGAATTTGAAATTCCCCATTTCTCCCTTTAATTCAGCTATGATCTCATTGTGCATATTATTGATTATATGGGTAACAAACTCGTAATCCACATTATGGTGCAAATTTTGTATATCTAAGGCCATGACATACATGTTTGCAAGAGAATTCATAAGACCATTTAGCCCTATCATCTTGTGATGGAGGAGCATCCTAGGTTGACATGTTATCTTGCTTATTTGTTTTCATTTTTCCAATTGTTGTTGAGTTATAGTCATTTATGAGTTGCACCAATTGACAAGTGCCAGTAGATTTGTAGTTTAAGTTGAGTTGAGGTTATCCCACATCATGTTAACACACAGGTTCGTGTGTTATCCCATCTTACCAATGTAGTGTGTACTGAGCTATTCTTCATGTGTCGAGTTACTTAGTGTATGCTGAGTGACCCTTCATGTACCAAGTTGTCCTGTTTATGCTGCGTGTTAGCATTTTGGATGTGATTTCTATACTTTTTTGGTGCAAGATGACTTGCAGTATTTATTTTGAGCGCAACATTTATGATAAGATATTTTCTTGGAATGTGTCTAGACCATTGTTGGGTCAGCCTTGCTATTATGTAATGTTCTAGAATGATTTGTAAGCTATTTTGGCAAGTATAAGTAGAGTGTTTAGGCTTAGAGTTAGAGTAGTTTTTGGAGAGTTTAGAGTAGAACACAAAATTTTATGGAAGTTTCTTGCATATGTGTTTGGAGGTGTAAATTTGATGCTAGATCTTAGATCTTGAATTAATTTTGTATCTGGCCATAACCCATAAAGCCTTATAGTTGGGCATGTATGCTAATCATTTCATGAATCAATAAAAGAATACTATTCTCTCTTTGTGGCATTGTTCTCCTTGTGTGTTTGCTTCTGTTATTTTTACTCTGCAAGGTTGGTTTAGATTACTGGGTGTGCCTTTGGCCCTATTTATTCTATGCCCTCCTTATATTAGGTGGTATCAGAGCTAGGTTGTTTCTGAGTGTGCAAGCATATCGCCAAACTGTGAGGCAATTTGTACTAGAACTTTGGTGTTGGATTCAATTGTCTAATTGTGTGTTGTCTTTGATGTTACAAAAATGTTATATCAGTTGGTAGATAGTGCTTACTAAGCTAAGTTGTTCAGCAAGGTGATTTTTCTTATCTACCAAGCATTCCTAAAAATTACTCTACGTAGACAGTGTCTACTGAGCTCACTCGGGCATCAAAAGAAATTGTGGCAAAAAGTAGTGTCTACCAAGCTTTGATGGTTAACGAAGGAAATTTAGTTAGAAGTTAGTATTTATCGAGTTCACTTGATTTCCAAAGGTTTTTACAAGTTCACAGTTGTTAACCGAGCTTTGCTGAGTTAACACAAGAAATCATTTTAGGATCAGTGTTTACTGAACAGGATCAGCCAATGAAGAATTTTGTTGATTTGAGAAATGAAGTTTAATTGTTTCAAGTATTGATTCTAGCCGACTGAGGTAATGATTATTGGTAATTGTGAGTTGTAATTGAGCTGACTTGATAATTTGAATGGTATAAATGATAGGTCAAGTTGGGATTCTAAAAAATGACAAGTGAGTATGCAAGTGCATTGATTTTTTGAAGAGGAAAGTGTGAGAAGATTTGAAGGATGGTTAGATATCCTTGAGGAGTAGCAAAGTTATATTTGATCAAGAAGGATCTAGCATGAAGCACAACAAAGATCTATAATCAACAATTTAGTTGCATCTCATTCAGGTCATTTCATTATTACTTTCTTACCATTGTAGTAGTGATTCCAAAATCTCTTAGCAGAGTTGGTTTAACAACCAGTTGTAAATCCTCTAACAAGGTGACAGTTCCATTGAATTTTTCTAAAGACCTCTTGCAAGGCCACTCCTAAAAAAGTGATTAAATCCTCTAACAAGGTCACACCTAATAGTGTGTTTTGTAACCTTTAACTATGTTGGCTCCTAACAGGGCTCACTTCAGAGGAGTGAAAATCTATAGCTAGTTACTTGGTGGTTTTTCCCATATTGGGTTTCCATGTTAAATCTGATGTCTCATGTGTTCATGTTATTTCTTTTATGCTTGCATGCTAATCACAATGAATGTTTAAAGATCAGTAATAAGTATAACATACACTACATCTACCAAGTTACATCAATTTTTGTATGTTTACCGAGTGATAGTAGTGACTAGTTTTATTTGACATCTAAGGGATCCATGGATTTGTTTTTGTGGTAACTAATTCACCCCCCCTTAGTTACTCCATCTATACTTTTAACATTTGGATCACGTAGAACCCTATTTCAAATTTGGTTGTAGGCTTTTAGATCTACAAATTTGACCTATAACTTGTAGAGGGTTACGATCTTGTAGGAACTTGATCTGTAAAGATGGTTCGTGGAAGAGGAAATGCTGATAATACCATGTTAGATGCATTGAGACAAATTATAGGCAAATTTGATGTTGTGGAGCTAGTCCAGAGGAGAGGAGCACATCTTTAGGATTTGAGTGATGATGAAGTGGTAACACCAAACCCTAATCCATAACCAAAAGAAGATCAAGATGAGGAAAGATTGCTGAGAGTATTACCCAGGGCACATTCAAAGCCTGCTATAGAAGTTGTTCCTTATGATAGAAAGTTGGACACCAATGTTGTGTTGGATTGGATCTCTAATATGGAGAAGTTCTTTAAGTGTGAAAACACTCCTGATAATAGGAAGGTGAATATTGTAGTTACAAGGCTAAAAGGTCATGCTTCACTATGGTGGGAGCACTTGCAAACTGATAGAAAAAAAGAGAGGAAAGGAGAATATCAAAAGTTGGCTGAAAATGGTGAACAAGGTAAAGAAAAAATTCCTTCCTACTGATTACCAAGTTAGCTTGTTGAGAAAGATGTAAAATTTGAGACAAAAAGACATGACTATAAAAGAGTATATTGAGTAATTCTATAGATTGGACATCAGATCTAGACATGTGGATGATGATGTTGAGAAAATTGTAAGGTACATAAATGGATTGAGATATGGAATTCAAGATGAGATAAGTTTTGTGAAATTGGAAAGTGTGGAAGAAGCATATCAACATGCCTTGAAAGATGAGGAAATCTTAACAAAGAAGCATGAACAAAGACAGGGAGGAAGAGGAGATAGATTCCAAAGAGGCAGAGGTAGAGCTTATGGTGAAGGTGGCAGATCTAACTATTTTGTGCATGATGAAGGAAAATTTGAATGGAAGAATGATGAAAAAGACAAGGCTGAGTGGAAAGGTGGTAGTTCATATCGAGGAGGTACTAGTTCTTATTGAGGAAGAGGTAATTCTTATCCTAGAGGTGGTTTTCATGGTATTTATTTTAGATGTGGTAAAGAAGGGCATAGATTTTTTGAATGTAGATCTTTTGAAAGTGGGAAAAATAATAGAAATGATGTGATTCGAGAGGAAATTGGGAGCTCACCAAGTGGACTTGAGGCTAGAGAAAATTTGATGGTAGAAGAACCTTATGTAATAAGGGAAGTGATGAGGAACCTATCCTTAGAAGAAGTCTTTTCAAGACTCGATGTATGATGGCTAGAAAATGTTGCAAGGTGATCATTGATAGTGGAAGTTCTACAAATTTGGCATCAGAAGAGCTAGTTGGAAAGTTGCAGTTGTAGAGGCTAAAGCATCCTAAACCCTATCATGTTTCATGGATCAAAGATGAGCATAAGATATTGGTAAGTGAGAAATGCATTTTGAAGTTCAAGATTGGACATTACTTTGATGAAGTGTTGTGTAATATTATGCCTATGGATTGCTATCATATTTTTTGGGTAGACCTAGGAAATATGATAGGTATGTTGTACATAATGGAAGATTGAATCAATATACTCTTTGGGTGAATGGAAAGTGCAAACATTGTTGCCTTTGATTGAAAGTCTAGAGCAGGTTAATTGTACCCCAATAAAATTTTGCATAGTTAATGGAAAGCAATTTGAAAAAGAAGTAAAGAGGAATCAAGTTTGTTTTGCTATAGTTCCTAGAGGATTGAGTGTTGGTAGTAATAATCGAGAAATAGAAGTTGGTAATGACTGAGTGAGAATAGATAGTGGTAGCCAAGTACTAGAAGAAATTATAGAATTGTTAAATGAGTATAAGGAGATTGTTGTCGAGGATATTCCTGATGGTTTACCGCCAATAAGAAGGATAAGTCATTATATGGATCTAATTGCATGAATTGCTACGTAAGGGATTAATTAGAGAAATTTTGAGTCCATGTGTTGTACCTATTGTATTAGCACCTAAGAATAATGGAGAATGGAGGATGTGTATTGATTCTAGAGCTATTAACAAGATCATAGTGAAATATAGCTTTCCTATACCGAGGATGGATGACATAATGAATTGTTTGAGTGGAACAAATTATTTTACCAAAATTGATTTGAAGAGTGGCTATCATTAGATTAGAATAAGAGAAGGCAATGAATGGAAGACTACTTTCAAGACAAAAGATGGTTTTTATGAATGATTCGTTATGCCTTTTGGTTTGACTAATACACCTAGTACTTTCATGAGGTTGATGAACAAAGTTCTGAAAAGATTTTTAGGTAAGTTTGTGATTGTTTATTTGGATGATATTTTGATATTCAACAAGACTAATGAAGAACATCTTAAACATGTTAGAAAAGTATTGTAAAGATTGAAAGAGGGAAAGTTGATGATTAATTTGAAGAAGTGTTCTTTTATGCAAGAGCAGATTGTGTATTTGGGATTTGTTATTTTAGTTGATTGTTTGAGAATGGATTCAAAGAAGTTTAAAGTAATTTTGGAATGGCATGCACCTGAGAATGTGGGTGAGGTAAGATCATTTCATGGTTTGTCTAGCTTTTATGGGAAGTTTATAAAGAATTTTAGTTTTGTTTGTAATGCTATGACTGAGACAATAAGAGCTGATAAAAAGGAATTCTAGTGGACACATGGAGCTGATAAGAGATTCAATATTTTGAAACAAAAAGTTGTTGAGTTACCTATATTGGTTTTTCTTGATTTCAATAAGGTATTTCAAGTTGAATGTGATGCAAGTGATAGTGCAATAGGATCTATATTGAGTCAAGAAGGTAAGCCTATTGCTTTCTTTAGTAAGAAGTTGAATGATGCTAAAAGGAAGTATTCTATGTATGATCAAGAGTTTTATGCTATTGCCCAAGCCTTGAAGAAGTGGAGACATTATTTGATTCCTAAGGAGTTTGTGTTGTATACTAATCATAAAGCTTTATAGTACTTGGGAAGTCAACACAAATTGAACCACAGACATATGAAGTGGGTTGAGTATTTACAAAGTTTTACATTTGTGATTAAGCATAAGAGTGGAGTTAGTAACAGAGTTGCTAATGCATTGAGTAGAAGACATTCTTTGTTGATTGAAATGAAGGTTGAAGTTATTGGTTTTGATGAAAGGAAAAGGTTGTATGATGCTGATCCTAATTTTTCTGAGGCATGGAGAGAGTGCTGAGCACTAAATTTGATAGATCACATTAGTAAGTATGATGAATATTTCATTCAAGAAGGTATGTTGTTCGAAGGTATTTAGTTGTGTATTCCTAGAAGTTCTATGTGATTGAATCTAATTAAAGAAAATCATAGTGGTGGATTGGTTGGACATTTTGGAATTGATAAGACATTAAGTTTTTTGAAGGAGAAGTATTATTGGCCATAGATGTATAAGGATGTTCAGAAGTTTGTGAAGAGTTGTGGAGTTTTTCAAGTTGCAAAAGGAGTAAGTTAGAATACTAGATTGTATACACCTATTTTTATTCTTGAGAAACCTTGGAGTGACATTAGTATAGATTTTGTTCTTAGATTACCAAGAACAAAAAAGGGTTATGATTCTATATTTGTTGTTGTGGATAGATTTTCTAAAATGGCTCATTTTATACCTTGTAAGAAGACATCAGATGCTAATCATGTTGCTGAAATTTTCTTCAAAGAGATTGTTAGATTGCATGGGTTACCAAGAAGTATTATTTTTGATAGAGAAAATAAGTTTGTTGGTTATTTTTGGAAGAATTTGTGGAAGAAGATGGGTACTGAGTTGAAGTTTATTTCTACATTCCATCCATTCACTAATGGATAGACAAAGGTTGTGAATAGAAGCTTGGGTAATTTGTTGAGATGATTAGTCAGAGATGAAACAAATAATTGAGAAATGGTATTGGCACAAGATAAGTTTTCATATAATAATTTTGTGAGCAGAAGTATAGGGAAGACACCTTTTGAGATTGTTATAGAAATGATGCCTAGAGGAGTATCAGATTTAAGGGATGTTGCTGGTGAAGAGAAGAGAAGTGCTGCAATAGAAGATTTTTTTGATTTTATGGAGTCTTTGCATAAGGAAGTGAAGATGAAGTTGGAATAAAGTAATTAGAAGTACAACGAGAATACTGATAAGTCTAGAAGGCACCATGTTTTTGAAGTTGGTGATGAGGTGATGGTTCATTTGAAGAAAGGAAGATTTCTAGTTGGAACATATAGTAAGTTGAAGATGAAGAAGTTTGATAGTGGAAATGCTTATGAAGTTGAGTTACCTAATGACATGGATATATCTCCTATATTCAATGTTGCTGATCTATATATGTACCATGAGTTAGATGATGAAGTTGTTGTACTTGATGATTATCCTAAGAAGTAGATTGAAGAGGTCGAACATATATTGGATTAGAGAGTTAGTAAAAGTACATGAGGAAAAGAATACTATGAATATTTGGTGAAATGGAAACATAGACTAGTTGAAGATGCTACATGGATTTCTCAATCTGAGTTGGATTCAACTTAGGTTGTGACACTTTTATGATAGGAGAATCATTTCTTTCTACCCTAGTTGTCTGATGTTGGAGCATCCTGGGTTAACATGTTATCCTACTCATTTGTTTTTATTTTTTTAGTTATTGTCGAGTTACAATCATTGCCAAGTTGTGGCAATTGCTAAGTGCCAATAATTTTGTATTTTAAGTTGAGTTGAGGTTATCCCATGTCATGTTAACACTAAGGTTTGCATGTTATCCCATCTTGCCACTGTAGTGTGTGCCAAGTTCCATAATGTGTGTCAAGCTATTCTTCATGTGTAGGGTTACCTATTATATGCTCAGTGACCCTTCATGTACCAAGTTGTCCTATTTGTTCTGAGTGTCAACATTTTGGATGTGATTTCTACATTTTTTAGTGCAAGCTGACTTGTAGGATTTATTTGGAGCATGACATTTATGATAAGATCTTTTCTTGGGATGTGTCTAGACTATTGTTGGGTTGGCCTTGCTATTATGTAATATTCTAGAATGATCTATAAGCCATTTTGGCAAGGATAAGTAGAGTGTTTAGGCTTGGAGTTAGATCATTTTTGGGAGAGTTCAGAGAAAATGCAAAATTTTGGGGAAGTTTTTTGCATATGTGTTTGGAGGTGCGAATTTGATGCTGCATCTTAGATCTTGAATGTATTTTGTATCTAGATATAACCCAGAAGGCCTTATAGCTGGGCATGTATGCTGATCATTTCATGAATCAATAAAAGAATATTATTATCTCTCTATGGTGTTGTTCTCCTTGTGTGTTTTCTTTTGTTGTGTTTACTCTACAAGGTTGGTTTAGATTAATAGGTGTGCCTTTGGCCCTAGTTATTCTATGCCCTCCTTGCATCATCTTGTCCACTCCAAACATAGTATACTAAAAATATGTATTGAAAAAATCCAAGGGTATAAGGTCTACTACCTTTTTAAGGAGGCCCTCCTTTTCCTTTCTGGACTTAGGGATGTATCTTTGCATAACCCCATCAGTAAAGAAAATCTTCTAACTTTTGAAAATCTCATCAAGCTTGTCCTGTTTAATTATCTTAGTGATAGGTTCTCCAAGGTTGAAGACTTATATGAGTTTCTCCTTGTCCAGTGTGCATAAGACACTCCTACCCTTTCTGTGAAACCCATGGGTTACACTATTGTATGCCTTTATTAGGGCCTTCACAAAATCTATGTCAACAATGACTTCTAGCATAATCAACTTTGCCAAATTTATATTCTAGGGATTTAAGATTGGCAGTTCACATAACCTATTATTATAAAAATAATAGAACAATTCATTACCATTTGTTTTTGGTACCTTAGCATCTCCATAGAAACTATGTGGATCTCTAAAGATATCTAAATTCAGTATTTGAACATTCATTGATCCTGGTAGAAAAAAACCCATTCATTAGCATACAAGCTTGCTATCTTTGTCTTTTCCTTCTCAATTCTTGGAGAAGCTTCTTTAATGTTCACTTGTACAATAAACTTGGCTTCTTCATGTGCCATGATTTTTGAATTCAAAATCTTCAAACAATTCCCCACTATTCAACCTCTCTAAACAATTCTGTGCACAAATATCTTCTTGGCTCTGAACTCTATGAATGTTGTGAATGATTTGTTTTTACATCACCTCTTTAATAGCACTTGAGCATGGGAATGGCATGGCATTTCTAAGAAAACATGCATGAAAATTTTCAAAAATTTAGAAAACTATCACGTTCGTTCTTTACGATGCTCGTACTACTAGCATTTAATTCTTTTTTACTCTTTTTAGATAGTACTTCACATTTTAGAAATCATGAAATCACAACATTCACTTTGCCTCTTTAACATTTTATATAGCGATGAATCCCTAAAATTTTGAGTTGTTCATGATGTCACGAGGTTTTCTATTTAACCCTTATATCTTGCTTATGATCATTTGAAACCCTTAATCTCCACTTCATATCCCATCTTCACACTTATGTTTTAAACTATGCAATATAATGAACAATATTAATATGCCTTTTTGCTGTGTCATGGGTTACTTTTTTCCTTATGCTCTTAACTTTGTGATTGAGCATCAACACTAGCTTCTTTATATCTTGACTGCATTGCAGAGTCATGCTTATTTGCATTAACTATATTTATTATGTTGCAAAGCTCCGAATACCTTAATCTCCCATTTGCTACTTAAAACTAACATTAACATCTTTATCTTATGACTACATATTACACCTTAAGCTTAAGTGATTAGTGCTTCGCCACTTGATCTCCAAGGCTTTTAAAACAATTAGTGAAGTATTGAATGCTACTAACTCAAGCTTGATTTCTTCTTTGTAGCTTCTATTTCACTTTACAATTTTAACTACGTGACCGAGTGATAGCCAAACCCTTATAGAATCTTGACTATTTCGTTAGTTTGTAGCTATCCATCAAACTACAATCTTTAGCCCTGCAAACACGTGATCAAAGTTGGTCTCTAGATTGTTCCACAATAATAACTGTTAGGTTTTTAAGTTACAAAGCCATGAATTGTTTCTCTAACATTAGTGTCCATTTTCACTACATAATCCTACATGAAATAACATTCCACATGTCACATTCTTATGCTATCGAGGGTAGAGATTGAGCATGGATGCCTTTCACATGATCACTACTTAAACAATGCATTTATGCCTAACTGTGGCAAAGCCACAAAAGATACTCACTTCACTACATTACGGCTTCACCGCTTAAGCCCACATTTAATCAATATATTTTGGGGGCCTTGTGAACACTTCCCAATTGACTGAGTCATGCCATTGTTCCTTAAAAAGGATTAAAACTTAACAAGGTTGAGATGTAGAGATAAGCCTTGGTTGCATAATTGCTACTTAGAATTTCAAATTTCCTTTTTAAACCATGAAACTTTAAGAATGTTGATTTAAAAAAAATCAAAAGGGGTAAAACATGAACACATGCATACATACATAAACCTAGGGTTTTTTCACCTAAACCTCTACAATAGAAAACATCCAAACCTTAATCTCACATTTTTCATCTAGATTTTCAGACTAATTTCTCAAAGTTTACATTGGTGAAAATACAGGGAAATAATTATTTTGTCTAGAGATAATGGATAAATTGCATCCATATAAGAACTTGGAATCTCTAAGTTAAGTAGACCACATACTTGGTATAATGAATTTTTTTTTGGAGAGCTACACACACAATAGGAAAGCACAAGGTACATACAAGGATTTACAAATGTACAAGGACCTAAGCTACTGCTCATAGAAAAACAAGTACCTTAAACAAAAGTACTTGTTCAAGAATTGTCCATGAACTGTGTTCATGTTTGAAAACATTACCAGTTTCCAATTACCTTGATGAGAACAAAACACATCTAGGGGTAGCTAACTCCCATTTTCAACATACCCATTTAGACACCAAGCCAACTATAAGGTTGGACCCTTCTTCTTCTTCAGGCTCTACAAAACCTAGGTAGGTGGACCTATAGATTCTTTATATGGTACTAGTTATCAAAGCATACACTGAATCTAATATAAAGTAGATAAAACCCTTATTTCTCCTATTAACTCATGTAATAACATAGATCTACAGTAGCAAATTGTAACTCTATGATATTCACAAGCTGAGTGAGGGCATCACATTTAGGTTCTTCAACTTGAAAGGTAAATACAATTGATTATTGATGTTGATTTTCAACAAATCCTCAAACATGCAGCAATAAGAATGAATTTATCCTACAAATGATCAGTGCTTAATCTATTGGGAAATTCCATGAATTGAATACATACATCTATGATATCCAGGACATATTTCATACACCAAGATATCAGATCCATCCTATCTCTTTGTGATTCAGACATCAGTGTTCATTAAGACCTCATTCTTATGAAATATCCTTCTCAAAATAACCAGCAACCCTATCAAACACATCAAGCATTTACTTTGCCCTTTGTTCCAATAGCAAAACATATGTGACATACAACTTTAAAGGGATGCAAATGGGTCTCAACTCTTTGTTCCTAGACCACATAAGACTGCAAATTACTGAGATAGGAGACAAGAATTAGAATGAAACTAAATAATTGCTGGCTCACTTGTATTTATTTCCTTCAAATTATACATTCAAATGCATGAAATTCAAAAACACAAACACCTAACAGATCTGAAACTAGCTGAATTAAATTCACTACTGCTGTTCATACAGAAGAGAAATTGGTGAATGAATGGTGTCTCAGTATTAGGAATACATAAAAACTAGAACCATAATATGGTCTCACAGTAATGTGCAAATTTTCTTCAAAAAATTGGAACCTGTACAATGAGAAAGAAAGGGAATGATATAGGAAGAAGAAATTCCCAGATTTGATTAGGAGATGACAAGTGTCCCTTCAGAATTCCTTCCCAAGAAGATGAAAAAGCCTTTCTATACCTTCTCTCTATAATTAAATATCAAATCCCCATGATTTTGGCTCTTAAAAGCATAAAGAATATAAGATATTTGGTTGAAAATATAACTGATTTTTGATGTCGCATTTGAACTCAAAGTAAAAAGTGAAAAATTAGTTATATGACCTTTGGAAACCAAGAAAACATCACAGAATTGATTTTCATTCACTTTCACATTTCAGCAAGCCTTCATATCTATCATTTAACCAATTTTGATGATCAATAATCAAATCTGCTTATTCTATTGCCAATGCCCTAGGAAACACAAATTAGCCTATAGTTTGAACTAGTGAACACCGATGCACAAACTAACTTCAAAAATAAAAAATTTGGATTCTCCCAGTTCCAATGGTATATTGGAGTGCCCATTTTCGACAAAAAATGCCTAAGTTATGCCCTTCTAAAAATCAAGTCTCCACTCCATGGCTCCATGGCATTTTGCAAAAATTTAAACTTTTACCAAAGTTTAAACTATATTAAAGTTCAAACTTTATTTTAAAAAAAAATGCATGTGAGTTCAAACTTCAGATGAGGGAAAATTAAAAATATTAAAATTTAAAATTTCTCCAAATTCCCCACCATTTTCTATTTGGGTCAAACTTGTTGACCAACCTTACCATGTGTCATCACGTGATTTGTCCACCTTGCTATCGTGTCATTGACATGTGTCATCTTCTCGCTATATCACCATGTTATCTTCCCTACAACTTTCCTTTGGTGATATAGGGAGAACCCTCAGATCTGCCACATGGCACGATCCAGTGCATCACAAGATCTATTTGCCACATCAGTCTACTTCAAAATTCATGTGACATGGCACCTTGCAATTGGTCTAATGATCACCACATCATCTCCTCCTTACTGCACATACTCTTTGGTTGCCACTTGTCACTCCCTAGTTCGCTGACTAGATATTCAAGTGGGATCCACATTGTTTTTACCTTGGAGTTTGATTTAATGAGTTTTCAGAGTTTTTTGATGACCTCGCTATGTTGCTAGCCAAATTTCTGAGATTTCCTAACTAGCAAAGTAGCAAGGTGCTAGATTTTTGACGCTATGTTGCTAGCCAAATTTCTGAGATTTCCTAACTAGCAAAGTAGCAAGGTGCTAAATTTTTGAGTTTTCTAGCAACATCATATCTGTTGATGTCATCAAATTTGACTACGTTTTTGGGCATTCAAAATTTATCCTTCGATTACCTCCAGCTGGCCAGCCAAGTGGGCCCCTTCACACGTGAGCAACTTCCTTCCAAAAGGTGCTTGTCATAAGACAATATGCATTACGTGTTGGATAGTATTTAAGCTATGTAAAACATCCTCCCACGATGCATGTGGGATAAATGAGTTTCAAAAATTCTTCCCTTGCTCATGCTTTACTCTGTTCATGTTGTGGGTCTTCATCATTAGCGTGGACTTCTTGCCCATGCAAGCATCTCTGTTTTGCTGCAGCTCCCTGTGTTTGGCATGATTCCTTTTTAAGTGTGGGCTTTGTTTTTTACTTGCTTGAAGCTTGCTCTCCTTTGGTAATCGGCTTTTCTTCTATATGTTTCTCTAAGGGTATCTTTCCATTATGTGTGGACCTTTTTTTTTTTAATGCCTGGCATGATTTCCTTCATCGAACTCCCCCTTTTTTTATGCCTCCTTTGCTTCTACATGAGACTCACCTTTTTAACATTGGGCATGGCCTAATTCCATGCCGTGGGGTTTCTATTCATTTCCTAGATTGCTTACTACATGGATGGACTGTATGAAAATCCTCTTTTCATTAATGTTGGCAACTTTTTAATTAGCACAGGGTACTCTATCTCATGCTACCACTGTTCCTACTTTCAATGCATTGGAAATTTCCTTCTATTGGCTTGCTCGTGGTGCCCCTTTATTTTGGAGTGTTCTTCTCTCCTTACATGGCGGATTGCCTCTTTTTATATGCTGAATCTTCCTTGGTAGCTTACTCTTCCCTTTGCGTGATGAACTATGGTTGTTCTAAGCCACGCTCTACTCTACTTTCATGTGGATATTTTCTTTTTATTGGTGTTGACATCTTTAATTAGCTACTGCTTTTCCTTTCAAGCGGCTTCCTCTTAACTGGTTGCGGCTTTTTGTCTTTGTTGCATGAGCTTTTTAAAATGTGGATGGTCTTTTTAGTCTGATTTCATGGGTTTGTTTCTATTTTGGTAGCTTATTGCAATCTAACGTGAGCTCTTTTCAACTGGCTTTGATCTCATGCAACAACCTCATTCTTCAAACTGTAGCTTGCTCCCTTTTATGCATGGGTTCTTTAGTTTCTTGGTTCCCTGCATGCTCTTCAATGCATGAGATGGCTTATTTAGGTGGATTCTCCAATCTTTGGTGTGAAGATCTACTTTCAAATGCCCCTGCATATTTTGTGAGCTACTGCCAATGCTTCTCTACACCTTTGTTCCTCCTGAGATGTGGATCATGCCTTTTATGGCTATGGATTTTATTTCCACATGTTGTGGGCGTTCCCTTTAGCTTGGCATCTTGTTATTATTTAAATGCCTGCTGCCTTCTTCCATGCACCTTCTTTCATATTAGATCTCATTAAGCTACTAGGGGAATGACCTAAAAATTCCCTTCCAATTTTCCTATTTGAAGGATGAACATGAACACCAGTTATCTCTTGCATGTCCCTTTCTATTTCTTTATTGCTTTATAGCCGCAGGTTTCTTTAAAACATAGACATTCTTTTAATTGTATGCAAATGATCTTTGTCTTGGATGTCTTTGCAAAGGTGGATCTTCTATCAATATTTGCATTTGGCTGCTTGGTTTCATTGCATTAGTGACAAAATGCTCAATCTCTGTGTGGGAGGCAAAAGCACGTGATGTTTTGAGCAGCTGCTAAATCTGACCATGGGGGAGGAGAGCACAAATGAAACTCTCATTATTTCCACATCGGGTACCCCAGTCACCCAAATGATTTTGATGTAAAATTTTAACCTTACAAAATTCTAGCATTTGAGCAAGGCAATCACCAATTATTGTTGCATTTCTTTAGCAATGTTAATAGAGGAGAAGTCCACAACTGCTTTGGTCATTGGAAGCATAGGATTCTAGGTACTGATGCCAAACTTGTAACATTTTCCAAATTCTCTAACAAAAATGTGAAATATTTAGACCTTGATTATCTCACCCAAAACACATACTAATAATAACCATTATAATCTTTCTACGAAGATTTTAAAACCCCAATGTCTTTATTAGTCTGATACTAGTCAGGCCCCAAAGTGGGTCCGACTAAATTTTTTTTCGTTTTCAAACACCTGAGCCATCAAGTTGATCCACTAATAATCTCAAATTGATTGGAAACAAGTTCAATCACTGAACAATTTATTCAAAACTTATTTTTCCACTTATCTACAACTTGCCAATTTAAAAGCAGAGGGTCCTTCGACTGGCCTTAAAAATTGATCCAAACTTCTGATCGGGCTCTAGAATCTGACACACTGATTTTTTTTTCCACACTCTTACACTTTATTGAATCTCGTCTCATGATGAATTCGAGGCCAAAAGATATTCACTGTCAAAGTTGACCTCTCAGAACTACCTGCAAGAAAACATGTTAGAAAATAATAAACTAGGTAAACTAACACTTGGGGAAATGAAAACTGAGGTGTTGGTTCACTATCACAAGGAGAGTATAAATCTATTATTTGGGCTCATGATGAATAACAAGGCACAAATGGAAAGCGTTCAAAGTGGGCTACTCAGATTTTGCAAATTGGAAAGAATGACAAGAAATCAGTTTTTGCAAATGGAATTGACCTGGAAAAATGTACAAATGGATTCGTCATGAGCTAAAAATTGAAACATAACAAGTCTCTAACATCTAAAATACAACACAAAAGAAAATTTATCATTTTGGTCAACTGGTCAAAAGTTATAACACGTCAAATAGGGCTTCCCAGAATTATGTGCAATGTGCATTAGCATGAAAAATTTAAATGACCAAATTTGAGGGATTCAAAACCTAGTCAAACTAACTTGAAATAACTCAAAATCTAAAACATAGGTTCTCAGGTATGGACACTAGACACTCCCAAAGCAAAAAAGTCACAAAAAATTTCTAGGTGCAAGATATTCAAATGCAAACATGGCCTCCTGTCGCTGTTTGACACTTATGGTGAAATGCAGATTTAAAATGTGCTTGAAACAGGACTTCATGAAAAGGCTTAGAACATAAATTTAGCTTCATGAAACACATAGGCATACTAAATGAAAGGTACTAGAAGCATTAAACACATCTAGGGCCTCAAAGGTATAGTCAAGTACAAACTCATTAAAAAGCATTTATAGGGCTTAATTTTCTCAACAATGCTCAAAATTCAGGCTACAATTTTGAGTGCCAATAGTGGCTCTATCTGGGGATGCATGTCCCTTGTGGGCATGGCAAGATTTTAGATCTCTAGGAGAAGCTAAACACACACCTAAACTTCAAAATCTCTTCTCGAACAGCTTTATTGAAAGCAAGAAATCTACTCTACTTATGTACACACGATGGCCCCGGGCCACCGAAAATTTTCAAAACTTCTTACCTCTGTCAAAAACCTGATTCTCATTTACATCTCCATGAGGTAAGTTGGAATTATCTTTCTCAATTTTACCAATTAGATTAGCATCTTGAATCACATCACTTGGCAAAATGAAATTATCATCATTCTCATAGTGCCTATAAAATTCAAAGACTATTTCATCTTCATGCTCACTGTGAGAAAAAGCATCAGCATGCTCATGACTACACAAACTGAACTGAGAATCAAAATCCAACAATGATTCATGCATGCTGATCGAAAACACAAAAAATTCATAATCTACATCATTCACCAAGTTGCATGTACCAAAAACTTGCAACTCACCTTGTGTCTCTGGATGTGAAGAATATGTGAAATCTGATTGTTGCCTACTTGCAACCATGTTACTCATCAAATCAAATTTATCCTTTTCTGAAACCTCTTCACATTCTTCAAGCAACTGATTAGTTACCAAACATGAAAACTCATTCTGTAAGTGTTGATCTAAACTATGCTAATCACTATCATTTTCTTCATCTAATTGAATGTTGGAATAAACCTTGAACTTATCTTTACAAGACTTATCAACATATAATGAAAATCTATAATCTGATTGACAATATTCACTGTTTTCCTCATCATCATATGAAACATCAAAACAATGTTCAGCAAGATCAACATAAAAAGAATCTGAAATAGCATTAACCTTCCTTTCATTAACATGCTCCACATCCAACAAATTGTCATGTGCAAAAACATTTGAGGTACTATTTGTTGGAGTTGAGGAAAGCCAACTCCGAAGACACCCAAGATCACCTGCATGCAAAAACCTATCAAAGAGAAGCCATGAAGAGGAAGAGCATGGAGCAAGGGAAAAACCCTAAACGGGCATGAGAGCAATATGTGCAAACACAATGAAAATGTATTTACAATGAGAATTCCTTATGTGATATGTTGAAAATACGAAGAGGGAGCCTGCTTATAAAGAGCTCATGGAAGCTTGTAGAACAAGCTAGAAGGTGGTACTTCATAAGGATGACAACTCAGCACATATCCACAAAAAGGTGGAACATGCTAGAAGGGTAAAAACTCCCGTGTTGTCATCAACTAACCACAACATGCATTAAATACTAAATATTAAATAAATGCATTAACCTAAGTAAGCTTAAGTAATAGAATAAATAATTAATAAATTAATTATTTACTCTAACACCCCCCCTTAAGTGCAACTTAGGGAAATGCCTTAAGCTCACAAAACTAAGATGAATGCAAAATGGGTCCCAACAACGAGGCCATGTTAGGTACCCAAGTACAATGCAAGAAAATATACAACCTCTGAAAATGGGAAAAGCGAGAAAACCACGTGGGAAAAACCCTACCCCAAAAAGAGGTAAGAACCTAGTGAAGAACTGAAGAAGTCTCCAACTAGGGAAATTGTCCCCTAAAACAAGAACAAGAAGTGATCATGTAAAGCAGCATCACTGAAGCAAGAAGAAGCCGCAATTCTGCTAAACTGCTGATTTGAAGAACCTCCATGGAAGAAGAAGGCACAAACCAAGCATTTCTATATGGTAGATGATCCATCTCACCAAAATGCATAGGTAGCCAGCCACTGTAATCGCCTTGTATATAGGATCAACCACTAAATACATAGTTCACACTATCGAACCATCGAACCATGGATGCATTAGAACAACAGCATAAATTTTTTTTTTTTTTTCTGATACCATGTTGGAGTTGAGGAAAGCCAACTCCGAAGATGCCCAAGATCACCTGCATGCAAAAGCCTATCAAAGAGAAGCCATGAAGAGGAAGAGCATGGAGTAAGGGAAAAACCCTAAACGGACATGAGAGCAACATGTGCAAACACAATGAAAATGTATTTACAATAAGAATTCCTTATGTGATATGTTGAAAATACAAAGAGGGAGCCCGCTTATAAAGAGCTCATGGAAGCTTGTAGAACAAGCTAAAAGGTGGTAGAAGATAAGGATGACAACTCAGCACATATCCACAAAAAGGTGGAACATGCTAGAAGGGAACAAACTCCCATGTTGTCATCAACTAACCACAAAATGCATTAAATACTAAATATTAAATAAATGCATTAACCTAAGTAAGCTTAAGTAATAGAATAAATAATTAATAAATTAATTATTTACTCTAACAGCCCCCCTTAACTGCAACTTAGGGAAATGCCTTAAGCTCACAAAACTAAGATGAATGCAAAATGGGTCCTGGCAACGAGGCCATGTTAGGTACCTAAGTACAATGCAAGAAGAGATACAACCTCTGAAAATGGGGAAAGAGAGAAAACCACGTGGGAAAAACCCTCCCCCAAAAAGAGGTAAGAACCTAGTGAAGAACTGAAGAAGTCTCCAACTAGGGAAATTGTCCCCTAAAACAAGAACAAGAAGTGATCATGTAAAGAAACATCACTGAAGCAAGAAGAAGCCGCAACTCTACCAAACTGCTAATCTGAAGAACCTCCATGGAAGAAGAAGGCACGAACCGAGCATGTCTATATGGTAGATGATCCATCTCACCGAAATGCATAGGTAGCCAGCCACTACAATCGCCTTGTATATAGGATCAACCACTAAATACATAGTTCACACTATCGAACCATCGAACCATGGATGTATTAGAACAATAGCATAACCCCTTCTTAATGCAGATGGGGTGTGATGATAGGCAACTGAGAAGGTGGGCCAAAGTCTCCTGCAAACGAATCAAGAACGAGGAGAGAGGAAAAGAGGTACAGACATCGATAAAAACATGGTCAAACTGACTCTACATGGGGCTAATGTCATGGAAGGTACACTCACTTGACAAAGGGAGAATTCCTAAAACAACAAACAATAATCCCCCCATGGTGCTTTATGAAAATAGTGCAAGTACAACTAACTCAAAACAACGTTCATGATTCCCAAAATGCAAAAGTGACACTTTATCTCAGTGTAAAACAAAAAAGTGCTTCAAAATGATAGCTACAATGATTAGAACTAAAAAAGAGCTGCAAAAAAGGAAGGTACAGCCGAAAACAAAGCAAACTATGCCAGGAAAATGATCCTCAGGCGTAAAACACTCAAAATATCAACCATAGAGAAAAAGCACCAAAACTATGATAGAAAGAGTAGAGGCCAAAAACTAAGGACAAGGACTGCATTTTTGAAAAGGTGACAGAACCAACTTTTCAAAAATATAAAGTTTTCAAAAAACTGACATGGGACGCAAAAGATATGCATGCCGAAGTCAAAAATAGGACTTCAGACTTCAACAAAAAAAATAGGCAATGAAAAAGAATCAAAACTTAAAAATACCTGCACCAAAATCTCTGTCTTAGAACTAGCTTTTCAGTGCTTCTTTCAGATCGGAAAAATACCTCTGTATGCAAAAGTTATGGCCAAAAAACCACAAGTAGGTCCAAAATGAAATCAGGAGAGGTGCAAGGCAGGTTGATGAACATCACTGATGTCAGCAAGTCATGCGACTAAATTTGACGGCTTGGAGGCCATCACCACAAAAAGGAGCCATATGGCATTGCCACGTGGCAGTACAGATGATGTGGCAGGGGCCACGTGGCAATGTGCCACATGGTGCCCGTGCCACGTGTCAAGCGCGGACTGGGCAAAATGCCACGCAGGCTGCTGACAGGGACATGACCTGTCGCTGACAGCAGGTAGAGTGGCCGAACTGGAGGTAGCAGATCTGAAGTGCTGTCAGTTGAGGTTGCTAAAGGGCGGCTCGGGTGGAGGAAACCCGCAACGGTAGAATCAGCCCATGACGGAGGCTGGACAATGGTCGCCGATGCAGATCACAGGTGGAGCAAATACAGAGCCACTGGTGCGGGCGGCCAAGGAGATGAGGAGTTGGGCATAGGTGTGGCACAGGCGGCCCTGCGGTGGCCGCTAGGTGGTGCCACGGTGGAGCGGCCTTGCGGCCCTTTTTTTTTTTAATCGCCGTGCGTCCGTACGATTCGTATGGAAGGCCCTGATGTAAAAAAAATTGGCCTCCCGGAGCTCTGTCTCCAAATTCGACAAGTTTTATATGAATCCTGACTGCAAATGGCCTTCTGGATCCAATGGTGATGTCCGTTTGGGCTGAAAGTGCTCTGAAAAAATGCTGATCCCTCAATTTGAAAAAAAAATGCACAAACAAACTAGGGTTTATGACTTCAAATTACGGCTTCAAAATTCTTCAACGAAGCAGCAACAAGAAGGCTCTGATACCATGTTGGAGTTGAGAAAAGCCAACTCTGAAGACACCCAAGATCACTTGCATGCGAAAACCTATCAAAGAGAAGCCATGAAGAGGAAGAGCATAGAGTAAGGGAAAAACCCTAAATGGACATGAGAGAAATATGTGCAAACACAATGAAAATGTATTTACAATGAGAATGCCTTATGTGATATGTTGAAAATACAAAGAGGGAGCCCGCTTATAAAGAGCTCATGGAAGCTTGTAGAACAAGCTAGAAGGTGGTAGAAGATAAGGATGACAACTCAACACATATCCACAAAAAGGTGGAACATGCTAGAAGGGAACAAACTCTTGTGTTGTCATCAACTAACCACAACATGCATTAAATACTATATATTAAATAAATGCATTAACCTAACTAAGCTTAAGTAATAGAATAAATAATTAATAAATTAATTAATTACTCTAACACTATTATGCACCTCCAAAGTCTAACAAAGGTTGTTTGGATTCTACCTCTCTTTCCACATCAAACTTTGGGGAAGTAACTTGACTGAATGAAGAAACATTATGACAGAAAATATGAAGATCCTTAAAAACACTTACTTGCTTTTCAAAATCATGAGCCAACAAATCTGAGATTTCATCAGATCTCAAGAAGACTACCTCACAAATCTTCTCCCAGCTATGATTATCATCCGGATAACATGAAGAACTTACAACAAAAAGATCATTATTTTAAAAATTTGGAAAATTAGAATTGTTACAATATTCATTCTTATCATAGCAATCATTACCCTTACTGCTGTTACATATTTTTTCAACTTCATATTCACTGTAACACAATTTATTTTCACTTTCATATCCATCTTCATTATGCCAATTGCAATTACCTAATTCATTAACATTTGAATCCACCTCTTCACATTCGGAAGATAGATTATCTTTACATATAGATTCATTATATTCATTACTACCCTGACTTTCAGCACATTCATTATCATTAGAAGATATAACATGAAATCTATAATCATCACTTTCCATCTCCTCAATGAATCTTTCAATTTTCAAAAACCTTTGTAATCTTATAGGTGCTGGCCAATTGATTGAATCGGGTACTAGAACATCAAGGATAACACTAGGCAGGGAAGATTCCTCAGGTCTACAATGAAAAGGCATCTTACTGATTACTGATTTAAGCCTTAAATAACATTGTTTGGCACTTAAACCTTGAGTACTTCCTACTTTAGTTCTTATAAGATTGAAAATCTTTTTGTAGACCATTGTATTCAACATAGCAATGTTATTATTCACAGTTTCTAAACTCTCAAAATTTGGCAAACTAATCTCAGATCTAAGATCTAACTCCATCATAGAACAAAATTTCTACCTCTTCCTACTAGTGCTGAAAACAACTGAATAGAGGATATCATTTTTAACAATTTTTGACTTCCATGAAAAGAAAACATGAAAACCAAAATACCTCAAGTGTTGATGCTGAACTTCGATTTGCTGATTTGGCATAGGAGCAAGACTAAAATTCCTTCACACCACTAGTCAAACTTTGTAGAGCTGCCACCTCTTCATAAGAGGAATGAAATAATCACTACTGTGATTCACTTTTACACTTCACTTTCTTATAACAACAGATTGCAAACAACACTTTAAAACTTATCAAGAATTTAAAACTTCCTTTCCAAGAAACTATCAACAGTTTCAGATCTGCCCATACAACTGAAAGTCCTTCAAAATTTTGCAATAAAATCAACTAAGAACAAACTGGTATAGAGATTTGGGAGTCACCACTCACACTTTTTGAGAAATAAAACATAATTTTTCACTTGACAAATTTGAACCAGACCTTCAATGTAGGAGAAACTTGCAGATCATTAACACCTTGAAAAGAATTTACACTTTACAAATCAATTCTTGACTCTGAATTTTCTCAACAACACTTGCTAAAATTGGATTGATTAAAGATAGACCTATAATAGTCATAGCACATAATTTTCATCCAATTTTACAACCTACTGTTGTCCATGAATAAAGCTCAACTGGGGTGCATGATATTTTGAGTAAGAAGATTGGAAAACGCATCAAACAATCTTACTGCTACAACCTTTATTATGCACTTCTTCTACTGTATTGAATCTCTTTTTTCAAATTCTCAAGGTTTGTCTACTATTTAGATTCAATACATTCCCCAGTGGAGTTGCCATTTCCATAATATTTGCTACCAATTCTTTAACAAGATAGGAATCCTCTTGCTATTTCTCATGAATCATATATGGGACTGGCCAAATAGGATCAAACTTTCCATTCTTACCCTTGTCTTTCATTCTAGCATTCCAAATTAGGACCAGGTCTTTAGGCTCAAATTTCTTCTCTACAACCTTCTTATCATACATGTGTTTCATATGTAATTGCAACATAGCATTTTTTGGAAGAGGCTTCTCTCTTGTGCTCACTCAATCCAACCAATTCATCTATCCTCTCTTGCATGTCATTTATGATATCTTCATCATACACTTGGATGTAGTTTTATAAACCAACTGGGTTGTTCTGAGGAATCCTTGCTTGAATTCCATACACCAAATCAAAAGAGGATACACCTATTTCTTTCTTTATTGTTACTCTATTAACTCGAACATCCATATGTAATGTGGAAACCCATGCTTTCTTGTTGTCTTCCAATGCTCTTTTGATGAACTTCAAAAGGGTTTTGTTTGTAGATTCACCCTACCCATTGTTTGAGTTTTAAACTACCAAGAAAATATAATACTTGATACCAAGATGGTGAAGAACAACGTAGTCTAAGGTCTATCTAAGTCCTATGTTCGATTCAGAAATCCTTATATGTCGATCCAACTTCAACAAAATCACAAGGATTTTCTACTCTTTATGTTCTACAAAACCAAGGCGGGTGCACTTGAGGGATAAAAGAATTCAAAAATAGATATAATCTTCACACTTCATTCATTTACTGATATTCTTTTACAAAAATTATCCCCTATAGAAAGTCTCGTCAGATTTATAGATAATTTTGAGTACCAACAACTAACCATAACACATAATTTAAATGCAACCAAGTGCTAACCAACAATTAAATTCTTCATATTGAATTTTAAATTTTGAAGTTATTCTTCATGCAACTTTATGATCCCTTCTTATGAAAATTAACCAAAATGGTCAATGGCTCATCCATTAGGGATTAGAGTCTACCCAACAATTTTTTTTTAAATCTAATCAATTGTATTACAATCAATATTATCAGAAATTTACCCTAAACCTCATTCTTATGCATATCCTTCTTATTGACTGGAAATCTTATCACCTTACTAAAGCATTTACTTAATTCATTGAATTCAAGGTAATAAAGAACTAATATACAACCTATCCTAGTTGCACTATATTGAATAAGCTTCGCTCACACAACCTCAAGATAACTAGTTAATAACAATGGAGACAAGATTAAGAGAAAATATATATGATAGTAACTCTCCTTTGTATTAATTTTCTTTGAAAATCTTACAACACTGATGTCAAACTCAAAAAAAACTCAGAATAAGGCAACATGATCCTTAAATGTTAATGTACCCTCATATTTGCACATAAAAATACATTACAAAATTAACATTAAGAAAACTAGATTGAATGTAAGCCTAGCAAAAAACTAAAAGTTACATGAGATTTTAGACCTTTCTCTAGCCTTGGGATCTCATTTAAATTGCATTAGATGCAGCAAGCTTTAGGCTTAGAGAAGAATGACAACTTTTCTTACGAGAGAAAGATATTTACAAAAACATTACTATCATAAAAGATAAAATTTGGTGCAACAAAATGATTTAAATCGTGAATATTCCTTTTATGTGACCACTTCTATTGTGGCTTCTTGTTGTTGAGGAGCTTTAATTGATGATTGGTCTTGATGTAATTATCATCCATAGAGTGTGTGACCATTAGATATAATTGTGATGGACCAGGTTCTAATATTTTAAAGCTGAGTCTAACTCCTGTTTCTCCATCCAAGTCATTGTGTACTAACAAACCAACATTTACACTTGATTCTTTTGCTACCAAGTCATCAGTTTAAACTTTTAAACTTTTTACTTTAGTTGATTGTTTATCTTTTCTCTCTTCTACTTTAACTGATGCATCAATTATTTTTAGCCCATCTTCATTCATCACATCTTCCTCACTTCCCTCAGATAGTGGTTGATCAATCTGAACAAAATTTGCAATCCAGTTGTTGAAAAATGTGTCATCTAGCCAATTGAAAATCAAAATTTCTTGTTGCTTTCTCAGAAAATCTTCTCCTAGTTTATTTATTTAAGCAAAATCCCTTCATAAAGAATCCAAGAATATTTGAACTTTAACAAATTCCTAAGTTGTTTTGGCCAACCATGCATGCCCCCTTTCATTTATCACTTTATTTAACCCGAGGCATAACAAATAATCTAATTCTTGGGCCCACTCCTCTTTATTCTTCAATTCATCCATAGCTTTGAGTGCATGAGGGAAAAATTCAAAATCTTGATCTAGATATCTAGAAAAATAATTTATGATTCTTTTTTGCAGAGTGACTCTCTTGTCATCAAAATCATAGAGGTCATTAATTATGTCAAATGTTTTCTCTATTTCCTCATAAGACAAACTAATAACTAAGAAAAATAAAAGAATGACATTCCTATCCCTATTATTCCACTTATTCACAATTGGCTTCCAAGCTACCTCATTATTTTTCAGCTCATTCCATATATCCATTAACTTGGACAATTGTTCATAAATGTAGGCTAAGCAATCTTGTCTACAAGATAAATAATTGTATTTCTGATTTTTTCCTCATATTAGATATGCAATTCCACATGTAGTGCCCATAATTTTCTCTTCTCCTCTTGAAAATCCTCATTTGTATAAAATTGAGGTATTTGTGGAGTATCTGGTAGCTCTATAAGTGGAGTTGACTTGAAAGGTTCAACTGGAGGGCAAGGATACGTAATCCTAGGCTAGCTGGATTCTCCCACTTTTCTCTTTCCCAATTGTTTGTCCACTTGAGAAATCTGAGCCTCAAATTAATGTATTCTATTTCTTCATTCCTCATAGGTCTGTAGAACCTCTTCAAATCTAGCATTAAGTTCTAGGAACTTGTTTTTTTTCCTTTGCAACAACAACAACTCTAAAATCTACCATTTCTTTTGTAATTTGGGAGAACTTTTCACTATCTACCTCCTTTGCCCTATAAACCATCAGGCTTCCTATATGTTTAGCGTCTAAGGCTTTTTGCATCCTAGTTTTATTCTTTTTCTAAATAGACCATATCACTAAGGCTTGATGATCATTACTATATTTCAATCCCTTATGGGCTTGCAAGACTTCTTCCTTAGTTTTGAACTAAGTATCTTTCACTTTTCTCAGTGTCAAAAACCATGGCATTTGCAATATCCTATTCAGGTAATATCAAGATTCTTGAATCCTTTAACAACTATCTTCCCTATTTAGGGGTTACTTGTGCAAACTCCTCCATGAAACTAGCTTTAACTTCTTCTTTAGTTTCATAGTCCTTTTTTCTAGGTTGCTCCGATTTAATCATTTTATAGTTGGCCTCAAAATTGTCAATATTTCTTCTCCACAAAAACTAAGAAAATGCTCTCGACTTAACAAAAATCTCATCATCAATAATTTTTTTAGATTTCTATGCTATTACACAATGTATTTCCTTGCCTTTGTAATCTCCCATAGTGAGAGCTAGCATTGGTATAGGAGGTTCCTCAAGCACTCCTTCTTCTATATTTTCTATTGTGACTACAATATCCCTCTCCCCTCCCATTTGTCTCAACTGCTCTCTCAAGGATACTTCATCATCTATCTGGAGTGGGGTCTGGGTAGGGGAGTATTCTTCAATATTAGAATATGATCCCTACTCCAATATTTTTTTCCTAGGTTCAAGTGTAGTAGGTGGGCTTTCAGAGCATGGTCTTTTGTATTGAGGAACAAGTTGTACACTCTTGGCCACTATATACCCAACTTTCTTCTATAATGTGTACTATGCTAGGTTCAAAATCATCTTACTTGCCAATCTCTTCTCCACCTCAATGGCCTTATCAAGGTGTGCTTGGGTCAAAATTTCCTTCTTCTCATTTAAAGTTTGGACAAACCCAACAAAATTATCCATCAACATATCTATTTTTGCATCCCATAATTTTCTATCAGCAAGGGGATCATAGTTTGACTCAAAAGTATTTATAAAATCTAGAACCTTGCTATATACCTTCCATTTCTCTTTCCTAACATCATGTTCTTGTAATGAGTACTTGTTCCTAACTATATCTTTTGGAAAGTACACCATGTGTTTATGAGCTTTGGCTTTAGTTCTTTCTCTAAATAATTCATAAAATCGCTACAGGTCTATAACATGAGTATGGGATTGAGCCATTTAATATTTATCTAAAAACTTCTCAAAGTACCTCCATCCCTTTTTGACAAAAACAAAATTGTGCACAATAGTAACTTGGGGAAAGAAAGTACCTTTGGATTTTCCCAACAATTCTTTTTCTTCCACTAGTCCTATCTACCACAAGAGCTCAACAATTCCTACTTTCAAAAGCACTTGATAGGGTAGCACATGTAGTTTTCCAGGAAAACCATAAAATTTGAGTATAGTAGACACTGCATATGGGACAATGTCTCCCCAATTGTGACTTACCATCAACCCTTTGGCATGATCTTTCAGTCTAATCAGTTCTAATAGAGATTGAGGTATCCTAGGGCTATCTCCTACTAAGAACATTCTAATCCTAGAGGAAAAGAACCTATCAAATTTGACAAAGCTTGCATTAGCCACCTCCCATGTCATATCTACACTCCATAATTAGATAGGGAGCTTTTGTCCATCTCTTTCCAAATCTAATTTCATTTCTTAGAGAAAAAGGTAACTCCCTTATACAAACATATGTACATTAACATGGAATACCAACAAAAAGGCTTATCAACTTTAGCCTTCATAGTACCCATTAACCCAGTATGAATCTCTTCTGCCAAGAGAGTAGAAAAATAAATAATAGAACACATACCATACTAAAGGGTTTGAGAAATAATGAAAACAATAGAACGAGGGATGTTAATTTGTTCATCCATACCAAAAATCTTGCACAGAGAGAAATATAGTGCTGGTGCTCTAGGGTTGAAATATTTTCTCAACAATGGCTCTAGGGTATTTGGAGTAACCAAGGGTAATTGTCCTATCTTGAAAAAATGTTCTTGTAGTGGTCCTCCCCTTAAATATACTCTCTCTATATCATACCTAGCCTGGAGGTCTTCCATATCTATCTTCTCATGAACTACATGGTTAGGGTTTAATTTGAAAACTTCTCTGATTAATTTCAGTGAAACCCTAAAGAGATTATCATCGGCATGATTCTTCACTATCCTAGTTATTGGATCAAATTTCTTTCACATTATTGCAAGTAGATCATCATCAAATAAAAATCCTAGGATAATTAATTTTCCATTGTCAAATTCCCATACATTATTCAGACGAGTATCAAGTCTTCTTTGTACAAACCATTTATGGAAAAGCGCTAAACCCCTAATAGATACTTCAACATCTCTCATCTAGTTTTCTTTGTGATAAAAACCCTCATTGACCAATAACCTAGGGTTCTTTGGTATGAATTATTTTCCTCTTGAAAGTTCATTTGTGGATTGTGGCATTTTCTCTAAAAAAAATCATGCACAACTCTTTTTAGGTAATCCACTTTTCCTAAGAAATCCCTTCATGGAGACATTTTGCACAATTATCTTACTGTAAAAATTATTTCTCAAATTTCCATAAATCTAGATACTTACCCAATTTTACTATTTATCTCTTTTGAAAGTCATTAGCAACAAATCAAAAGCCTCAGAAAAGTGTGCCTTTAGCTCTGAAAATCTTTTCTTTGTGAGAATTCTGCAACTTTAGTGTTCAATAATCAAAATTCAAAACCCTTATTGCAAAATTGATCTCACACGAAACAACATTATGTTAGAATCTGATAAAATTAATAACCCAGAAAACTAGTGTAAAGAGTAAATATCTAAACTATGAATGCAAATGATACAAAATGAAAATAGCACCATAGAGTTAGTCTCCAAGAGAGTAATGCAAATGTGGAAGCAAAATAGCATTAAGAGGATGCAAAAACAAGAGATACAAATACAAGCCAGGTAGCATGCTTATATAGGCTAGGAAGAGGGAGGAGGTGGCAACACCAACCAATAAGGAGCAACCATCTATCAGACTAAAGATAACAAAGTATCTTCCCAAGATAGCTAATGGATGCTCACATGTAGGAAGGTGACACCTCACAACCATTCACCTAATAAGACATGCTTTATTAACCTAAGCGAGATTATTAAAAGTGTAAGAAAAACCTAGCAAAATAGGAAAAATAAAAAACTACACTAACACCCCCCCATAAGCGAAGCTTAGGTGGATGCTAACCTAGCAAAGCTATGAAAGCAAGAAAATGGGTCCCGACAACAAGGCCTAATCAGGTACCCAATATAAGAAAAAGAACTAGATGAAGGAAACTAAGCCTCCAATCTAGGAAATGTCCCAAAGAGAGGAACAAAAAAGAGCATGAAGCATCTCCGAAGCATGAAGCTACAAACTCTGTCAAAATGCTGATTTGTAGAACCTCCATGGAAATAGAAGGCACAAACCATCAACCAAAGAAGCATAGAACAACAAGTAAACCCCCCCATAATGCTGAACAGGGAGAGGGGTGATAGGAACACTGAAATGCAATGCCAAAAACATCTGCAAGAAGAAGAATCAGGAACACCAATAGTGCAATAGAAGTACAAGCACAGGATAAAGGGCGGTGTCACTGACACACTGCATTGGCTAATGTCGTGGAAGAAAAATTCACTTGACAAAGGTGGATGAGCACAAAATGGCAAAACATCATGACTCCCCATGGCACTTTATAATTGAGTGCGAGTACAAACAAACACAAGGTGTACAAGATCTCAGTTATGCAAAAGCAGGCACTTTATCTCAGTGTGTTTACAGAAAAAAGAATGCAATAGAATAGAAGCATACAATTCTTAGAAGTCAGAAAGAAAAGTGAGCCAAAAGAACAGAAGAAGAGTTTCCAGGACCTGTAGAATCCAAGTAATCCGCTAGAGTGTGAAAGTGAAAAACTTGAAGGAGAAAGAACTTGGAGCAAAATATGGATAAAAGACCTTTGCATCTGAATAACTCATAGAACCAGCTTTCCAACAATATCTGGCGAGCCCAGAAAAGAGTCTAAATGAGCGAGATATGGCTCCCGGAAGGCAAAATAGAACATCTGGCTTTGACTGCCAAAATAGGCAATCAAATTGTAGCAAAAATAAAAAAAACCTATACCATCATATCCATCTCAGAACCAGCTTTCCGATGCATTTTTTGGATCGAAAAAATACGTCCGTATGCTCAAGTTATGAAAGAAAAACCGACAGGGCCTCCTCATGAAGAGCATATGCTAAAAGTGAAACTTGGGCACTATAATCAAGGAAAAAAATAGCACCACTGCTATCTACTAAAAAAATCATGCACTTTCAAAAAAAGAATCACCTCGATACAAGGTCGTATGAGAAAGTTATGATCCTCCAAAGTTTCCAAAACGAGAACTGTGCACAGTCACGGCTGAGAATCTGTAATTTCTGAAGAATTCATACATGAAAATCAAAAAACAACTCCACTAATGGATAGAGCACAAAAAAATAGCCAAGTTCATAACAAGAATCATCAAAATTGGAGTCCATATGAGTAAGAATGAGACATTTAAAAACTGCGTTCAAATTTGCGACTGCCAACGGAGAGGGGTATGGCTATAGCTTTGCATGCTCGATTTTGCAAAATATACAGCTTGTATGCAAAATCTAAAAGATACCTAGATGGTTTTTCGGGGCTGCGAACAAAACGCAGAAAGCATTTTTCTTTTTGATCTATAGAATATGCTGTTGTAGTGTAAATTGGACGCCTTTAACAGTAAAAAAATAGCTCCAAAAATTAAAAAATGACCCCAACAACCAAAATATGACATGCAAATGCTGGATCAGCTTCTTAAGTCCATCAATGGTATGCTGGAACCTGCAAAATTGATTGAAAACTCCAAATATGCAAGTTGGTTGTCAGATTTGAGATTGAAACTCCAGAGAAAAATCATTTTTGTCAAAACTTTTCTGATTCTCAGGATCATCCAAAGATGCAAGAGAAGAGCATACTTCATTTTTCAAAAAATTACAATAAAGTTTATTTTCCCCCCCCGAATCTCTCAAAAAAGGAAACTAAAATCTACTCTTGCACATAGAAAAGCTCTGATACCATGTTAGAATATGATAAGATTAATAACCCAGAAAACTAGTGCAAAGAGTAAATATCTAAACTATGAATGCAAATGATACAAAATCAAAATAGCATCATAGAGTTAGTCTCCAAGAGAGTAATGCAAATGCTGGAAGCAAAATAGCATTAAGAGGATGCAAAAACAAGAGATACAAATACAAGCCAGGTAGCATGCTTATATAGGCTAGGAAGAGGGAGGAGGTGGCAACACCAACCAATGAGGAGCAACCATCTATCGGACTAAAGATAGCAAAGTATCTTCCCAAGATAGCTAATGGATGCTCACATGTAGGAAGGTGACACCTCACAACCATTCACCTAATAAGACATGCTTTATTAACCTAAGCGAGATTATTAAAAGTGTAAGAAAGACCTAGCAAAATAGGAAAAATAAAAAACTACACTAACACATTGATCAAAATTAATAACCCAATAGTCAAATTTTATGTCAAACCATAGAATTTGAAATTTAACCATAGATTTTTACAAATTGGATGACTTATTTTTAAAGATCAAATTATTGTTTTATCCTTTTTGTGAAACTGGCCACGTGTCAACAAGGTACTTCCCTACATTTGCTAAAGTTTGATCAATTTCAAATTGTGGGAAAGCGCCGATCGTCATTCTTCAAAAGATTGATGATCATGAAGAAACCTTTGGAATTACTACATTTGCCTTTAATATTTTAGGCCACTTACATAGTCTCTCTCCAACTCATTAAATATGTATACTTTTTAGCAAATCAGCAAAAGAAATTTGACATGTGTCTCAACTCAACATTACTAGAATTTTTTTGGAATGAGTGACCCCACCTGGCCACATGTTGTTAGGGTGCTTCCCTACTTTCTTTAAACATCGAACATCTTGATAAAGTGGGAAAGTGCTCTCTATCAATCTCCAAATTATTGACAGTTCCATAAGATTTACTTTGTTTGAAAATAGTCAGCAACAACATCCAATGAAATTGAGTTAACCTGCCATGTGTTCTGATATTTTTCAAATGTTCCAACACTTTTCCAACCTAGTGGCCCATAACAAAAATGACTTCATCAAATACATGTATCATGTAGGCACTTCCTCGCATTCCATAAAGTTCTCACATCTACAAATTTTTAGAAAGCATCAATTGCCAATCCTTAGATGATCTACGGTGCAACATTTCATTATTTAAAATAGTCCTAATCACGCAGTTCATCCAATGAAATGACTCAAGCTTTCCAATGTGTCCTGACAGTAGTTTGACAACCTTGAATTATTCTGACAAGTCCAACTTTTATGGCTCATTAATGAATTGACGTCATCAAGACCTACATTTCATTAAGGCACTTCCCCATATCTGCTAAAACTCAAACACTTTCAAATTGTAGGAAGGTGCTCATTATTGATCTTTCTTTGATCAACAGTTTGTAAAAGTAAACCATATTGTGGTTAAAAAACTCTCAAAGAAAATTAGTTCATCAACACAAGGTTAAGTCATGGTTTAAAACAAAGGTTAATATCAAAATTATGTTTGGGAAAGAAACAAAGGTTAATATCAAAATTATGTTTGGGAAAGTATTTTAAAAATATACATAGAGAAAAATAAAAAGAATTTCTAAAGTGAAAAGATTCCTGCGTATTTTCAAAGTAAACTAGTACTCTCCTATTTTTTGAAAACTAGGGCATAAACAATAAGGGTTTCATAAAACTTAAGGTTTTTATCTAGGTTTTTAACACATACTACCTCTAAAATCATGAATCCAGTAGGTTTTCATCGTGAAACACAACAAATTATTAAATGTGAAAAACCAGGTGAATAGTGGATTTGTCTAGGGATAATGAATATGTAGATTCATGCGAGGGTTTAGAATCCCTGGAAGAATAAGACCACATACTTGACCAATTTTTTTTTTGACAATTTTGAGAGAGCAATGACATAGGGAAAAAACACTATACAAGGACTGTACAAAGACCCAAAAGAATTTATAGAATATATAGAAAACCTACACTAGTGTTCATGTAAAATAAGTATTTTTAAAGAAAAATAGCTCTTCAAAAATTGTCAATGAACTAGTAGTTCAAGAATATTACTTGATAAATATTTCAAAATATAAGAATCTTCTCCCCATACAACATCAACTAAATAAGGACCCAACCATATAGGATCAAACTTGCCATGTTTACCTTTGTCTTCAATCCTAGCATTCCACATCAGAACTAAGTCTTCGGGTCCAAACTTTTTAACTACTATCTTTTTGTTATACAATAATTTGACCTATAACTATTCTTGAGGGAGGATTCTTTCCTAGTCTCTATTAATCCTACCAACTTGTCCATTCTTTCTTGCATATCATCAATGACATCTTTATTATATATTTGAATGTACTTGTATAGGCCTATTAAGTTGTTTTGAGGAATTCTAGCCTAGATTCCATATACACGATCAAAAGGTGCAACACCTATTGCTTTCTTTATTTTTACCCTATTAGCCCACACTACTAGCTATAGCTTGGAATCTCATGCTTTCTTATTCTCATCCAAAGTCCTTTTTATGATTTTTAACAAGCTCTTATTGGTACATTCAGCTTGTCCATTTCCTTGTGGATTATAAGGTGAGGATGTTGACCTAGTTATGTCATATTTATCACAAAATTTTATAAATTCTTCTAATCTAAAGCACATTGCATTATCAATTACAATCCTTTGAGGACATCCAAACCTTGTAATGATATTATTTAAAATAAAGTTATTCACTACTTTGCTAGCAACATTTCTTGTAGGAATAGCTTCCACCCACTTTGTAAAATAATTTGTAGCTACCAGAATCCATGAGTAACCAGTACTTGACTTAGGGGAGATTTCAGCTATGAAGTCCATCCCCCATTTTTGAAAAGGTGCTTGAAATTCAACTAGTTTCAGAAGGGTCTTTCTAGAAAAAAATATCTTACCTACAAACCTCTAACATGCATCACATTTTGTAACAAGCAATTGTGCACCTTTGAAAAGATAGACCACTAGAATCTATCTCTGATTATCTTGTGAGTAGTATTCTTATTGATATAGTGCCTTCCACATACTCCTGAATGCATTTTTTTTTTATCTCCTTAGATTTTTCTAGATCAATGCACTTCATCAATACTCCTTCAAAATTCCTCCACCATAGATTATTGTTAACAAATGATGTATCTAATTGCATGTAATTTTGTACTTCTCTTTTCTTTGTCTATTAGGTGAGGTGGAACTTCCATGTGTTGCAAATAGTATATGACATTGGTGTACCACTCACAAAGATCCATGTCACATAAACATGACCTTAAATCATTTGCTACCATGTTTATTTGATTGGCATCTAAGTTTGATTGAGCTATGAGTTTTGCCAATCCCTCACTGATTTAGTAATTTGGATGTCAATGTTGAACTCTTGAATTCTATTAATCCACTGGAACCTCCAGCTAGACACCTCTTGTTGAGAGAAATTATCCTTAATAGTTGCACTTGGTACAAATGCTATAAAAATAGCATCTACAAGATAACATCTATAGGCTTTGACAACTTTTACTAAGGCATAAGCCTACTTTTCATTTATCTCATATTTCAATTTTGTAGGGTGAAGGGACTTACTAAAAAATGCAATAGGTTGCTCATACACTTCCTCATTTTTCTATAATAGAATTGCTACCACAGTATGAAAAGATGCAAAGGAAAATATATGCATTGACTTTGCATAATCAGGAGTCCTAAGGACTGGTGCATTTTTTATGGCAGTCTTGATGTCCTGAAAAGCTTTAGAAGGCTCACCATCCCAACTGATGATAGCTCCTTTTTTGAGCATTTTAGATATTAGCCTACTAATCTAAATGAAATTAGTAACAAATTTTCTTAGGAAATTTACTTGTCCAAAAAATGGTTGTATTCATTTTACATTTTTTGGCTTGGGAACTTTATCAATGGCAGCTACTCTTTCTACATCAATATTTACCCCATCTTTTGATACTATGTGACTTAACAATCTTCCTTTTGTCACTCCAAACATGCATTTCTTTAGGTTTAGAGAGACTCCACATTCTAAGGCTTTAATAAAAAATTTCTCCAAGTGTTTATAGTGGTCTTCAACCTTTTTAAAATATGTTGTAAGATCATCTTGATATACTACCATAAACTTGTCAATGTATTCTTGAAAAGCTACATCCATGGCCCTCTAAAAAGTTGCTCTTGCATTAATTAAATCACATGGCATTCTTACATATACATATGTGCCCCATGGAGTAGTAAAGGCTATCTTAAACTACACTTTTTCATTTACAAGAACTTGGTTATAACCTGAGAATCCATCCATTATGGACATTAATTCTAAACCAGTCACTTGTTGCAACATGGCTTCCATATTAGAAAAACCATAGTTATCTTTCATGGAAGCAACGTTTAGACTTTTGAAATCCACACAAAGCCTTATGTCTCCATTTTTCTTCCTGATAGGCACTAAATTTGATACCCAATTAGAGTGTTTGATTGGCTTGATTATTCCTCCATTCCTCAACTTGATTAATTCTTCTTGCATTTTGGGAGCTAAGGTGGGGTTTATTGGCCTCTACTTTTGTTTGTAAGGTTTGACATTCTCCTTAAGTGGTATAACATGCTGAAACAAATCTTCATTATAGGCTTTGAGGTCATCATATGACCATGCAAAAAAATGTCTATATTTTCTTAGCGAATTAATTAAAGGCTTCCTAATTCTAGTAGATAGATTCTGACCAATATAAACCTTTTTTGGAGCTTCAGAGGTACCAAGATTTATTTCTTCAAGTTCTTGTGGTTTGTGATCCCTAACCCCTAACCTCACTCTATCTTGGTTGTCAAACATATTTTCTAAAACTACCAATCCCTTGGGTACTTTGTTAGTTTTTAGCTACAAAATTTCTTGGCCAAAGATTGTCTCTTTCCCATCTGTTGTCTCAATTAGAGCACTGAAATCAAGTTCTTGACCATAATATTTGTCCTCATTTGATAAGAGATTTAGAATATCTTTATCATCCTCAAAAACTTTCCAACATTCTATATTATCTGGGATTGATGGTCAGTTTTGTACTTCAATCTGTGAAATCCTAGCAAATGATACATCCTTAGGCTTAATGGCTACATTTGCTAACAGATCAGCCATCTTTTTATAACTTCTTTAAATCCAAGAGATACCAAAAGCATCAAACAAATCAATTTGGTCTCATACAACATTTTTGTATTGCTTCAATCTTTTATTCTTGGATGCATAAGTCTCTCTTACTTGGGAGACTACTAACTTAGAATCATCAAATCATCAATAACATGCAACTTTTTTATGCCACGACTAGTTGCAACTCTTAATCCTAGTAAGAGTGCTTCATATTTAGCTATGTTACTAGTACATGAAAAATTTAGGGTAAATGAATATCTAAAATTATTCTTCTCCAAAGATACAAAAACTACCCCAACTCCTAAACCCTCCCTAGAACTGGCCCCATCAAAGTACATGGTCCACAAAATTTTTGAATCCATGCAACACTCCACTTCATGTGCAATTATAGCTAGAAGTTTCTGAACTTCTTGAATAATCAACTCTACTCTGAATGCATTTACATCAATATCTAAGAAACAAGTAGAATCCTTATCAATATTATCCCCAAACATATGGTTGATCCTTGGCTCCCTGCCTACCCTAACTGGCTTCTCTCCTATATGAAAGGTTTCATATGAAAAATTACATTGTAAAATGCCTCCCATTGCTGCACTCCATTTTCTAGATAATAACATTCCATAGTAGGGAGGGATGTCAACCAAAAGGAATAACATGGTTAATTCTACATAAGCATAAGTTGCTAACTTGAAAGGTAAGGCATTAATTGTACCTATAATAGGCACTTCTCTTCCATCCATGGCCCTACACCCACCTTGTTTTGTGTCTGCCTCAAAACCCAAGGCTTCCATGACTATGAAAGGCATTATAGTATTGGAGGCTCCTAGATCTATCATGCAATTTTTTAGAGTTTTGCCTTTAATCACTAGACAAAGGAAGAAAGGATCAATAACCTATAAATATGCTACTGATGAATTATCTAAAAACATCTGAGGAATTTGAGACATGATACCGGTATCTTGTACTACCATAGGGGTTTTTTTGTATGGCCTTTTGTTCAACAAAATTATTGTTGTGATATTGCTATCATGATTTAACTATGTGTTTTTGAGTCAAACTCATTGACCCATGTTTCATGAATAGTGTTCCAATATGAATCAATTTCTCATGAGAATAAATGGAACGCTTAGCACTCATTTAATCTAGGTGATTTGTAAGCTTTGGGTTTAACCATGGAGGAAACTCCATAATTAAGTGCATTTAGGCTGGAGTAGTATTGGGATGGGTGACCTCTCACGAAATCCTAGTGCTTCATCCCTATGAGCATAACCTAGATCCAATGAGTGCTAAGTGTTCCATTTATTCTAATGAGAAATGGATGCATGTTGAATCACTACTCATGAAACATGGGTCAAAGATTTTGACTCAAAATCACATAGTTAAATCCTGATAACAATATTACAGTTGGACTTGTTGTGGAAATTATCTCCCACTTATCAATATTATTTCTATTACCTATCCTGCCCAACCATGATAAATATTTACTCTTATGCTCATCTATTCTAAATAATTTAGATAGAGGCACTTTTATAGTTATTTGAGATAGAATAGATATCATGTTAATTGGATCACATACAATAGGTTTTACAAGAATACCTCGAGCTAAGATCTTTTGAACAATAGATACCACTTCTATCTTAGCAACATCAGATTATGATTTCCTTTCTTGTATAGTTTCCTTAGTTGTCTCACTTGTCTAAAATTACACTTTCTTTTGGGGCTCCCATTTCTTACTCTTACTATCCTTGACCTTTGCTATCACCATATTGTCTTTCTTGCTGTCATCCTTTATCTTATGTGTAATATCTTTTATGAAGATGCCAAAAGGCTTACCAGTTTCATTTTTAATAGTCCTATTTCTTAAATTATAGTTACTATGAACTCTTGATACCATTTCTACCATAATTCTATCAATATCTACCTTAGAAGTTTTTCTTAGAATTATATGACCAACATCTGAGGATGTAGTATATACATTATCTTCATCACAGTCTTCATTATTTGAAAATACTTATTGATGATATAATTGGTAAATAGTTCTCTGATCAACAACATCATTTTTAGACTCCTCTAGATCAAAACTTCATAGTCATCACATAGATTCACCATGTTACGACTTACATCATCATAGTCCTTTTCTTTTTCTCCCTCCTCATTTTTCACATTCTAATTTGCAGCAAATGATTGGGCTATTACAAAATAGTCTGAGAAGTGAGGTGATTGGCATATGATATACCATGGCACATCATCTTGTTGGAAATATAAGAAAAGTAACTGAGAGGGGAGGGGTGAATCAGTTACTACAAAAATATTTCCTAGATCCCTTAGATGTCAATACAAAATAACCTCTAAACTAAACTCTGTTGATGCTCGATAAACACACAAAATATTGTAACTTGGTAAATACTAAATATGCTTGGCAAACACTTATCATGAAAATCTAAAGATGTTATCTATGATTACTTATTACTTTAACTTAGTTGTAAACACATAAAATAAATAACATCAACACATTTGACACCAAGATTTAATGTGGAAACCCAATTTGGGAAAAACCACCAATTGTAACTAGATACTATTTTTCACTCTTCTAAAGTGAGCCCTGTTAGGAGCCAACCTTGTTAAAGGTTACAAAACACATTGTTAAGTGTGACCTTGTTAGAAGATTTGATCACCCTGTTAGGAGTGGCCTTGTTAGAGGTCTTTACACAATTCAATAGAACTAACATCTTGTTAGAGGATTTACAAATAACTATTAAACCAACTTTATTAAGAGATTTAGATCACTTGTACAATGGTAAGAGAGTAACAATGGGATGACCTAGTTTGTATGCAACTGAATTACTGACTACAGATCTCAATTCTAACTTGTATGCTTGATCCTTTTTGGTCAAATATTTTTTTTCAAATTCTCAAGGATATTCTTCTTATTCTTTTGATTCACTTCCTCTTAGCATCATCAAATCTTCAATTATCTTCCATGCATTCACACACTTTTTACACACTTTCTAATTCTCAACTTGATGTTTTATCTATACATATTATTAAGTTGGCTCAAATACAACTTAGAATAATTAATATTCATCTCCTTAGTTGGCTAGAACCAATAGATAAATCAATTGAACTCAATAAGCCAAGACAAGAAAATCCTTCGTTAGCCAACCTTGATCGGTAGACACTAACTCAAAAGCAATTTTCTTGTGTTAACCAAGTGAACTCGGTCAACACTGCATACTTGCAAAGTTCCTTTGGCAACTAAGTGAGCTTGGTTAACACTGGTTCCACCCAACATTTCCTTCATTAATCAAGTGAGCTCGATTAACACTTAACTTTTGCAAACTTTCCTTTGGCACTCGAATAAACTTGGTAGATACTATCTTCTAAACTTGGCAAACTCAGGAACACTTGGTAGACACATAAAACTATCTTCAATGCCTGAGTGAGCTCAAAATTGACTGACTGGTAATGATATGACATTTTTTGTAACATGAAAGATAATACATAATTAATCAATTGTTTCAACAATCTCCATCTTTGGCATTGATGGCAACACAATATGTCATAATACAATGAAATTTTAGAGCAAGAATAAAGTAAGGAACATAGCCTTAGTTTTATTATGATTCTCATCCATGAGAACTCCCTTTATCAGTGTGAATTTTTTCTATGTACAATTTCTCCCTTTGTAAAAAAATTCTTCCAAGTTCATTCTCCCTCTTGACAACTCTTTCTATGACAACAAACTTCTCCACAAAATTTCTAAGAGATATGATAGAAAACTTCTCCCTCTTTGACATCTTATGCCAAAGACAATATTCTATTAATATCAATGTACCTCAAGTACTGATTCATTTGCAGTATGCCCTTACCAATTCTGCATCAACTAATTGATCTTCAACATGCTTTGGTTGATGCATCACTCAACTTCATTTAGTGAGCTTCAGATAGGGGAATAACCCCTAGCTTACCTCTTAGATATAGAAATGCATCGTTAGGTAATGGCTTGGTGAATATGTTTGCAATTTGTTCTTTTCCATTTATATATTACAATCTGACTTCTTTATCTTGCATCAATTCTCTTAAGAAATGATATTTTATAGCAATGTGCTTTGTTTTGGTATGCATCACTGAATTCTTTGATATATTGATTGCAGTGGTGTTATCACAATATATAACTACTAGATCCTTGATCTCTATCTTCATACTTGCCATCATTTGTTTGAACCAAACAATAGTGGAAAAATTAACTACTACTACCACATATTCTACCTCTATTGTGGACTTAAAGATGCAATTTTGTTTCTTGCTTGTCCAAGACACTAATATTTTATGAAGAAAGAATGCTCCACCACTAGTGCTTTTTCTGTCATCAATACTTCCTGCCCAATCAACATCTATAAATACTTTTAAGTCCAAATTCCCTCCTATTTTGTACCATAAACCATATTCTTCAATACCTTTTAGATATCTTATGATTCTTTTAACTACCATTATATGATTTTCTTCAAGATTTGTTGAGAATTTTTTCACCATACTAACTGCTAATGAAATATCAGGCCTTGTATGCACTACATACTGCAACTTTCCAATCATTGATCTGTATGTGGTCTAATCTACCTCTTTCAAATCATCATTTTTTGAAATCTTTTTTCTAGAAGACATAGGGGGTTCCAATTGGTCTTGAATCCTCCATTCCAAATTTATTTAGTATCTCCTTGATATATTTAGATTGAGTAATGTAGATACCATCTTTCTTTTATTGAATCTACAATCCAACAAAATATTTTATCTTACCAAACATAGACATCTCAAATTATTTACTCATTTCTTCTAAAAATTCTTTGCACAAGTCATCATTTCTTGTGAATAAAGTATCATCAACAAATGTTTATGCCAACACAATCCTTTTGTCTGGTCCTTCTTTGATGTGTGGGCTACTATTATCATTTATTCTTTGAAAATCAATATGTACTAAGTAGTTATGAAGTCTTTCATACCAAGCTCTAAGAGCATGCTTGAGACCATATAATGCCTTGTGTAATTTGCAGAAAATGTCTTTTTTGCTAGGATCTACAAAACCTTCTGGTTGTTCAATGTAGACTTCCTCATCAAGAATTCCATTCAAGAATGTAGATTTTACATCCATTTGATAAACTTTAAATACTTGGGGTGCTACATATGGTAGTAAAGCTTTAATACCCTCTAATCTTGCAATAAGAGAAAATTTTTCATTATAATCAATACCTTCTTCTTGAGAATAACCTTTACATACTGACCTTGCTTTATTTATGGATACTTCTCCATCTTCATTTAGCTTGTTTCTAAATACCTAGTTTGTGCAAATTACATTTTTATCCTTGGCTCTAGGAACAAGAGTCCAAGTTTTTTTCTTCTATATTTTTTCTATTTCTTCATTCATTTCTTCAATCCAACTTTCATTATCCAACGCATCTTTAACATTTCTAGGTTCAAATTCGGCAAGTAGACATGTACCTTTCAATTTTCTTCTTGTCATTGTTCCATCTGATTTGTCTCCAATGATCTGATCAGGTGCATGATGCCTTCTAAAATATTTTGCTAACACAGGTTCTTTGGATTTGGAGTGAGTTTCATTGATTTCATCATGAACTTTAGTATCGAGCTTGGGTCTCATTGTCTATGACTCAAGTCCATCAGATTCAGTTTTCTCTTGAAGTAGCTCAGTAGCTTCTGATTGTGACTCGAGTCCTTTGGACTGAGACTTAAGTTGCAATGTCTACAACTTGATAGCTATTGGAGATTTTGGAGACTTGAGAGGTGAATCCTCCTTTCTTTCAGATAGGTTTGGTAGGGTATCAAGTTCATAGTAAACAAATATTTTTTAATCCTCTGGCTCTTAGCTACTTTCTTCTTCACTCTTTTCTACAAACTCATCAATTCTCACACGTGCACTTTCTATGATGTTATGAGTAAAAAAATTCAAACATTTCTATGCTTTACTTCTGTAGGAATATTGTAGGAATATGCCTTCATCACCTTTGACATCAAATTTATCTTCCTAGATTCTTTCAAGATATAACATTTGCTATCAAATACTCTCAAGTAACTTAGATTAGGTTTGTAGCCATACCATAGTTCATAAGGAGTTTGATTTGAGTCTTTTGTTAGCTATACTCTGTTTAAGCTATGAACTGCATTGTTGATAGCTTCCTTCTATCATCAATGTCCTTGCACAGTCATGATGGATCTATTCCTTCTTTCAGCTATACCATTTTGTTGAGGTGTACCAAGAGCTAATACTTGTCTTTTAATTCCTTTCTCAATGTAGAATTCATTGAATTCATTGGAGATGAATTCACCACCTCTTTTTGATCTCAAACATTTTAACTTCTTTCTAGTTTCTTTTTCTTCTCTTGCCAGATACCACTTGAATTTTTGAAAAGCTTCTGATCTTTCTTTTAGATACATTACAGTCATCATTCTAGAATAATCATCAACAAAGAGAATGAAAAGCTTTTCTCCACTAAAACTCTTTATTCCAATAGGTCCACATAAGTCTGTATGCATAAGCTCTAAGACTTCTTTTGAATGATAGTTTTTTCTTTTGAAACTAGTCTTTCCAATCCTACCAATTTGGCAATTCTTGCATAGACCCATATCAGGTTTCCTAAAGCTAGGAATACCTCTTACTCTTTTATGTTTTCTTATCTTAACCAAATTATCAAAGTTTACATGACATAATCTTTTGTTCCATAACCATCTTTCTTCTACTTCAGCAATAAGACATGAACTTTCATTGAGATCAAGATAGAATAGATTACCTTTTGTTTGTTTGCCAGATCCAATCAGATTTCCTTTTCCATCTAGTAGTCTGGCCTTCCCATTCATAAATTCTACCCTAATTCCAATGTTATTCAATTGTGCCACACTTAGTAGATTGTGCTTTAGTCTTTTAACCCAATAAGCATTATCACATATAAGTTCATTGGTTAATGAGATACGACCTTTTGCTTTTATGTGACAAGGTTCATTATTTCCAAATCTCACACTACCACCATCATAATATTCCATGTGCTTAAACTTCTTTTATCTCCAGTTATATGATGTGAGCAACCACTGTTAATAATTCATGTATCAATTTTGCTAACATGAGAGATAAGTACCATCTTATCTCCTTCATCATCAGATTCATCTTTTACAACAATATATACCATTTCATCTTCACTATTATTAGAATCTTTAGCTATAAGACAAGATTTATTACCTTTTTCCTTGTAGTCCTTGAATTCCTTCTACTTTACTTTTCATCTTTGTTTTCTCTATTTGGGCACCTAGCAGCAATATGACCAACTTCTTCACAAGAGAAACATATTAGAGGAATATTACCTTTTTACTTTCCTTTACCTTTGGAATATTTCCTTGCAAGTAGGGCTTCAACAACTTCAAGATCACTGTCAAAAATTTCTTCTATCACTTCTTCACTTCCTAATTGATCGATCTTTGATTTCTTTCTCTTTTCCTTGAGTGAGAGTTTGGCTTCAAATGTAGACTCAATATTTTTAGAAGTAGGAACATAGTTATCATAGTTATCCAACTCAAAAGCTGTCAATCTTCCAACTAGAGTACCCAAAGTTATTTTTCTATTTGAATCACATCTCATTTCTTGAATAGTTGACACTCTAATTGCACAAATAGGAAGAATAGTTCTAAGTACCTTGCTTACAATTATTTTCTCATCAATGTCTCCTCTAGATGCTTTGATTGCAATCACACTTGCTTTGACTCTTTCGACATATTTTGCAATGTTTTCATCTTCTCTCATTTTCATCTGATCAAATTGTCCTCAGAGACTTTCTGCTTTGGCTCTTCTTACATTGTCATCTCCTCCATAAATATCTTTTATTTTGGTTCACATTGCATGAGCTATTTTGCAGTCTTTTACCTCATCAAATTCAACATAACTAAAATAAGATGCAATATAATCATCATGATGTTATGATTCTTCTTTTCAGCAATGTCTTCAACTGATAACGTTCTAGTAGGAGTTTTGTATTTAGCATCAAGATACTTACAACCCAAATCACTGATGGTTGGTAAATGTAATCTCATAAGTCCTTTCCATGTTGCAAAGTTGTCTCTATTTAGCCTAAGAATCTCTCTTCTATAAGACATCCTGATCTTTAGCTTAGGTCCTTGAAACCTTCTTTCTAAGCACCAAAAGCTCTAATACCAATTGTTGGAAATATAAGAGGAGTAATTGAGAGGGGAGGAGTGAATCAATTACTATAGAAATATTTCCTAGATCCCTTAGATGTTAGTACAAAATAATCTCTAACATTGAACTCTACTGATGCTCAATAAACACATTGAAAATGTTGTTACTTGGTAAATATTGAATATGCTCGGCAAACACTTATCATGAAAATATTAAGATGTTATCTATGATTACTTATTACTTTAACTTAGTTTCAAACACATCAAATAAATAACATGAACACATTTGGCACCAAGATTTAATGTGGAAACCCAATTTGGAAAAAACCACCAATTGCAACTAGTTACTATTTTTCACTCTTTTGAAGTGAGCCCTATTAGGAGCTAACCCTATTAAAGGTTACAAAACACACTATTAGGTGTGAACCTGTTAGAGGATTTAATCACCCTATTAGGAGTGGCCTTGTTAGAAGTCTTTAGACAATTCAATAGAGCTACCACCTTGTTAGAGGATTTATAAATAGCTATTAAGTCAACTCTATTAAAAGATTTAGATCACTGCTAAAATGGTTAGAGAGTAAAAATGACATGACTTAATTTGTATGCAACCGAATTTTTGATTACAGATCTCAATTCTAGCTTGTATGCTTGATCCTTTTTTATGGAATATATCTTTTTAGCTTCTCAAGGATATTTTGCATATCCTTCTGATTCGCTTCCTCTTAGCATCATCAAATCTTCAATTATCTTCCATGCATTCACATAATTTTTACACACTTTCTAATCCTCAACTTGACCTTTTATATATATCTTTCATATTGTCAAGTTAGCTCAAATATAATGTAGAATAGATAATATTCATCTCCTTAGTCAGCTAAAACCAACAGATAAATTAATTGAACTCAATAAGCCAAAAAATGAAAATCCTTCATTAGCCGACCTTGCTTGGTAGACACTAACTCAAAAGTGATTTTCCTATGTTAACCAAGTAAACTCAATCAACACTACATACTTGCAAAGTTCCTTTGGAAACCGAGTGAGCTTGGTTAACATTGGTTCCATTCAATATTTCCTTCCTTAACTAAGTGACATTGATTAACACTCAACTTTTGCAAACTTTCCTTTGGCACCCAGAACTTGGTAGATACTATCTTCTAAACTTGGCAAACTTAGTAATGCTTGGTAGACACAAAAAACTACCTTCAATGCCCGAGTGAGCTCAGCATCCATTGACTAGTAATGATATGAAAATTTGTGTAACATCAAAGACAATAGACAATTAATCAATTGTTTCAACACATCTGACATGTTGAAAAAATTTCTTTGCAGAGGGTCAGGGGTACCCTTATCTTTTGTATTTTGAGACTAGTTGGGGATAGGTTTTCCATCTTTCCACTGGGTAGTGTATGGATAGTTTTGCATTCTTGGCTACCTATTGAAATGATTGTTGTTTATTGGGGCTTTTTCATGAGTATTGGATTTGTTTTCATTAAAAGCTGGTGGGTTCATCTTTTTCAAAAAAATTAGCACTTGACCCATTGTATCTTCCTCAAGTTTCTTACCTATAGGAGACTTATCCCTTTCCTTCTTATTGTTCTTAGGGTTGAACAATTTTGGGTCTTCTCTTCTTCCTAGCTTACCAAATGCTTTCCTTTCATTTTCAATATTGACAACCATCTTTTAAGTATCCCTTAAGGTTTTGGAATCTTTGGCTCTTAAATGATAAGCCATTTTACTATCAAAGGCATTGAAGTATGTAGTAAGACATAGATATTTATTAAGCCTCATCACTTGAAAGAGTTTATACATTCTCTTTTGGAATCTTGCATTAAAATCAAAAGTAGACTCATTAGGGCTCTTTTTGATGCTATTCAAATCATTCAACATGAAAACAACTTTAGTGTTATCTCCATACTATTATTTGAATAATGTTTCCAAGTCATTCCATGAGTTAATGCTATCATTTAGTAATCTTCTAAACTAGTCTCTTGCATCTTTAGTTAATGAGTGCACAAATAGCTTCATAACTACATCCTCATGCTCTACCTCAAAATCATTAAGCATTTCTATAAAAATTCTCAAATGTTCCTCACCAGTAACCACATTGTTTCCTGAGAACTTCACAACCTTTTCTCTAAGGTCAAATAATATTGGTGTGGGAAGTGAGGAATACCTAAGAATGACATTTTTCTATACTTTTCCATGTATATAGGTTTCTTTTGAGACCAAGAATGTTTGATATACTTGCTACACTGGTTTGGTTTTGGACAATGTTTTGAGACTACTGTATTTGAACAATAGGGATTTGGGTATAGGTGGTAGATGATGAAACAGAGGTAGATTGAGACACATTTTGGTTAGGGACTACTAGTCCATAAGTGATGACAAAATTTGTGGCTTGGGTTGATAAATTAGGCCATGAAGGTAAGGCATGATTGGATTTAATGAATTGAATCTTCCTTCTAGTTTCTGCTTCCCGGGCTTCATTTTCAACTTTCTCAAGCCCTTTTGCTAAATCCTCCTTCTCCTTTTTGGCCTTTTCTAGATCCAAATCTAACTTAGACATAGGAGGGTTTGTAGATTTTTTTGGAATAGCTTGAGGTTCATTTAGCTAGATCCCTACAACCTTACCTTTTCCTTTATCTGTTGGTTTTATAGCCAGATCTATAAGGTCTAGTTGAACAAGATTATAGGGTTCAACTTGAGATATGAAAAATTCTTTTCTTTAGCTTTGGATTTTTTCTTGTTCTAAAACCTTGGATCTCAAACTATCTACATCTCCAAAAACATTAGCGTGTAGAATTGAAGTACTTTCTTCTAGGTTTTTTTTTTTTCTCTTTTAGGGAAACCATCCTCCTAAGCAAATTATCTCTCTCAATGAGAGCATTCAAGGTGGCTTGCTCTCCCTCCTTCTCCAAATGAATGTGTTTGACATCCTCTTCTACCACCCATTTCTTAAGAACTTTAATTTTTGATTATACTTCTTTGGGATCTGCAAAAGTTGCTTCTGAATCAGTAAGATCATCAAGATCTATTATGTTTTGTTTCTAAATAAGGGACTTACTTGGGATTAAAAGAAAGTTCAATAGCATTGTTATATTCTAGCCTATAATTCATCTCTTTTATCACATATGGTCTACATAGTATATCTCCAATTGAGGATATATTCTTATCATGATGTGATTCTTCTTCTTGTAATGGGTTACTAAACATCTCTCCTAGAAGTCTTGTGGTTTATGATTTAGAACTTAATAAAGAAGATTATCTTCCTACCATAGGATGGTATTAAGAGTTTACTAATGTACTACCTCTAGGTTTGCAAGTAGGATTTGAATCTATCCCCCTTCTTATTCTAGTTCTTCCTACCCCTTTGAGGTAAGTTATTATATAATGGTACTTCAGGATTGGCCTTTGTATAAGCTCATGTATTTTTCCTCTTGCCTTCCATATGTAACAATCACTTTTAAATGGGCACTAGCTTAAAAACCTTGACCGAGTCACCACCCTAAAAGAAGGGAAAAATAATATGAGAATAGATTTGGACTTAGAGACAATATCATGGGATAAAATAGTAAGATCTGACACACAAGGGGGCTAATCAGAAAGACTTTTGGGATTGCATCTCTTGCTTGATAGATAAGATACTTTTGCAAGGATGATATACATCATTCTGAACCAATGGTATTTAGAATTCCTTTTCTTTTAAATTCTCAAGTTTTTTCACTTCAAAAGTCCACCATGAATGTTGGCAACATTCCAAAGATATTTAAAAAGATGCATATAATAGTACCAGAGACTACAATACTTTTCATACGACAACTTGTGTTGGACAAATTCCTAGTAGAGTCACCATTTTGTTAGATTTTTAAACTACCAAGAAAATATAATACTTAATACCAAGATGGTGAAGAAAAAATTAGTCTAAGGGTTAGCTATTTCCTATGATTCAGAAGTCCTCAAATCTGGACCCAACTTCAACAAAATTAGAAGGATTTTCTACTCTTTAGGTTCTACAAAACAAAGGTAGGTGCACTTGAGGGATAAAAGGATTCCAAAATAGATATTATCTTCAAACTTCATTCATTTACTAATATTATTTTACAAAACTTATCCCCTATAGTAGATATTTGGTCACAAGTCTTCTTAGATTTATAGACAATTCTGAGTAATAGTAGCTAGCCATAACATAGAAATTAAATGCAACCAAGTGCTGACAAAAAATTAAAGTCTTCATACATGAAAAATAAATTTGATTTTTTAATTTTGAACTTATGCTCCATGCAATTTTATGATCCATTCTCATGCAAACTAACCAAAATGATCAATGTCTCATCCATTGGGGATTTGAGTCTACCACACAATTTTTTTTTATCAAATCAATTCTATTATAATCAATATTATTAGCAATTTACCCTAAACCTCACTCTTATGCATGTCCTTATTATTGACTAGAAATTCTATCACCTCACTGAAGTATTTAATTAATTCATTGAATTAAAAGCAATAGGAAATTGACATACATCCTATCCTAGTTGCACTAAATTGAATAAGCTTTGCTCACACCACCTCAAGATAACCAGTTAATAACAATGGAGACAAGATTAAGAGAAAACCGATATGGTAGTAACTCTCCTTTGTATTAATTTTCTTTGAAAATCACACAAGACTAATTTAGAACTTAGAACTAGCCTTCAGATCTCATTTATATAGCATGAGATGCAACAAGCTTTAGGCTTAGAGAAGAAAGACAATTTTTCTTAAGAGAGAAAGATATTTACAAAATGGTTACTATCATAAAAGAAAAAATTTGGTGCAACAGAATGATTTACATCATGAATATTCCTTTTATGGGACCACTTCTACTATAGCTTCTTGTTGTTGAAGAGCTTTAATTGATGATTGGGCTTGATACAATTGTCATTCCTTGGAGTTTGTGACTATTGGATTTACTTGTGATGGATTTAGATTCTGATATTTGAAAGTTGAGTCTAACTCATGGTTCTCCATCCAAGTCATTGTGTACTGACAAACCAACAATCACACTTGATTCTTTTGCTACCAGTCATCAGTTTGAACTTTTACACTTGTTACTGCAATTGAATATTTATCTTTTTCCTCTTTTAGTTCAACTGATGCATCATTTTTTTGTAGCTCATATTTATTCATCACATCTTTCTCACTTCCCTTAGATAGTAGCTGATTAGTCTGAACAAAATCTACCATCCACTTGTTGAAAAGTGTGTCATCTAGCTAATTAAAAACCAAAATTTCTTATTTCTTTTTTAGAACATCTTCTCCTAGTTTATTTATTTCAACAAACTCAATTCTTAAAGAATCAAAGAATATTTGAGCTTTAACAACTTCCTTAGTTGTTTTGGCTAACCATGCATGCCCCCTTTCATTTATCACTTTATTTAACCTGAGCCATAACAAATCATCCAATTCTTGGGCCCACTTCTCTTTATTCTTCAATTCATCCACAACTTTTTAGTGCATGAGGGAATAGTTCAAAATATTCATCTAGATATCTAGAAAAACAATTTATGATCCCTTTTTGCAGAGTGACTCTCTTGTCATCAAAATTCAAATGATTTCTCTATTTTCTCTTAAGATAAAGTAATAACTGAGAAACATAAAAGAGTGACATCCCTGTCCCTATTATTCCACTTATTCACAATTGGCTTCAAAGCTACCTCATTATCTTTTAGCTCATTCCATATATCTATTAACTTGGACAATTGTTCATAAAATATGGGTCAAGAAATTTTGTCTACAAGATACATAATTGTATTTCTAATTTTATCCTCATATTGGACATCCAATTATTATTAGAAAGAATAGTCCACCAAGATAACTAAGAGGGGGGGTGGGGGGTGAATCAGTTATCCAACAATTAAAATAGTTATCTTCATTAAAAAAAATTAACCATTCAACCAAAGTAAACAACAACCATAATAAAGTGCACATAGAAAATTGCACTAGATATGTTGGCTAGAGAAACCCTTGATTAGAGGGAAAACCCCAGTGGGAATGATGCCCACAAGATGATGTACTAATATACATATTCCTTATTAGAGGATAGACCCTGTTAGGAGTCTATTACAAAATTTAGTACAATGAGTCCCTACTAGGAGAATTTGAATCTTTTTTAGGAGATTCAAACCTTGTTAGGATTTGTGCCAACCCTGTTAGGAGTTGTGGTATAATATATGCAATATGAGCCCACTACCCAAACATGCAATTTTAACTACAAGAAGAGCTCATTGCTCAAACAAGTAATTGACTGTTATCTTCTTCTTTCCTCTATCCTTTCCTCTATCCTGTCAACTAGAAAAATCACTATCAAACCTTGAAGAATAGGTCACAAACCTTATATCCAAATACCAGACCTTAGATCACTTAGCAAAACATTGGCAATGAAGTTTTTTTCACTAGCATATTGCTCTGCTCAACTTCACATTCCACACTCTCTACTACTTTCAGAAAATTCACAATACACATTCATCCATATCATTACATACCATGATAAAGGAAAAATTCTTCCCTTTATATTGAGTTCATAAAACAATTCCCTAAGTTGACTATTAGTCATTCTCAATTAATTGTTATAGGACCACATTAAGAACATGTTACACTTAGCGATAACCTTAATCTTTTACCTTGCAACCTAAATAACTTTCCATACACACAATATTATGAAAAGTGAGGCTAGCTACATCATCCTCAACATGTCTTCTTCATGTCCTCAACCTCAATCCTCAAGATATCAACTCTGCTAAGAGATATAACAAGTTTACCAAAACATGCCTATGTAAACTCTATCTTAGAATAGACATCACCAAAACTTATGTAACTTCTAGACTTATCCTTTTTGCTTCCAATGTTAACTACATATACTAGATACTTGGAAGTATCTCCCATAACCTTGAGTGGTTATCATGCTCAACTAACTATCCATACCATCTTGATCTTTATGTTGTTCTTCTATCAAATACCATAGAAGGCTGCTATGTAGACATCAAATATGCTATGTTGACATCAATGAAAAAATCAATCATGAATGTAACATATCATTAGCATTCATACTTCTAACCAATATTCCAACAATCTCCCCCTTTGGCATTGATGAAAACATAGATGAAAAACATCTAGTTCCAAGAATACCAACAAAATATTGCCAGTCTTCAAATTCTCTCTATCAATCATACTCCTCCATTGACATACCTCAATGTGTTTTGTACCAAATTATTATTACAAATTCATGCCAAACTTCTCCCTTTTAGCATAATATTTTTCATGCCATACTTCTCCCCCATTGATATCAATGTCAAAGGTTTTTGCAACCAACATCCCTAGATCAAACTCTACAACAACTTACTAGCTCAAGTGTCAAAAGACACAATTTAGGAAATCATCAACAAGAGTCCTAGATGAATTTTTCCACCATAGATATTCCCCCATATAGGAAGCATCAGCATTCAATTTAGACAAATAATAGTGCTCTATTGTCCTAGACTAATGTACTCTTACATCTTCTACTCTTATGTAGGAAGGGGCATAATTGCAAGCATACCTTGCAAATACTCAAAAGTCTCTTTGGGAAGAGGCTTAGTGAATATATTTGCAATCTTCTCTTTAGTGCTCACATACTCCAATATGATTTCCTTTTCTGCAACTTTTTCTCTCAGCATATGATACTTAATAGAAATGTGCTTAGTCCTCGCATGCAATACTGTATTCTTAGACATATTTACCATGCGTGTGTGTTATAATGTATAAAATAGGTTCACTGATTTCTATCCTTATATCTTTCAACAACTACTTCATCCAAATGACTTGATTGCAATTATTTTCTACTACAACATACTTTGCTTCTGCTATACTTTGAGATGTACAATCCTGCTTCTTTCTTAACCAAGAAACTGATCTTCCTCCAAGAAAGAAAGCTCCTCCACTAGTGCTCTTTCTATCATCCATACTACCTACCCAATCTACATCAGTATAAGCACTTAGAGTAAAATAATTAGATCTGTCATATCATAATCCAAACTTAGATGTTCCATTCAAACATCTAAATATCCTTTTCACTACTACATAATGTGCTTCTCTAGGATCAACTTGGAATCTTGCAACAAGTGCAATTTCATTTGCTATATCTAACTTTCTATGAGTCAAATAATACAATCCTCTAATCATAGATCTATACTTCTTCTGCTCAATAGTAGGTGTCTCATCCTTTGTACATAACTTGTGTCCAGTTATCATAGGTTTTCCAATGGGTTTGCATGTTTCCAAACCAAACCTTTTTAGTAAATTCTTCAAGTACTTAGTCTGAGAAATAAAGATTTCTTCTTTATTCTGTACAATTTGCAATCCTCTTGAATACTTCATTTCTCCTATCATACTCATTTCAAATTCTTTCTTCATCTCTTCTTCAAACTTCTTACTTTCTTCATTATTTCCTCCAAATATAATGTCATCAAAAAATATTACTAAAATCATCAAACCATCATCAGTTTCTTTCCAATAGAGATTACTATTTTCCATACCTTTTCTATATCAAAGCTTTTTCAAATGCTTGTCCAACCTTGCATACCAGGTTCTGGGTGTTTGCTTTAATCCATACAATGCTTTCCTTAGTCTGCATACTATGTCCTTATCATCTGTAAAAGGAAATCCTTTATGCTTCTCAATTTATACCTCTTCTTTAAGTTCTCCATTCAAAAATGCTAACTTGACATCCATCTGATATACTTTGAATTTCTTCTATGCTGCATAGGCTAAGAATAATCTTATTGCTTCTATTCTAGCCATTGGACCATAAGGCTCCTCCTAATCTATTCCTTCTTGCTGTGAGTAACCTTTACATACCAATCTTGCTTTGTTTCTTACAAATTCTCCTTGCTCATTCATCTTGTTCCTAAATACCCTTTTGGTTCCTATCACATTCTTGTCTACTAGTCTAGGGACCAATTCCTATGTTTCATTCTTTTCTATCAAATCCAATTCCTCTTTCATAGCTTGCTTCCAATAGTCATCTTTACATGCTTCATCTACATTCTTAGGTTCAACTTGAGATATCAAGCATAATTCTTCATTTATTATACTTCTTTTCATCACACCTTTGTCTTTTCTTGCAATGATATGTTGGGATGGTGATTCTTTATCATGTTCTTTCCTAAAGTAGGAGTTTCTATCTCAACTCTTGGCTCTACTAAAGGTTTTGAGTTTTGTTCCTGCCATTGCTCTCCTTCATTCTGCAAATCATTGTTAGTCTCAAGAAATACCTCATCATTACTTGGCTTAGTAACAACATCATCATTTGAATTGTAATTAAATATTCTCTCTTGTATTTTGAATTTCTCATCAATTCTCACATTTGCACTTTCCATAATAGTCTTAGTTATCTAATTATAACATCTATAAGCCTTTCTTTTCAATGAATAACTAGGAAACTTACCTTCATCACTTCTAGCATAAAACTTACCAATGTCATCATCTCTCTTTATGTAACACTTACTTCCAAATATTTTGAAATACTTAATTTTAGGTGAGTGACCAAACCATAATTCATAAGGTGTCTTGTTTGTGTTCTTCCTGACCTGTACTCTATTCATAGTGTAGACTTTTGTATTCATAGCTTCTCTCCAAAATGTCTTAGATACATCATTCTCTGCTAATGTAGCTCTTGTAGCTTTTGTAATAGACTTATTCCTTCTCTCTACAATGCCATTCAAGGGTTCTGAGAGCTAATAGCTATCTTTTAATTTCATTTTCTTCACAAATATGTTAAAATCATTAAAAGTAAATTCTCCTTCTCTATTTGATCTTAAACATTTAATCTTCACACCAAATTCCATCTCAACTCTATTCTTCAATATCTTAAACTTGTCAAATGCCTCATATTTCTCTTTAAGAAATGTAACCCACATCATTTTAGAAAAATCAGCAACTAGAATCATAAAATACCTTTCACCATAGAATCCTTTAGTCTTTGTAGGACCTCTAAGATCTGTGTGTACAATCTACAAATTTGATGTAGTGGTAAACTTCTTGCTGGGAAAAGAAGTTTTGTTGTGCTTTGCCAAAACACATTCCTTGAAAATTGTGTTAGTAGGCTTTACAATATTTGGAAAATATCTAACAACAAACACTCTACTAGTCCTCACAATATTGTCAAAGTTTATATGATAGAATCTGTTATTCCATAACCAATAGTCATCTACCTTCACAACCAAACATGTCATTTTAGTAGGATTCAACTGAAATAAATTACCTCTAGATTTGGTTCCTATTCCAATTACCTTTCCATCTTTATCTTTTATTATGCATGTTTTTTTAATGAACTGCAATTGAACCTTTGTCTACTAGTTGTCCAACACTCAAAAGATTTTGCTTTAAACCATCAACAAAGTATACAACCTCAGTATTAGTTTTACCATCAATAGTTATAGATCCAATACCTTTCACTTAGCATGTTGCATTGTTTCCAACTCTAACAATTTCTCCATTTTGACTTTTGAAGTCAACAAACTTGTTCATATCACTAGTCATATGATGTGAACAACCACTGTCAATTATCCAATTAGATTTCTTCTCAACCTATGATACCAATGCTACCTTCTCTGGACTTTCTTCTCTAATTGCCACAAATCCAATTTCATCATCACTAGCACTTAATGCTTGTTCATCTGAATCATTATCTTCATTTACATACAGACATTCTCTATCTTTTCTAGGCTTATTATTTCCCTTATACTTTTTCTCCCTTCTAGGACACTTATAAGAAAAATGACCAAATTCTTTACATGCCCAAGAAAAAAAAACTTCATACCTTCTAATTCTCTCTTTGTAAGTAGATCAATGCCTTCCTTTATCTTTATATCTTCTTTTGATCTAGATCTAACTTTGTTTGTGCTACTGTTCTCTTGTATATAACATAAAGTTTCTGGATTTGTAAATTCAATACTCTACTCTTTACAAAACCCTAATAACTCAATAAGAATTTCCATTACTCAGGTGTCAAAATTTCTTTTGTTAGATGTAGGACTATCTTTTCTGAATATGTTTACCATGGATCTCCCAAAGTTGTTAAACCTTTTCTTCAAGGAATTGATGCTCTGATACCAATTGTTAGAAACAATAGTCCACCAAGACTGAGAAGGGGGGGGAGGGGAGTGAATCAATTATTCAACAATTAAAACACTTATCTTCATCAACAAACTTAACCATTCAACTAGAGTAAAAAACAACCATAATAAAGTGCACATAGAAAATTACACTAGATATGTTGTCTAGGGAAACCCTTAATTGGAGGAAAAATCCTAGTGGGATTATTGATGCCCACAAGATGATGTACTAATATAAATATTCCTTGTTAGAGGATGGACCCTGTTAGGAGTCTATTACAATATTTAGTACAATGAGTCCCTATTAGGACACTTTGAATCCCTATTAGGAGATTCCAACCCTATTAGGAGTTGTGGTATAATGTATGCAAGATGAGTCCACTGTCCAAACATGAAATTTCAACTATAAGAAGAGCTCACTACTCAAACAAGTAATTCTATTATCTTCTTCTTTCCTCTGTCCTTTATTCTATCCTATCAACTAGACCAATCACTGTTAAACCTTGTAGACTAGGTGACAAACCTCAGATCCAAATACCAAACCTTGGATCACTTAGCAAAACCTTGGCAATGAAGTTTCCTTCACTTCTGCATTTCTCTGCTCAACTTCACATTTTGCACTCTCTGCTCATTTCTGAACATTCACAATTCACATTCATCCATATCATCACATACCATGATAAAGGAAAAAGTTCTCCCTTTATATTGAGTCCATAAAAAAATTCCTTGAGTTGGCTATTAGTCCTTCTCAATTAATTATTATAGGACCACATTAAGAACACATTAGACTTAGTGATAACCTTAATCTTTCACCTTGCAACTTGAATAACTTTGCATACATGCAATATTATGACAAGTGAACTTAGCGATGTCATCCTCAACATGTCTTATTCATGTTATTAAACTTGATCCTCAAGATATTAGCTCTACTAAGATATGTAACAAGTTTACCAGAACATGCCTCTATAAACTCTATCTCAGAACATGCATCACCAAAATTTAAATAACTTCTTCTAGACTTAGCCTTTTTGCTTTTGATATTAGCTGCATATACTAGATACTTAGAAGTATCTCCCATAACCTCAGGTGGTTATTATGCTCAACTAGTCGTCTATACCATCTTGATCTTTTCACTGTTCTTCTATCAAATACTAGAGAAGACTGCTATGTAGACATCAAATATGCTCTGTTGACATCAGTGACAAACTCATGAATGAATGTAGCATATCATTAGCATTCATGCTTCCAATCAATCTTCCACTAATCTCCCAATCTTCTAACAATTCCACATGTAGTGCAAATAATTTTCGCTCCTCCTCCTCAAAACCGTTGACTGTATAAACTTGAGGTCTTGATGGAGTATCTGATAGCTCTATAAGTGGAGTTGACTTGAAAGGTTCAACTAGAGGGCAAGGATAAGTAATCCTAGGGTGGTTGGATTCTCCCACTTTTCTCTTTCCCAATTTTCTATCCACTTGAGCAATCTATGCCTTCAATTGATGTATTTTATTTCCTCATTCCTCATAGGCCTTTAGAACCTCTTCAATGTAGCATTAAGTTCTAGGAACTTGTTTTTATCCTCTGTAGTAAAAAACACTCAAAAATCCACCATTTCGTTGGTCATTTGGGACACCTTTTCACTATCTACCTCTTCTTCCCTATAAAACATGAGGCTACTTGTATGTTCAACATCTAAGGTTTCTTGCATCCTAGTTTTATCCTTTTTTTGAATAGACCATATCACTAAGGCATGATGATCATTACTATATTTCAATCCCTTATGGTCCTACAAGACTTCTTCCTCAATTTTGAACTGAGTGTCTTTTTCTTTTCTCGTAGTGTCAAAAACCATGGCATTTACAATATCCCATTTAGGTCATATCAAGATTCTTGAATCCTTTAACAACTATCTTCCCCCTTTAAGGGTTACCTATGCAAACTCCTCCATGAAACTAGGTTTAACTTCTTCAATTTCAGAGTCCGTTTTGTAAGGTTTCTCTACTTTAATCATTTTACACTTGGCCTTAAAATTGTCAATATTTCTTCACAAAAATTGAGCAAATGCTCTCGCCTTGACAAAACTCTCATCATCAATAATTTTTTTAGATGCATGTGCTATTATAGGATCTATTTCCTTATGTCTGTAATCTCCCATAGTGAGAGCTAGTGTTCGCATGGGAGGTTCCTCAAGCACTCCTTATATATTTGTTGTTGTGACTACAATATCCCTCTCCCCTCCCATTTTTCTCAACTACTCTCTCAACGATACTTCATTATCTATCTAGAGTGGGGTCTGGGTAGGGGATTATTCTTCAATCTTAGAAGATGATCCCTATTCCAATTTCTATTTCTTAGGTGTAGGTGCAGAAGGTACGCTTTCAAAGCATGGTTTTTTGTATTGAAGAACAAGTTGTACATTCTTGGCCATTATATAATAGGCTTTCTTCTACAATGGGTACTACCCTAGGTTCAAAATCATCTTACTTTCCAATCTCTTCTCCACCTCAATAGCCTTATTAGGGTGTGCTTGGGTTAGAATTTCCTTCTTCTCATTAAAAGTTTGCATAAACCTAGCAAACTTATCCATCAACATATCTATTTTTGCACCCTAGTATTCTCTATCAGCAAGGGGATCATAGTCTACCTCAAAAGTATTTATAAAATCCAAAACCTTGCTATATACCTTTCATTTTTATTTCCTAACTTCATGTTCTTGTAATGAGAACTTGTTCCAAACTATATCTTTTGGAAAGTACACCATGTGTGTATGAGCTTTGGCTTTAGTTTTTTCTCTAAATAATTCATAATTTTTTTTTGGGTCTATAAAGAGAGCATGGGATTGATCCATTTAATATTTATCTAAAAACTTCTCCAAGTGCTTCCATCCCTTTTGGACAAAAAAAATTGTGCACATTAGTAACTTGGGGAAAGAAGGTACTTTTGGATTTTCCCAACAATTCTCTTTCTTCCATTGGTCCTATCTACCACTAGAGCTCAACAATTCTTGATTTCAAAGGCACTTAATAGGTAGCACATGTGGTTTTCTAGGAAAAACATAAACTCTGAATATAGTAGACACTACATATGGGATGATGTCTCCCCAATTGTGAGTTACCATCAACCATTTGGCATGATCTTTCATTCTTATTAGTTCTAATAGAGATTGAGGTATCCTAGGGTTATCCCCTACTAATAACATTCTAATCATAGAGGAAAAATACTTATCAAATATAAAAAAGCTTGCATCAATCACCTCCCATGTCATATCTACAATCCACAATTGGACAGGAGCTTTTCTCCATGTCTTTCCAAATCCAATTTAATTTATTTAGAGAAAAAGGTAACTCCCTTATACAAACATATGTACATTAACATGGAGTACCAACAGAAATGCTTATCAACTTTAGCCTTCACAATACCCATTAACCTAGTATGAATCTCTTCTACCAAGAGAGTAGTAAAATAAAACATAGAATTCATACCATATTGAAGGGTTTGAGAAATAATGAAAACAATAGAACCAAGGATGTGGTTTTGTTCATCCATGCCAAAAATCTTTCATTGAGAGAAATACAACACTTGTGCTCTAGGGTTGAAATATTTTCTCAACAATGGCTCTAGGGTATTTGGAGTAACCAAGAGTAATTGTCCTATCTTGACAAAATGTTCTTGTAGTGGTCCTTAGATTAAATATACTCTCTTTGTATCATACCTAGCCTAGAGGTCTTCCATATCTATCTTCTCATTAGCTACATGGTTAGAGTTTAATTTGAAAAATTCTCTAATCAATTCTAGTGAAACCCTAAAGAGATTATCACTGGCATGATTCTTCACTACCCTAGTTATTGGATCATATTTCTTTGAAATTACTACAAGCAGATCATCATCAGAGAAAACTCCTAGGATAATTAATTTTCCAATGTCAAATTCCCATACATTATTCATAGGATTATCAAATCTTCTTTCTGCAAACCATTTACAAAAAAGCTCTAAACCCACGATAGATACTTCAGCATCTCTCAACTAGTTTTCCTTTGTCATAAAAACCCTCATTAACCAACAACCTAGGGTTCTTTGGTATGAATTCTTTTCCTCTTGAAATTTCATTTGTGGATTGTGGCATTTTCTTTAAAAAATCATCATGCACAACTCTTTTTAGGTAATCCACTTTTCCTAAGAAATCCCTTCATGAAGGCATTTTGCACAATTATCTTACTTTGAAAATTCTTTCTAAATTTTCTAGAAATCTAGATACTTACCCAATTTTTCTGTTTATCTCTTCTGAAAGTTGTTAGCAGCAAATTGAAACTATCAAAAAACTATGCCTTTAGCTTTGAAAATCTTTACTTTGTGAGAATTTTACAACTTTAGTGTTCAATAATGGAAACTTAGAACCCTTATTGCAAAATTGATCTCGCATGAAGCAACAATGATCAAAATTAATACCCCAATAGTCATATTTTATGTTGCGCCATGCAATTTGAAATTTAACCATTGATTTTGATAAATCGGATGATTTATCTTTAAAGATCAAATGACTACACTACCCTTTTTGTGAAACTGGCCACGCGTCAACAAGGTGCTTCCCCACATTTGCTAAAGTTTGAGCAATTTCAAATTGTGAGAAAGCATCGATTGTCGATCTTCATAAGATCAATGATCATGAAAAAACCTATGGAATCACTATGTTTTCCTTTAATATTTTAGGCCCACTTACATAGTCACCCTCCAACTCATTAAACACATAGACTTCTCAAAAAATAAACATAAGACATTTGGCATGTGTCCCAACTTAGCATTACCAGGCAACTTTTGGAACTACTAACCCCATGTAGCCATGTTTTTTCAAGGTGCTTCCCCACTTTCTTTAAACATCAAAAATCTTCGTAAAGTAGGAAAGAAATCTCCATCAATCTTGAAATGATCAATAGTTCCATTAGAATTACTTTGTTTGAAACTAGTCAGCAACAACATCCAATGAAATTGAGTTAACCTGTCATGTGTTCTGACATTTTTCAACTATTCCAACACTTATCCAACCTAGCAACCCATAACAAAAATGGCTTCATCAAATACACATGTCATGCAAGTGCTTTCTTGAATTCCATAATGTTTTCACATCTTCAAATTGTGGGAAAGTGTCGGTCATCGATCCTAAGATGATCTATGGTGCAATGTTGAATTGTTTAAAATAGTCCCAGTCACCCAGTTCATCCAATAAAATGGCTCAAGTTTTCTAGCATGTCCTAATAATAGTTTGACAACCTTGGATTATTCTGATAGGTCCAAATTTTGTGGCTCATATAGAACTGACATCATCAGGGGCTACATGTCATTAAGGAGCTTCCCCACATAATTTGCTAAAACTTGAACACTTTCAAATTGTGGGAAAACACCCATTGTTGATCTTTCTTTGATCAAGAATTTGCAAAAGTAAACCATATAATGGTTAAAACACTTTCAAATAATATTAGTGAGTCAACATGAGGTTAAATCATGGTTTAAAACAAAGGTTGATGGAAAAAATATTTTTTGGAAAGTATTTTAAAAATAAACACAGAGAAAAATACAAAGAATTTCTAAAGTGAAAAGCTTCCTGCGTATTTTCAAAATAAACCAATACTCTCCTATTTTTTGAAAATGAGGGCATAAACAATAAGGGTTTCATGAAACTTAATGCTTTTATCTAGGGTTTTTAACACATACTACCTCTAAAATTGTGAATCTATTAGGTTTTCATCGTGAAATGCAACAAATTATTAAATGTGAAAAACTAGGCCAACACCCATTTCCTTGTAGGTGATGTTGGCTTGGTTTTTCACCATTTATATTTTTTTGCACCTAGTAGTGAAAAACCCTAGTGTTATGTTCTAAAATCTTGAAAATTTTTGTTAAGACCTTGGGTGAAATTTGTTGAATTCCTTAAACCCTTGTTTATTTTGCCCTAACCCTTTAAAAAATGGTCAAAATTAATATTTTAAATAATTAGACAGGATCCTTTTATCCTAATTTCTCATTTTCCAAAATTATTTTACTACATTCATGAAATAAACCTTTTAAGCATGCCCTAACCATGGTTACCTTTCTTTAAGCCTTTTTGTGAAACATCTTAAGTATGGTGTTCTGATTTGATCAACCGTTGATCTTTCCAAGATTGACAATGAGTGCATGCTCACAATGAGAATTTGCATGAATTTTATGTAATGCGGGCAAGTGCCTTTGAGATACATAGCATATAGTGACATTGGGTTATGATGGCACCACAAAGACTAAAGTTTTTCATAGCTTGTCAATAATTCATCAGACCTTTTTAGAACTTTTGTAGAATTGTTAGTGCACATTCCATGTTTCAGTAATTTATTGATGAGCGAAGTAGTGGGTTCCCTTTTGGTGTCACATCATTTAACCATTGATCTTTGGAATATCAATGATAGGCATATTACCACTTCATGGAGATGCAAGGATTTTAACTAAAGTGGGCAAGCACCTCATTAACATGTGGCATATGATGATGTCACAAACCCACTTTTGTGAGAAGTAAAAATGCAGTCTATATTGTTGACAGAGTTATCAGACATGTCGGCACAAATGCAATGCATTTATTGGTTGGTGTGGTTAACTCAACATTAAAAGGCATGATTTTATTACACTATTGATCTTGGATAGATCAACAGATAATGTTTACTCACATTACTAAGATGACTGAACTTTAAACAAAGCGAGGAAGTGCCTACATGCCATGTGGCATAGTGTGACCTATTACTAAAACAATTTCCAAGTCATGCTAGGGTTGGAAAAGTTAATGAATTGGAGCATAGTAATTGGTAAGGTATGACATGTACTTGCTAGGCTAGAGATGAGTGCACCAGTGAGGCCACATTTATAAAGTTTTATTTGCAAGTTATAAAGATTTTTTGTGATCGTTGATCTTTGGAAGATTGACGATTGACACTTCACCACATTATGAAAATGATCAAGGTTTAAGTAAAGTGGGAAAGTGCCTTCTTGACACATGGCAAGGTTTCAAATTTTAAAGTAGCTTTTCTATTTCCAAACAAGGTCATCTGATGTTGTGTTATCAATGAAGGAAATTCAAATTTGAGGTGTGACATGAAAGTTAATTGTTGGAGATATTAATGTTGTTTAGTGGCACTTTGTGCGACCTTAATGCTACAATATAACTTGAAATTCACCATTATTGAATCACAAAATTTTAAGATTATTAGAGTGCAAGTGTTTTTAAAGATAGGGCAAGAAATTCTAGAGGGTTTTTAGGGATTTGTAGAGAAATTCACTAAGAAAAATCAGCAAGAAAGAGTGGGTAAGTGATCTGAAACTTTTGAGAATTGAGCAATTGCAATTGTGCTAGATTAAATTGAGAGAATGCCTCCTCAAAAGGATTTTTTTTGGCGAAAAGGATTACCTTAAAAGATCAATTCATGATGATTTCCTTGAAAAAATACCTCCATCTATAAATGAATTGACAAAGGGTTGAGATTTCATCCCTAAAAACCCTAGGTTGTTGGTTAGTGAGGGTTTTTATGACAAGGCTAATTATTTGAGGGATGTGAAAGTTTTAGTGGGGGATTAGGGCTTTTCAACAAATGGTTTATATAGTGAAATTTGGATACTCCTATGAGCAACATTTGAGAATTTGATATAGGGAAGCTAATTGTCCCTAGGGTCTTATTTAATAGTGACCTATTAGCAAATATGGCTAAAAAATATGATCCAATAACTAGAATTGTAAAAAACCATGTAGGAGATAATCTATTTAGGGTTTCTCTGGAATTAATTAGAGACATCTTCAATCTAAACCTTAAGAATTCTATGCATGAAAAAAATGATATGGAAGAATTTCAAGCTAGGTATGATGCACAAAGAGTATACCTAAGGGGAGGACAATTGCAACAACATTTTGTCAAAATTGGCAGTTAACTGCCCTTGGTCGCACTGAATACCCCAGACCCCTTGCTGAAGAAATATTTTAATCCTAGGGTAGAGGCCTTATATTTTTCTCTATGCAAAATATTTGGAATGGATGAGAAAGATTATATTCAAGGCTCTATTATCCTTATCATAGCTCAAACTCTACATTTTGGAATGAGCTCAATTATTGACTTTGCTTCTTACTTGGCTGAGGAAATTCACAATGGAATGATCAAAATAGTACAAGGTAAGGTTAATAGGGAGTTTTTCTGGTACTCTTTGTTGATGTACATATGTTTATATAAGGGAATTACTTTCTTCTCTAAAGAGATGAAGTTAGAACTAGAGAGAGATGGAAAGAAACTTCTAATTTAGTTGTGGAGCGCTGACATGGCATGGGAGGTCATAAATGCTAGCGTTATTAGATTTGACAGATATTTTGTATCAAGGCTTCGATTGTTGCTAAGAGGGGACAACCCTAGGATACCCAAACCTTTATTAGAATTGATAAGCCCTAAGGATCATGCCAAGGGGTTGTTGGTTAGTCATAATTGGGGGGATATTATCCCATATCCTGTTTCCACTATTTTTAGAATTCATGGTTTCTTGGGAAAACCCCATGTGCTACCCTACCAAGTGCCTTTAAAGGTAGGAATTGTAAAATTATTATGGCATATTAGTACAATTGATGAAAGGGATTTATTATGGAAATCCAAAGGAACATTCTTTGCAATGGTTATTATTGTGCATGATTTTGTGTTTGTTAAGAAGGGATGGAGAAATTTGGGAAATTTTCTAGGAAAATATCAAATGGCCCAATCCCATGCCTGTTATATTGATTTAGAGGGATTCTATGACCTCCTAAGGGAAAGAAGTAAGGTTAAGGCTTACACATAGACTATATACTTCCTTGAAGATATAATCTAAAATATGTTTTTATTACAAGAATAGGAGGTCAGGAAAGAAAAATGGATTGTCTATAGCAAGGTTTGGATTTCATAAATGCCTTTGAGCCCAAGTATGGCCCTTTGAAAGACAAGAAATATTGGGGGGCCAAAATGGACATGTTAATGAATAATTTTGCTAGAATAATGCTAACCTTGAATGAGAAGAAAGAGATTTTGGAAAAGGCACATCCAGATAGAGTGGCTGAGGTGGAGAGGAGAATAAATAGTAGAATGGTTGTGACTCTAGGTGTAATGGGCACCCCTGGATGTCCCAAAAAACTAAACCAAATTGCTGAAAGGAATTATGTCAAACAGTTTGCATTCAACTTCTTAAAACCCCTTATAACTCCGGAAATCAAACGTTTATTTGTTTGTTGTGTTTCATGCATGGAATTGGTATCATACAACATAAACAAGAAAGGAACTACAATAATATGCAAAATGGAAATGAACTGCTGCTAATAAAATGTTATTTTCAGAATTCATAAAACCAAATACATGGCAGATTTATCAACTCACTAATTACTTCAGCAATATTGTCATAATACTCCAGCCCATGCTTACGAACTTGCTGCTGAAATACTTTGTCCTTCAATCAGTCCACTACTTTCGTAATACCATTCCCTCAAAGCGGCATAAGCGTCGGACAAGTAGTGAAGAAGATATGAGCAAAATACCAAATCTGCATGTAGCCGGAAATGCAACTAAACTGCCTGATAATGAAGCCAAAAACAAAGAATTCCAAAGGCCAAACCTCAAGGGAATGACGTCTAGAATGTTACAAGAGAGGATAGATGTCCTCAAATGCCAAGAACTGAGCTGCAACTCACATACCAATTTCTTCTCATATTCAACCTGCCTAATGAAGCCACAGATGCTTCCTTTTATTCTATTCCCACGGGTCCGCTCAACTCATATGGGCAATGTGGGATAAAAGATGTGTAATATAAAACATATATTAAAATACCCCTTATGTCTCCCTTGGGTACACATCACCATAAAATAAATATTAAAGTAACACTTTAATATTTTACAATTAAATTAGACGTTACTTTAATAAAACTTCAGGCATTAAAATGTATTAGCAATCAAACTTCGAATAATGCGAGTGATAGCTCATCAGAAAGCTCTCACCGAGGAGTATCGAATCCAATCACCAAAATTGACCTGCACTGTGTCCTGCCGACTTACCAAAAATAGTAAGTATGCCTGAAACTGAGTAAATCAACTTCGTTTTGGCCCAAACTGGAAATGACTAGGCCAAAACACTCCAAGATCCCATTAAACCCTTCGTTAGCCCTCGGGACCATGTAGAACAAGGCTAACGCACACACACTTGGTCAAATGCTAAAATGGGGACATTACAGTCCGCCCCCCTTGAAATTGCTTGTCCTCAAGCAATCTCAGTCCAGCCTGCTGAATAACTTGCTCACTCTCCCATGTAGAATCTTCCTCCGGCAGGTCTTTCCATCTGACCAAATACTCCTTCACTATCCTGCTTCTAAGCTTCCTCTCTCTGGTATCCAAAATAGCCTCAGGTACTAACACAAGCTTCCCCTCCTCATCTAAAGGGGGTAAATCTGTAGAAGGCACTACACTCTGACCAATGGCTTTCTTAAGCCTAGACACATGAAACACATTGTGCACTCGATTGCCTTCTGGAAGCTCAAGCTCATAGGCAACTTTGCCCACTTTGCGAATCACCTTGTATGGACCATAAAATCTAGGTTTCAACTTTTTAGCTTCGCTCTTCTTGAGCGATGACTGTCTATATGGTTGTAGCCTCAAGTAAACCATATCCCCTACCTCGAAGCTGCGCTCTATTCGGTGCTGATCAGCATACAATTTTTGTTGATTCTGGGCCTGTTGTATATTCTCTTTGAACACTTTCAGGATGTCCTGACTATCCTGCAATAAGTTTTTGGCTTTGGGCACTCTACTGTCCCCCAAAACTAAATCCATGAAGCTAGGTGCTTCATAACCATAGAGTGCCATGAAAGGAGTCATCTTGATGGACATATGATAAGTGGTGTTATAACAATACTCTCCCATATGCAACCATCTGATCCAAGCCTTTTGTTGTGTAGTTACATAGTTCCTCAAATATCCTTCCGCCCATTTATTCACAATCTCTGTTTGCCCATCTGTTTGCGGATGATAACTAGTGCTAGGTGTAAGATCTGTACCACACAACCTAAACAACTCTTGCCAAAAAACACTCATAAACTTACTATCCCGGTCGCTGACAATGAATCTGGGCAACCCATGTAACCTGAATATCTCTTTAAAGAAAAGCTCTGCCACCTGTGCTGCTGTGTAAGTGGACGGAATAGCAATGAAGTGAGCAAACTTTGTCAAGCGGTCCACCACCACATAGATGCAATCCCTTCCCTGTACTCGTGGTAAACCAGTGATGAAGTCCATCGAAATACTTTCCCATTTCCTATCAGGAATGGGCAAGGGCTGTAATAAACCTGCAGGAAATGTGTGTTCTCCCTTATTCTGTTGACAAACCACACACTCCCTGACATACCTCTGAACATCATCCTTGAGCCCTTTCCATGAAAACCGCTCTCAGATCTGCCTGTAGGTCTTGAAGACCCCCGGATGTCCAGCTGTGGGTGCATCATGAAATGCCTTCAGTATCGCCTCTCTCAAATGTGATGATGGAATCAAATAAACCCTGTCCTGAACTCTGATCAATCCATCTATCACCTCATAGCGATCATCCTGTATGGTACCTTAAATCAATCCAGAAGCCCAAGCATCTCCGACATACTCTGCTATAATCCGATCTCTCCAATCTCCTGAAATCTCTGCCAGAGCACATAAGTGAGGTCCCCGAGATAAGGCATCAGCCACCACATTTTTCTTACCTTTGACAAACTCTATGTCAAAGTCATAAGCCTGTAATTTAGTCACCCATTTTTGTTGCCGGTCATTAAGATCACGCTGGCTCATGAAGTATTTAATACTGTTGTGATCAGTCTTGATTACAAAACGTCCACCTACCAAATATGATCGAAATTTGCCAATGCATGCATTATGGCCAACATCTCCCGGTCATAGACAGAATAACTTTTCTCAACTCCTCGGAGCTTCCTACTCTCGAATGCAATGGGATGCTTCTCCTGCATCAATACTGCTCCAATCCCATCACCAGATGCATCACAATGAAGCTCAAAAGGCTTCGTGAAATCCGGTAGAGCTAGAACTGGACATGAAGACATTACCTGCTTGAAATGCTCAAAACACCTCTGTGCTGCCCCTGTCCACACGAAGGCTCCTTTCCTAGTAAGATCTGTCAAGGGTGTAGCAATCTGTGAGAATCCCTTAACAAACCTCCTATAAAAACCACATAAACCAAAGAATCCCTTAAGCTGTGTAAGGTTTGTGGGAGTAGGCCATTCTACAATAGCTCTAATCTTTTCGAGATCAACCCGAACGCCATCTGCACTAATGATATGCCCCAGGTAAAGGAGCTCAGTAATGCCAAACTCACATTTAGATTCCTTGGCATACAATGACTCTCTCTCCAGAATAGATAACACCTCCTCTAGATGATGTAAGTGCTCCTCCCAGGTCTTACTGAAGACCAAGATGTCATCAAAGAAGATCAAGACAAATCTCCTCAGCTGCTTCCTGAATACCTGGTTCATACAACTTTGAAATGTAGCAGGTGCATTGGTTAGACCAAATGGCATAACCATGAACTCAAAGTGGCCATAGTGACATCGGAAGGCTGTTTTCTCAATGTCCTTTGCTCTCATCCTGATCTGATGGTATTCGGATCGCAAATCAATTTTGGTGAAGTAGCATGCCCCATGCAACTCATCAATCAGCTCATCAATCCTAGGAATGGGATACCTGTTTTTAATTGTTTTCTTATTCAGTGCCCTGTAATTGATGCACATGCGCATCATCCCATCCTTCTTCTTTACCAATACTACTACTGAAGCAAAAGGGCTCTTACTGGGCCTGATATGCCCCATCTCCAACAAATCCTTAATCGCCTTCTCTATCTCATCCTTGTGTTTCTTAGGATGACGATAGGGAGTAATCATAACTGGTTTGGCTCCCTCCTCGAGCTCAATAACATGTTCCATCCCTCTGTCAGGAGGAACCCCATGAGGAATATCGCTAAATACTTTAGCGTTTCTATCGAGTATCTTCTGGACATCTAGTGGATGACTCTTTTCTTGTGGCTCTGGTGAAGTTGGCATAATGTGGCATTCTGCCGCCCACTCTATGTCATCATGACAAAAAAGTCTCTGCATTCTCCTCAAGGACACTATTCTGCAACCTCCATCTGAAAGCCCTCTAAGTACCACAGTTCTCCCCTCATGCTAGAATCTCATCTCCAATTTCGCTAGATTGAGTGTGAACTCAACTAGTGAAGCCATCCATGTCATGCCGAGGATGACATCATAATCTCCCATGTCCACAACATAGAACTCATCCTCCAACTCGTAGCCATCTCCAAACCTGATGCGAAGATTAGATATCTTCCGAGTGCATAATAACTTATCACCATTAGCCACCATGACTCTAAACCCATCATGCTCCTCTATCTGTAACCCTCTCCTGGCTACCAACTGTGCATCTATGAAGTTATGTGTAGCCCCAGTGTCAATAAGAGATATCACTTTCTGCCCCTGGATAGTACCCCTGACCTTAAATGTGATTGCCTTTTGGGCCCCTGTCAAGCGTGCCAACGATCTATCATCCTTAGGAATGTTGCTCTCCTCTATAGTGTTACCCTCATCTGAATTGGAGTGCTGATCCTCCCCTTCTGACTCTGACTCTTCTGCTGAAAAATACTCCATTTGATTTGCCTTAGCCTTGAGAGAACATTTATGAGATAAGTCCCAAGGCTCTCTACAATGGAAGCATAGCTTCTTCTTTTGAAGTTCATTCAAGGTTTCATTGTCTAGTCCTTTTGATCCTTCTTTGGGTTTGCTATACTCTTTCTGAAATGATTTTTTGTCTTTGTCCTTGCGGTAGGAAGAGTCTGTTGAATGGTTTTTTCCTTTGTATACCGAAGGGGCTAAATCTCGTGCCTTTTTAGTTGCTTCAACTAACGTGAGTGGATCATGTCCCTTCACCCAACCTCGTAATGGATCAGCAAGAGCATCACAAAATAACACCACCAATCTCCTAGGAGAGATATCAGTAACAAGTACAGACAAGCGCTGAAACTCGGCAATGTAAGCATCCACAGAACTTGACTGTTTTAACTTTGCTAGCTCCTTGAAATGTAACTCGGGATCCTTAGTGTCAAATCTCCCAATCAATGTTTCAGTGAATTCCTCATAGGATGTAATCTGATTATGCCCCAAAGTCACCATGCCATGATGCCACCATTCATGTGCAATGCCATCCAAGTGCATAGCCGCATACTTGATAGCCTCCTCCTTAGGCATAGGATTTAGCTGCAAGTATGTATCTACCTTCTGCACCCAAGCTCGTGCAGTCATCTTCCCTGAAGCATCATAATAAGGTAAAGAAAGTTTTCCAACTTTCTTCCTCAGCTCAAAGTTTTGATTCCTCCCTCCTGCTTTAGGCATGTGTCTCATCCTCAAGTCCATATAATCTCTAAGAGAAATATCCGCCTGAAACTCTGGTCCACTAGCCTCCCAGTCCCTCCTGAACTGATCTTGTAACTCGGCAATCTGCGGTTCATTTACTGGATGAACCGGATCTCTGGGTGGAAAAGTGGGTAGAAGAGGTCTTGAGCTCGCAGTCCGTGCTGGGCGTGCAACGTGTCTAAAGTTATCAGCCTCATTCCCATTATTGCCGTGTCCATTATTACCATTAATGTTATTCTCAGGACCATTGTTGTTGCCTTGGCCTTCATGGTTATTGTTTCCCTCGTTGTTATTGTTACTGTTGTTGGCATCACCTGGATTAATATTGACACCCATCTGTCTAGCCATGAGCTGCAACATCATGTCCATTCACCTATTCTGCTCCTGCTGCATACGCTGCCCCTACTCTAATGTATCCAGTAACTATCAGAACAGTACCTCCTCCTGATCTGGACCAGCATTTTTGCCTCCGCCTAATCCTGTATTCCTGTCATCTCGATCACCCATATTATTGTCCTGATCACAGAATATCTCCTCTGTGTCTGTATGGTTGAATTCAATGTCCCCCTGCACGGATGTACTAGACTGTTTGCTTTGCAAGTCTGAAATCCTATTTTGTCTTGCTCTGGTATCGCGAAAATTATAAGACCCCTGTCGCATGCTCAAACATAAATGCTTAGCCTATGTTTTTTACTTACTTTTTCCCTCTATCCGGCTGTTCCAAATTCCCTATAAGACCTCCACAGGATGGCAGGACTTATAGCTCTGATACCACTGTAATGGGCACCCCTGGATGTCCCAAAAAACTAAACCAAATTGCTGAAAGGAATTATGTCAAACAGTTTGCATTCAACTTCTTAAAACCCCTTATAACTCCAAAAATCAAACGTTTATTTGTTTGTTGTGTTTCATGCATGGAATTGGTATCATACAACATAAACAAGAAAGGAACTACAATAATATGCAAAGTGGAAATGAACTGCTGCTAATAAAATGTTATTTTCAAAATTCATAAAACCAAATACATGGCAGATTTATCAACTCACTAATTACTTCAGCAATATTGTCATAATACTCCAGCCCATGCTTACAAACTTGCTGCTGCAATACTTTGTCCTTCAATCAGTCCACTACTTTCGTAATACCATTACCTCAAAGCGGCATAAGCATCGGACAAGTAGTGGTGAAGATATGAGCAAAATACCAAATCTGCCTGTAGCCAGAAATGCAACTAAACTGCTTGATAATGAAGCCAAAAACAAAGAATTCCAAAGGCCAAACCTCAAGGGAATGACGTCTAGAATGTTACAAGAGAGGGTAGACGTCCTCAAATGCCAAGAACTGAGCTGCAACTCACATACCAATTTCTTCTCATATTCAACCTGCCTAATGAAGCCACAGATGCTTCCTTTTATTCTATTCCCACGGGTCCACTCAACTCATATGGGCAATGTGGGATAAAAGATGTGTAATATAAAACATATATTAAAATACCCCTTATGTCTCCCTTGGGTACACATCACCATAAAATAAATATTAAAGTAACACTTTAATATTTTACAATTAAATTAGATGTTACTTTAATAAAACTTCAGGCATTAAAATGTATTAGCAATCGAACTCCGAATAATGCGAGTGATAGCTCATCGGAAAGCTCTCACCGAGGAGTATCGAATCCAATCACCAAAATTGACCTGCACTGTGTCTTGCCGACTTACTAAAAATAGTAAGTATGCCTGAAACTGAGTAAATCAACTTCGTTTTGGCCCAAACTGGAAATGACTAGGCCAAAACACTCCAAGATCCCATTAAACCCTTCGTTAGCCCTCGGGACCATGTAGAACAAGGCTAACGCACACACACTTGGTCAACTGCTAAAATGGGGACATTACACTAGGCTAGTATACATTACAGAGGAGGGTTGGATATGTTGTAGCTAAAAATGTATAGTACATTTCCCCTTACAAAAGGCCAAGATCAGAGAGTCCATATAACATAAGTGCTCGAAGAAAGAAAAGTTGGAACAAGGGTCATCTTCTCAAGTAGGAGAATACTCACCTTCCTAGACTCCACTCAGAATAGATGATGAGGCATCTTTGAGAGAAAAGATAAGAAAAATTAGAGGGGAGAGGGACATAGTTGTTACAACTACTGATATTGAAGGATGAGTGTCTGAAGAGCCTCCTATGGCATCCTTTGACCTTACTATTACTAACTACAGAGGTAGGGAGATTGACACTATAATTGCACAAGCATCTCAAAAGTTTATTGATGATGAAAATTTTGTAAAGTCTAGACCTTTTGCACAATTTATATAGAGGAGAAACATTGACAATTTTGAGGCTAAATGCAAAACAATAAAAGTAGAGCAACCAAATAAGTTGGACTCTAAGGTTAAGGAGGAGGTTAAAGCCAAATTTTTGGAGGAATTTTCCTAATTAACTCTTGAGGCTAGAAGAGAGTTCGTAAAAGAGTCAGGAGTTTTGGTTTTACCTGAATAGGACATAGCTAATGTTATGATTTTTTATTCTATTAGAAAGGAAAAAGACGTGCAGTATAAGACTGAAGAAGAAATCTTGCAAGCCCATAGAGGAGTGAAGTATAGCAATGACCACTAGGCTTTGGTAATTTGGTCTATTGAAAAGAGTGATAAGACTAGAATACAAGAGATTTCAAATGTAGAGCATACTGGTACTCTGATAGTATATAGGGAAAATGAAGTGGATAGTGAGGAGATAAATAAAATGACCCAAGAGATAGTGGATTTTGGAATAGTGGTTGTTGGTAAAGAAAAATGTAGATTCCTAGAACTCAATGCCAAGTATGAATAAATATTAAAGGCATATGAGGAAAGAGGAAATAGGATACAACTACTAGAGAATCAAGTATCCCAAATGGATAAGCAGCTAGGAAAGAGGAAAGTAGGAGAATATAGTAGGCCTAGAATTGTCTAGCCTTTCCCCTCTATTGAGCCATTCAAGTCTACTCCAATTGTAGAATTGCTTGATACTCCACAAAGGCTAGAGTTTTATATTGTAGAGGAATTTGAAGAAGAAAAGACTAAGCTATGGGAATTGTAGGTTGAGTTGAATAATTAATATGAGGAAAAACTCAGGAAAATAAATTTATACTTAGTGGATAAGATTGACTAGCCAACATTCTATGACCAATTGGTAGGGATCATAGATATGTGGAATGAGATAAGAAGAGATGAAGACACTGTAAAGCCCATTGTGAAAAATTGGAATGAAAGAGATAAAGATATCACTCTTATGTGTATCTTAGTCATAAATTTATCTTGTGAAAAAAATAGAGAAAACTTCTGATATAACCAACAATCTCATGAAATTTGATGATAAAAGGGTTGTTATTCAAAAGAGAATAATAAATTTCTTTTCTAAATATATGGGAGAGAAATTTTATCTTTTTCGTCATGCACTCAAAAAGATTGATAAGATAAAAAGAAAGGAAGAGTGGGGGAAGAAATAGATGATTTATTGTGCCATAGAATGAATGAAGTCATCAATGTGAAAGGACATCTTTTATGGGCAATGAAAAATGAAAAATTTGTTAAAGTGCAACTATTTTACAATTCCATCAGAAAAGAATTTGTTGAAATAGAAAATATAGGAGGTTTTGTGATAAAAAAGAAACATGAAATCTTAAATTTTTGATTGGCCTAATGGTATAGTTTTCAACAAATGGAGGGAAGATTTGGCATCTTCAAAACAAATGGAAATAGAAGAAGAGGTTGTTGGTCAAGATGAGAACCAAATACATGATACATCAATAAATGGAGAAGAAGACAAAGAGGAACAACTAGCTGAAGTGGAAGCACAGTGGTCCCAATTGATGATGTGGCAAAAGAGGATTCAAACATAACTGTGGTCTTAACAGTACATGATGATAGAAGTGGAAAATCTCAAGTTGAGGTAAAGCTACATAAATCAAAGTGAGACATGTCATTAGAAAATCTAATGGCCTCATACTCGAAGGAGTCAAAATAATAAAAGAGCCAATCATGGAATGTGTAGCATTTGAAAGTGTAATAGAAAAGACCCACCAAAAGGAATATTATGATGTAAAGTTTTTCTAGTTCACAAAATTTTTTCTTTTATGACAATAACAACTATAAATATCTTTTGTCTAAAGGACACCTATCAGTTCTCTATGCCTAAATCTTGTTGCATCTCACCCTATATAAGTGAGATCCCAAGGCTAGAGAAAGGGTCTGATTGATTCCATAATTTTAGTTTTTAAGTTGTTCGATCCAGTTTATTGATGTAAACTTTGTGATGTATTTTCCTTGCCAATATTTAAAGAATACATTGATGTTACATGACATTAGTGTCTTTTTTTGAGTCATTTTGAGTTGTTTCAATTGTACACAATTTTCAAAGGAAATTAATACAAAGATGAATTGTCCCCATATCTGTTCTTACTGAATCTTGTTTCCATTTTTTTACCTGGTCATTTTGAAGTTGTATGAGTAAAGCTTGTTCAACTAAATGCAATTAAATAAAATTGTATGTCAATTCACTATTTCCTTTAATTCAATGAATTAAGTAAATTCTTTAGTGAAGTTGATAAGGTTTCCATGGTAATAGGAAGGATGTTTGTAAGAATGATTTTCAGCAAGAATTTCGGATAATATTGATTATAATGTAGTTAATTAGATCTAGAAATTGAATGGACTATGAATCCCAATGGATGAGGCACTAATCTATTAATTTAGTCTGTAGATGGAGAGATCATGAACAAAAATCAAGCTTAAAATCAAAATAAAATTTTCTTTACTATTTAAAGAATGTCAAAGCTGGTCATCACTTATTTGTATTTTATTTTTGAGTCTTAGTTGGATGCTATTGCCCAAAAGTATTTGTAAATCTAAGAAGAATTATGAGAAAATATACTATAAGGGATGTGTATTGTTGCAAAGTGTCATGGAATGAGTCAAGTATGTATGTAGTATCAAAATTGAAAATCTTCCATCCCTTAGGTATATTCACCTTGGTTTTGTAGAGCCTAAAGAGCAAAAAACCTTGTATGATTTTGTTGAAGTTAGGTCTAGATTTGAAGAAAAATTAACTATTTAGGGGAAGTAGCTAATCCTTAGGTTATTCTAATCTTTACTATCTTGGTATTAGGTATTTTTTTTTAATGGTTGAAAAACACCAATAGGTGATATGGAGATGATGTTTACCTAGTGATACCATATTTGTCACAAAACTATATAAAATCATCTAATCTGAAGCACATGGCATTATCAGTTACAATTTTCTCAAGATATCCAAATATGGTGATTATATTATTTGGAAAAAAAATATTCACAACTTTCCTAGTAGGAATGACTTCTACCCATTTTGTGAAATACTCAGTTGCTTCAAGAATCTAGGAATAGCCAGTGCTAGACTTGTTTTCTATCTCTAATATGAAGTGCATTCCCCACTATTGGAAAGGTGCTTGAACTTCTACTAGCTTTAAAGGGATATTTCAATAAAATTTTAGTCTACTGGCAAATCTCTTACAATGATCACATTTTTTGACTAAAACATGAGCATCCTTGAATAAGCTAGGCCACCAAAAGCTATCTATCATCACGTTATGAGTTGTTTTCTTGGCCATATAATGACCTCCACATACTCATGAATGCATCTAAATAATTATTTTTACTAATTCTTCATGATCAATACATTTCAACATTACTCCTTCAAAGTTTCTCCACCAAAGCCCCTTATCAATGATAATATACTTAATTTCCTACAACTTCATAGATCTCCCTTCATTATTAGTCAAATTGGGTGGAGCTTCCATATGTTGTGAATAATAAATGACATTTTTATAACACTCACAGTCATCCATATCAGATGCATATGGCATGTGGTCTTTGTCAAAAATATTTATTTAATTGACATCCAAGTTAGACAGAGCCATCAACTTTGCTAACCCCTGGCCTCATACCAAGTTTTTTATTTGGATCTCAATGTTCAATTCTTGGATTCTATTTATCCATCTACACCTCCTACTAGACACCTCTTGTTGGGAAAATATGTCCCTTACAACAACACTAGGGATGAAATCTACAACAATAGTGCCTAGCAAGTAACACCTAAAAGCCTTCACTACTTTTACTAGAGCATATGCTTGTTTCTCATTTATATCATTTTAAAGTTCTATAGGTTTGAGTGACTTCATAAAAAATGCAATTTCTTGTTCAAAACCTTTTTTTTCTTCCAAAGAAAGATTGTTGCAATGGTGTGAAAGGAAGAAAAGGAGAAGATGTGCATTGGTTTTGTATAATCAAGTGTTCTAAGTATTGGGGCATTATTTATTGCATTTTTTATTTCTTAGAAAGCAATGGATGGTTCACCTTCCCATTTGATCACTACCCATTTCTTAAGCATCTTGTCTATGGGTATGCTAATCTCTACAAAATTAATTACAAATATCCTTAATAAATTTTCCTGGCCAAAGAATGATTGAATACCCTTGAAATTTTTTGGCTTGAGAACCTTGTCTATTTTCATAACCATCTTTGGATCAATCTTCACTCCATCCTTAGATACTATGTACCCCAGCAATTTTCCCTCTATGAATCCAAATGCACACTTTCTTGGATTAATGGAAATGCCATATTCCAAAGCATTGAGAAAGATTTTCTCCAAATGTCTACAATGATCTTCTTCTTTCTTTGAGTAGGTTCTCTGATAACCTTGGTAAACAACCATGAATTTTTCTATATATTCTACAAGGGTAACACCCATGGCTCTTTGAAAAGTGGCCCTACATTATTTAGACCAAAGGGCATTCTAACATACACATATGTTCACCATGGAGTTGTAAAAGTAGTTTTCAACAGTACCTTCTCATCAACTAGCACTTGGTTGTAACCAAAGAATCCATCCATCATAGACATCAACTTAGAGCCAGTGACCTACTGCAACATAGCTTCCATACTAGGTAAACCATAATTATCTTTTAAAAAGGCAATATTAAGATTTATAATGTAGTCTACACATAGTATAATATTTCCATTCATCTTCCTAATTGGTACTAAGTTGGATACCCAAAAATAATATCTTATAGTTTTAACAATAAACGCCATCCCTAAGCTTCATTAACTCCTCTTGCATTTTTGGAGCTAGTCTAGTATTTATAGGTGATATAGGGAGAATGAAATAACTTGGGCCAAAGGCACACCCAGCTATCCAAACCACCATGCAAGAGTTAACATAGCAGAAATCTAACACAAAGAACAGAAAACAAAGGAGGAAGAAGAGAAAACACTTTCACTAATTCAACAAGTAATAAACATACATGCCTACCTATAAGGCCTTCTAGGTTATGACCATGTAATAATTTTATTTACAATCCACGATGATCTTACTTCACATTCTACTCCTTACTCTTCTAATTTTTGTCCTAAAACTTAATCCTAGACCTCCTTAAATACTTGTGTGGCCATAGATTAGCCTATCACAACAAATATTAACTACCTATACCAAAATTAAATGTGAGAAAAGTTGGCCCAAACTAGAACTAGACACAAAATACTTGGCAAATGAAGGCTTCACAAAATATTAGCACTCAACATCCACAGGATTACTTAGAAACCACACGAGCTTGGCATCCAAAGACAACTCAACAACCATAGAGAACTCAACAACCATGAAGAACTCAACAACCAAAGGATCACTTAGCAAACAAAGGATCACTCGACAACCAAAGGAATCACTTGGCATCCAAAGGAATCACTTGGTAGCAACTAAGAACTCAGCAACACTAAATGCTCAACAATGCAAGACATTGCAACTCGACAAAAAGAGAAAAACTAAAAATAGGTAGGATAACAGTGCAACCCAAGATGCTCCTACATCAAACAACTAGGGTTGGAAGAAATGATTCTCATGAATCATTGAGATATTACAACCTGAGCTGAATCTAACTCAGATTGAGAAATCCATGAATCATCTTCAATAGGTTTGTTCTTCCACTTCGCTAAATATTCATAGTAATCTTTTCCTTTTGTGCTCTTACCAACTCTTTGATCCAATATCTGTTCAACTTCTTCAATTTTCTTTTTAGGATAATCTTTTGATACAACAACTTCATCATTTGACTCATGATACTTATATAAATCAGCAATATTGGATATATCTCCATGTCATGATGTAACTTAACTTCCTAAGCATTTCCACTATCAAAATTCTTCAAGATCTTACAAGGTCCAAACTTCTTCATCTTTAGCTTACTATATATTCCATCAAGAAATATTCCTTTCTTCAAATGAAGCATCACCTCATCACCACCTTGAAAATCATGATGTCTTCTAGACTTATCAACATTCTCTTTATACTTCTGATTACTTTGTTCCAACCTCAACTTTACTTCCTTATGCAAAGTTTTTGTAATATTAGAAAATCCTTCCCCTACAACACTTCTCTTCTCTTTACTAGCAACATTCCTCAATTTTGACACTCCTCTAGGCTGTATTCTAGTAACAATCTCAAAAGGTGTTTTTCCTATACTCCTATTCATAGAATTATTATATGCAAATTCAGCTTGCGCCAATACTATCTCCCAATTACTTGGCTTATTTCCTAGTAAATCACTTAGCAAATTACCCAAGCTTCTATTCACAATCTCTGTCTATCCATCTATTCGTGGATAGAATGTAGAACTAAACTTCAACCAATATCCATCTTCTTCCACAAAGTCTTCCAAAAATAACCAAAAAACTTACTGTCTTTGTCAAAAATAATACTTCTTGGTAATCCATGTAATCTCACAATCTCTTTAAAGAAAAGGTCAACAACATGCTCAACATGTGATGTCTTCTTACATGGTTTGAAATGAGACATATTAGAAAATTTATCCACCACAACAAATATATAATCATACCCCTTCATTATTTTAGGAAATCCAAGAACAAAATTTATACTGATGTCATGCCAAGGTTTCTTAGGGACAATAATAGGTATATAAAAACTAGTATTTTGACTTACTCCTTTTGCAACTTGACAAACTCCACAACTCTTCACAGATTTTTGAATGTCCTTATACATTTGTGGCCAATAATACTTATCCTTTAGTGAACTCAATGTCTTATCAATTCCAAAATGTCTAGCAATCCACCACTATGCTTTTCCTTGATCAAATTCAACCTCATAGAACTTCTAGGAATACACAACTAAATAACTTTGAAAAACATACCTTCTTGAATGAAATATTCATCATAATTACTTATGTGATCTGTTAAATTTGGTGCTCTACACTCTCTCAAAGCCTCAAAAAAATTAGGGTCAATATCATACAACTCTTTCATTTCATCAAAACTAAGAACTTCAACCTTCATCTCAGTCAATAAAGAACATCTTCTACTTAATGTGTTATCAACTCTGTTAGTAACTCCACTCTTATGCTTAATGACAAATGTAAAACTCTACAAGTACTCAACCCACTTCACATGTCTCTGATTCAATTTATGTTGACTTTGCAAGTACTATAAAGCTTTATGGTCAGTATACAATACAAACTCCTTAGGAATCAAATAATGTCTCCACTTCTTCAAGGCTTGAATAATAACATAAAACTCTTGATCATACACAGAATACTTCCATTTAGCATCATTCAACTTTTCACTAAAGAAAGCAATAGGTTTATCTTCTTGACTCAATACAACTCCTATTGTACTACCATTAGCATCGCATTCAACTTGAAAAACCTTATTGAAATTAGGCAAAGCCAATATAGGTAACTTAGCAACCATTTCTTTCAAAGTCTCAAAACTCTTATCAGCTCCATGTGTCCACTTAAATTCCTTTTGATCTCCTCTCATTTTCTCAGTCATAGCATAACAAATAGAATTGAAATTCCTTTTTTTTTTTTTTTGTAAAAACTAGCCAAACCATGAAATGATCTTACCTCATCCACATTCTTAGGTGTAGGCCATTCCAAAATTTATTTTACCTTCTTAGGATCCAACTTCAAACCATTTTCTAAAATTAAAAATCTCAAATATACAATCTCTTCTTGCATAAAAGAACACTTTTTCAAATTAATCAACAACTTCTCCTCTTTCAACCTCTACACTACTTGTTTAACATGCTCAAGATGTTCTTCCTTGGTCTAACTGAATATTAGGATATCATCCAAATAAACAATCACAAACTTACCCAAGAATATTTTCACAACTTCATTCATCAACCTCATGAAAGTATTAGGTGCATTAGTCAAACTGAAAGGCATAACCAACCATTCATACAAGCCATCTTTTGTCTTGAAAGAATTTTTCCACTCATCACCTTCTCTGATTCTAATATGATGAGAGCCACTCTTCAAATCAATCTTGGTAAAATACTTTTTTTCCACTCAAATAATCCATTATGTCATCCATCCTTGGCATAAGAAACCTATATTTTATTGTGATCTTGTTAATAGCTCTAGAATTAGTACACATTCTCCATTCTCCATTATTTTTAGGTGCTAATACAATAGGTATAGCACATGGACTCAAGCTTTCTCTAATTAGACTTTTCTCCAACAACTCATGCACTTGTCTATTAAGTTCTTCATTCTCTATAGGTGTCAATCTATATGGTGCTTTGTTTAGAAAACTAGCTTCAAGAATGAAATCCATACAATGACTTATACTACTTACTAGTAGTAAACCATTAGGAATATCCTCTGCAATAATCTCTTTATACCTATTCAACAATTCTACAATTTCTTCTAGTACTCGGCTTCTACCAGTTTCTACTATCACTCAGTCTTTACCATCTTCTACTGTCACTTAGTCATTACTATCAAAACTTAGTCCTCTAGGAATTATATAAAAGAAAACTTGGTTCCTTTTCATTTCTTTTTCAAAATGTTTCCCATTAACCATGCAAATTTTCACAGTAGTACAATTAATGTCATCTAGACTTTTAATCAAAGGCAACAATAGTTGTTTCTTCCCATTCACCCAAAGAGTATATTGATTCAACCTTCCATTATGTATAACATATCTATCATATTGCCAAGGTCTACCCAAAAAAATATGACAACAAACCATAGGCATAATATCACATTGAACTTCATCAATGTAATGTCCAATCTTGAACTTCACAATACATTGTTCACTTACCAATATCTTATGCTCATCTTTGATCCATGAAACATGACAAGGTTTAGGATGCTTCAGCCTTTGCAATTGCAACTTTGTAACCAACTCTTCTAATACCAAATTTTTATAACTTCAACTATCAATGATTACCTTGCAACATTTTCCAACCATCTTACATCTGGTTTTGAAAAGACTTCTCCTTAAGACAAGTTCCTCATCACTTTCCTTATTACATAGGGTTCTTCTCACCATTAGATTTTTATCAGCCTCAGGTCCAATTGGTGAATTCTCATCATCTCCTTGAATCACAAAATTTTTGTTACCTTGTCTATTTTTAGAAGATCTACATTCAAAAGATTTGTGTCCCTCTTTACCACATCAAAAACAATTCCCATGAAAACCACCTCTAGAATAAGAATTACCTCTTCCTTATTAAGAACTAGTACCTCCTCAGTAGGGATCACCACCTTTCCACTTAGTCTTGCCTTTTTCATCATTCTTGCATTCAGATTTGCCCTTATCTTATACAAAATTTTCAGATCTAATACCTTCTCCATAAGATCTACATCTGCCTCTCTAGAATCTACCACCTCTTCCTCTTTGTCTTTGTTCATGCTTCTTTGTCAAGATCTCCTCAACTCTAAAGGCATATTGGTATGCTTCTTCCACACTTTCCAACTTCACAAAAATTATTTCATCTTGAATTCCACATCTCAATCCATTTATATATTTTTCACTTTTCTCAACATCATCATCCACATGTCTAGATCTCATGTCCAATCTATAGAATTCCTCAATAAAATTTTTCATAGTCATGTCTCTTTGTCTCAAATTCTTCATTTTTCTCAACAAGCTAACTTAGTAATCAATAGGAAGGAATTTTTTCTTTACTTTATTTACCATCTTCACATAAGTTCTGATCTTTTCCTCTCCTCTCCTTTGTCTATCAGTTTGCAAATGCTCCCACCATAGTGAGGCATGCCCTTTCAACCTAGTAACTATAATCTTCACCTTCCTATTACTAGAAGTGTTTTCATAATCAAATAACTTCTCCATTTTAGAGATCCAATCTAACACAACATTGGTGTCCAATTTTTCATCATAAGGAACAACTTATACAACAGGGTTTGAACTTTGCATAGAGAACATTATCAACAACCTTGCCTCATCTTGATCTTCTTTAGGTTCTAGATTATGGTTTGGTGCTACTACTTCATCATCACTTACATCATCAAGATGTGCTCCTCTGCTGTAGCTTGTGTCCACAACTTCTAATCTAGCTGCAATTTTTCTTAGTGTATCAAATATTGCATTATCAACATTTCCTCTACCTCAAACCATCTTTACAAATTAGGTCCCTGCAAGATCATAACTATCAGCAAGGTATAGGTCAAATCCATAGATCTCCAACCCTAAAACCTAATTCACTCAAGGTTCTACATGATCTAATCAGCACAAGGATGAACCTCAAGCTTTGATACCACCTAATGCAAGGAGAAATAAATGACTAGGGCCAAAGGCACACCCAACTATCCAAACCACCATGCAAGAGTTAACATAGTAGAAATCTAACACAAAGAACAACAACCAAAGGAGGAATAAGAGAAAAAACTTTCATTGATTCAACAAGTAATTAACATACATGCCCAACTATAAGGCCTTTTAGGTTATAGCCATGTAATAAGATTACAATCCATGATGATCCGACTTCACATTCTACTCCTTACTCTTCTAAGTTCTGTCCTAAAACTTAATCCTAGACCTCCTTAAATACTTGTACGACCATGTGTCAGCCTATCACAACAAAAATTACCTATCTATACCAAAATTAAAGGCAAGAAAAGTTAGCCCAAACTAGAACTAGACATAGACTACTCAAAAAATGAAGGCTTCACAAAATATTGGCACTCAACATCCATACTATTACTCGGTAACCACACAAGCTCAACATCCAAAGAGAACTTAGAAACCATGGAGAACTCAACAAACAAAGGATCACTCAAAAAAAAAAGGATCACTCAACAACCAAAGGAATCACTTGACAACCAAAGAAATCACTCGACAACAACTAAGAACTCGGTAACACTAAATGCTCGGCAATGCAAGACATTGCATCTTGACAAAACTAGGAAAATTGAAAACAAGCAAGATAGCAGTGCAACCCAAGATGGTCCTACATCAATAGGTCTCTTCTTTTGTCTAAATGGTTTAATATTCTCTTTCAATGGGATAAAATGGTGGAGTAAATCTTCCCAATAGGCTTTTAAATGATCATAACACCATGCAAATACATGTCCAAGATTCCTTAATAAATCAATTAAGGATTTTCTTATAGAAGGGGATATAGTCTTACCTATATACACCTTTTTGGGAGACTAATTTGTTCTAAGATTAACTTCTTCAAGTTCCTTGGTTTTTTGTCTTTGGCCACTAGGTGGACCCTATGTTGATTGTTAAATACACTTTCTAGCACTACTAACCCTTTAGGTACTTTATTTATTTTCAGCTACAATATCTCTTGGTGTAAGATGGTGTCTTCCCATCTATGTTCTCAATTAGGGCACTGTAGTCTAACTCCTAATCATAGTATTTTTCTTCATTCAAAAGAAAATTTAAAATATCTTTGTCATCTTCAAATACCTAAGAATTCTCCATATTATTAGGAATCAAGGGCCTATTCTGCACTTCAATCTTTGAGATGCCAACAAAAGATATAGCATCTAGTTTGATGGGCACATTAGCTACTAAATCAACCATTTTATTATTACTACTATCCATCTAAGTGATTCCAAAAGTATAAAATGCTTCAATATCATCCCATAAGACATTCCAGTATTGTTTCAATCTCGTGTTCTTGGATACATATGTCTATTTAAATTGAGACACCACTAATTTAGAGTCAACAATGACATGCAATTTTTTGATTCCTCAACTTGTACCAACTTTCAACCCAAGCAAAAGTGTATCATATTTGACTATATTATTTGTGAAGCAAAATTCAAGGTGAAGGATTATCTTAATGTGTTCTTCTCTGGTGATATAAAAACTACTCTGGCCCCTGACCATTCTTTGGAACTAGCCCCATCAATATACATTGTCCAAATAGTTTGTGAATCTATGCATCTTGTTGGTTCTTGTGAAATCAATGAGACTATCTTTTCAGTCTCTAGAATAGTAATTTCAGCCATGAAAGCATTTACTTCTATGTCTTAGAAACATGTAGAATTAGTGTCAATGTTGTCTTCAACCATATGAATAACCCTTGTTTCTGTATTAACCTTGATAGTTTTTTCGTCTATGTGAAATGTAGAGGCTACCTCCCAAGTCAAGACTCCACTTTCTTGAGAGTAACATTCTATATCAAGGGGGAATGTCAACTACTAAAAAACTCATGGTTAAATCCACATCAGGATAAACAACTACCCTATATGGAAATGTATTGATGGTATCTATAACATGGACTTCCCTTGTATCCATAGCTCTACATCTACCCTATTTGGTACTTCCCTTGTATCCATAGCTCTACATCTACCCTATTTGGTATCTACCTTTAGACTAAGGGCTTCCATAATTTTAAAAGGCATAATAGTATTAGAAACTCCTGACTAAATCATGAAATTCTTCATGTTTTTTCCATTTATAATCAAGCTAAGGAAGAAAGGGGCAATATTCTCTATATATGCTACAAATGAGCTATCTGAATACATTTGACGTATTTGGGATATGATCCATTTATCTTCCTTTTCTTTTACTACAACTTGTACCTCCTACCCTAAATATGATTCTCATTTGATAACAATACTATTCCCAATTCCCCCTAGCCAAGAAAGGGCTTTAGTTTTATGTTCCTCTGACCTAAACATTTTAGACAAGGGAACCTTCACAACAATTTGTGACAACATAGAAATCATATCAATAGGGTCATAAACAAGGGGTTTACATAAAATACCTTTAGTTTCTTGCACATGAATACAAGGATACTCAATTTGTTTGACAACATCAAGATTTAACTTCCTTTCATTTTTATTTGTCTTGACTCCATCTATATTATGAGTTTGCACCTTCTTCTTGGATTCCCACTTCTTACTTTTACTATCCTTAATCTTGACAACCATTTGATCTTCTACTTTGTTTCCATCATTCATCTTGCGGCTTGTATCCTTAATGAAGATTCTTGATGCCTTCCCAACAATATTATTCACTACTCTATTTATTAGATTATACGTACTATGAACTTGAGAAACCATTTTTGTAGTTATTCTATCATTTTCTTTCTTGGAAGGTTTTTTTGATTCATGTATTCAACCCCTGAAATCATGTTTCATGTCTTGTCATCAACTTGATCTTCATCATTTGAAAAAAAATGTTGATGGTATAGTTGGTACATGTTTCTCCGATCACTAAAACCCATTTCAAACTCTTCATTGTCATATTCCTCACTATTATCACATAAATTAAACATGTTGCATGCCACATCATCATGGTTATTTTCTTCCTCCCCTTCTTCAGGATGTGTCTATTGATGTGTAGAAAATTACCGAGCAATTGGATAGTAAGGAGAAAGAGGAGATTGATAAATAATACACCAAGGCATTTCTTCCATCACATTCATAGGATTCCTCTATAGTGGATCCAATGTATTTTTTTTATTAGTGCCTTGTATAGGGTTATTAAAGGGATTTACATATTTCCATTGTGTGTTGTATGGGTAATTTTGCAACCTAGTTTTCCTATTATAGTTATTATTGAACTATGGCTTTCCACCACTATTAGGATTATTTACATGGTTTAATAGAGGATTCAAATTCTTAAGAAACTTCAAGACCTAATCCATTTTTTCTTCTTCAAGATTTTTTGCTATGATAGGCTTATCACCTTCTTTCTTGTTTGCCCTAGGGTTAAACAATTTGGGATCATATCTCATTCCAAGTTTTCTAGAGGCTCTTTGCTATTTTCAATATTAACGGCTAACTTGGAAGCATCTCTCAATGTCCTTGGATCTTTGTGTCTTATAATATAAGCCATCTTACTATCAAAAGCATTGAAATAGGTAGTGAGACATAGATTCTCACCTAGTCCCATAAGTTGGAATAACTTGTACATTCCTTTTTAGAACCTCACATTAAAATCAAATGTAGATTCATTTTGATTTTTCTTAATATTTTTAAACTCATTCAACATGAAGCTTGCATTAGTATTATCCCCATACTACTCCTCAAAAAGATTCTCTAGATCATCCCAAGAACCAATACTATCATTAGGCAGTCTCCTGAACTAGTCTCTAGCATCTGTTTTGAGTGAATGCACAAATAGTTTCATGATTGTTGAAATTTGATTGAAAAGATAATTGTATGAGAAAGATTTTTATAAGGGAGATTGTTATATGTTTCAATCATTATTTTATCACCGATGTCAAACCTGATAAACTCATTATTTTCTAGTAAGACAATTGCTTATAGATTCAAGTACTATCACTTAGTTGATTGATGAAGAGGATTTGATCAATAGATGTAAAAACAACACCTAGAGGAAAGGTCGAATTATGATTATGTAATGAATTACAAGAATCAGTTAAGATAATGGTAACATGATGTATTAATTATCTACTTGAGGTTACAAATTTTGGCTACACTTAGAAAGAATAGAAGAACATGCAATACAAAATTTGTCTACTAAGCTTGACCAAGTAGATAGTAGGTGTCGAGAAAAGATAGTGCAAGCTAAGTAGAAAATTAGTTGGAGCTTAGTAAATGAAAATTCTAGTAGATGTCAAACAAGTTCCAAGTAAAGTTTATCAGGTGTTGAGCACTAGTAAATTTTAGTTGATGCTGAGTGATTTCATAGAGGATGTCGAGTAATACTGTGTGTGTTGAGCATCAGAGTTAAGATAATGCTATGCTATTGCATTATTTTAAAGATCATAGATTTGATGAATTTGAGCTAACAAGTTTTTTTTCTTATATTTTGTGAACTAGGTGGAAGATAATGATGATGAGCTGGTGGTACAAAATTTTATGTAGAACATTTTTAGGTAAATCTAAAGTGGATTCTAGAGGAAGTTTCTAGAATAGATAAGATATGGGATAGATAGATTGTATCCTACCTAACCCTAAAATGGATGATGAAGAATGAGCCAAAAAATATCTTAATTTCCTATTTAAGGAATGGCTAGTCATGAAGCAAAGGTTTTTGTTTGATCCGAGAACCTAAGAGAGAAGGAGACATAAGGGTTTTCTTCATCTAGTGACCTAGTGAAGAGTCTGCATTGGCATGTTAAGAAAGAAGGCTTAAGGTGATTAATGCATGAAGGGTGAACAAGCTATCAGAGCTATAATGAATGAAAGCCAAGTAGAATGGAGGACTAACACTGAGATCTAAAATTTACAAGTATAGTTGTAAGTTTTGTATCAAATCAATCCTTACTATTACTCTTTAGCAATTGTAATCAGTTTAGGTAAATCTTTTGGACTAAGGTTGACTTAACAGTCATTTTTAAATCCTTTAACAAGGTGGCATTCTAAGTGAATGGCCTAAAGTCCTCTAACAAGGTGATTGAAATCCTTTAACCAGGTCACATTTAATAGTGTGTATTGTAACCTTTAACAGGGTTGGCCTTTCACAGGGCATCACTTTAGAAGAGTGGAAATTGGTAGCATGTTACTGATGGTTTTTTTCAAATTGGGTTTCCACATAAATCATTGTGTTATGTGTGTTTTCTAATTCTTTTATATTTCATGCTTTACATTTCTACAAATTGATTTGATAGTAAGCTGCAAGTTTTAAGTTATTCCATAATCTTATGGATACATGCAAGATGGAAAATGTTTTATGGGTTCACTAAGCTGTGAAAAGTTTTATTTGTACATCTAGACCTTGGATAACTGATTCACCCCCCCTCTCAATTGATCTAAAGAATTCCAACAATTTCTATCAGAGCCATCCACTTAAGAGGACTAACTTGAAGGTACTAGAAGCACAAAGATCAAGATGTCAAAAAGAGATGTACCCAAGCTCAATAGAGATAACTTTGTTGCATGAAAAAGTTTGATGAAGCTACACCTTGAAGGAATTGGAGTTCATGTGCAAACAACCATTGACACTAAACATGTTGACCTTGCTGGAGCCCAAACTATTGAGGATTTCAAGAAAAAGAAAGAACACAATCAGGGGATGTTGGAGATTGCCTCTACCCTAAGTTATGTTGAATTTGATGATATCAAAGGCTATAACACTACAAAGAAAATGTGGGATGCCCTAACAACTATCTATGGAGGAGACAAGAATGTCCAAAGAGCCAAATCTGAAAGTCTCAGAGGTAAGTTTGATGACATGAGAATGGAAGAAGGTGAGAATATTACTCAATATGTTGCTAGGATAAAAGAGTTTGTAAGTGTAATAAAAGGTGCTACTGGTAATATAGATGATGATACTATGTTACATAAAGTCTTAAGGACATTGTTGCCTATTTATGCCATTAGAGTTTCTACAATTCAAGAACTAAGATGTATTCCAGGAAATGATCTAACCCTTGAAGGTTTAGTAGGTAGACTCACTACTTTCAAGCTATCTAAGTTTGATAATTGCAAACCTTCAAAGCTCTTGAATTTTCTTTCAAAGCTAAACTATTGTTGAAGGATTCTGAAGAGCCCTACAAGTAGAAGAAGAGAAGAAAGAGAAAACGTGTATCTAGTGATAGTGAAATTGATGAGGAAGATGTTGATCATCTTGAAGCATTTTTGCAAGGAGATTTCATAGAGGTAAAGAAAAATTCAAAGGTAAGTTACTTATCATTTGTTTTAACTATGGTGAGGTTGGTCATATTAGTAGTAGATGTCCACAGAAGAAGAATTATAAAGGTGGTGATAAATATAAGAGTAGAAGAGATGATAACAACAAGGACTACAGAGACAAAGGAAAGAAGTCATGCTACATTGCTGAAGAAGATACTATGGATGATTCTGATGATCATGATGATGAAGTGGTGTATGTTGCAATGAAGTATGAATATGATGAAGATGAGGAAACTACACTTGTAACATGTGTGAACAAGAATGATAGATGGATCATTGACAGTGGATGCTCACATCACATGACTAGAGACAAAAGTAAGTTCATTACCCTAAATTGTTATGATGGAAATAGTGTAAGATTTGGTAATGATGCACCATGTTTGATAAAAGGAAAATGTTCTATCAAACTCATAGATATGATTTCATGTGACAATGCTTACTATGTTGAAGGATGAAATTATAATATTTTGAGTGTGTCTCAACTGAATAATTTTGGATATAAGGTTGAATTTGTGAATAAGACTACTAAGATATTTGATGTTGATGATAAACTGATTGGAAAGGGTGATCAAACTAAAGGTAATTTATTCTACCTTGATATAGAGGATGCTACTTGTCTAATTGTCAAGTTTGATGATGTATGGATATGCCACAAGAGGTTATGTCATGTTAACTTTGATAACCTGGTCAGTATCAATAACATGAAGAAAGTTAGAGGTTTGCCTAAATTGAAGAAACCTAACAATACAATGTGTAAACAATGTCAGTTAGGAAAAATGACTAAGTCAAGTTTTAAAAGTAAAACTCATACCTCAAAAGAAATACTTGAGATTGTTCATAATAACTTGTGTGGACCAATAGGTGTGCAAAGCTACAATGGAGATAAGTACATTATACTGTTTGTTGATGATTATTCTAGAATGATGGCAGTTATGTTTCTAAAATAGAAATATGATGCTTTCCAAAATTTTAAGTGGTATTTAGCTAGAGTTGAGAAGGAAACTAGTAAGAGTCTGAAATGTTTGAGATTAGATAGAGGAGAAGGATTCACATCACATGAGTTTGAGATGTTCTATAATGATAGAGGAATCAAAAGATAGACATTTGCTCCCAGAACCCCTCCACAAAATGGAATTTCTAAAAGGAGGAATAGATTTCTAATGGATTTTGTTAGGACACTCATGATGGAAAAGAATGTTTCTTCAAAATATTGTAGAGAAGCTGTAAGTACAGCTATTTATACCTTGAACAGAGTACAAGTCAAGAAAGGTACCCAAACAATACGTTTTGAACTATGGTATGGACACTCACCTAATGTGAAATATATTAAGGTATTTGGAAGCAAATGTTACATTCTTAAAGATTTCAAGAAAGGTAAACTTGATGCAAAAAGTGAGGAAGGTATATTCCTAGGCTACTCCACAAGAAGTAAAGATTATAAGTGTTTGAATACTAACACTAACAAAATTGTGAAAAGTGAAAATGTGAACTTTGATGAATATATAGAAGCTCATGAGATTGAACTAGAAAAGGAACCATATGTATACAAATCATTTGTATATTTTATGAAAGTATGACTACTGAAGAAGTTGCTGCAAATCAAGTTGTAAATCAAGAACAAGTTTTAGTGACTACCAAGTCACATCATGTGAATGCCAAGTTACATTTAGATGCCGATCTATAGAATGAAGTGAATGCACATTCTAACTCTAAAGCTAGTATACATGAGAGGAATACTAAGATACCTAACAGAGATGCAAATAATGATTTAGAAGCTGAGAGACAAAATGAAGAAATAAGAGCAGAGCCAAGATTGGCGAAATATGTCAAAAGACATCATCTTGCTGAACAAATCATTGGAAATAAAGATGGTAGATCAATGGCAAGAAACATATTGAGAAGTGATACATGTTTGCTGAGAATGAAGGAGCCCAAATTAGTAAAAGATGCATTAGAAGATGATGATTGGTACAAGGCCATGAAAGAAGAGATTGAACAAATTTAGAAGAAAAACATGGAGCTTAGTTCCTAGACTAGAAGAAAAAAATGTGATTGGAACCAAGTGGGTGTACAAGAATAAGCTAGATGAAAATGGTGAAGTCAAAAGGAACAAAGAAATATTAGTTTTCAAGGGATATGCACAAGAAGAAGGAATTGACTATGGTGAAACATTTTCCCCTATTGCAAGAATGGAAGGAGTAAGAACTCTACTTATTTACTCTACATACAAAGGTTTTAAGGTTTATCAGATGAATGTTAAATCTACATTTTTGAATGGCATATTGGAGGAAGAAGTTTACATAGAACAACCAGAAGAATTTGTTGATGTTAACAATAAAAATATGGTATGTAGAATTCACAAAGCTTTATATGATTTAAAGCAAGCACCAAGAGCATGGTATGAGAGACTTCATAGCTATCTTGTGAAGATTGGATTTGAAAGGATTGATGATAACAACAATCTATACATGAAAACAAATAAGGGAAAAGGTATTTTTATATTTAAATTTTTTGTTGATGATATCATATTTGGAGGTCAAGATGCTTTATGTAAGGATTTTGTAAATTAGATGAAGCAAGAATTTAAGGTGTCTATGTTTGGAGAGATTAATTTTTTTGTGGGTTTGCAAGTATATCAGATGAAATATGGTATATACATCACTCAGTCAAAGTATGTGAAAGAAATATTGAAGACTTTTGGATTGGAGGATTCCAAACCAATAAGTACACCTATGGTGACAACACACAAGTTGACAAAGACTGATGATTCAGCTGAGGTGAATCAAACATTATACAGATCTATGATTGGAAAATTGCAATATGTTGTACATAGTAGACTTGACATTGCATTATCTACAGGGATAGTTGCAAGATTCTCTGCTAATCCCAGGGAGAATCACTTAATGGCTATGAAGAGAATAATGAGATCATATCTTAAAGGAACATAGGAGTTTTCTCTATACTACAAGAAGAATGAAAAATTTGAATTAAGAGCATACACTGATGTTGATTGGGCTAGAAACATTGATGATAGAAAGAGCACCAGTAGAGGAGGATTTTTCTTAGGTAAGAGACTAGTTACATGGACTGGTAAGAAACAAAATTGTACTTCACAATCTACTACTGAAGCTGAATATGTTGTTGCTACTATGAATTGTACAAACATTATATGGCTCAAATAGCTACTCAAAGGAATGAAAAAAAATTTAAAGAGCCTCTGATACTTTATTGTGACAATACAAGTGCTATAAACATATCAAAGAATCTAGTGATGCATTCAAAGACTAAGCAAATTGCAATCAAGTATCATAATGTAAGAGAGCTAGTTGAAGATAAAGAGGTGAAGATGGAATATGTAAACACAAAGGAGAAAGTTTTTGATAGCTTCACAAAAAACATTACCTAAGGATGCTTATGAGTATCTAAGAGGTAAATTAGGGGGGATTCCCCTATCTATGACTTTCTATTTAATAAAGGGAGTGCCTTGTATCAAACAAGCTGATTGACATATGTTACAAATTGATGTAGTGGATTTTACTTTAGGTGTTGCCTAAAGTAATCATAGATTTAAAATTTCCAAATCAATCACATGAAAGGTGATAGAGGGAGTAGTTGAAGAATATGGAGAAACTAAACAAGATTATATCTACATGAAAAGATGCTATGTCTTTGGCATTGTTGTCAAAGAGGGAGATATAAAGGAAAATTGAGTATGGGAGATATAGTAATGGGAGATTGAAGAAACTAATGCAACTGATAACATGTAAGGGAGATATAGAAGAAACTGATAATATGTACCTAATAAATTAGAAAAGGAGATTGAAGGAGAAACTGATGCATGAGGGAGAGTATGTATTGAATTGGATATGAAGGATCAAGAAGATTGTTATATCAAAGAGAGATATCCTAAAATTGCTGATAGAACAGAATACAAGATAGAAGGAGAAATCCTAATCTACCTAGTAAGAGGGAGATGCATGGAAGAAACTCAAAGGGAGTTAATAAGAAAGATTTTTTGTAACCCGATCAAAAGATGGAAGTTGCTAATGGAAGTTGCTAATGGAAGTTGTTGATAGAGGGATAAATTTATCTTTTTGGTATTGTCTTACTATTTTAACCTAGATAGTTGGATTGATTAAGTTTGGTTTGTTTTACCATAATAGTTTAGTCAGTTTGGTTTGCTATCAATGCCAAAGAGGGAGATTGTTGAAATCTAATTGAAAAGATCATTGTATGAGAAAGATTGTTATAAAGGAGATTGTTATATGTTTCAATAATTATTTTGACACTGATGTCAAACTTGATAAACTCATTGTTTGTTGGTAAGACAATTGCTTATAGAAACAATTACTATCACTTAGTTGATTGATTAAGAGCATTTGATCAATAGATGTAACAACAACACCTAAAGGAAAGGTTTAGTTATGCTTATGTAATGAAGTACAAGAATCAACTAAGACAATGGTAACATGATGTATTAACTATCTACTTGAGGGTAAAAATGTTGGCTACACTTAGAAAGAATAGAAGAACATGTAATACATATTTTTTCTGCTAAGCTTGATCAAGTGGATAGTAGGTGCTGAGAAAAGACAGTGCAAACCGAGCAAAAAATTTGTTCGAGCTGAGTAAATGCAAATTCTAGTGGATGATGAGCAAGTATCTAGTAAATTTTATTAGTTGCTAAGCACCAATAAACTTTAGTTGATGCCGAGTGATTTCATAGAGTATGCCAAGTAACATGGTGTGTAACGAGCACCAGAGTTAAGATAGTGTCAAGTTGCTACATTGTTTTAGAGATTGTCGATTTGATGAATTTGAGCTAACGAGTTTATTTTCTTGGATTTTGTGAACTAGGTGGAAGATAAGGATGATGAGTTGATGGCACAAAATTCTATGTAGAATATTTTTAGGTAAATCTAAAGTGGATTCTAGAGGAAGTTTCTAGAATAGACAAGATATGGGGTAGATACATTGTATCCTACCTAACTCTAAAATGGATGATGAAGAATGAGTCATGAAATATCTTAATTTCCTATTTAAGGAATGGATGGTCATGAGGAAGAGGTTGTTGTCTAATGTGAGAACCTAAGGGAGAAGGAGACATAAGGGTTTGCTTCATCTAGTGACCTAGTGAAGAGTCTACATTGGCATGTTAAGCAAAAAGGATCAAGGGGATGAATGCTTGAAGGGTGAACAAGCTAAAAGAGATGTAGTGAATGAAAGCCAAGTAGAATGGAGGACTAACACTGAGATCTGAAATCTAAAAGTATAGTTGTAAGTTTTGTATCAGACCAAGCCTTACTATTACTCTCTAGCAATTGTAATCAGTTTAGGTAAATCCTTTGGACTAAGGTTGACTTAACAATCATTTGTAAATCCTTTAACAAGGTGGCATTCCAAGTGAATGGCCTAAAGTCCTCTAACAAGGCTCACTTCTAATAGGGTGATTGAAATCCTTTAACCAGGTCACATTTAACAATGTGTATTGTAACCTTTAATAGTGTTGGCCCTTCATATGGCATCACTTTAAAAGAGTGGAAATTTGTAGCATGTTACTAGTGGTTTTTACCGAATTGGGTTTCCACATAAATCATTGTGTTATGTGTGTTTTTTTATTCTACTATGTTTCATGCTTTACATTTCTACAAATTGATTTGATAGTAAGCTACGAGTTTTAAGTTATTGCGTAATCTTATGGATGCATGCAAGATGGAAAATGTTTTATAGGTTCACTAAGTTGTGAAAAGTTTTATTTGTACATCTAGACCTTGGATAACTAATTCACCCCCCCTTTTGAGTTATTCTAAAGAATTACAACAATGACAACATCTTCATGCTCAACTTCATAACCATTCAGCATGTCAGTAAATTTTGTGAGATGTTCTTCACCAATAATGGTATTATTTCTAGAAAATTTTGTGACTTTATCTCTTAAGTCATTTGAGATAGGATGAGGAAAACCAGGGATACCTATAAAGGACATTTGTCTGTATCTTTCCATATATATGGGCCTTTTTTGAAATCCTAAGACAGTTGAAGAACTAGGTCCAACAAATTGGGTTTGGATGTGAGTTTTTTATTGTTGGTTGTGGCTAACTGAGCAGTAGTAGTGGAAGAGGAAACTAGTATTCATTGGGAAAAACCTTGGTTATTCATCATAGGACCACAAGTTGGGACAGAAGGTATAGCTTGTGAAGTATTTTCCAAGTTGTTAAGCCATAAGTGGATTTAAGGAAATAAATTTTTCTCCTTCTCATAGCTGCCTCAGCCTCATTTTCAAATTTCTCCAGCTCTTTTGCAAGATCTTCCCTCTCCTTTTTTTCTCTTTCCATCTCTAAGTCAATCTTTGACATAACAATTTTTTTAGGGACAACCTGAGGCTCATTGATTTATACACCTACAACCTTTTTCTTTTCTTTATCAACATTCTTAATGGTTAGATTTATTACATTTTCCTCACTAGGTTTATAGGGTTGGATTTGAGAAATGACAGATCCTTCCTTCTCTCGTAGAGGACATTTTTGATGTTTGATTTTTTACCTTATTTCTCCTACATCTCCAAATATGTATGAATATAGAGTAGAAGATTTCTCTTCTAACTTCTTATTCTTCTCTTTTAATACTTCTATTCTTTTAAGAAAGCCTCCCCTCTCTATGAGGGAGTTTATGTTGGAAATATAACAAGAGTAACTGAGAGGGGAGGGGTGAATCATTTACCACTAAAATAAATCCCATATCCCTTAGATGTTAGTACATAGCACAAATTTCACTAAAACTACTAATGCTTGATAAACACAAAGGCACTTGGTTAATACTATAAATATGTTGTAACTCGGAAAATGGTTAACAAAAAAATCTTAAGATATTTTCTATGATTAACCTTACTTAACTTAGTTGCATACACATAAAATAAATAACATGAACACAAGAGACACCAAAATTTAACGTGGAAACCAAATTTGAGAAAAATGACCAATTGCAACTAGTTACTATTTTTCACTCTTCTGAAGTGAGCCCTATCAGGAGCCAACCTTATTAAAGGTTACAAAACACATTCTTAGGTGTGACCTTATTAGAGGATTTAATCACCCTATTAGGAGTGACCTTGTTAGAGGTCTTTAAACACTTCAATCTAGAAATGCTACCTTGTTAGAGGATTTACAAATAATTGTTAAGCCAACTCTGTTAATAGATTTAGATCACTGCTACAATGGTTAAAGAGTAATAATGAGATGACCTAATTTCCTATGCAACTTAATTGTTGATTATAGATCTTAATTTTGTCTTGTATACTTGATCCTTTCTGATCAAATATATCTTTGCAACTCCTAAAGGATATTCTTCTTATCCTTCTACGTTGCTTCCTCTAAGCATCTTCTAATCTTTTATTCACTCACACACATTCAATCTTGAACTTGACCTTATATTTATATCATACATACTTTTAGGTAGGCTTGAATACAACTTATAATACTTAATATTCATCTCTGTAATTGGCTAGAACCAAGAAACAAGACTATTGAACTCAATATGCCAAAAAAAGAAAATCCTTCATTAGCTGACTTTGCTTAGTAGACACTAACTTTGAAATTATTTTCCTATGTTAACCAAGTGAACTTGGTTAACACTGCATCTTCAAAAATTTCCTTTGGTAACTGAGTGATCTTGATTAACACTCAACCTTCTATGAAGTTCCCTTTGACACATGAGTGAACTCAGTAGTCATTGACTTGTGAACATGACAAACTCTAGAATGCTCATCAAACACAAGAAACTATCTTCATCACCCGAGTGAGCTCGAAATACACTGCTTGGAAAAGATATGACATTTTGTGTAACATCAAAGACAATACACAATTAACCAATTGTTTTCAATAGTCTATTGTGATTACCCCGTTTTCCTTCTTGAAACATATATGTTTGGCATCTTTGTCTACAACCTTTTTCTAATTTTTTCAATCTTAGATAATAGATCATCATGATCTAAAGAGGTGGTTTCTAAATCTACAGGATCATCTAGATCTATGAGGTTTATTTCAATATATGGAACTTGTGCAAATTTTGGCCTAATATTCAAGGTTTTCTTATATTCCCATTTTTATTTACCTCCTTAGACATATTGGGTCTAAAAGTAATATCTCCTATGGAAGAGACAATTTTATCCTGGTATACTCTTTCTTCTCATAATGGGGTAATGAAAATCTCATCTATAAGCTTAGTATTCTCAAACTTGGAACTAAGGGATGATGATTCTCTTTCTATAGCATGATGATAATGTGAATGGGCTGAGGTATTATCTCAGGGCTTCCATGTATGTTTAGGGTCTCCTTTCTTCTTGGGCTAGTTCTTCCTACCCATCTAAGGTAGTTCTATGTATATAGGGGCCTATGGATTGGCCTTCAAATATGCTCTTGTGTTTTTACTTCTACCTTCCATTTGTTATACACTTAAAATATAACACTAGCTTCAAAACCTTTGACTAAGCTACCACCCACTGAGGGAATTTTTTTAATATGGCTAGAAAATATGAAAATTCATGAGAATGGAATGTTTGAATACATATATGAGACAAGGGTCCAACACAAAATATATTTTAATATGATGAACTTTGGGAAATGGAAACTTTGTCACATAGACAAGACATTACTTAGACACAACCCAATTTATGTACTTTCTACTTGGTGTCTTGAAGTCTCCTCTTTTAGATTCTCAAAGCTTGTCTACTAAAATAGACCAATACACTCACCAGTAGAGTCACAATTTTTTTGGCTTTTGATTTGAAATAATTTAAACTACATTTTAAAAGGTGGGAATACCTAGGAGTTAGCTAGAAACCATAATGGTCATTTTGAGTAACAAATTAAAAGGACCAACTAACAAGACTTTGCAACATCTTCTCCACTTTGAACTCTGTTGAATTTAGGTGGGTATACTTGGGAAATTACTAACTATCACTTTAAAATTCAAATCTCAATGTGGATTCCCCTATAGAAGATAATTTGGCCTTAATCCTTCTAATTCTAGGGCTATAAGAGAGATGATAAATGACTAATCTATCAAACCCTAAAACTCCATGAATCAAGTAGAGGCTCACTCTTCAAATCTTCAATAATAAAACATAAAAGGTTGATTTATAAAATGATTATACCATATAGACATTCCAAACTATACAAAATATAATGGATGATTAGTGCCTTATCTATTGAGTTATTATCTCATAGGAATTTGACATTTACTATCAGATCTATCTTAACATTTTGTGGTAAGAATATCAATATTTATTTCTAGATCTCATTCTTATGACAATCTCCATTAAAACCAAGAAATTATTCCAAGTTACATCAAGAATTTACATAACAGACCACCCAGTGGCTTCTCACCCACCTACAGATCACGGCTCAGCTGGCAGCTCCCCCGCCTAGCCTTGCCAAAGGAGTGCTCCACCAGAGCTTAGCCAATGAGCTGCCACCACTCCACTCGTTCCAGCAGCACTATCAAGTTCTCCTCCATGGAGCTACTGCCACTGGCAGCCTTTTCCTTTTCGGTACTCTACACTTGTGATGTCACTTTTCCAGCACGTGACATCAACTTCTGGCTATGTGATGTCATATTCTAATGCTGACATCATTTTTCTATCTACTAATGTCATCTGTACCTGCCACCCTACTGACATCACTTTCTTGACTGATAATGTCACCTTTCCAGCCATTGACATCATAATTTTGGTTATTGATGTGTTCAATCCGACGACGGTCTCGTGACAGGCATACAGGCATCAAATTTAATCCAGTGTTTGTAATTTTCCAGCAAGGTGCATTTTTGGAGTAGCAGTCATTTTTTGGCTATAACTTGAGCATACGGAGGTCTTTTTCCAATCCAAAAGAATGATTAGAAAGCTAACTCAGAGATGGAGACATTGGTGCTAGTTTCATAAGATTTTGAGTTCATTTGAGCTCCCATTTTTGGGGTCAAAGTTGAGGCTTGTGTTTCCTCCTATTCTACATCAACAAATCCATGTTCTTTTCCAATTTTTTGCTTTCTATAGTTTTTTTTGTGGTATTTGCAAGATATTCTTGTATATTTATGGGGGGCTTTCTTTCTTTTCTGTAATTTACTTCAGTTAAGACCCTTCTACTTCTGTCTTCTTCTTTCTCTCAATGGAAGATTCATCTGTGACCCATCTCACACCACACAACTACCACACTTGGAAGGCACAAATGACTAGGCTTCTCATGTCAAGAGGTCTATGGTCTTGTCTGGATGATAATCGGCCTACTCTTATGTGACCTTTTTAGGTTCTATAGCACAGGAAAAAAATGGATGAAGCCATGGGACTGATTGCACTCAACATTTTAGATAGTCTGCTATTTCACCTAGATGGTTTGACTACTCCATGGGCTTATTGGTAGAAATTTCAGACTTTGTTTGGATAGGTGAATGAGTTTTGAGCACTTCAATTAGATACAAAATTGACTTCTTTGTCACCAAGCAACTTTCCCACCATTGAGGACTTTTTGATGAAGGTCAAATCCCTACGTGCAGTTTTACAGAGATGTGGGAAGAACAAAATTGATAATGAGTGCATATTTTTGATACTCTCAAAGCTAAAGGGGTAGTATCAAGTCTTTTCTATACTTTCTACTCCACCATGGATGCCCTTGGAGACAAACATAAGATGCCTATATTTGAGAGATTTTTTGATAGGTTGATTGGGAAATAGGAAAAAATCTAGTAGGTGGATGGCTCTGGCTCTTCCAACCAAGCATTGGTTGCTCAAAATTCTAAAGGGAAATCAAAGAAGAAAGGAAAATAGAAGAAAGATACATCAAAATCTAATCCTAAGCCTCCAGCTAATCCTCCAGCAAACCCTCCCAAGGGTAAAGATTCTTCAAAGTCAGTTGAGTCTACCTCCATGACCAAGAAGAAATTGAGTAAGAACTACAAATTTTGTGGGAAAGATGGACATTTAGTTTCTAGGTGTTGGAAATGATTAGAGGCTTTAGAGGAAGCCATGAAAGAGCATCACATTTCAGCTCCTTAGTCTTCATCTCCACCTACAAGGAAAGGTCATGCTCTTTCTACATGAGCTACAACTTTAGTGCCTTTATGGATTCTTGATTTTGGGGCTTCACACCACTTAAAAAACACTCCTAAGTTGCTTACTTCACTTGCTACTTGTGCCACCACACAGATTGCAGTTGGGAACTCTTCACAACTTTCAATTTTGGGTTCTAGCACTATTTCTTTGGCTGGGGGTTCTCTACAGGATGTACTTCGTGTTCTTGATATTTCAATGAACCTTTTATCTATCTCTTAGATTTAACACTCTGGCTCTGGGAAGACAGTCGAGCTCTCACCACATGATGTGGTTATTTGGGACTTGCATGATCCAGAGATTGTCATGGCCACTGGGAGTGTTGACTCTGCATTATGCCCCTATAGATTTGATGGATTTTAGTCTTCTGATGACACAAGTTCATGTTTAGTTTCACATGTAGATTCAGTAAGAAGACTTTGGCATGAACATTTTGGGCATGTCAATTATAGATATCTTTAGTAGATGAGCACATAGGCACTTGTTTTTAGGCTTCCCTAGATTTTCTATCTAGATGGTGTTTGTCAAGGATTTGCACTTAGCAAGAAACATAGGGATTCTTTTCCAAATGGATGAGCCACTCATGCTTTAGCACCTTTGGAGTTGATTCATAGTGACCTCATGTCATTTCCTACTCCTTTTTTGGGTGCTAGATATGTGCTTACATTCATTGATGACTTCTCTAGATGCACATGGGTGTACTTTCTTAAGTACAAGTCTGATGCCTTTGACTCATTCTGAGTTTTCAAGGCATTTGTAGAGAAGCAGTCTAGGCTTTCTATTCAATGCATATGCATAGTATTAGATTTCAGTGCCCTACACTCCTTAGTAGAATGGTGTGGAAGAATAGAACCCTTCGAGAGATGGAAAATTTCATGATTCAGTCTAGGTCCATGGATTCATGTTTTTGGGCAGAGGTAGTCAATTGTGCCAACTACATTCAGAATTAGATGCCTCATAAGGCACTTTGACATATGAATCTTGAGGAGGCTTGGTCCCATGTCAAGCCTGACGTGTCATCATTCAAAGTTTTTGGGAGTACAGCATATGCATTTGTACCTGATGCTCAAAGGAAAGCAATGGAACCAAAGAGCTGACAATTGATTTTTGTTGGTTACAGTGAGGATGTAAAGGCTTATAGGTTATTTGATCCTGATTCTAGAGAGGTCCTATTTTGATGGGATGTCCAGTTTGATGAGAGCCCTCCTACAATTTATTTGTCACCTCTAGCACCTCCTCTAGCTCCCACTACTCCCTCTTCATCTCCCTTTGTTTCACAGATGATAAGGATGATGATCATGGTGATCTTGATATAACTCCACCACAAGATCCTCCCTAGATGCCTAAAAGGGCTTGAGATACTGTTGAGGCTGTAGGATCTCTAGCTAGTGACCCATCCACATCTCGTTGCACCCATTCTCACACTGCAGGTTCCAATCTACTTAGTCATGCTATTAGTACTAATCCTCAAACTTTTGTGGAGGTGAGAGGACATTCAAAATGGGACAGTGTAATGGAGGAGGAATATTCTTCTTTGATGAAGAACCACACATGGGATTTTTGTTCTCTTCCTAAGGGGAGAAAACTAGTGCATTGTAAGTGGATTTACCGCATTAAGTATGCTACTGATTGTTCCATTGATAAGTATAAGGCTCATCTCATTGCGAAGAATTTTTCGCAAGTTGAGGGTGTTGATTACTCCAAGACATTTGCCCCTATCACCAAGATGAATTCTATTTGCCTCGTCTTATCCCTCGCAGCTTCACAGGGATGGTCAGTTTATTAGATGGATGTCAAAAGTGCCTTCCTGCATGGTGATATCACTAAGAAGATTTACATGGAGCAGCCTCCAAGTTTTGTGTAGGATCCCACCTTGGTTTGTAGGCTTCAACGTTCATTGTATGGTCTTAAACAAGCCCTTGGGGCTTGGTATGAGAAGATGGACTCATTTTTTCTATCTACAAGCTTCACTCACTACCATTTCGATCCCATAGTGTACATTTAGCATCTTGGTGATGAGATTTTGATTCTTGTTTTGTATGTTGATGATCTTATCCTTACAGATAGTTTGTCATCCATGCTCCAGGATGTTAAGCATGCACTAATGGACCAATTCAAGATGATAGATCTTGGTTTGCTACACTATTTTCTTGGTCTTCAGATTCATCAGTCTCCTACTAGCATTTTTATGTATCAGCAGAAGTATGCTCTTGACATGCTTTGTCGCTTTCACATGCTTGATTGTAAGGCTTCTCCTACACCATTTCAGTTAGGTGTTACCTTGTCTACCTCTTGCTCTTCACCTATAGTGGATCTTACTTTGTATCGGTAGTTGGTTGGCAGCCTATTGTACCTGACACACACCCGCCCTAATCTTTCTTTTGCGGTTGGCCTAGTCTCTTGATTTTCTTAGGACCCTCATAAGAGTCATTGGCAAGCTGCTAGGCATATTCTATGCTACATTTAGGACACACTTATGTATGGCATTCATTACACTATAGGGACTCCGCACATTGTTGGCTACATTGACTTAGATTGGGCTGGTGATGTTGATGATCAGAAGTCTACTTCTGGCTTTGTGTTTTGCCTTGGCTCTAATCCCATCACATGGTCATGCAAGAAGAAACATGCTCGAGCACTTTCATCTACAGATGCTAAGTACAGGGCCACAATTCTTGCTAGTTATGAGGCTTTATGGCTTCATCAATTGATGACTGAGTTTGGCTTTCCTCCTAATTGTCCCACTATTTTGTGGTGCAATAATTAGAGTGCCATCCACATTTCTCGCAACCCAATGGAACATCAGCATACCAAGCACATTGAGTTGCATATGCATTTCATCTGTTACTTGATCCAGGATGGTGTTATTGCATTGGAGTACATTTCTATTGCCAGACAGGTTGCATACATCTTCACTAAACCTTTTGTGTCACCTCACTTTCTTTAGCTATGTTCAATGCTTGGGGTTACAGAAGTTGTCCTTGGGGGGATTGGTTGAGGCCATCCTTCCTTCACTTCATGTTTTTTCAGCATGTTTTCTTACCTCTTTTTTGGGGGAGAGTTTTTCCAAGTGGTTTTCTCTCTTTCTCCATTTTACAAAGGTTGCATTTAGTTGCATTTTACTTGGGTACTTAAAATGGCCTCATTGCCAGGACCCATTTTGCATTTTTCCTTTGTTTTGTGAGCTTAAGACATTCCCCTAAGTTTCACTTAAGGGGGGGTGTTATAGTAAATAATTAATTAATTGTTAATTATTTATTCTATTGCTTAAGCTTACTTAGGTTAATGCATGTTGTTGAGGTTAGTTGTTGACAACACGAGAGTTTGTTCGTTTTAGCATACTTATCTTTTCCACCTCTTGTAGATGCATGCTTAGTTGTCAACCTTATCTCCTACCTCATTCTAGCTTGTTCTACAAGCATCCATGAGGCTTTTTTATTCAGTCTCTCACTCATTGTAAATTCATTCCAATTCCATTTTCACATAGCAATTCTAATTTTCTATTGTGAAATATTCTTGTGTGGTGTTTGCTTCAAGCTCTTTGCTCCCTAGGTTTCTCTTCAGCAAGCTATTTGCACTACAAGTGATCTTGGTGCATTATCAGAGTTAGATTCTCAACTCCTACAATATCTAACTCTTCATCTAGCTAGGTGGCACTTCTAGTTGTATTCAAATCATTCAAACACTTATTCCATTTGGCATCTATCAAAGCTTGAACCTCTACAAGTGTCTTGTTGATGTCTACTTCAAGCTTGTACAAAATGTGAATGATATAAAAAAAGTGACAATATTAGTTTCACAATTGCTATATGTGATGAATCTCTCATGTTTCAAGATTTTATCAAAAGAATTAGGTCATTCCAACCATGCCCTTAATTTATTGTCATCATCAAAAAAAATTTCAATGAAGCCAAGTGTCTCATTAGCAATGCTCTTCATTTTATTATTTATTAACTGCAATTTTCTAGAAAAGAAACCATTCAATTCCTTGACCCTATTTATCATTTTCCTTGTGGAAATGATAATCTCCTTGGGTAACTCCTTCTGTTCCAAAATTGGGACAAGTTTTTTAGAAAATGGAATGTATGGGTACCACTTGGTTAACAATGGAGAAAGTAAAGTTAATGCTTCTGAACATTGATATTCTACTCCTTGCAAGGCAATATAACTGCTATGGAGATTTTGTGAAGCTTTTTAAAGGACATTTATTTTGTGTGACAACATACTCTCCATTGTCCTTCTACTTCTTTTCCTACTTCTAGCTCTTCCACTTCCATTTGTTGATCCATAACCACATTTGATGCATCAACATCTGTATGGGTCTCTTAGTCTTTTACCTCTATATTTGGACTTGTTACATTCTTCAAAGTTTTAACCTCATTCTCTAAATAAACCATCTTCTATTCAAGCACATATGTCTTCCTCATTTCTTCCTCATACTTCTTTCTTGTTTCAATGTATATACTATACGTCTAGAATAATTGTTCTTCTAGCATGTCCATCTTGCTCCTCCCCATGAGTGACACTATGTTCATCATATTGTGTATCTGGTCACTAGATTTTATAGTGTCATTTAAGAATATCACATTTCCTTGAAGGGAGTCTCTGACCTCCATAAGGGTTGGATTTTTCGACTCTGGGGCCATACTCTAGATTGACATTTTCTTGGTATCAATATTGAAATTAGTCCCCTATAATTCTCTAGCAATATTGGTCTCCTCAATGAGATAGATTTACTTTGTCTTCTTATTTGATCCAACATGAAAGATGTACTAATTTCCCATCTAGGGAAGAGAAACATTCCACTTATCTTTACCGGCTCCATAGCTTCATCTATAGTGAGGGTTTCACTATTTGGATCATATTCTTGCAATTTTTTTACTATCTCTACAACCTTCTCCCATGAATCTCCTAGTTGCAATTACAATGATAATTCATTTTTCTTAATCTTGAACATGAAAGATTTTAACTCCTCAAATTAATGAAGTCATCATCCTTCATAAACTCTTGAGCTTGTATGATTCTATCATCTATCATTTTGGCCTCAAGGTTGAGTTTGTTTGGGATTCTTTCATTATTATTGGCATGCTTTATCAAAAAGTTGTGCCTGATATTATCAAAATATTTACTCCCTCTTGGAAAAATCTAGAAAGCCTTCTCCTTGGCTTTGTTTGGTATCTTAGTTAATTATTTCCTTTTTCTGCCACCTTGAGCCCAAGAAGAACTTTCTTGTTGCTCCTCTTCATTGTCAATCTTAATCATGACATTCTGCTCAAGAGATTCATGTTCTATTTTGTTTCTAATCTCTAGGGACACTTGAGACATTATTTATTCATAATTTTGGATTTTTTTTTGAATCTGTACAAATATCTCTCCTTGGGATAGAAGCCCTTGAAAGAAGGTTTTTCATCTCTTTTTAGATTTTCATTATTTCCTTCTATTTCAGAGTCCTATCTATGCATTCCTCTATCTAAATAGTCTATGATTACATCCTCTTCCCAATAAGGCTTTGTATTAGGAAAGTTAAACTTTCTTATATGTTTCAAGGCATGTCTAACAAGATCATTTTGATCATATGTCCTAGAAGGAACTGAAGGAAATAACAATCCTCACATGAAATTATCTAACTCTTTAGTTACATCCTTGCCTATGAAAATGGCACTAATTTTGACATTTCTACACACAAAAGATCCTTTTTTGATTGTTGGTCCCAAGTATTCCCAGTTTTTCATAATCAATTTCCAAAAGAATTCTATGATCCCCATTCTCTCTAGAATGTGCTTTGGTAAAGCTAAGGAGAATGGAGGCATCCATAAACCCTTCTGACAGAACAAATTTCAAATAGAAATACACTTCCCTAATCATGGACCAACTTCCTATCATCATAACACCTAGAGGGTTTTATTAACTTCGTAACACCCCTAGGGACTCTCTTAGTAATATCAACTAACATATTTCAAATTGGATGCACAAAATCATTATAAAAAGCTAAAGAATTTGAATAAGGATAGGACCTTTTCCATACCCTAGTCAACCATTGTACTGGTAGGCTTTCTCCCATATCCTTTGTTCCTTCAATAAAATTAGGACTAATGTGACCTATGTTCTTGTACATGATGATATGCATTAACAATGAATAATGGTGGAATTTTAATTTCCCAATATCTCCCTTCAGTGCATTTGTGATCATATTGTGCACATTATTGATTATATGGGTAACAAAATTATACCCCACATTATGGTGCAAATCATGTATATCTAAGGCCATGATATACACGTTTCTAGGATAATTCATAGTACTATCCAACCCTATCACCTTTTCCACTCCATAAATGATATACTAAAAAATATGTACTAAAAAACTCTAAGGGCATAAGGTGTCCTACCTTTTTAGGGAGCTGATTCTTTTCCTTTATGGAATTAGGGATGTGTCTTTCCATAACCATGCTAGTAAAGAAACTCTTCTAATTTTTCAAAATCACATCAAGCTTGTCCTATTCAATTATCTTAGTCACAGGTCCTCCAAGGTTGAAGACTTCTATGAATGTCTCCCTATCTAGTGTGCATAGGACACTCCTATCCTCTCTATGAAACCCATGGGTGATAGGATTGTATGCCTTTATTAGGGCCTTCACCAAATCTACATCAATAATGACTTCTAGCATAATTAACTTTTCCAAATTTATGTTCCAGGGATTGTATATTGGTGGCTTGTATAATCTATTGTTATAAAAATACTGGAATAATACATTACTGTTTGTTTCTAGCATGTTAGAATCTCTACAAAAACTATATGAATCTTTGAAGATATGTGAATTCATTGTTTGAAAATTCATTGATCCTGGTAGAAAAAACCCATTCATCAACATACAAGCTTTCTTTCTTTGTCTTTTCTTGCTCAGTGCTTGGAGCAACTTCCTTAATGTTCACTTGTGCAATAAACTTGCCTTTGTCCCATGCCTTGATTTCTGAATTCAAAATCTTCAAACACTTCTCTGCAATTCAACCTCTTTGAATAATTTTGTGCTCAAATATTTTCTTGGGTCTAAACTTTATGAATGTTGTGAATAAAATTTTGTCACATCACCTCTTTAATGGTGCTTTAGCATGGGAATGGTATTAATGGAATTTTTAAGACAACACGTGTGCATTTTTTTGAAAATTTAGAAAACTATCACATTCATGCTTTGCAAAACTTGTACTTCCATAATTTAAATCTTTTTTACCCTTTTCAAACAATACTTCATATTTTAGCAATCATCAAATAACAATAGTCACTTTACCTCTTTAATGTTTTATGCAGGGACCACACGAATCCCTTGCATTTTGAGTTATTTGCAGTGTCATGAGGTTTACTATTTAACCCTTATATCTTGCTTGCAACCACATGAAATCCTTGATCTATAATTTGCAATCTGTCTTCACACTTAGATTTTAAACTATGTGACACAATCAACACTACTAATATACCCTATCACTGCTCCACGACTTCCTTTTTCCTTATGCTCTTAATTGTGCAATCAAGAATCAACACTAGCTAGCATCTTTATCTCTTAACTACATTGCAAGGTTACGAATATTTGGATTAACTATATTTCTTATGCTACAAAGCCACAAACACCTTAATCTCCCATTCATTGCTTAAAATAACATTAACATATTTATCTTGTGTCGTACATTATACCTTAAGCTTAAGTGACCTTTGCTTCACCACTTGATCTACAATTGTAACCATGTAACTAAGAAATAACCAAACCCTCATAAAATCTTAACTATTTTTCTATTTTGTGAATATCCATCAAATTTCAATCTTTAGCCTTGTGAACAAGCTGTCAAATATGGTCTCCAGGTCACTCCACAATACTATCTTTTAGGTTTTTAAGTTGCGAAGCCATGATCAATTTTTCTAACATTAGTCTCCATGTTTTCTCTTAATCTTACATATTGTAACATTAAATGTGTCATGTATTCTTATGCAATTGTGAGGGTAGAAATTGATTGTGAAGGCCTTTTTCATAGTCTCCACTTAAACTATGTCTTTATGACTAACTGTGATGAAGCTGCGAAAGCTTCCCATTTAACCATAAAATAATGGGATGGGGGCCCTATCAAAATAATGGGATGGATGGGGGCACCTATCAAAATAATGGGATGGCCTATCAAATTTTAGGCAGCTAGATGGAGGGCAAAATAGATGGAAGATCCTTCACTCAACTCTCAGAGTGTGCAGATGGAATAAAGCTAGGTAGAGAAAGGATGGATGGAAGATATTTGTTTATGTTCGAGAATAGTTGCCATAAAATTTGATTGGGTTAACCTGCATCACACCTTCACTTCTTGAGCCCACATTTAATCAATATAATGTAGAGACCTTGTGAACACTACCCAACTAACTGGGTCACATCATTATGCCTTAAAAAGGATTAAAACTTAACAAGGTAGAGATGCCATCACTACTTAGAATTTCAAATTTCTTTTTTAAAGCATGAAACTTTTAGAACATTGATTTAAAAAAATTGAAAGGGGTAAAACATGAACACATGCATATAGACATAAAACTAGGGATTTTTCACCTAAACCTCAGCAATAGAAAACATGCAAACCTTAATCTCACATTTTTCATTTGGATTTTTAGACTAATTTTTCAAACTTTGCAATGGTCAAAATATAGGCCAATAGGTTAAAAATTAGAGTGGTTTTAACCATGCAGGAAACTTCATAGTTAAGATTTCTGGAGCTAGATCTTTATTGAGATAGGTGACGTCCTATGAAGTCTCGATGGTTCACCTCTGTTAGCATCACCTAGATCCATTAAGTGTTAATTGTTTCATTCATTTTCATGAGGGATGGGTTTAATGAGCCACTAATCATGAAACATGGTCCAATGATTTTGAATCCAAAAACCACATAGTTGGATCCTAATAGAAATATCACAATTTCAATTCCTAAGGAGAATATATACTCCTTATCTATTGATGAACTTAAGGGGATTTCTACTGAATGGTTCATAATGAACAATACTCAGTGAAGGTTTATCAAGTATATTTTAAGATAATAAGTCCACAAAAATACAAAAAAACCACATCATATGAGGGAGAAAACCCGCTCAAATACAGAGGAAGATTACACATTGAAAGTGGTTAGTTGCAATCTCTCCAACTTTTGATAGAATTGTCACCATTCATAGGGTGAACAAGGTCAATTTTAAAGATAATTTTACCATGACAAATGTGTTTACCAAAAAAGATGATATATCTAGATTGTGTGGAAGAAAGAAGAAGGTAGATAGATATTTGAGCAACCTAAATTCTAAAGATCAAGAAAGAGGAAGTGCTAAGTGCTTGTGTGAGTATATGGATTAGCCAATCAAGAACAAAAAAAAGATCTAAACAAGAAAGGTGGTGCTAAACCTAACAGATCAATTCACTTTTTCATTCTAATAATTATAACCACAAAATATCTTAATGAAGTGGACCTAACAATCTTGTGAAATCCAATATTGTAACATTCAATAGTAATGTTTTTAAGTCATTTAAATCAAGCCACAACTTTGGAAGTTTCAAGAAGTGAATAAGGTCTAGATGATCTTCGGTGAAAAATATCTAATAGGGTCACATGTAATGATGTGAATATAACCTTTTGTATGATTGGCTCCGAATATAGCTCACTTCAAAAGAGTAAAATTATTTGGGGTTCTGGTTCTAGGTGGTTTTTCTCTTTGTAGTGTTTCCAAGTTAAATATATGTGTCAAAATGTGTGAATTCTTTTGTGTTGCAAGTTTATTTTTAAGTTTTATGTATGTTACTACTACTCAGTATCTAAAATAGAAGATAACTCTTCAATACTCCATATATAAAGGAACAATGAAGTATGTTAAGTTGCCAATTTTATACAAAGATGAAAGTGTATGTAACAATAATGTTGAATGTGGTTATGGCACATTAAAAATAAATGCATGATAAGTAAATGCATTTGATTTATAAGGCTTATGATTTGGAAATAGTAAAATTAATTGAATTTGTATAAGTATTTCTTTGGTTTGAGAAAAAAAATAGTTAGGAAATAACTATCTAAGAATTTATTATCCTACCCTAACTTCTATATGGTTAGATGTAGATTATCCTAATTTAAAAGTTGTTAGGTTCTACTTGTAGATCTATGAATAAGAATCAATTGATTAAGACTTTAATTAATACAAAATAAGAAATGAATATTAGGATGGATAATGTAGAAAATGATTAGTAGACATAAAACTAATAAATAGATTAAATCAAGTAGTAAGGCTGAAATGTAGAATGAAAATTAAGTAAGAAACAAATAAGGGATACTTGTTGAGTTGGTTGGACAACAAAAGCCAACTCTTGAGTTTCAAAGTCAAGCAATGTTATTTACGAGTGACATTAGGGATCTTACATTTATAATTAAGTATAATTAACATGCAAAATATTTATTAAAATAAAATTATTCACCAAACTTTGCAATATTTAGATTTATCCTTTTAGGTTCCTTGGCAGGTCATTATAGTTGGACTCTAATGATTTTATGGACTAGATCTCTAAGATAGAGAAATATTTTAATTATGAGAACATACCAGTTGATAAGAAGGTAAATATCGCAAGCACCAAATTAAAAGGACATGCATTCTTATGGTGGGAACATTTATAAACTATTTGACAAAGAAAAGGTAAAGAGAAGATCAAGGTATGGGAAAATATGATTACAAGTCAAAAGTAAGTTTCTACCTTGTAATTTCTAGGTTAGCCTATTATAGATAATGAAATATTTGAAACAAAAGGATAGTTTTGCAAAGGAGTATACTAAGGAATTTTATAGGTTAGATAAAAATATGGGCATGTAGATGCCAAATTTTAAAGGATTGCTAGGTATTTAAATGGTTTTTCGACTTATATTTAGGATTGTATTAGTTTGGTGAAGATGGATACTATTGAGAAGGCTTGTCAATTTTCTTTGAATGAAAAGAACAAGTTGAGAAAGATGCGTGAAGAAAGAAAGATAGATAGAGGTGGAATTTATTAGTGAGGAAGAGGTAGATCCTATGGATAAAATTGAAATATGATTAAGGAAAGGAAAACTAGGATAAAGGAAAGTTAGAAGGAAAGGAAAAAATTCATGCATAAGTAGAGGAAATTATCAAATAGGTAGCTATCTTAGAGGTAATGGTAAAGATAGGAATAAATTCAAGGGAACTTTTGTAAAGTATGATGAAGAAGGAAATTGATCATTTGAATGTATAAATTGAGAAAAGAAGACTGGTAGTAGTACAAAAAGTACACTGGTTAAGGAAGATATACTCGATTCAAAGAAAAAACCAAAGAATGGAGGAAATATGATGGTGAGAAGAGAATTATGGAATTTATCTCCTAATGAAAAAGATGTGAGGAAGAGCTTATTTCATACTAGATATAAGCTTGCAATAAAATATTAGAAAGTAATCATTAACATAGAAGTTCAAAGGATTTAGCATCAAAAGAGATTGTTACAAAGTAGCAATTGTAGAGGATAAACCACCCTAAACCCTATCAGATCTCATGGATTAGACATGATTATAAACTTTTGGTAAGTAAACAATGTCTTGGGAAACCTAAAATTGGGAATTAGCATGATGAAGTTCTTTGTGATGTGTCATGTCCCGCCCCAACCATCATAGCACTATTGACATTTTGTTTCTTTTGGACTTTGATAGTTAGACTCTAGATGACACATTATTACCCACTATGGACATTGATATTTTGATCCTTAGACTATTTGATTTCATGTTATGTTATTGGGACATTGATATCTATATCATTAGGATATATGATGATTCCTTATGATGTTACTAGGACACTAATATTCTAAGTAGTTTTTATGATTTTATTCAAATATGCTTACTTACCTTCTTGATGATCCATATGTCATGATTAAAGCTTATGTTATACTCAAGTGAATGTTTGATTTTTGAATTGTGGTCTCCATATGATGCTAGATTATCATGTCTTAGCATATTTAGAGTAACATTAAGAATTCATGTATCATTTGAATAAACTAGAATTGTATACTTATATTATATTTGATGCATTGCTTAAGGTAGATTAATTCCATAATTTTCTGTAAGAATAAATGATCATAATGTTTTACTATCTAGAGTAGAGAATTGCTACAAATGTGAAGTGTGTAATGTGATATGAATGGAAATACATATTTCATATTGGTTATATTATTCATTGATGATAGAATCTATGTGATTTATATTTACGTTATCATTTTATCACCTTATTCTTGGACTACTGATATTTGCAATAAGTGTGCAGGAAAGAAGCCCATGGATTTATGGAGAACCTTGCTAGGTGTTTGGAAAAACCAAGGTTAACCCTAAGGAGGGTATAACCTTTTTGCCCTTGTATTTTATTTGTAAAACCAATTTGTGTGTATTATTGTGATTCTATAAAAGTAAATTTGTTTTTCTTGATGGCTTGCCAAGTGTGTTGTGTGTATTGTGGTGTCACTTGACACATGTTCTCCTTTGTAGCATGCTTAGTGGGATGGTAGGTGGTTGAGTGAACCAAGGAGTGGTTTGGTAGGATTTCTTTTCCCTAGGTGTATTTATGGGTCCAAGAGGGATTCTTTCCATGCTAGGTCGAATGCACACCTTTTGTGAATTTCTAGGAGGTTTACACCATCCCTAGGGGTAGTTTGAGGTCTTATTTTAAAGCCCATATGATATACCTAGGGGGTAGGGGCATTTTAAAGTATTATAACCTTCCCTAGGCATTGAAAAGAGCACCCAAAAATTGTGGATTCCCAAGTTGGCCGAATTTGGAAACTTAAGCATCAAAAGAAAACATTCTTTAGAGAGAGTTGGTTGGAGAGTTCTTGGGGGGAGAATTTTTGGATAGATCTGGAAAAAGAATCTAAGTGGGGTAAAATTTTGGAAAAGGGGAAAAAAAACAAGGAGAAGAAGATAGCTTAGGAGGAGGATTGCTGGTAAAAAGAGAGGGAGCTCAAATTTTCTTGGAAACTAGGTTGGTAACCTTATGTACCCTTGCTATGAAAGTTTGTTGTTAAGTAGATTATTTTTATTGTGTTATGCATGTGATTTTTCTATAATGTAGTTGTAATATGGTGTGTTGTAATGTTGTGTTGTGTGAGGTTGAGGGACCATGTTTCAGTTTTGGTGTATGTGTGTATTGTGATTTACTTTGTGTTGTGAATTCATATGTTCTTGTTGCAGTTTTCTGTTTTGGGTGTGACAAGGTGAGTCTCATCTCTTGGGAGGGAAAGAGAGCCTTGTGAGGGTAAGGGGTGCATAGGGAATGCGTTGGGTGAGAGTCTCTCTTAGAGTAGGAGAGGGATGCCATATGGGTGTTATGGGCCCCATATGCCACCTTGCTGGAGTTATAAGTATTGTAAAGATGCCATGTGAGGGCATGTATGTGGTGTTGGGTTGCCTTGTGAAGGCATGTGTATAAAATGTATAGCCTAATGAAGGCATAGTTACAGGTGGAGTCTCCTCAACATTCATTTTCCACCCTTACCCCTTGAGATGGATCTACATGTGATCCTGTGTGGTCTACCTTGGTTGGGAATTTTTGTGGTTTTATTTGTCAACTGTAAAATGTGTGAACAGTTTTGAAATGTGAGCATTGTGTTGTAAATGGTTGTTAGTAATGTATGTCCACCTAGTCAAGGTTCTCCCTACTCGGGGGTGGCCTTTAAAAGGCCTAAGGTTGGGAGGAGAGTACCATGGGCTTGTTGGTGTGTGTTTTACTACAGGTTGTGATCTATGGATTGAAGACTTGAAGAGAAGAAGGATGTTGTCTTATTTTCATGTGCAGCAAAAACATACTTCCAAGTGAATTCTTATTGTATTAGGGAGAGTCACCCTTGGGTAACTCCCAATCTTGTGTTTTATGATAGCTTGTAAGCTTGAAAATTGTATAAGTGGACTATACTTGTTGATATGTTGCTACATTTAGTGATTAAAGAAATTTATATATCATGCACTATCCTATAGTATATAGAAATGAGTAAAGTTGTTATGTTTTTGTTTCTAAAATGATTCTAAGAGAAAATGTGTGTCTCCATTTGAAATTGATACATTTGGTTATAAAGACATTTTGTTAGAATTTCAAATAATGTTTTGGTTGGAAGGAACTAAAGTGGTTAGTGAAGTTAGTTAAATGTATTGTAGGAATGTACATCAATATTGTAGATCAAGGAGAATAAATATAACAAATAAAATAAAATAAAAATGCTTTCATTGAAAAAGAAAAATATATTTATATTTGTTGGTTCCTTTGAATATAATATTGGTGCACTACACTTGGTATCAGAGCCCAGGTTTCCAAAACTAGGACCTAGGCTCATTATGTTTCCAGTTTTAAATTATGTTTCCAGTTTTAAGTATTTTGTTTGTTGAAAAAGAAAACTTAATATATTTTTTAGTTTTGAGTATTTTTTTGGTTTGAAAAGGAAATTTAAGTAGTAGATCTGAAACTCTTTTCAACTGTATTCAAATACTAGACATTAAAAATATGAATCTGTGATAACACAAAATAAATAAATAAATATATATATATAACCATGAATCCAAAAAACTACAAGTTAAAATACAATAAGGAAGTTGTGTATATATGCATGTTGATATAGACCATGGTATCAAGGGATCAATGCATGGTTGTGCATAGCCCTTGATCTTGCCTTCAAAACCCAGTTTTGAAATGAATAAAGAAAATATGTTATAAACTATTAAAAAAAAATGATGCTTTTATTAAAGACTTGTAACTCTGTGTGCGTTCAACTTTTGTGGATTTTGCTCGCATGAGACGTAAATAGACCCCTTCTGGAGAAAACCTAGAAAGCGTTTGGAAATATTCGATTTCATTTCTCTAAAAATGCTAACGCAATATGACTGACTCTTAAATGACAGAATTTGTTTTTCTCTTGTGTGCTCATCACTAAGTACAGGCATGGCCAGGGACAACCCCCTCTCACACAAGAAATTAATAATAAAATGCTCATCTTTATATCCATGAAACAAAAAAAAAAAACCTGCAACAAATTATGGGCATAATAATGCCATAGGATATATCAGAGAACTCATGCATGTCTGAACATGGATCCCTCTACAAATATTGAGCTCTATCCATCTCAAACATATATCCACACAAGGATATGTGTGTGTATATCAAAGATAAATATATACACATCATTTATCCTCCATGGAAGCTTGCTTCCATCTCCAATAGCATTCAAGTACCTGTACAAAACAAAAACAAAACAAAAACAGAAACATACAAACAATAACAAGAGGGAAAAACAAAAAAATGCATAAGGGTTTGAAACCCTATGGAAGGAACATGAAAAATAACATAAGAAAGAGGGAAAAATAACTTTTATACTTTTTCATAGCCCTAATTTTGAATTAGGGTTAGGGTTGGAAGAGAAAGATAAAGAAATGAATTTCAAATTGATCATAAGTTGACTCTTTGACCCAAATTCAAATGGGATCCCCCTTATTAAAATGTTTTCTATTTCAAAACATGAAGTAAAAGAGGGAAAGTTGGTTAGTGGGGTGGGTGGAAAAGGTGGAATTCAAGAGGTCATGTGTTCAAATCCCACTCCCACCATGTCATCTTTCTCTTTTAAACAAATTTAAAATGCACTTATTTTATTTGCCCACATGAGTTTTATTTTTTTATTGAAACTACTTAAGAGATAATTATTTAAATAAGTTTGTGATAATGAAGCAACTAAGTGGTAATGTGTTAGTAATCATGAATAAGTGCTATTATAATTTGATGTCCATGAAGTTACCTATTAATGATAATTTAATATAATAATAATAATAAATAAATTTAAAAAAATATTAAAATAATAATAATAATAAAATATTTTTTAAAAAATAATAATAATAAAATATTTTTAAAAATAATAATAATAATTAAAAATAATGAATAAATAAATAAATATACATATATGCATATGCAATGGAAGATAACATTTTAATATATCTAACCAATGTGGGACGTTGGCTAAGCAACTATGGTGGCAGGACACCCACCCTAAGTTGACTTTGGCCATGATTCCTCACAAAAAAAAAAAAAATAGAGGAATTACTTTGTCTTAGTTGTTTGAGACTCCAATAATGAACTTTAAAGCTTCTTGACCCTGACTCTTAAACTCTTTTTTTGTAGGATGCTAGTGGTCACTCGTAACGCCCGCAAGCGTGGACGAGGTGGTAGACGTGCACGAGATGCACAGGTAGAGCAAGATGCCAGTGTAGAGCATGGTGCTAGTATGACACGAGAAGCTAGGGTTGGGCCAGAGATAGAGATTGGACAGGGGGAACAGCCCAGAACCCCAACCAGGACATTCTAGATGCTATCCAAAATCTTATTGGTGTAGTACAATAGAGGTTGCCTGCAGCAGTAGCTCACCCTAGTCAGAAAAAGTCATAGGAACATAGGACTGTTATCAGAGAGAGGACAAGGAGTCCTCCACCTAGTCGTATTGGGAGTCATGCTGAGCTCGAGGGGGAGTCTGTCCACAAACCTGAGTCTCCAGCAGGGATAGAGCTTTGACCTATACTGAGAGCACCTCGGGATATAGGAGATGAGATTAAAGAATTGCTTCGTCTTCAGCCACCCCCTTTTCATTGGTCCATAGATGGTTCAGAGGCAGAATCCTTCTTGTTATGTTTGGAGAGATGTTATGGGTTGCGTCCTTTTGGGAGCAATGTAAGGGCCCGTTTTGCTATACACCTTTTGCGAGTACTAGCCTCCAAATGGTGGGATGAGGAGAAGGCTATGGGGGATATTGATATGGACACTCTCACTTGGGATACCTTCCTACAAAGGTTCAAAGAGAGATATTTATTAGAGCATTACAGGCAGCAAAAGATTGATGAGTTCCATGACTTACAGCAGAGGGGATTGATAGTAACACAGTATGAGAATAAGTTTTTAGATCTCCTCCCTTATGTTGACTATATGAGAGATGAGAAGCTCCGGATTAACCATTTCATTAGAGGTCTTAATCCCTCAATTGCAGGATAGGTTCGCATGGCAGCACCAGTAGGCTTAAGAGCTACAATGGAGAGGGCTCTTATTACAGAGGATGTATGCAATAAGGCTCGGGATACCCATGATAGATCTCAGCGTTAGGGTAGTACCCTTTTTTTCACCTAGGTCACAGTGGAAGGGAAATCAGTGACACTCTTCAGGATCTTTTAGAGGCCCCCAATCACAGCAGGATCAGAGGCAGAAGCCTCCACAGGGATACCAGGGCACTAAGCCCAAGCAGAGGTAGGCACAGAGTTCTCGTTAGGATCATAGAGCACAAGCTTCTCATACACCTCCAGCACGGACTCAACAGCCCACTAGAGGTGGTTTTAGCGGATCTACTCAAACAAGGGAACACCAGCAGCCCCGATCTACAGGATTACAGACTCAGACCCGCAGACCTTTTTATTCTTGTGGTGGCATGGGTCACATTGCTAGGGATTGTCCACATAGACAGAGGGTAGCTGCATCTGAACCAACAGTGGGTGACATGGGACATTCTCATAGGGTATTTGCAGCAATAGATGATAGACAGACTGAGCATCAGGCTACTGTGATAGAGGCTACACATATTATTGGTGGTAGTAGTATATCTTTATTGTTTGATCTAGGAGCTACTGATTCTTTTGTATCACCCTCAGTTGTGGAGCATTGTAGGCTAGTGGCAGTTAAATAGGATGTTAGCTGGGATGTAGAGTTAGCCTCAAGTGCTAAGGTATTGGTTAGATCCATGGTCAGGAATTGTCCTATTCAAATTGGGGATATCACTACTTGTGCAGATCTACGTATCAACCCCTTAGGATCATATGATGTAGTCCTTGGTATGGATTAGCTATGTGCTCACCATGCCAAGGTGGATTGTAGGAAGAAGGAGGTGGAGTGTAATGATGATCATGGTACACCTATAGTGATTTCAGGCATTCAGAGACCTGTGTCCCTCCACATGATCTCCGCTATGTGGCTTAAGTGATGTATGGGAAAAGGGTGTCAGTTATATGCTATTACCATTAATGATCTTGAGGGAGAGGAGAATGTGCCATGTCTCGAGGATTACCCAGTGTTACAAGAGTTTAGAGATGTATTTCCTTCTAAATTACCGGGTATGCCTCCACCTAGGATAGTGGATTTCCATATTGATTTGGTTCCAGGGGCCCAACCAATATCTAGAGCTCCATATAGGATGACTACTAATGAGCTCAATGAGCTCAAGATTCAGCTAGAAGAACTCTTGGAGAAGGGGCACATTCATCCTAGTCTCTCACCATGGGGAGCACTAGTTGTCTTTGTCAAGAAGAAGGATGGATCCTTGAGGTTGTGCATAGACTACCGCCAGCTTAACAAGCTAACCATTAAGAACCGTTATCCACTTCCTAGAATTGATGACTTATTTGACCAGATTCAAGGTGCTCGAGTGTTTTCAAAGATTGATCTAAAGTCGGGATATCACCAGTTGAGGATTGTGGAGAGTGACATCCATAAGACTGCTTTTCGCACGAGATATGGGCATTATGAGTTTACAGTGGTTCCTTTCGGTCTCACTAATGCCCCATTCGTATTCATGAGCCTTATGAATGGAGTATTTTGTACATTCTTGGATAGATTTGTGGTGATATTCCTGGATGATATATTGGTCTATTCACGAAATGAACAGGAGTATGAAGAAAATTTGAGACAAGTCCTTCAGTGCTTGAGAGATAATCAATTATACGCCAATTTGTCGAAGTGTTCTTTCTTTTGCACAGAGATCAACTACCTAGGTCATGTGATATCAGGTGATGGGATCTCAGTTGACCCATCAAAGATTAGAGCCATTATAGACTGGCCAGCACCAATGACAGTTATAGAAGTTAGGAGCTTTATGGGGTTGGCTGGTTACTACACGCATTTTGTGGAGGGTTCCTCAAGGATAGCACATCCTATTACTTCTCTCCAGAGAAAAGGGAAGAAATTTGAGTGGACAGAAAAATGTGAGAGAGCTTTTCAAGAGTTGAAGAAGGCCCTCACTAGTGCTCCTATTCTTGTAGTACTTGATCCCTCTATAGACTTTGTAGTGTGTACTGATGCATCATTGGATGGGTTAGGGGTAGTACTCATGCAGAATGGGCGAGTTATAGCCTATGAGTCTAGGAAACTTAAGACTCATGAACTCAATTATCCTACCCATGATCTTGAGCTCGCAGCAGTAGTGCATGCCTTGGTTAGATGGCGCCATTTCCTTTTGGGACACCATTTTGAACTCCACTCAGATCATCACAGCCTTCAGTATATTTTCTCTCAACCAAACCTTAATGCTCGGCAAAGGAGATGGATGGAGTTTTTATGTGAATATGACTTTGATGTACACTACATCAAGGGGAAGGAGAATGTGGTTGCAGATGCCTTAAGTCAGAGATGCCATGAGTTGTCATCCATGGTCACCAGCACAAATTTGAGGGGGAGAATAATGCAGCACTTACCAGAGGATGATTTTTATAGGGATGTGTGTCAGATGATTAGATCTCAGAGGCCTCTTTAGGGGAGGTTCTCCAACTATGTGTTAGAGTCTGATGGACTTCTACGTCACTGAGGGTGCATTTATGTACCTTCTACTAGAGGATTGTGTGATTTTATTGTTCTTGAGGCTCATAGGGAACCTTATGCAGCACATCTAGGGGTTAGGAAGTTGCATGCAGACTTGAGATGACTCTTTCATTGGCTTGGCATGAGGATGCATATTGCAAGGATAGTTGCTAGATGCCTAGAGTGCCAGAGAGTTAAGGCAGAACATGGACATCCTGGTGGGTTACTTTATCCTCATAAGATTCTAGAGTGGAAGTGGGATGTTATTTCTATAGATTTTGTTGTGGGTCTTCCTATGTCTTCTCATCATCACGATGCCATCATGGTGACAGTTGACACATTGACCAAGGTGGCCCACTTCTCACTTATACGTACCACTTTCACTGCTCCTACAGTAGCACAAGTATTCATGCGAGACATTGTGAGACTCCATGGCATTCCTTGCAAGATTATTTTTGATAGACACTCTATATTTGCCTCCTCCTTTTGGAGAGAGTTACAGGGAGCCCTAGGGACTAAGCTTAACTTGAGCACAACATACCACCCTCAGATAGATGGGTAGGCTGAGAGAGTTAACCAGGTATTAGAGGACATGTTGCGCATGTATGTGATGGATAATCAAGTTAAATGGGAGGATTATTTGCATCTAGTAGAGTTTTCCTATAATAATGGGCACCATTCTTCTTTGGGCATGCCACCTTATCAGGCCCTATATGGCAGACCTTGTAGGACACCATTAAGTTGGGATAGGATTGAGAACAGGGTAACAGTTGGACCACAGATTGTCAAGGAGATGGAGCAACAAGTCTTTTTGATTAGGCAACATCTCAGGGAAGCTCAAGATTGACAGAAGAAGTATGCTAATGCCCATAGGAAAGATCGAGCCTTTATGGTGGGAGATAGAGTATTTTTGAGAGTGCATCCGCACAAGAGTCCAATCCATTTTGGAAAGGGCTCTAAGCTTGCTCCTCGATTTGTTGGGCCATTTGAGATTTTGGAGAGGATAGGACTAGTTGCTTATCGCTTAGCCTTGCCACCTAGCCTATCACACATCCATGATGTTTTTCATGTCTCTTCCTTGAGGAAGTACATTTATCATGCATCTCATGTTATAGATTGGGGTTCTATGCAGGTAGCACCAGATGGCCAGCTATCCCTAGAGCCCATTCGCATATTGGCCTGCAGGACCCTTCAACTTTGAGGTAGAGAAGTGGACTAGGTTAAGGTCCAATGGGATTGCTATGATGAGGTCACAACCACATGGGAGGACATGATGCAGATGAGACGTGACTACCCCTATCTATTTGATGAACTCCAGACATGACACTACCCTTTTGAGTGGTCAAACAACATATTTGGAGGGATACCATTTGAATGTTCTATTTGGTCAAACATAACCATAACTATCATAGACTCAGGTTCCATTCTTGTTTAATCATGTTTTTGAATGTGAATCTAATTGTGTAGAAAATGATTTCCTTATTAAATAATTTCTTATATGCTCACCCTTCTATAGCTGTGTTGAAACCAATAGTTTATGGTGTAAAATTTACTTGACTCCACTGAAATCTCTTCTTAAACTGCAACTTATTTTGAACTTTGGATTTTCCTTGTGTGGATTGTTATTTTCTATTGTCTTTTATCGTGGCTCTCTTAAATCTAGTCCACAATATGCAATCATTGGAGCATATCACTGTAGGTCTGTACTATAAACAAGAACATTGCTTACTGAACCTTTACACTTCTTGCTGATACTGTTATTGTTTAAAACATCCTAATTTTATCTATATAAAAAAATGGATATGCTATTGTGAATGTCATGTTGCTGAACTTGATAATTGTTAATGCCAAACCTTTAACACATTGCTTCCTCAAACAAACAAAGGTTAAGAAGACCTCGGTCACTATTCTAAGTTGAAAGAACATTGATATTGGAATTTAATTTGAGACTCTAGAGTTAAATCAGTGAAGCTGATTTGGTATCTGAACCCTAATGATGAACCATGTTTTCTTTTTATGTGACATATAGATAGCTTGAATTATGTGTTTGATATACCAACACTTCATCTTACTCCATTTCTTTTACCGTTATACATTACATCTATAATGCTGAAACAAAGACCTAGAACAACAAATACATCTTCTCTTGAACTTTTGAATCAGAGCCTTATTGCAAGAAGACTTCCTAAAACTTGATGGAATTATATTGTTTTCTCTTATAGTTTGTGTAGAAAGGCTAGGTTCTAAGGTAAAAATAGGATACTTCATTGGTAGTTAATAAACTAAAACTTAGTTATGTTAGATCACATGCAAAGGCATTAGTTCATTCCTAAGTGATCGATTACTTCTAATAGCTAGTTTTGAAATGTAAACATCTACTGGAAGACTCCGCTATGTCGAATATAGTTATTGATTGTTGGAGCTAATGTATAACTTAATGATGTATTATTAGATGTGGTGTAAAATCTCCTTATAGTTGTTTACTAGAAAAAGAAATTGATGCTATTAAATGGAAGTATCAGCTTTATGTTTAACATTGAATGGTAGTATTTGAATCATGTACATTGAAGTATGTATGATTTATAGGTCTACATCATTGGATAAAAGTCATGTTTACACACTCATTTATGGATTAATTACTTTTAACCTTTGATTATAGTGTTTAATTTCCATGATGGTTGAATTGTCAACTAGGGTTTCCATGTATAATTTTTGCACTCCATACTCTAACATGAGGTGGAAATACCTATTAGGATTGAGACATAGCATATTATGTTTTATGATTTGCATTCATTGCTAAATTATGAGGTTTCTTTTGGTTCTTACATAAAAAGACATATCAAACTATATGAATAAATAAAGGAAGCGTTATGAGGTTGACATGTTGGACAATTAAGAAGATGATTGCATTCTTTAATATGTGTAGCATGCATATGAGAATCATGATGTGTTAAGGAGAGTCTTGGAATAATGGTTCTATATGAATCGAATAGAATCAAACTTTACAAGGTGTGATAGGCTGATAAGGACATAAAGTTTTTTTGTGATGGTCTAAATTGTACATTGAGGATGCCACATTATGAATTGTTTATGATATTGATTTTACATGTTTCACATGCATATATGATGGTTATGATGTTAATTGAAAATAAGGAAATTATTTTAAGTTGGATACTAACCTAATTTTGTGGTTGTTGTGAATGTCTGTGTAGTATATAAATTTTAGAGTATGACTTTTGATAATACACAATTCCATTACTTCTCTTGGTTTTACCGAGTTAGGCTTCCTAATTGTTGGGTTGGGTATCTTTCATGTCAGGAAATATTTCGAGGAAGCTTAACAACTTCATGGTAGGCTGGTAAAGCACTCCTACAATATTCTCACCCTTGTGTTCTTAGACAGGTTCTGGAGCTCTTTTCAACTTGGTCATCATGGTTAGACCATTCGTATCTGGTATCTGGTATTTGTAATCTAGTAAGAGAATATGTTTTCTTTAAATTTGAGCATATATGTATATGTATCATTTTAGTTAAAGTTAATGATAGTTATTCAACTAATGTTGACTGGTCAATATTCAAAAGACTTTGACTCTCACTAATTTTCTGCATTTTATGGAGACTGCTAATGTGACATTTGTATTGTAGGGGCAACCATTACAGATCCACGCTCAGGGACCCTCAAACTGAGCTTGCCTCAAGCCACATAGATTTGAATTGGAGATGCACTTTGAGTGCACAAATATGTTACCCAACCTTTCCCTAGTGCAATAAGATAGGTAGCTTTTGTAGCAAAGCTTAGTCATTAGTGACCTCACATTCTCTAATCCACAAGTCTACCACCTCAACAGGTAATAGTTTGCAATTGCCCAATCAGCAACCCAATCATCCTCTCACTGGTCATTCTCTTTTGCCACTAGTTCCAACTTGCCATTTGAAAAGTGTCACCCATCAAGACATCAAATAGGGTGGGAGGTATTTTTTGTGTGACTGCCATACACCCATCAAATTTTATCTCATAGATTGTTGACATCATCATTAGTTTGACTTTTTTGTCCCTCATTATTTACATTTTTTATTTTGTAGTCTTTCCATAGCCATAACTTGGTCATATTGACTCCAAATCATATGTAATTATTTTGGCCTAAATTTCTTGTATTTTCCAATGGTACAATTAGCTTTTGATTTTGGTGGATAGATATTTCAGAATTTATAGATTTTGGAGACCATACATGTCCAATCTTTGATTTTGCAACTTTCGAGGCTCTATTCTGACTCATATAGACACAATTTTAGGTGTCAGTCTTTTGAAAGTGCATAATTTTAAAGAGCAATTTAAAATTTATATCCTACGATAGACTTATTTGGATGAAAATTTCACTTTCAGCATTTGATCTATTTTGTCGTATTCGGTACTTGTACTTTGTTGTTCTTTTAGAGATCTAGTGTCCTAATGGTATTGAGTCTGTTATTGCTTCATAATTTTTGTTGTAATAATCATAATCAGAAGCCCACTTTGACTGAATTGAGCAAGTAACAATTATACTCACACAACATATAAAGTGCCAAAATCATAGATTTAGGAGGGTTTCTTTATTTAATTACATTGTGGAAGGTATATAATTGATGTAATCATGGTGGCACTACATCTTACTACCATGTAGTTAACTAGGGATAATTATACCTTATGGGCAAAACACATCATTAGACATTGTCAATGGCTTAATATCTTTCCTCATCTTTATGGACTCATATCTAAGCCAAAGACATATTTGAAGAGATGTGTTTTGGAGACTTAAAATTCTCATATTAGATGTATGATTCATTTGAGTTTCTCTTCCATTTTAATATATGATCAAGTCTAGTCCAAGATCAATGATATTGAATCCCCTCATCTAGTTTAGAATATTATTTGAGAACATTTTGGAGATCCATATATTCCTTCTATAATAGTTGGTCCATTTGTAGACTGTCTCATTCTACTTGATGATGCAGATGATATTCCCTATGATGATTCTACACTAGAGAACATCACAGATGTTGCAAAAGATGAGAGTCTTGATGATCCAAAGCCTCCAATTGCATTACCTACTACTCCACTTGTAGTTCTTATGTCTCTTGTTGTTCTTGGTGATACTTGCATTCACATAGCCATGGATTCAAGTGATTTACTATAGGAGGATATTACTTTTCTTCCACTTAGACCCCCTTGAGATGACTTCTTGATAGAGATTGAAGGTTCATTTATGGAGTCCTATATTAAGGATTTGAGACACATCATTGATGATATTCATCTTTTCATTGTTGGGGAAGATGTTTCTTGAGTTCTTGTGAGGGAACACTCTAACCCTCATCATTCTTCATGTGATCATTCCTTTGAGTATGAAATGATTGTGGATCCATTTATAAAGAAGTTAAAGGAGGTCTCTTTCACTTTAGAGAAGACAATTCAATCTTTGGAGATTGATTTTCACAAGTCTCACACTTCACTTGAGATGTCATATTTCATGGTTGATCATACTCATGTATTGGAGATTCTTGGTAGGATTTTTCTAAGACATCATACCTTTTGAGGATTCTTCCTACTGATTTAGGAACATTCTTTGATACACCTATATCACCCTTCTTTGCTAAAGGGAGGACCATAATTTAGTATTCTTGGTGCAACTTCTACATTATTCTAGGAGAATCTTTCATGGGTGTTGATTATACATTTAGGGGGCACTTCTTTTCTTCTCTTCCTCTAAGGTGACACCTTTATCTTAGGAGTTTCATCCACATTCCTACATGCAACCATTTTCCATAGTTTCTTGTTTGCCACCTTCTATTTGGCTTGATCCTAATTGGTTCATTGCATCTTCATCAATCAAGGACATGGTGATACATCAACAAACTTGAAAGACAACATAATTCATTTGGATTTTGCTTCCATCTTCCTATCCACAATGATAAGCATTCTGGCATCTTTAATTGGTGTATCTTCTTCCTAAGGGGAGAAATGTTGTTTGTAGAGATTGGACAACCTTTTGTCTTAAATAACTTTCCACACTTGCAGGAGTCATTCACAATGGGGGGGAATGGTGGATTTCATTTCTTTTTATTTCCTTCTTATGGAGGGATACTATATTATCTATTAAAAAATTTCCCTTTCATGAAAGAAGGGATAGTATATTTTGGATTTGTGATCTTAAGTGATGGTTTGGAAATAGTTCCTAAAAAAATTAGAGAAAAATTGTACTAGCCTATACCTAAGAATATTGGAGAGGTACGATCTTTTCATAGTTTAGCTAGCTTCTATAGGAAGTTCTTCAAGAATTTGAGCTACTTTTGTAATGCTATGACTAACATAATGAGAGGAGATAAAAATGATTTAAGTGGACATGTGAAGATGATAATTTATTTTTGAAATTGACACAAAAGGTTGCAGAGTTACCATTTTAGCTTCACTTAATTTATCTAAGGTATTTCATGTTGGCTTGGTTTTCAACATGGTAAAATCCTTTAAAATTTATTGTGAAAAATCCAGTTATCCTATTGTGATTAGGGGTTGTATTTTCTTGATTAATCATGCCCTAGAAAACCCCTAATTGTTTTGCCCCAATACAAGTTATGCCCTAGGTTCCTTTTGAATTTTTTAACATTGATTACATTCTTAAATTTATGGGGAGATTTTAAATAGAACCCTTATACCCTTTAAAAAAAATTCCTTATTATAAGGTTTTCTTGTAATTTTAAAAAAATTTCATGAAATTCTATTTTACCCTATCATGTAATTCTTTTTTAACCCAAGGTCTCATCCTAGTTAGCCTGTGTATTGTTTTATTTGTTCATATCCATATGGTGAGTTACTTTTAGAGCTTTTGATTAGATGAAGATCAACTATCATCACTTTCTCACATTTTCAAGATGTAAGGAGTTTACGCAAAGTGAGAAACCGATGGCATGACACCTATCCCCATAGGCCCTTTTAGTTTCAAACAACATAAAAATAAGCATTTTCCTAGCCATGGGTGCAGATGAAGATCAATGATTGTCACTTTCTTGGAAAATGAAAGTACTCAAACTTTAGGCAAAGTGAGAAATTGACATGCTGAAATGTGGAAATTGTGGGACTAGACTAGGTTATGAGTTGCAAAAGAATGTTGTCAACATATTTTTCCAAGTTGCATATTTTGGTTGTTCATAGGTGCTGACAGTGATAAACAACATTGATTTCTCAAAGTTGTCAGATCCTAAGTCGATCAATGGTTCTTGCATTCTCGTATTATGAAGTTGTGCGAAGTTTAACCAAAGCAAGAATGTGAGGAGCTGCTACGTAGCCATGTGGACCACACTATTGATATTGCTGCAAGAAAAAATCTTAATTGTTTGTTCGATGAGGATAGATAGATGTCGATTTGTCTCAAAATTAAGATGCATGTTTTAACCAAAGAAATAAAGTGGCATGTTGACACGTGTCTCAATAGGTCCAATGTCTTAAAACAAATTCCAATGAAAACTAGGATCTTTCATGAATGTAGGATTTGAAATGATCAATGTTCATCACTTTCTCACATTTTGAAAGTGCTCAAACTTTATCCAAAGCAAGAAAGTGAGGTATTGACACATGTTCAACTTGTAAAAAAAGTAATATAGTCATTAGCTTTAAAACAAGACCATTTGATCATGCCCAAATCAACAGCTAAATTTCAAAATTTTGGCATAACATTCTTAATTTGACTATTGGAGCATTGATGGTAAATCAAGGAAAATTTGTGTGAAAGAAATTTTCATAAAAATTACAATTGAATGCATAATTAATTACAAAGAAAAAGAGAATTTGACTGCAGAGAACTAGAGATCAGACTGTAATTTTCTCAAATAGTGAATTGTTGTGAATATGGTTTTTAGTTGAAGAAAAGAACTTGTGGGTAAGTACTTGGAACCTCTGACTCTCTAAAAAAAATCCATTCTCAATTGTATTAGATCGATAAGATGCCTCCATGAAGATATTTCTCTGGGAAAGTGGATTACTATCATATGAATGTGCATGATGATTTTCTAGAACAATTGCCATTTTTCACTAATGAGATAGCCAAAGGGAAAGAATTAGTCCATAGAAACTCTAGGTTGCTAGTTAGTGAGGGTTTTTATGATATTGGAAAGCTGGTTGTCCCTGACATCTTCTTCTTTGATGATTTTTTGATGATGATAGCTAAGAGGTATGATCTAGTACTAAGGGTAGTGAAGAACCATGTGGGACAAAACCTCATTAGGGTTATACCTAAGGTAATTAGGGAGGTTTTCATGTTAAACCCTAACCATGCACTATATGAGAAGTTTGACCTAGATTATTTACACACACGATATGATGCTCAGAAGGCATACCTAAGGAGAGTACCATTGCAAGAATATTTTAATCCAAGGGCATAGGAACTTTACTTCTCCCTCTGCAAAATTTTTTGGATGGATGAGCAAGATCACATCCAAGGATCCCTAGTTTTCAATTTTATGCAAATTTTGCAATATGGTATGAGTTCTATTTTCTATTTTCAATTTTCATAGAAGAAATCCATAATGGAATAATTGGCATTATTAAGGAAAAGGTTGAGAAGCCTTTTTATTGATACTCATTGTTGATGTACATGTGTCTGTAAAAAGGGGTTTATATTTTCTCTAAGGAGATGAAGCTAGAGTTGGAGAAGGATGGGGACAAGCTACCTATTTAGCTATGGAGTGTTGATATGACCTAGGAGGTAACTGATGCTAGTTTTGTTAGATTTGATAGATACTTTTCCTCAAAGATGAGGATTTTGATAACATGAGATAACCCTAGAATACCCCAACCCTTACTACAGATTATCAGGCCCAAGGATCATGGCATGTGATTTAAAGTGAGCGATGACTAGGGAGATATCATCCCATACTTTATTTCTACTATTTTCAAAGTATGTGGTTTCTAAGGGAAGCCTCATTTTCTTCCTTATCAAGTGCCCCTGAAGGTTGGGATTGTAGAATTTTTGTGGCAGATAAGAGGACTAGAAGAGAAGGAGCTGATGGGAAGGTGGACAGGAACAATTTTTCCCCACTTCATAGTCATCCATAATTTTGTGTTCACTAAGGGAGGATGGAGACATTTAGGTAATTTTTTAGATAGATATCAAATGGCTCAGTCCCATCCTCATTTTATCGATCCTAAGGTTTTTTATGATATGTTTAAAGATAGAACTAAAGCTAAGTCATATGAGAATTTGTTTACTTTCCCAAGCACATCATTAGAAATGAATTTTTATTGCAAGAAAAGGAAGTAAGGAAAGAAAAATGGAAATTTTATAGTAGAAATTTGGATTTTATTAATACTTTGGATAAGAAGTATGATCCCTTAGTTGATATCAAATATTGGGGAGATAAGATTAATATACTTATGAACAATTTTTTTGGGTTCAGGAAAACCCTAAATGAGAAAAAGGCAATTTTGATCCAAACTTACTTGGAATAGGTCATAGAAATTGAGAAGAGGCTGGCAAACAAAGCCATCATAAGACCAGGTTAGTATACCTTATAGAAGAAGGTGGGATATGTTGTGGTAAAAAATGTAAACATACAACTTATTCCTATGTATAAGAGACAACTTTCAAAAATAACTTCTTCATCACCTACTACTAAAAGGAAGAAAATTGAGCAATGTTCTTCATCAAGAGATGAGGAGAAATCTCCCTCACAAACTCCCTTTCATTTTGATAGTGAAGAGTCCTTAAAAGAAAAAATAAAACAAATGGGAGGTCAGGATGACATTGTAATAAATAAATTAGAGGTGGAAGAGGGAGCACCTAAAGAACCTCCCATGCCACTCTTAGCCCTTATTGTAGAAGATTTAAAAGGGAAGGATATTGACCATTTTGCGGAGCAGGCATCAAAGAATTTTTTGGATGATGAAGATTTTGTGAAGTCTAGGGCCTTAATACAATTTTTGTGGAGGAATAACATTGGGACCTTTTAGGCTAAGTGCAAGAAAATAAAGGTAGAGCAACCTACTAGAAAAGACTCTGACATTGAGGAGGTTAAGGCTAGCCTAATGCAAGAGTTTATTCAAATAATCCCTGTAGGGGTTAGACAATTACTAAAAGATTAGGGAGTCCTAATACTACTAGAGTGGGACATTTCTAATGCAATGATTTTTGATGGAGTAAGGAAGGAGAAATAAAGTAAGTTCAAGACTGAAGATGAAGTATTACAAGACCATAAAGGGGTAAAATATAGTAATGACCATAAAGCGCTAGTTATGTGGTCTATCCAAAAAAGAGATAGGCTAGGTTCCAAGAGGTATTAGATACAAAGCATATAGGGAGCCTCATGGTGTATAGGGTGGAGAAAGTAGATAGTGAAAAGGTAGCTCTAATGAATAAAGAGGTAGCTGATTTTGGGGTAGTAGTAGCTACTAAGGATAAGAACAGGTTGGTAGAGAAAAATGAAAAAATTGAAAAAGTTCTTGAAGCCTATGATGAAAGAGGGAAAAAAAAAAATGAAATGGAGAAAATAATATCAAACCTTCAAAAGTAGCAAGGTAAAAGAAAAGTGGGAGAAGAATCAAGCCATCTTTTGATTTCTTCATCCCCAGCTCCTCCACCACCCACTGGGCCAATAGTCAAGATACCTGACACACCTCAACATCAAGGAAGAGCTACTATAGAGGAAATAGGTGAAGAAAGAGAACCAAGCAATGAGAGCTACATGTAGAGTTGAAGACTCAACATGAAGATATGATCAGACATATAGTTTTGTATTTAGTGGATAGTGTAAATTGGCCTCTATTTCAATTAGAATTGTCAAAGTTGGTGGACATATGGAAAGAACTGAATAATAATGAAGCCACATTAAGACCAATTTTGAATAAATGGATCAGTAGAGATTATACCATTACTGCTCTATGTTGTTCTATTATAAATAATTCTCATGATTAGATAGAGATGACTTTTGATCAGGCTAATAATATTTTGAATTCTGATCAGAGAAGGGATTTTCTACAGAGAAGACTAAAAATTTGCTTCTCAAAATATCTTAGCAAAGATTTTGATCTTTTCCAACATGCACCCAATGGAATAGGTAATATAAAAAATAAGAAAGGAGTGGGGAAATGAATTGAAAGAATTAATGAGTATTTGAAAGAATAAGGTAATAAATAAAGAGAATTACATTTGGTTTGCAAGAACCACAGAAGAAATTGATCACACCCAATTATTCTTTGATTCTTTCAAGAAAGATTATGGTGAAATACAAAAATTGGGGAAGGATATTTTGAAGAGAGAGAAAGATATTTTGAGCTATAATTGGCCAAATGACACAGTCTTTGACAAGTGGATGGAACAATATTCTTTAGCTACATAGTTACTACATGTGGCTTCTAAAGAAGTATTTGAAGAAAGAACAACAATCATTGATGAAAGGTGGTTAGTTGATCAAGCTATCTAGACAAATGAAAAAAAGGATCAACAGATTGCAATAGTGGATATAGCCACCCAAACTGATGATTTGGTAGATGATCAACTAATTACAACATATGTTCAAATGTAAAAGCCTAGCATAGTAGAAGAAGAGCAAGTGGTCCAACAACTAGAAGAATAACAAAAGGAGGAAGATCAATCAGTAGGTGTACTAGTTGTGCAATAAATTGCTACAATAGAATCAGCCCCATGACAAAGTGACCAATAAAGAAGCCTTTTTGTTACCAAGGCAAAAGATCACCAATTTTGTTTCTTCTAATGCATTTTTTGACTGTGATAGTTTTGTCCTTTTGTAAATATTTTTGTTTTAAGAATAGTTGTCCTTTTCCCTCTAAGCTTGAAGCTTGTTGCAACTCACACCATATAAGTGAGTTTCCAAGGCTGGAGGATGGTCCAAACTTATTTATTGTAGGAGTCTATGTAAATTTTTTAGTCGGTCCATACATATTGTAAATAAGTTCCAGAGTTCAATATAAAATTTAATAGTTGCTGGTCTATGTGTGTTATTGTCTAATAGAGATGATCACTTAATTTTATATAGTTTCAAAGAAATTAATACAAACATAGAGAGTTGATTTCATCCTAGATCTTGTCACTTTCCTTGTCTCTATATTGTTTTCTAGAATTTAATAGAAATGTTTATTAAGTTTCGATTATAATTCATTCTGAGTTATATTTTAGTTTACTTTTGCTGATAATATAATGGATTATGTAAATGCTTAATGTAAATTGAAAGAACACCATTTTTTTAAGAAAATATATGATAAGTATGAGTTCTGTAAATAAATATAGATAAATCTTAACACAAAGTGTTAAGGTAAGATCCAAAAGTAAGTGTGTAATCTCTATGAGTTATAGCCCAATGGATAAAGCACTAGCCATTCTTATGAATTGATATGATTGGAATGTTTTTCAAAATACAAAAAACTTATAATCAATCAATCTTTTAATATTTTGTTGTTTGAGTGATAATTATTAGCCTACACTTGATTCATGGTATCTAGGGTTGATAAAGTAGCTAGTCATCATCTCTTCATTGCCATTGAGTTAAAAGAAAGAAGGCTAAGTAATCTATTATTTTTGGAGTTCATGTTGAGAATTTTAGTCTAAAGTAAATAAAATTGAATTCCTAACGTAAACTAGCTTGAATCTTGCAGAGTTAAAAGTGGAGAAGACTCCATTGTCTTGTTAGTTGGTCCTTTTATCTTGTTTTTAGAACACCTAATATGGTTTGTTAGCTAATTCCTAGGTTTTTTGATAACATAAATGGTAGTTTAAATTATGTCAAATCAGAGCCAACAAAATGATGACTTTTTTGGGGAGTTGTTCAAAGAAACCCATTTTCTAAATCACTACAGTCTCTAATGTTTTTCTTGTGTTTGTACTTGTTATTTTCTAGTGACAAACCTTGAGAATTTAAAAAGAAAATTCCAACATAACAGGGGGAACTTAAGGTGGTTTTTTGTCTAAAATGGTGCATGTCTGCAACATAGAGTTACATTTCCTAAAATACTATATTGGGTGTTTTGTGTTAGATCTATCTTTAAGTGTGCTTTGCCCATGATATTTTTCTTTCTCCATGCCAATTTAAAATATTTTCCCTTCATTGGGTGGCAAAAAGGTCAAAGGTTCTATAACTAGTGTTATACTTTCTAAGTTTTCTCACTTTGAAAAATGGCTGAGAAAACAAAGAATACAAGAGTTTTCACAAAAGAAAATTTTAAAGTTTCTCTATACATAGAATTACCTCATGTGGGTAGGAATAACTAAGAAAAAAAGAAAGTAGATCTTAACACTAGATTGAAGCCTAGGGGTAGTGTTTTAGTCCATTCATAATAGCAACCTATGGTAGAAAGAGAATCCTCTTCCTTAAATTATGAATCAGAGACTAGTAGACTTTTGGGAGAGATATTCACCACCCTTTTACCAAAAGAAAGGATCTACCAAGATAAGACTTTTTCCTCTGTAGTAGACATCCCTCTTAAGCCTAACATGGCAAGAGAAGTTAACCATAGGTGGGGATATAAAGATACTCTGGATGTTGGATTTCATCCTAGACAAGTCCCATATGTTGAGAGAAATATCATTGACTTAAAATCACCCAATTGATTTAGAAACTGTATGTGTGGAATGTGGCCTCTATTTAACACACACACTTCAATGTGGTCATTACCCGTGAAGTCATCCTAGAGTGAACATTGAATTTTTCATCCAGAACACTTGATAGTGTGACCTGTTGCCTCCTATCTAAAGGGATTTTTCCTATTTAATATCCTTAGAGATGAGGCTTAAACAACTAGACCATCTACGAATGAAGGATTTGATATGAAACTAATCTATGTGAGAATGCAATGTAATCTAAAATGAGATATATGCTTAATCTAAAAACATGTAAAAAAAACTAGATTAAACATATGCATATTTGAACTAAATGAGATTAAGCTAGGAATGTAAACATGTGCAAATATATGAGCTAAGTGAGTATGAATTTCAATACAAATTTGATATCAATTCAATTCAACCTCTTTAATGAGGAATTATGAGTCCGTTAAATAGAATTCTTTGAGTCCATCAATGGGTGAGACCAACTTTGATTGATGGTCAGGATTGAAGCAAAGATTTAGTTAAGATGGAAACTTCCTTGTGCAGGTGAAGTGAACTATTTTTTATCTGAGTGTGATGAGCAGTTAATTGAACTTGCCATGGGTGTGTGATCAAGTTAACTAGATCGATTCCAATTCGAGAGATAGTTCACTCAGAGTTTCCATTTAGAACTAAAGAGTAGAATTAGGAAAGATATTTAATTTAATAAAATGAGATATGACCTCATAAATACCTTTTCTATTTAATTAAATAATTTCATTCAATTAATTTAGAATAGGCATATTTATTAAATTAAATAAATTTAATTCCTTATTACATTAGCCTGAGGATATAATTTAATTTAATTAAAGTATAAATACTTTAAATTAAATCAAATATTAATCAATAGGTTTTAATGTGACTAATATGAGTCAGTACTTTAGGAATTAAATAAAGATTCTAATGAATGCAAATTTAGGGTTTTCTACATTTGATAATTAAGCTAAGTAGTGAATAGTAGAATAAGGATTGCCTATTAGAATAAGTCTTAGGATTGATTAGAATAGACCATAATTGGTATAATGGCAATGAGCCAATTTTGGGGTATTACATTTTGCCCCTCTTTGAATGAATGTGCGGGCAACACGTTCAATTCAAAGAAAATTAGAAAGCACGATGCGAGGATGAGATTGGTTTCGAAGTTGATGATATAGAGACCAATTGATAAGATTTTAAGAACCATCTCTAGAACAGAGCTTGATCCTAAGGAATCCAAGTAGAACACCTAGATACCTAAATTGATAAGCATTTAAAAGACTATCTCCAGGATAGAGCTTAATCTTTAAGGATCTAGATAGAACACCTAGATACCTAAAATTGATAAGAATTTAAAAGACTATCTCTAGAATGGAGCTTAATCTTTAAGGATCCAGACAGAACACCTAGATACCTAAAATTGATAAGCATTTAAAAGACTATCTCTAGAACGAAGCTTAATCTTTAAGGATCTAGATAGAAAACCTAGATACTTGAGATTTGATAAGCATTTAAAGGATTATCTCCGAGATGGAGCTTAATCTTTAAGGATCCAGATAGAACACCTAGATACTTGAGAGTGATAATCATTTAAAATATTATCTCTAGGATGGAGCTTAATCTTTAAGGATCCAGATAGAACACCTGGATACCTGAGATTTGATAAAGGATAGAAAAATTGAATTATGAGTCATATAATCATCCCCAGAATGAGGCTTGATCCTCAGGAGTCGAGGTTTAGATTGTCTCGATACCTGTAATCAACTAATGACTAGATGAAATAGATGAAAAAGATGCCAGAAAGAGGAAAATAAGATGCCCCTAATGGTGAGATGCCCCAAATGATGAGGACATAAGATGGGAACAAGATGCCCCAAGCAATAAGGATTCAATGATGTAATCATCGTGCCCCTTGGGAGAAAAATCAAAACATGGTCCACACAAAAAATATGATGCAAAGTAATATGTTGAGAGATACAAAAGAAATCCAAGATTCAATAGAATGTAGAAGAGATTAGGATGATGAGAAGAAGATTCGAGGTCAAATCAGTGTGAGTTGAAGGTCTAGAAGACCAAATTTGACCAAAAGTTGACCAGAATTGGCTCATGGGTGATGTGAGATGACTATTTCCAAAAAGGATTTTGAAAATATGAATAATTTTGAGTTGAAATAATTCTAGGAATCCCAAAATTTCATAAAAAATTTTAGACTACACAAGCGTTCGATCGCATTGGGCCCCAAAATTTTAAAACATGTATTTGAGGCACTTAGGTGTGTTAGATTGAAAATTTGATCCCCGAAATGGATTCAAAACAACCCAGTTAGCCAAGGGGTGATTTCTGTGCAAATCAAAGCACTTTCAAAAATTAGGTCAGCCCCTATATAAGGGCCCAAGGGGTCATTTTCAATTCATTTATGAATTTTTTCTTTTAGTGAATTGAGCTCTGAGAGGGATATGGTAGTGAACGTGCAAGATCATCATTTTGAGTGGTCTTGACGACATAGCCAGCTGGCGGACTATGAACCTCTGATGAGTCAATGATTTCCCAACTTCATACTTTCATTTGCATGTTTTATGAAATCATTTCTTGCATTTTTAGGCATGTTTTTTAATTAGGGTCAATCGGTCTTCACGCAAGAGTATTCTTTCTTGCACGAAGACTTTCTCTTCTCACGTGAATAAAAATAGATGGTTATTTTCTCACACACTTCAATGGAAGTTCCCACATGGGAGATACCCACATCTTGCACAAAGAATGAGAAATTCCTCTTGATCTTTGCACGCAAGATCTCATTTCTCACTTGAGAATGTGATTTCTCACTTGAAGAAGTGAAATCTCATGTGAAGAAATGAAATCTCATGCAAGATCTTTCAATTTTGCATGAAATCCACTCACAACAAAGTGCAATTTTTTTTTATTTTTATTTTTTTGTGTTTTAACATAGAATTTGCATCTTTGTCTTCATTGTTTAGTTGTATCAACCAAGTACTAATTGTTTTCTTGTCGTTGTTGGTTGTGTATGTAGGAGGTCTTCGATGATGTGTCATTCAAATCTCACTATCCACCATATGGGGATTTTTTGCAGAGCCTAGATGTAGAGGACATGGCTCATATCGAGAAATTGGGTCTGTCTTCTCTATGCCAGATCCCAGTAGTGTTGGTGAATCATGGCCTTCTCACAGCCTTGGTGGAGCATTTCCATTCAAAGATGAACACCTTTCATCTACTAGTGGGGAAAATGATGATCACCTCAAAGGACATCGAGAGGATTTTGTGGATCCCATTCCATGGAGTGAGAGTGATGTATGATGTGGTGCCCCAGGCACATATAGAGGCACTATCTATTGTATTTGGGAGGTAGTTGGCTAGCAGATGAACCATCACTTGGGATGAACTTATGCACACTTATGGGAAGATGTATAGATTGGTAACAGTGTTAGTGATCTTTTTGAGTTTTTTTTTGGTGCCGAATAGAAGACAACATGGCTTCGAGTGTTGCTAGGGTGTTATGCTACGTTGGATGGTAGAGGCCCCAGAGATATTCTAATGGGGCTAGTGTATGCTAGCACACATGTTCCATGAGATGCATGAGATAGTATTCCATGGGAAGAAGAATATGGCTGCTAGGGTGTATGTGCTATAGATCTAGGTGTGGGAGCATCTACCAGTATGTCGACCCATTTATGAGGATGCCTATGAGCTAATGGAGCCATATATTTGCTAATACCGAGGACACATTATCCAGGTTGGCCTGGGTAAGACTGAGCATTGGAGGACCAATCTTGATGACCTGGTCTCCATCATATGGTGGCCCTAGTGAGAGACAGAGGAGTGGGATGGTGCCCCTAGAGAGTTGGGTTGGATGTTTTTCTCACAACCACTACTAGGTAGGATGACACAAATCATTGACCAATTTTTGATTTCATGGGTGTGGTTGCAGTATGGCCAACCATAGAATATATCATAGGAGTATTGTGCCTATGCCATACTAGAAAAGGACATAGAGTGAGGGTGGCCACCGTGACTAGACCCAGGGTGATTGATGATAGATGTGTGTAACTTGGTTGTGACATAGTGGGACTATCTCCCAAATGTGACAGATGCAGGGATGATGCCCACATACCAGGCTCATTTGGTTAGCCACCCATTCCTACAATTTATAGATCTCTTGGGGATGATGGCACAAGCTTCATAGATATAGGCCCCATAGTAGTAGAAGGCATCTCAGCCACAATAGCTACAATAGTCATAGCCAAAGGTTCATCATAGGACTTAGCAGGTACAGATTCCTCCTTAATAGATGAGGCAGGATACTGGAGCTAGAGGCAGTGGGATAATGTATGGTCGATGATGAAGGCCAAGGATTAAGGAGGAGGCACCATAGTAGGAGGCGCCATAGTAGCAAACATCTCAACAATAGGTCCCAAAGTTGTTGGATGAGGAGATGTCAGATCAGCTTGCTACTAGGGCGCAGGATATAGTGCAACGGTACCAAGAGCAAATTTGTATGGCCTCCTATCAGTTGGGAGGATTATAAATATCAGTAGTTGTCTGCGACATGTACCTGGAAAAGCAAGATAGAGAGATTGATAGATGGAGAGAGCATGCACATGCTGCTGAGCAAAGGGTAGAGATGCTACAAGATGAGGTCCGTTTATAGGCTACCCGAGCAACATATTATTTTGCAATGTATTCGATAGTGGTGCTTGATGAGGCTCTACAGGTTCAATGATTCTCATAGTATGCTCATGAGTCTAGGGGTGCATGACATCCTGCCAGACTTAACATGCCACTGCCTCCTCCTCCACCTGTTGCTCCTACTCCTCCTAGAGATGAGGGTACAAGATAAAGTTAGATGCTATGATCTTGATTCTTGATTTTTTTATCTAGCTATGTATTGATTGGTGTGCCAGCATCATTTTGTATCATTTTGATCAATAGTGCTCGAGTAGTGCCCATTTTTTGTATTGATCTATTTTTGATATATATATATATATATATATATATATATATATATATGGGATATTGAGCTGATTATTACTGTGTACACATCATTGTCTATGTCTATTTTACTTTGATGTGATGTGATTATGATTATGTAGAGTAGATGATATGAGTATATGGATGCAATGCATATGGAAATGAGCTGATGTCTCATGTAGTGTTGCATGTTTTTTCTTGACAATGATAGGTCTTCCATCGAGGAGCACAAATTGATGAAGCAAACACTTGTGCAACACTGGAGAATCTAGATACATTTGAAGATACCCCCAATCCCCCATCATGAAGGATAGAAATAGAATCATAATTGAATTGCATGCTTATGCAAGTGAAGTATGTAATGCAAGATTATAGTAAATGCAACCCTAGGTTTAGTTACCAAGCCTCGATATTTTATCATCACTAGACTTAAACAAAGCTTATATGTACCACAATTACTAGTAACTTTGCAATCATGGAAATATGAAGAGGACATATGTCATAGGCTTGTCAGGATTAAATGTAAGCATTCAAGGCACAAGAATCTAGAATGACTAGAACATTTGTCGCTTTTAATATAACAAGTTAACATAAGCATCAAAGCATAAATGCTAGGATGACTAGAATGTTGCTTACATGCAAACACACCAAACACATGGAAGATCCTTCTTATGGTAAGCAATCAATAAATAGTATGTCTGCAATGACCTTTACATCTACATTCTAGGACAACATTCATAAATTGTACTCGTAGTGACCCGTACATTCACTTAGCAGGATGAGTATTAGATATTACTGGAGCATGAAGAATTCACTTCAATAGACAAGGAAAAGTACCAATCTTACTAATTATCCAATTAAGAGGGGTTGAGGTACACATGGCCATCCAACACAAGATGGAGGCTCTTATAGTGGACACCCCTCTTTCATGAATGTTTCAGATGTTTTGGAACTAAACCACAAATAGAAAACAAAGAAAAGATCATGCCCCTAGTCATTACTTCTCTAGTTAGAAATGACATTATCAATTTGCTCAAGGAGACATGATAAAGTGAAAACAAAGCAAGCAAAGAAAAAGCTCAGCAAATCTAAACAAGTATGTCATTTTGAGTTCATTTCTATGTTATAGGATTGATGTCAAGTATCAGTGTCTAGAGTATGTTTGAAAGAATTATTTTCAGTAGGGTGACAATATTAAGTAGACACAGTCAGAATGACAAGTGGTTGAGGTCAAAGAGGAATCTTCAAGATGAAGAACCTAAAGAAGACTAAGCGATAGTAGATAGACACAACCAGAATGGCCAGTGACTGAGACAAGAGAGATCTTCCATAAAGGAATCTGGAAACATTACCCAAGCAACAGTAGGAAGACATAGTTGAAACAACTGGTGACTGTTGCAAAAGAGATTCTATGAGGAGAATCTTGAAAGGAGTAACACTAGCAATAGTAGGTAGACATAGCCAGAACGACTGGTGACTATTGTGAAAAATATCCTATGAGGAGAATCTCAAAAGAAGTGACACTAGAGATAGTAGGTAGACACAGCCAGAATGACTAGTGACTATTGTGAAAGAGAGTCTATGAGGAGAATCTCAAAAGGAGTGACACTAAAGGGGAATGCCCTCAGGCTGTGACAAGACTCAATCCATGGATACATGAGTGAAAAGAAGGAAAAGAAGTAAAGCAACTGTATAGATAGCTAGAAGATGTGCTATGAGATGGAGCATTGGGAACAATAGGCACCTATTTACTAGGTTTTCACCTTCTTGGCAGACATTTCCTTTTTTTTTGCTACCATGATGCCTGTTTCTAGGTTTTCAACAATGACACTTTTTTTATTTTCAATTTTTTTGTAGTTTTTCTTTATTTTTATTTTTTTTGTATTTTTGGATTTTTTCAATTTTTTTGGTGTTACCAAGGTGCCTATTGCTAGGTTTCAACCAGGGTAACAATTTTTTCAAGACATATAGATATGTATAAAGAGCTACTGATATCAGATCAACTATAAAACCGCTACAAGTGGAGAGTGTTGATAGGTTCTTTGAGCACTTCTCCTTTGGTTGTGGAAAGCTAGTAGGTGCCAGATCCATATACTATAGTAATGATGTAAGGACTGAGCCAGTTTGGTTCAAACTTCCCTTCTTAGAATCATTGCTATTGATTCTTAGGGTTTTCTCTCAAGATGAGATCACCCAACTAGAAGTCCCATGGCTTGACCCTCCAATTGTAGCTTCTTGACATTCATTGTTGATATGCTCACAAATGGTCACATGCCACTTGTTGATGTTCATCCAATAACAAAAGCTCTTGAAGCTGAGCTATCCTATAGTCATCATCAGTAATAAAACCATTCATAGAGATTCTCAAGGTAGGAATCTCAACCTCTATTGGAAGAACAACATTCACCCCATACAGCAAAGCAAAGGGAAGTGTGCTCGTTGGAGTTTTGATGCTTGTCCTATATGCCCATAGGATTGGATTAATCTGGAAATGCTAGTCTCTCCTTGATTTTTTGACTATGCAATAAAGAATTTTTAGGATTTCCTTATTGGATGCCTTAGCTTGGCCATTACCCTAGGGTTAATAAATGGAAGACCAATGTTATGTGATTTTGAATTTCTTGCATAGTTCCTTGAGGTCTTTGTTCTTGAATTGTCCTCCATTGTCAGTAATGATTGAGGATGGTACACCATATTTGTAGATGATGTAGTTTGTGATAAAAATTACTATAGTTTTTCATTTTGAAAACTATGAGAGGTATTACCTCTACCCACTTCATGAAGTATTCTATAGCCCTGATAATGAACTTATGTCCATTAGAAGAGGTTGGGTGGATCTGTCCCACCAAGTTGAAGGCCCATTGTTGAAATGGCCATGTTGTAGTAGAGGGAATCAACTCTTTGGCTGGAGTGTGGATTATATTCCCATGTAGCTGAGACTACTTGTAGGATCTAGCATACTTGATAGCTTCTTGCACCATTTTAGGCCAATAGTAACTAGCTCTAAGGAGTTTGCAAGCTAGTGTCAAGCTATTTGAGTGAGATCCAAAAATGTCCTCATGAACGTCAATTAGTGCACATTTGGACTCTTTAGGTTCTAAACACCTAAGGAGTGTTCCATCGAGACCTCTCCTATACAAATCATCAGCAACAATGACATAATGTGAAGCATTACATATTAGGTAACGTTTCTCATTCTGGGTTAGACCTTCTCAAATGGTTTGATTGCAGAGATAGGAATAAATGTGATGGTAGTAGGATGATTCTTTTCCAACAATAGAAAAAATCATCTTGGAATTAGGGGTGTCATAGGTTGGGCACTGTAACACTTCCACCAAGAACTCATGTCAGAGGTCATTTTTAGGCCTCTGTAGCAGGGAGGCCAAAGTAGCCATGGCATCAACCACTTTATTATCTGCTCATGGAACTTGCTGGAAGGTAATGTGCACAAAATACTTCTTCAAGTCATCAACCATGCACTTGTAAGGAATTAGTTTTTCATCCTTTGTTTGGTACACATCATTAACCTAATTGATGACAAGCTGAGAGTCACCAAAGATGTCTAATTGATCCACTCTCCATTCAGCTGATATTTTCATGGCATTGATCAAAGCCTCATATTCAGCAATGTTTTTTGTACAAGGAAACAAAATCTTGTATGCTTTGGGAAATGAATATCTCTGTGGTGTAATGAAGAGTAATCCAGCACATGATCCTTGTTGTGTGAAGGACCCATCAAAGAACATGACCCATGTTTGGTGCATGAGTGTTAGAATCAACTCATTTGGGAAATCAATGTTCATTGGTAGGAGATTTTGCACGGGTGCATCAGCTAGCTAATTCACAATTGCCTATCCCTTGATAGCCTTGCATTTAATGTATTCGATGTAAAACTCATTGAGTATCATAACCCATTTAGCCAATCTTCCTATGAGAGCTACCTTACTAAGCAAGTAATCTAGTGGATCTATTTTAGCCACAAGCCACGTAGTGTGGGCAATCATGTAGTGTCTCAACTTCTTGGAAGCAAAGAAAACTGCTAAGCAAGCTTTCTCAATAATGTTTAGTTCTTCTCATAAGAGATTAGTGTCTGAATCAAGTAGTAAATAGCTCTTTCTTTGTTGTTGTTTTCTTCCTGAGCCAATAGGATTCCCAAAGATGTTTTAGTTGTTGAAATGTATAAAAGAAAAGGCTTCCCATGGATAGGAGGCAACAAGATTGGTGGATTGACAAGATATTGTTTGATCTGTTAAGCTTTTCTCACAATCTTGGCTCCAATTGAATTTCACACCCTTATGTAAGGTCTTTGTGAAGGGTTGTGATCTATCAGCCAATGTGAGATAAACATGTGAATAGATTGGAGACTTCCTTGTAGTCCTCTCATCTGACTAATGTTCCAAGGTGGTGGCATGTCCATTATTGCTTGTAATTTCTCCAAATCCACCTCAATTCCTTTTATAGAGATGATTTATAGAGATGATGTATCCCAGCAAATTTCTTGATGTGACACCAAATTTGCATTCCTTAGGTTTGAGCCAAACATTGAATCTTTCCATACAATATAGGATGGGTCCCAAATCTTGCAGATGAGTATTGTGTTTAGCACTTTTGACCAAGGTATCATCGACGTAGTCCTCCATGGTCTTATGCATTGTATCATGGAAAATTGTACTAAAAGCCCTCTGATTTGTAGCACCAGTGTTCTTCAAGACAAATGGCATTACATTCCAGAAAAAGGTTCCCCATGCACATGTGAAAGCCATTTTCTCCTAGTCTTATGGCACAATTTTTATCTGATTGTATCCAAAAAACCCATCCATAAGTGAGTACATATCATAGCTGGCCATCATGTCCACTATCATATCAATATTAGGAAGTAGAAAATAATCTTTAGGACATGTCAAGTTGAGATCAAAAAAGTCAGTACAAACCTTGATAGATTTATCATGTTCGAAGACTGGAACAATATTGGATATCCATTCAACATAATCAATTGTGCGGATGAAACCAGCTTTTAGAAGTTTCTCTAGTTCTGCTTTGACGAGGAATGCAATGTGAGGATGCAATTTTTGAAGTTTTTGTTTGATTGGTTTGATGCCTAGTGCTATGGATAAGTGATGCATGATAAGATCAGGATCTAGTCTTGGCATGTCAGAGTATGTCCAAGAAAAATTTATCTTCTTTTCTTTGAAAAAGGAAATGAATTCTTCCTTTTCTTTAGGTGATACTGACTGTGTTAGATGTATCATATGAGGATGTTCTTCTATGCCTAGATTAATTGGTTGTGTTGGTTCTATCAACATTGACAATCTCTCATGAAAGTAACTTGGAAGTGCATCAAATATCTCATCCGCATGCCTCAAAAAGGTTTTCACCCTTGGATACATCTTTTATTTTTACTTTTTTGGGTTTTGACACTACCACAATGTGGTTTTCACCATCAGACCTTTTACATTTTTTCTTTTAAATTGTATGACTGAGATATTTAATGCCAGCCTCAGTCATGTTGACACTCCTCTCAATTGTGGAAGATGTTATAGGTTCAATAATGTTTAGGTAATAGGGAAGAGCATAGTCATTCTGGAATGTGGGGACTTCACTAGATGCATTGGGGTTCCATTCTATAAGCTCAAGATGTGTGAGTGACAGAGTGGTGGCTAGTTCAATTGCATTCACATTATAGTCATTAAGTGCTTGGAATAGAAATTTGAGACCTATAGTGACTTCGTCCATAGATGTGTTCAAATGCCTCTAAGTATGAATGTTAGCAATTGATGACTCTAGGACACTAGTTGGATCAGACCCATATGACCTAACCCTAGTCATTTCACCCGCTTTGATTTTGTTTTCATAGATGTGCACTTGGTCAATGTATTTATCAGTAGTCACTTCTAAAAGAGAGTGAAACTCATATTCTTTAGAATTAGTGCTACATGGTGAGAGACTATAGAACTCCCCAACAGTGACAAGGACATACTCACCTTCATCATCTAAGTTTTTACACAGATACTCAATACATAATGACTGACTAGACTCTTTCCTTTCTGAATGATCTTTGAGTTGCTCAGTATTGTCATTAGAAGAATCACTAATATCATACACAATACTAACACAAGGCATAAAGTCATCTGGCTCAGAAAATAATTTAGCGAGATCATGAGGAATAGGATGAGTATAGGAATTCTCATCATCAAATTGTTCCTCTCAAGTATTTGACTCAGCTTGTGACTTGTTTCCAGATGAACTCTCAGGTTTTGGTATGAATTTATTAGGTCCCAAATGGAAAGGAACCTTCTTAAATCCTAGACCAATTGTATCACTATTGCTTTGAGTTGTTGCTTTGATAGGATCAATTAGGCCATTATTATTGCATCCAATAGGGCTAGTTCCCTTGTAACCAAAATGCCTCATAAGCCTAAGACTAGGCCCATATTTCTCAGGAGTGATTTCTCAAGCTTGCTTTGTTAAGTCTATTAGAGCCTCTTCTCTATAAATCCATGCAACAATGACTCTATTTTCACTTTCATCCTCTAAGGGAACTATAGCCTTGATAAAAGTGCCATCATACTTGGTCTGAGGTGTTAGCATGAATGGCTTCTTTTCCTCTGAGGGTCTCCCATAATGCCGAGGAGAATTTGGGGGAGATGTTAATGAAAACACTAGTTCAATATGATACTCTCCCATGCTAATTTATTTTAGTTTGAATGATTGCTCAATTTGTTTCAGCTTATTTTCATGATAATTAGTGGATTCACGGTTAGTAGGGATGAAAGTTTTAGTAGCTTTGAGCATATTGCAAGTATAGCTAGTAGTGGCAAGAATAGTAACTTCAGAGCCATAAAATGGGAACTTGATGCATTGGTGGTATGTGGATGGCACAACATGCATCTCATGTATCCATGGCCATCCTAATAGAATGTTGTAATCCAAGGGAATGTCAAGCACCTGATAGGTGACATCCCTTTCTATAGGACCAATGTGAATGGGTAAGACCACAAGACCTAGAGACTTTCCTTCTAGTTTTTCATACTCTTTGATGGTGATCTTATGTCAAGGATCAATAGAGTCCTTAGGATAATTCAATTTTCTAAGTAGAGTAGTAGAGACAATATTTAGGCTAGTGTTGTTATCGATGAGTACTCGACAAACACATGTCTAATATATCATAAACTCAATGTGTAGGGGTCAATTTTGTGGGTGACTCAGTGAGTTATCATCCTCCTCAAAGAAGGTCATAAGATAAGGTGAGGTCAGGTGACCTACCATGGATTGAAATTGCTCAAGATCAAGATCTTGAGGAACATTTGCCTCAGCAAGGGCTTTGTCCAAAATTTGCCTATGAGCAGGCGAGATTTTAAGTAGCTCAAAGATGGATTAGTTTATCAAGAACACTATAACTAGTTGTTTTTGAGTTTTTTGTGGGCTTTGCTCCTTTACCACATGAACCAGCAAGGGCTTGATCTTTGTGTTGCTCAAGATCGAAAGTAGAAGGAATAGGGCCTTTGAGCACCAACTTGGTGCAAGAGTGAGTAACAAAATTAGCATAGTGTTGTGAGGGTGTGTTATCCATTATGTTGGAAGTAGGACCCCTCAAGGAATATGGTGTCTTGGGTTTGTCATTATCTTGTTTGCCCTTAATTCTAATAATGTCATAGTATTCAGAATCCATAGGTTCAACCATGTTGATCACATTGTCATCATTGGAATATGCATAGTTGACCTTGTTGTTGGGTTGTGGTTTCGAAGTCTCTCCTTTTTCATAGGCTAGGAAGGGCTCTTTGAATGCCATGTGATCTAAGTTTTTGTTATGTCCATCTACCACAAGATCACTAGCATCAATCATGTCCTAAACTTTATGGTGCAAGTTTATGTAGTTGCTAGTTTTGTGTCCCTTATTTTGGTGATACTCATAGAATGAGGTTTCATTCTACCATGGTGGACATGGTTGTGGATCATAGGGATGAGGATTATCTATTGGTGAAATAAGCTTATGTTGTAGCAATTTTTTGTAAGCCACATCCAAAGGTTCACCCAAGGGTGTATATTCTTGCTTAGGGCATGTGGCCCATGAGTTTCTTGGTTTGTTCCTAGATGTCTTGTTCTCAGGAGGAGGTTTCTCAATATTTTTGGCCACTTTGAGGCCATTTGTGAGATTAAATGCTACCTTAGCAGGTTTGGGGGTGACATTGTCAACAACTCCATTATGTACAATTTCTTGGTTCTTGTTGACATGTTTGGTTTTATCCCTGTTGGAAGTGGAACCTTGTTTTGTGTCCTTTTGAAGAGTGAGTTCACCTTTCTTGACCATAAATTCCTCAATCTAGATAGCCTATGTAATCATGTCTTCAAAGGTACATGGACCTTGAAGTTGGACTTTATATCCAAAATTAGGTAGAAGATTATCAGTGAAGATGTCAAGCTTTTTCGTTTCCAAAATTTTCCATGAATACTTAGTGTAAAGTTGTCTCCACCATTCGAGGAATGTGAGAAAAGGTTCTCCAACTTTCTGCTTAAGGTTGCATAGATCTCAAATGTTGATAGGATGTTGAATATTATGAGAATACTGCTGAACAAATAAATTGGCAGTTTCATCAAACGTCTTGATACCGGGAGGTAAATGTGAAAACCACTCTAAAGCTTGACCACCTAGGCTTCTAGGGAATAAACACATGAGGTATGTTTGATCATGTATAAACTCCATAGACAAAGTACCAAATTCCCACAAGTGATCTTGGAGATTAGTGGTACCAAAGTACTTGTTGTATTTAGGTAGCTCTATGCCTTATGGGAAAGGAGGCATGTTTACACTCTTGTCAAATGGAAATGGACAAAGAGCATCCAATGTGTATGTTTTTGTGGGTTTCTCTTTTTCATGCATCATTTGAGCTAGTTGGTCTTGCATAATTTTCAATGGTTTTTGGAGTTTAGAAGTCCCAATTTCTTCTTCAAGAATGATAATGGTTTCCACATTGAAATGCTAGGGTAGCTTAGCTCCCTCTTGGGCAAGTTTGAGAAAGTACTTTTCTTTGTCTTCATTGAGTAGGATTCCCATGACCTTTTGAAAGTTTTTGTCTCTTTGAAATTTTTCTATGTGTTCAGGGAGTATTTCCACCTCTTCCTATTCCTCATCACTTTCATGGTCTTTCTCTTTCTCTTTCTCATTCCTAGGTGGTTCTTGATGTCTACTATTACCACCATATTCAGTTTCATGATTAGTCATTGTAGGAATGTGCTTAGTTTTAGTATGTTGCATTTCAAAAGGTTCTTTGAAAAGGAAGTCAGACATTGTGTTTGGAGATATAGGACCTCTACCAGTTTCAGGATCCTCTAGATACAAAGGACTCCTAGTTTGTTGTAGATTTATGGAGAATGTGCATTGGACTCGAGGTGTCTTGATAGGTAAAGGAGATCATGAAGATGCCTCACTAGCTAAACTTGATTCAGATTGTGTAACAAAAGGTAAGTGACCTTTGTCACAATTACGACCCCTAGCACAACCTCACCTAATTCTAAGAGCATAAAATATGTTGCTACTCCTTGTTGCAATAGTCACAGACAAGGGCAAAGAGCATAAACACTTGGACAAGCACTGTACCAGGACTAAGTCTTCGAAACAAAAAGACAAAGTGAGAATGTTGTATGCTAAGGCATAAATAGTCTAATTTAGAGGCTAGAATAGCCAAAGGTTATGACCAATGTAGCTCAAAGCATGATGAGCACTAAAGAATGAGGGTGAAGACAACCTAAGAGACGAGACTAGTCAAAGCACAAGACGCAAGTCTTCAGCTAAGAAAAGTGCCACTGTCTGAGACTATTTTTAGATAGAGGATAGACAACTTAATGTAGGAAATAGACTAAATATAGGTCACAGATTGGTCGAATAAGTTGACTTAACAATCTTAGAGTAGGGTCTCGCATGAAGATTCTCTACGAACCATGTGAGAAAGTTTACCAGATCATGCAAAGACTTAGAACATCAATTTAAATTTGTGCAAAGACTTTCTTTGACTCACACAAAGAAGTGATCAAATAGTAAAGATAGTTGGAAAGATCTCACACAGTTATACACAAGATCTTGTGTGAAGACCTGAACTAGCTTGTGTAAAAAAAATGAATTCTCGTGCAAGAAAATACAAGTCTGTGCACAAAAATTAGGACCAGATTGACAATAGCATTGGATTTCAAAGAGATTTCTTGACTATTTAGACAAATTGATAGGCTAGTTGGACTAATTTTTTGAATAGACAGAAAGGTTAACTATGAAAATTGTTTGGATAGATGTTTAAGTTTTGACCAAGGCAATGTGTTTAAACAAGATAGTGGGAAACAAGTAGTAATCAAATACAATCCAACTGAGGACAAAGCAACTCAGAAGGATAAGAGATTCTTGACTCTTAGTTTAGACATGTTGAAGACTCAATAATAAACATGCTTTATCCCTAGAAATTGAAAATGGTAGAGAAGGTAAAACCTTTGTCCCACATCTTATGTGCATGTGTGTACCTCACACAGCTATGTCCCCCCCTAGAGGGCACTTGTGTTTTTGGTATATTCAAAAGACTCAATAGTATACATTGAATGAGCACCCTTGTGGCAGGGGAGGAGCATGTATACCACCTTCAAACATCCAGTAGCATGCCTATGGTGAGTTCTACAGGAGAGATTCTTCCCCCTCCTTGCACAAAGATTATGCCTCCTTTCAGAGGTGAACCGGGTGGCTTTTAACTAAAGTTTTTTACTTGGCTTCCATTCATATTAATTCCTAGTGGCTCCGCAAGTAGAGTTGAGACCAGCAGCCCACACTAGCATCTAAAAGTGCACACATTTTCTTAGCAAGACTAGGGCCGGTGCCAACCAGTGCAACAGATAGAGCTTCCCCTTACTATGTGATATCAAGAATCAAGTGAAAGAAATTAATCTAGCTTTGGAGTCTTTCGCTCTACAAAGCATATTGATTATAGTGAGTTGGAATCTTTGGCGAAAGTAGTGTGCTCACTTGGGTCATTCCCAGAGGTTGGATCACTTTGACAGGCCCTCTAAAGGATTAACATGGACTGGTGGTCTGGATTTAAGGGTCTGAGTTTCTGATTTCCCTCAAGGGGAAAGAGCATAATCCTCTACCTTATTTCCTTGCCCAAACATGCAAAATAGATTAATTACCCACTTAGCTTAACCAATCTAGACTCATTCTTCCTAAAGATTTTGATTCCCTTAAAAAGGAAACCATCATCCTACCATAGAAAAGAACAAGCACTGCAGAACCACTAAGCTACTTGCCTCCCTTGAAATGCCATCTTTTGGAAGTGTTTAGGTTTTCGATTCACCCTTGGTCATGAATTCCAAGTGGTGAAGAGCATAATCCCCTATTCTTGCATCTTGCACCCTAAGAAGTTCATAAGACCTAAATAATCTATGTTTTGAAAGCAATAAATAAGACATGCTATTTTGTGAGTTTTAAAAGTGGTCTTCATCAAATGTATCTTCGACAATCATCCTACAAACAAGGGTTAGTTTTTGTTTGAGTGGGTTTTATAAGGAATATTTTTTGAAAGATACTATAGACAATAGTTAAGCTACAAAAAATTAGAGAAAAATAACAACACAGATTCTCAGAAAAACACGTTAGAAAAATTGAACGAATAGAATGCTAAAAAATGTTGAAATTAAGCTTGCTATTGTAGATTTTTGTGCAAAATCTTGCACAAGGTCATGCAAAATCTTTCTCTGAGTTGTGCGAGAAAATGGTGTGCCACACCAAGACTTGTGTAATGGGGAACATTTTTGCATGAAATGGTATAAAACTTCCCGTGAGAACCTACAAATCCTCACATGAAAATAGAATGTCTCGCATGAAGATTTGAGTACTGGTACAAAATAGTACGAACAAAACACTAAAATAACATTAAAAAATGAGATGAGCCTAGAGAAATTAATTTCTTTGGCCCCATGGTGGGCGCCAGAAATGTATGCATGGAATTTGGCCTCTATTTAACACACACACTTCAATGTGGTCATTACCCGTGAAGTCATCCTGTAATGAACATTGAATTGTTCATCTAGAACACTCGATAGTGTGACCCATTACCTCCTATCTAAATGGATTTTGCCTATTTAATATCCTCAGAGATGAGGCTAAGCAACTAGACCCTCTATGAATGAAGGATTTGATATGAAACTAATCTATGTGAGAATGCAATGTAATCTAAAATGAGATATACGCTTAATCTAAAAACATGTAAAAGAAACTAGATTAAACATATGCATATTTGAACTAAATGAGATTAAGCTAGGAATGTAAACATGTGCAAATATATGAGCTAAGTGAGTATGAATTTCAACAGCAATTTGATATCAATTCAATTCAACCTCCTTAATGAGGAATTGTGAGTCCCTTAAATAGAAATCTTGGAATCCATCAACGGGTGAGATCAACTTGGATCAACGGTGAGGATTGAAGCAAAGATTCAATTAAGATGGAAACTTCCTTGTGTAGGTGAAGTAAACTATTTTTGATCTGAGTGTGATGACTATTTAACTAAACTTGCCATGGGTGTGAGATCAAGTTAACTTGATCGATTCCAATTTGAGAGATAGTTCACTTGGAGTTTCCATTTAGAACTGAAGAGTAGAATTAGGAAAGATATTTAATTTAATAAAATGAGATTTGACCTCATAAATACCTTTTCTATTTAATTAAATATTTTCATTCAATTAATTTAGAATAGGCATATTTATTAAATTAAATAAATTTAATTCCTTAGTACATTTAGCCTTAGGATATAATTTAATTTAATTAAATTTTAAATATTTTAAATTAAATTAAATATTAATCAATAGGTTTTAATGTGCCTAATATGAGTCAATACTTTAGGAATAAAATAAAGAGTCTAATGAATGTAGATTTAGAGTTTTTTGTATTTGACAATTAAGCCAAGTAGTGAATAGCAGAATAATAATTTCCTATTAGAATAGGTCTTAGGATTGGTCAAAATAGACTAGAATTGGTATAATGGCAATGAGCCAATTTTGGGGTATTACAGAAATGACTTTTGCAGACCCAGATGAGTTATTGATAGAAATTGAGACTCTCAGGAAGAAGGTTGTAGGAGAGGGTGCTAAAAAAATTCTTTTAGAAAAAGAGAAGGAATCCATCACAATGAATCGTATAATAGAAAGGGAAGCTCTTCTTAGAAGGATGGAGGCCTAGAAAGAATATAATAGAAAGTTAGAAGAAATATCCTCTAGTTTACATTCTGATGTCTTTGGAGATGTTGACAATTTGAGATCCAAAATTCAAGAAAAAGAACACCTACTAAAAGAGAAGGAAGGGAATATTATTTCTCAAATCCAACCTTACAAACCTATTGAGAATGATATCATAGATTTGATTATGAAGAATTCAAATAAAGGGAAACAAAAAGTAGTAGGGATCCATATTAATGAGCCCCAAATGCCTTCTAACAAGCCTATTATGTCCAAACTTGATTTAGAGATGGAAAAGGAAAAGAAAGAAAAATAAGATTTAGCTATGAAGCTTGAAAAGGTTGAAAATGAAGCTCAGGCTGCAAAAACTAGAAAGAAAATATATTTTTATCAAATCTACTTCTGTCCTAACATCTTGGCCAAACTAGACCTCACAAGATATGTCTACTATGACCATTTGTGGACCAATGGTGACTAATCAAAATATATCTTAGTCAACACTTGCTTCTTGTTCACAACTACTACTAGCCAAATATATGTTATCCAACAAGCTCAAATCTTTGTGCAAATCCAAGGAGTAGGACCAAGTACTTCAAATACCATAGGTTCTTAGAGAAGATCCATATATATGGAGAAATATAGACATATTTATTTTGTAGTCATACCTAGTTTTCCTCACCCCATTTCAAATGATTTAATAGAAAAAGTCCTTAATTTTTTAGGTAAAAATGCTATAACTGGTGAAGAGCATCTCAGAAAATTTATTGACATGTTGAATGACAATGTGGTAGAGCATGGAGATGTGGTGATGAAGTTATTTGTTCATTCTCTTATAGAACATGCCAGAGATTGGTTCCATAGGTTACTCGATGATAGTATTGGATCATGGACTAATTTGGGAAAAGTTTTAAGGAATAATATGGTGATAACACCAATGCAAGTTTTATGGTGAATGAGTTCAATAATATAAAAAAGAATCCAAATGAATCAATGTTTGACTTCAATGTAAGATTTCAAAAAGGAATGTACACGTTGTTCAAAGTTATGAGGCTAGGAGAAGATTTGTTCCTTACCATTTATTTCAATGTTTTTGATAGTAAGATGACTTACACCCTAAGGGATACGGATCCTAGAACATTGAGAGATTCCTACAAGATGGCTATCAACATTGAAAATAATAGAAAAGCATCTGCTAAGCTAGGAAGAAGAGATGATCCAAAGTTGTTCAATCTAAGAGGTCATAGGAAAGAAGTTGTTAAGCCTATAATAACCAAGAAACCTAAGGATGATAAAATGGATCAAGTTTTGAGTCTGCTAAAAAATATGAATCTAGAGGAAGATCATGCTAATAAATCAAACATTGGTGAGAAGCCTCAATTCAAAAATAACTATAACAAGAAAACTGGGATGCAAAATTATCCCTACACCACACAATGGAAAGATGGTAAGCCCATTTCTAACACTACCCAAGGCACAAAAGATAAAGGTAAACCAGATCCATTATAGAGGAACTTTGAATATATGATGGAAGATATGCCTTGGTGTACTATATGCCAATCCCCCCATTCTCCTGATTATTGTGTTGATGCCAAGTCATTTTCTATAAATAAACAAGCACATAATGAAGAAGGAGAGGAAGAAAAGAACCATGAGGATGTGGCATGCAATATGATTAATCTATATGATAATGGTGAAGATTTTGACCTAGAAGATTCTAAGATTGATATTTATAATCATAGGAATATATATTAGTTGTAGCATCAACAAGTATTTTGAGATGATGAGGATCAAGATGAAGATAAGACATGTAATATGATATTAGATGTTCAACACATGAATTTGAGGAAACCATCTAATGAAGAAATAGATAGAATAACTACTAAGATGGTAGTTCATAGCACTTAAAATCTCATAAATAGAACATTGAACAACAATGCTAGAAAAGCATCTGGTATTTTCATCAAAGATATCACTCATAAAATGGATGATGGAAATAAAGAGGACAATACAATGATACTCAAGATCATGAACAATAAGAATATAAAGTGGAAACCAAAAAAGAAAATGCAATTCCTAAGTGCAAAGAAGGTTAAGGTAAATATACAAGAGAAGGAAACAAATCATAATGTCACCAAGCAAGTGGAAGATCCTACTATTCAAGAACAAGTAGCTTGAGGTAATCTTTCCAAATCTTTTGCATATAACCCTATAGATATGATTTCTATGTTGTCACAAATTACTGTTAAAGTCCCACTATTTGAAATGTTTAGGCTAGGGGAACACAAAAATAAAGCCCTCTCTTGGTTAGGAGGAATAGGGAGTAGTGACATTGTTGAACATGAGAGATCAATAAGGAAAGAAATGCCACTTGTATTGAAAGAAAAGGAAGATACAGGAGTTATGTATTTGATACCTCAGATGTATTTGGATAATTCATGTATAGCCTATATAGAAAACATTGACTCTTTCTTTCTTAGTTTGGTCATTAATGGTAAAATTTAAAAAAATTGCATGATTGATTTAGGAACATCAAATACTATTATGCCATTTAAAATCATGCAAGCCCTTGGTCTAAAAGTAGATACCAAATAGGGTAGGTGTAGAGATATGGATAGAAGAGAGTTCCCTATCATAAGAAAAATCAATGCATTGCCTTTTAAATTAGTTGCATACTCTAATGTTGACTTAACTATGACTATCTTAGTAATTAGTATTCCTCCATAGTATGGAATGTTGCTCTCAAGAAAATGGAGTGCTTCAATTGGAGGTAGCCTATAATGTGACTTTCCTTATGCTACATTTCAAATAGGAGACACATCCATTAAGGTTGATAGAGAACCAAGAGTTACCCACATGCTTGAAGACAATATTGAAACAAATGCTACATGTTTCTTAGACACTGATGTGAATCACCATTCAAGAAATAGAAAAGCTAGTCCAATTAATTTCACAAGAAGCAACAAAATGTATGGATTATCAAAATCTATGGACTATGTACTTTGATGGGACTAATTCTAAAGATGAGTCAAGGGCCAGGGTAGTTTTCATATCGCTAGACAAACACATTTAGGTATTCATTCACCCTAAATTTCACATGTACCAAGAACATTTTTGAGTATGAGGCATTGTTTCTTGGGTTGAAGGTGTTAGAATCTGATAAGATTAATAACCTAGAAAACTAGTGCAAAGAATAAATATATAAACTCTGAATACAAATGATACAAAATCAAAATAGCATCATAGAGTTAGTCTCCAAGAGAGAAATGCAAATGCTGGAAGAAAATTAGCATTAAGAGGATGCAAAAACAAGAGATGCAAATACAAGCCAAGTAGCATGCTTATATAGGCTAGGAAGAGGGAGGAGGTGGCAACACCAACAAATGAGGAACAACCATCTATCAGACTAAAGATAGCAAAGTATCTTCCCAAGATAGCTAATGGATGCTCACATGTAGGACGGTGACACCTCACAACCATTCACCTAATAAGACATGCTTTATTAACCTAAACAAGATTATCAAAAGTGTAGAAAAAACCTAGTAAAATATGAAAAATAAAAAACTACACTAACACCCCCCCTATAAGTGAAGCTTAGGTAGATGTAGAAATGGGTCCTGATAAGTCAAGCCTGATGAGGTACCCATGCACATAAAATTCCCCCAAAAGAGAGAGAAAAGAGACTCCCCAAAGAAAATTAGGACTCCAAGTGAGAGGAAGAGGCCCCCCCAAAAGATGAAGCATCTCGCACCTCCAGCATAGTTTGCAAATTTTGTCTGGTAGATCCACTTACATCGAACAAGTTTTCTTCCCTTAGGAAAAGGGACAAGATCCCAAGTGTGGTTCCTCATCAAGGAACTATACTCTTCCTACATAGCTATATCCCACTCAGAAATACCAGAAGCCTCATGAAAGGACTGTGGATTTGAGACAATAGCAATGAAGATATGTAGAGCATCTTGGAATTGTGAATGAGTCTGCTTGGTGTCTGATAGATCCCCAACCCAATCACTTGCAAACTGCAAGGTCTATCTAGCCCAAAGTGGACCAGAAGATGGAGAATCTAGAGGAGAATCATCAACCTATAAATGATGACTAGGAGAGGAAGGAGGCGAGTCCTTTGAATCACTCTCTACATCATAAGTGGAGGTAGAAGACTGCTCAAGTGAATTTGACCCATTAGAAGATCTATCATGTATTCCAAGTGACTCCAATGTCAAAGTAGACGGCAACCCTGTGACCATGCTCTGTTGGTTAAGCTGATGCAAGTAGTGGAAGTTAAGATTGCCAAACCGCTCATGCCATAATCTTCTCACATCATTAGAGTGAGTGAGTGAAATAGTCAAAGGAGGATTAGGAACAAAGTGAGAAAACATATAGAGTCATGACTGATGATCTACTCTCCCAACTACAACTGTAGAATCATTATGCAACTCACGTATCTCCACTGAATCAAGAGTGAACTCAACTCGCTTGCCTAAACCTATGTGATTGATTTGGTGTACGAATAGGAGATTAGTTGACAATAAGGGTACACAAGGTGTAGACACCTAAAAATCCTTTAGAAAATAAAGTATTTTTATTTTCTGAAAAAATTTTGATGACATCATCATTTATTAATTAATTTATTTATTTTTATGCCATTAAATCCCTTTATCTTAATTAAAAATATTTAATTAAGAAATCCCTCCCAAAAATGTTTAAATCTTATTTAAACATTATTTCCTTATTTATTAATTATTTAATTAATAAATTGACCAAAAATCCTAAAATAAATAAAAATTTTATTTTTTTCCCAAAACTTGGCCAATTTCCTTATGACCAATAACCTCTTCCAAAATCTTCTAATCCTTCTTTAATTTCGATTAAAGGCTAATCCCATCATTTCCTACCCCTAATCCCAACTCAAAATATTTAATTAAGATTAAATATTAATCCTCATGTTTATTAAAAAAGTTTTAATAAATATCTCCTCAACCCAAACCCTTGAAATAAATAAAACTTTATTTATTTCCTAAAAATCTAATTTATCCTCATCCTAAGAAGTTCTAGACTCTTCTAGGAAGTCTTCATCCTCATCCTAGGAAATTCTAGAGTCTTCTAGAAAGTCTTTATCCTCATCCAAAGTCTAGACTCTTCTAGAAGATGTCTTTAAACCTAATCCTAATCCCCTCCTAACCTTGTCACATTCTCTAAACATGGGTTAAAACTTACTAACCCAAGCCAAAATTAACAAATATCTCCTCCTTCACCCACCCTCATTAAATGCCATCCACTTGCCTATCCCTAAGCTAATCCTAAACCATCATAATCCATCCTCTAATCATTTGCACAAGCCTAAGCAAGCTTAAAACCTTCCTAATCAAGTCCAAGTCAAAATTGCTCTCATCACCCTCAAAATATCTCAACCATAAAACTTTATGAAGCCCACTAGGCCATAAATGACTCTTCCAAGCCCTTTTATTACTCTTACAAGTCATTATGAGGGTCTTTATTAAGATTTTATCCCTTGAGCCTCTTTTGTTGACTCATCCTTCCCCTTTCCTCCATCCTCTCACCATGTGACATGTGTCACTCTTTGATTGGTTGTAAGAAAGCACAATCCATGTGCTCTCCTCTCATGCAATCTAAACCCTCCATAAGCTTTTTCCCATCCTTGCATCTTAGCCCTCAATCCCTCAAGCCTCTTGCCTATAAATTGGATCCTTCCCCTTTGCAAAATAACACAATCCATGAAGTAAAGTCATAATGCCATTTTGAGAAGCCATTTTACATCAAAACCATACACTCACACCCAAATTCTAACTCCATTTGAAGCCCTTTTCAAAGCATAAAGCTTGAGCATACATCCTATCTATTTAGACAAAGCTACTCAACAAGAGAGCTTCTCATTGAGAGAGCCCATTAATGGCTCATATTCTCAATTGAAAGCTCATCTTAGTCTATCTTGAAGTTTATGAATTTTGTTTAGTTTTTAGAAGCTTTATTTAAATTTGGTTTCTATTAGCACACTAACATTGCTCATATACATTTTGGCACACCCTGTGGGACCCCGCATGGGTCATCTTCATTAGCTTTTTTAGTCAAGTTTTGTATATCATTTTCTGATTTTGGCTAGTTTTGCTTGTTTTTGTGATTGGTAGGATTGTATAAATTAGTTTTGTAGGTCCACATGAGCATGAAGAAGACAAAGGAACTCATAGTCTATCTCATAGTATTTGCAGATTTTTCAAGCTTATAGGTGGACAAAGCACTTGGAATTCTTCTTCCTCTTCTTGTCTATATTCTTCTTATTCCATCTACTTCTTCTTCTTCTTCTTGTGGGAGATCTTGGCCATTTTTTTTTTAAGGAAGCAAAATCATACACACTTCTTTTTAGTGCTTAAAATGAACCTCCAAACCATACTTAAATCCATTAAAAAATTAAAAATTTGCAAAAAAGAAAAAATCTTTTAACAAGTGAAACTAAACCAATCTAATCATTTGCATCCTTGCAACATCAAAGTTTTAGATGCATTCATGCAAAGTTAGGAACACTTCATTTTTGGGAATTTAAAAAGAACTTCAAGTTTCCATTTCAAAAGGTTCAAAATCAACACTAAGTGCACACTAAAATCTAAATCAAACTCAAAGCATCAATCAAGGATAAAATGAACCTCATTTGCAAATATGTTAAAGTTCTTTTTAAAATCTCATGAAAACTAAGAGTCCTAAATGGTTGCCAAAATTTTCCTAAAAAGCTTTGTTATTTGTTCCAAACAAATGTCTTGTTGCAAAATCTTGAATGTTTCTTAGGTTTTTCATGCATCAAAACAATCTAGGAATATCATTTTTAGGCTTAAAACATGCAAACTAGAACACAAAATCTTGAATGAAAAGCAAAGTCCAAAGAGTCATTTTCACTTTTGAGTCCAAAAACAATCTTGAATGATCTAAGGTTAAAACAAAGCACTTCAAAGTTCTTAAAACAACACACAAAATCTCAATCTTGAATGCTCAAAGGAAAAAACTTGAATGTTTAATCACTTGTCTTTGAATGCATGTTGCTAAACACACTCTTGAATGCCATGGATTAAAATCAAATTTTCCTTGAATGCATGATTAAAACAAAAATCCAATCTTGAATTCCAAGGATCAATTAACCATTACAATATCAAACACTTCATTTGGAGCTTATAAAATTGAACAAAACAAATGTCTTTTCCACATGCAATTTAGGTAAAATTTGATTTTTCGATATTTAAGAGACTTTGTTAAGTTAAATACAAATTTGCAAAAATCAATTTGAGTAGTTCCTTAGACTCACCTCTTTTCTAATCACCCATCAATTCAACCATTGGTTGCAATCTCAGCACCATTTATGGGGATGGGTCTACTTGAAAAAGGTGTTAAATATTCCACAATCTAACTCACTCACTTGGTCTTTGAACGTTTGCTTTAACTTTATTTAAAATTTTAAATGACCAAATCTCTAGATTAAATCGATCACACTTCAAGTTTGGGCACTAAAATTAAACAGCTATTGACGTGGAGGGCCTTTGGATGCGCGCTTGGCAATCGAGTCTCACACATCTTTGCTTTGGGCTTAAAACCAAATCACACCAACTCTTGAATGCTTTAAAGGAAATTAATCGATACTTGACGTGGAGGGCCTTCGGGCACGCGAGTTTTCTTTTGTTGACCCTAACTCTTCTTATTGTTTTCATTCTTCGATCGATTTACTTTTGTTGGCACTTCAAGTTGGAATTGAACATTGTCTCTTAAACATGAGTTCTTGCAAAGTCTAGTTTAGCACACATAAGAGTCAATTGGTAAAAGAACAAGCGTGTTTTTTAGCCCAAGGTCATCCAAGTCTTCTGTCCCCTTGTCATCTTTCGAGGCCATCTTGGGTGCATAAGATTAAGATCCAAAATCTTGTCTTAACTTTTTAGGAGGCCTTCTTGGAGATTTCATCACCCCTTGGGACGACCTCAACTCCAGCGTTTTCGCGGAGTATAAAGATCGGGAGGTGAATCCAAAGACACCTCTCTTGGGATAAAAATTTTGTCACTCAGGCTAAGTCTCAAGGAACTTTATACCCTTGAGAAGTGAAAGAGGAGAAGTGGGTTACCGCTCCTCTTGGCTGTGTGACATCTTTTTGGTTTCATCTACGGATTTGGGCCTCACGTACCTTGTGTATATCGAGGACTCCCTAGCTAAACCAAATTTCATCCTTGTAGAAAGCTTCCTAGGATGTTGGTGTGTTTGACGTGCTTGCTCCAAAATTTTGTTTGCTTGTTTGTTCATAGCTTTTGAATGAATGTTTGCCAACTTTGGTCAAAATCCCAGAAAAACAGAAATCTCCCAGCTCAAGGCATACTTAGCGTAGTCACTGCCTCATCAGAAAATCATCCAAGATCCCCCGCTGCAACCAAATCTATCTAGTTCCTTGCTTTAGAACAATCCCAAATCCAAAGTCTATCCAAATCATCCCCCCCTAGCCAGCTAGAAACCCAATCCAAAATCACACCCAAGCCTTTAGAGAGTTGTTGTCACTTTGCTAAATTTTGCTATCCAATCAATCCTACCAATCAAACAATCTCACCAAGGTTATCCCTTTGACAGAGCTTTGTCTAGATTAATCTAGCTTTGTCACTTGTTATCCCTCATCACCTTGAGCTAAAGGTTGGGATCCACAAGTCATCAATCTCGTGTCATGCCCATAGGATCATTAGTCTATTCTTAGGTTGACACAATCTCCACCAATCCAACGCATAGGAAAGCAAAACTCTCACTTTTTGACAGCATGCCCTTGAAGTCTTCCATCCATAGGAAAGCCAAAAATCTCCAGCCAATCCTCCTTAGGTCTGTCATGAAACTTTGACTCTCCCTAGGAAATCTTTCATCAGCCAATCCAAAATCTATGCTTAACCCAAATCCAACCATGAGCTTCCATGTTCATCCATACACAAGACCCCACCCCCATCAAACTCATCATCAAAGCATGAAGTACCAATCCTATCATGATGTGTTTGGTCGCATTGTCCTTGCTCCCACCACCTCCTATTCCAATGATGATGAAAATCTTGTTGACTATGACGGGTATATTGAAAGCCTTAGAAACATTCCCCCAAGCATCCCCCAAAATCCAAGAGTTATTCCAAACTATCTAGTCATGCCATCTTATATTCCAGCTTCCCCTCCATCACCCCATCAACCAAGCTTCCAATCTTCCACCCCCATCACACTAGCTATTCCTGTCAATCCACCTCCACCTTCGACACACGAGTCTCCAAGGAATCTCGTAGAGGAAATACAAGAAAAGTTGCCTCCAACAGTTGATAAGCCATGTCATCTAATCCAACCATGTGAAGTAGTCAGTGATGAAGCTTCCCCATCTATAATATCACCTCCATCTCCCATAGCTATCATCCCCATACCATCCATCAAATTGCTTAAAATCCTTCCACTTCCCGCAAGCATCAAAATCCCACCACCTGTCAAATCCCTCCAAATCCTATCCACATCGCCTCCAAGCATTTCCCAAATCTCTCATAATGACCCTTATGCATCCATCTTCTACTCACCCATCTCCACTACTGAATCTCCCATCTATCCATCCACTGCCTTTGAAGAATCCATCCCTTCACCTCCTATCGCACCGTCCACTCCAAACCAATCTTATCAAGATCCTGCCCAAAAGCATGTTGACATCCCCCAAAGCATAAATGAAGATATCATCATACCATGTCTTCCATCCATAGTGCAGTCACCATCTCCTCCATCTCCAAAACCTCGAGCCATATCTCCTCCACTACAAGATATCTTGTCATCCCACCAGCTACATCAAGATCCTATCCTTCCATCTCCCCCGCTCCATGCTTCCATCTTACCACCTATCCAAGCTATTCCACCATCTATAATCTACCCTCTTGGTTCACTTACATTCATCCACGGTGGCCCTCTCTCAGTAGAAGAATTAAAAATAGTATCTCCCCATTGCAATACACCTAATAAATCACTTCTACCATTTTTTGCAAGAAAAAAGTTTCCTCAGCTTGTTCAAATGCTCAATCGATGGCATTATCAAGGTCAAGGTTTAGGACCACAAGAGCAAGGAATTAGAGAGTCTATTATTGCAAAAAAAAATCTAGGATTTCATGGTCTTGGATATGTATCCAAAGGCTCACCATCTAAAGGTGTTGGTACACCACACCCCCAAACCAAGCCTATCTCCAAGCCCACCATGCCAGCCTCCTATCACTCCTTCAAGAAATCTTATGTCATCCCCCCTCCACCATCTTTGCAACCCAAAACAATCTACCATATCCCCCCTTCATCCGCTAAATCCATTTTGGGTCCCTATGTCCCAAAATCTACCATCCTCCATCCTCCTATCAGCCATCATAAAAATCCTATTCCATCCATTTCTATGCAAGATCAAAAAAGGCACATATCAAGGCACATCATCCATCATCATCCCCCTACATGCTCTTTCATATCCTCTCCATCTCACAAAGCTTCTCCTAACCATCTTCCCAAAGCTTACCACAGCAATGTGAATGCCAACTTCAAAATGCATAAAGCTAAAAATCCACATCCTAGGCAGTCATATGTCTATTCTAAAAGACATACTCCAAAAAGGAAAAATCCAATCAAAGAATGCAAAACAATGCAAAAGCCTATGAAAAGAAAATCCAAAACCATGTGGATCCCCAAGAAAAAAGTTGAAACCCAATGCATAATGGCATCCACCATTGCTAATCCCCCATCTAGTGACTCATGTCCCCCATCTCCTAACTCCATCTTGGGTGCCTATATCCCCAAGCACACTTCCACAAATCCTCCATCATGCCCGCATCTACCATCTATCCCCCATATGCTCTTTTCACACCCGTCCCAACATGTGCCAATGTTGCTCTTGCAAGCATCCCCATCTCATGCTCCTTTCCAGCATTTTCATCCCTCCATCTCCTACCATCAATCCCATCTAATCCAATCTATTGCATAAATCACACATCTGTTGTACCAACAGCTAGCAACAAAATTGAACATTCCAACAGCCAGTGAAAAATTCCAAAAAAGCCAAAATAGCTGAAGAAAGCCAAAATCATTCTAGGTAAGTCCAAAGTCAAAAAGTCAAAAAAAAAAGAAAAGAAAAATAAAGTGTCCACTGGTGAAAACTTGGCAATTCAAGCACCTTGGACAAGTACCATGATGAAAACTTGGCAAACAAGCATCATGCGTAATCCTGCTATCCCCAGCTTAGCCTATCACCCTCATGCTTTTGGTCATCTCTTGACATCCAACTCCATCTTCCAATCTATCCACCTATCCTCCATCCTCCAGCTTCCATCTCACACCATCCACTAATCTTATGCAGCTTCAGCCAATCATCTCAGCTATCATCCATCTCCCTAGCCCCTTCAGCTTTTTCCATCCTAGCTTCAATCCTATCACATCTATCATAAGACCTCCTTCCGCATGTTATCTTCTGATTGGGGGCACTAAATTCCTTGGAGATCTTGTCTTGTCCATCCTCCCTTGTCATTGGTATCTAGCTCTAGGCTATCCTCATGCAAACCCAATGTCATCTCTTTATATCCATCATAATCCTAGCTATCTACCATCCTATCTAGCCATCTCATCCTGCTCCTCTAGCTATCCTTGGTGACAAAATCTCTCATCATCATTGGATGCATCCTGCCAAATCCATATCTTTCGCTATCAGCCCACCCTTAGCTTTCACATCTTGCACAACATTGAACCATCCCGCTATCCTATCATCCAAAGCTTTTGTCTGCTTGTAACTATCTTGGTTAGCTTCAGCTTGTAAATATCTTGGTCTGTCAGCTTGTAAATTCTCTTTAGCTTAGTACCATTGTATCTATCCAGCGTTCGTGGCAGTTCATCCTTGATCAGCATCTTGCACCCATCGCACATCTTGGTTAGCTATTCCAATGCATCCTTTAGCTAGATTTCCTATCACCAAAGTGTTATCTTTCTTAGTTCAGCTTGCCAGATGCATCACTCATCCAAATCCACCAACTTTGGTGCTCTTCGATAGGTCCTTGCAGGATATAGCTTTCCTCATGTCTGATCTTGGTCCATCTGTACCTTGTCCTACCCATCTCATTGGCAAACGGCTCTCTTTTGGATTTTCACTTTCTTTTTATTTGGGATCTTCCCTTTTGGGTCTTGAAGTATCTTTTCCAAGCAATCTCCTTGTTCCCTCCTCAAGGTCACCATGATCTTCCATATCATGGTATGCTGTGAATGGGGCAATTAGAGTGTAAGGTCTTGATCAGGTCTTTCGTTTGTTTTTCTTTTTTGCTTGTGGGTTCTCCAGTATCGTTTCCATGCTGCTTCCTCTAGGATTCATGTGTGATGCTGAGGCAATCCTTGTGTGTTTGTTTTAAGTTAGTTTGTCAGTCCTTTGGATGATTAGTGAAAAGGCCTTGATGTTCTTGGTAACCTTGGCAAAATTAATTGAAAACTCCAAATATGCAAGTTGGTTGTCAGATTTGAGATTGAAACCCCAGAGAAAAACTATTTTTTTCAAAACTTTTCTGATTCTTAAGATCATCCAAAGATGCAAGAGAAGAGCATACTTCATTTTTCAAAAAACTACAATAAAGTTTATTACCCCCCTTTCATTTCTCAAATAAGGAAACTAAAATCTACTCTTGCACATAGAAAAGCTTTGATACCATGTTAGAATCTAATAATAATAATAACCCAGAAAACTAGTGCAAAGAATAAATATCTAAACTATGAATGCAAATGATACAAAATCAAAATAGCATCAGAGAGTTAGTCTCCAAGAGAGTAATGCAAATGCTAGAAGCAAAATAGCATTAAGAGGATGCAAAAATAAGAGATGCAAATACAAGCCAGGTAGCATGCTTATATAGGCTAGGAAGAGGGAGGAGGTGGCAACACCAACCAATGAGGAGCAACCATCTATCGGACTAAAGATAACAAAGTATCTTCCCAAGATAGCTAATGGATGCTCACATGTAGGAAGGTGACACCTCACAACCATTCACCTAATAAGACATGCTTTATTAACCTAAGCGAGATTATTAAAAGTGTAGGAAAAACTTAGGAAAATAGGAAAAATAAAAAACTACACTAGCAAAAGGTAGCAGAAAATCATGGTATCAAAAAACTCAATGTTATTGGTGATTCGGAACTGGTTGTCTCTCCAATCAAGGAGACATATGCATCCAAAAATAAGAGGCAAAAATAGTAAAGGAATGATGTTTGAGTTCAAATTGAAGTATTTGATGCCTTTGATATTTTTTGGATGGACATAAGAAACAATAAGATGGCTGACCTATTGGCTAATGTGGCTATTAAATCTGATGATGTATCATTTTCTAGTGTATCTAAAATTGAGATGTAGAATAGGCCATCCATTCCTAATAATACTGAAAATTTACAAGTGTTTGAGGATGATAAGGACATCCTGAATTTTCTCCTCAATGAAGATAAATACGATGGCCAATAGTTGGATTGCAGTACATTGGTTGAGACAATAGATGGAAAGGAAACCATTTTCAGTCAAGAAATCTGGTAGCTAAAAACTAATAAGGTACCTAAGGGATTAGTGGTATTGGAAAGTGTCTTTGACAATCAAGAAAAAGTGCATTCAGATGTTAAGGACAAGAAACCCAGAGAGATTGAACAAAAAAACCTTGGAATAGTTAAATCACCCAAAAAAGTATATATAGGTAAAACTTTGTCCCCTGCAATTAGGAAGTCATTAATTGATTTTCTAAGAAAGTTTAGATATGTTTTTGCATGATCATATGATGACCTTAAGGCTTGTAGGGAGGACCTTTTTCAACATGTAATGCCCCTTCAAGAGAATGTTAAGCCATTTAGGAAAAAGAAAAGTCCTACCAATCCCACATTAGCTCCTAAATTGCAGGAAGAACTTATGAAGCTTAGGGATGTAGGAATAATTAAACCTATTAGACATTCTTCATAGGTATCCAATCTAGTGCTCGTCAGATAGAAAAATGGTGACATTAGGTTGTGTGTGGATTTTAGAAATTTGAATGTTGCATCCCTAAAAGATAATTATGGATTGCCCAATATGGATGCTATGTTATAGCAGGTATCTGGTTCATAGTTGATGTCCATGATGGATGGTTTCTCAGGATATAACCAAGTGTTGGTTGATGAAAAAGAGTAGTTTAAGACAAATTTTACAACATCTTGGGGAACCTATGTGTATGTTAGGATGCCTTTTGGTTTGATAAATGCAAGAGCTACATTTTCAAGAGCTATGGATGTTGCATTTAAGGAATATATTGAAAAGTTTATGGTTTTTTATGAAGATGATTTTACAACATAATCCAAAAAGGATGAAGACCGCCATAAACATTTAGAAAAAAAAAAAATTATAAAAGATTTGTAGTATGGAGTTTCATTAAATTCAAAGAAGTGTACTTTTGGAGTGACATAAGGGAAATTGCTAGGCCATATAGTATCCAAAAAAGGAGTTAAAATTGATCCTAAAAGAGCAGAAACAATAAAAAAATTTCCTAAACCCAAAAATGTTAAAGGCATCCAGTCTTTCTTTGGTCAAGTTAATTTCTTGAGGAGGTTTGTAACAAATTTTCCTGAGATTAGTAGACCTATTTCAAAGATGTTGAAGAAAAGAGCAACAATCAACTGGGAAGGTGAGCCATTTGTTTCTTTTCAAGAAATTAAAGATGCCATAAAAAATGCATCAATATTGAAGACACCAAATTATAAAAAACCAATGAATATTTTTTCTTTTGTCTCATTTCATACGATAGAGCAGTTTTGCTTCAAAAGGATGAAGAAGGCTATGAACAACCTATTGAAAGTTTTAACAAATCACTCCAACCTACAAAGTTGAAATATGGGATTAATGAAAACCAGGCCTATGCTCTGGTCAGTTGTTAAAGCTTTTAGGTGTTATTTAGTTGGTTTTGTTGTTATTGCATTTATGCCTAGTGCAGTAGTTAAAGATATATTCTCTAAACAAGAGGTATGTAGTAGAAGGTGCAGATGGATTAATAGAATTCAAGAATTTAATATTGAGATCCAAATCAAAAAATTAGTAAGAGGTCAAGGGTTAGCAAAGCTAATGGCTCAGTCAAATTTGGATGCTAACCAAATAAATGTTATATGTGAAGACTTTAGATCAAAATAATGTGATGTGGATATTTGTGATTGGTATAAAGATGTTATACACTACTTACAACACATGGAGGTCCTATCTCATGTGACAAACAATGACAAGAGATCTATTAAGTTACATGCAATTAGATACATCATTGTTAATGGAAGTGTATGGTGGAGGAACTTTAAAGGGATACTTTTGAAATGTATTGATCATAAAGAATCATAAAAGATACTCACTGATATACATTTAGGAGTATGTGCAGGTCATTACATGGCAAAGACCACTGCCCACAAGGTAATGAGAGTTGCTTTGGGTGGCCTAGTTTATTTAAGGATGCATGGATTTTGGTTAGAAAATATGATGCTTACCAGAGATTTGTTTGAAGACAAATTCTCTAAAATACTCCTTTGAAATCAATGGAAGTGCAAGATCCATTTCAGCAGTGGGGAATGTATCTCATAGGTGACATCTCAACTAAGCCCAATACTAGCTATTCATGGATATTAGTGGCAATATATTACATCACAAAATGGGTGGAGGCTATTGCCACCAGGAAGGCTACTAGTAAAGTGGTGAACAATTTTTTAGTGAATACTATAGTAACTATATTTAGATGTCCTAAAAAGATTGCGACTGATAATTCCATGTGTTTTAGGTTTGAAGAGTTTATGAAATTTTGTGACAAATATTGTATTACAAGATCAACATCGTCCCCTTATCATCCACAAGGAAATAGATAGGAAGAATCAAAAAATAAAATATTTTTAAATATTATCAAGAGAATTTGGATGATAATAAGAAGGCATGGGATTCCAAGATACAACTAGTAGTATGGGGTGATAGAGTAACAATTAAGAAGGCAATAAGTGTTTCACCTGTTGACTTAGTATATGGAATCCAAGGAAGAATACCTCAAAATAACTTGATAGGCCTATACAATTACATCCAAATATATGATGATGATATTGTAGATGACATGCAAGAGAGAATGGATGAATTGGTTGGATTGATTGAGACCAGAAAGGAAGCCTCAATTAGAAATACAAAATTACAGTTGTAGGCAAAGAATTTATATGACAAAAGGGTAATAGAAAGAAAGTTTGACCCTGAAGACTTAATTCTGATGTAGAATGCAAGAATTGAAGATAAGGGTAAGCATGGTAAATTTGATCCCATTTGGCTTGGCCCATATTTGATTGATTCTACATGGGGTGAGGATTCTTATGTTTTGAAGGAATTATCAGGTGATATTCTAGAATTTCCAGCTCATGCAATTCTTAAAGAAGTACTTCTATTGAGAGTACTTTTCTTTCTATGAACAATAGTCTAGGTCTCTTGAATAGTAGTCTAGGTCTTTACCTTTTGTGAATCTTTGTACATATGTTTATCCTTTTTGTATATATTGTTCTATTCTCTAGTGTAAGCATTGTTCTCTAAAAAGGTTGTCAGTTATGTCATGTGTGTGGTTTTCTTCTACCAAAGATTCTAAGCCCTTGTATGAATTTGTTTTATTGATCATCCCTAGACAAAGCCATGGTTGGCCTAGTTCTCAACAAGGTAAAATCCTTTAAAATTTGTTGTGAAAAATCTAGTTATCCTTTTATTATTAGTGTTTTTATTTTGTTGATTAATTATACCCTAGAAAACACCTAATTGTTTTGCCCCAATATGAGTTGTGCCCTAGGTTCCTTTTGAAAATTGTTAACATTTATCACATTCTCAAGTTTATGTAGGAGATTTAAAATAGAGCCCTTATTCCTTTTTAAAAAAAATCCTTATTATAAGGTTTTCCTGCAATCTTTTATATTTTTTGCAAAAGTTTGTTCTATCCTAGGATGTAACTCTTTTCTAACCCAAGGTATCATCATGGTTAGCCCACATATTTTTTTTGTTGGCCATTTCCCCCCCTTCAACCCATCATTGATAATCAATCAGAGAGATGTTCAATGGGCTGGATTCTTTCTTATGGGTTAACACGCTTTTTGGTCTGGTTAACATCTAGTGTTAATACAGTTTCTTCATGTGTTGAGTTGGATCATTTTTCCTTCATGTTTTGAGCTAGTTCAGTTCCTTCATTGACTGAGTTGGCCCATTTTTCCTTCATGCGTTGAGGTGCCAGTTAACGCACCTTTTTTGACAGGGTTAACATTTTGCTTTTTTTGCTATTTCAAGAAGTGAGTTTTCTTACTTCCATGAAATTGCAAAATTGTATGTTGCATCTTTGACCATGTATTAGGGAATGTTCCAATGAATGAATTAGTGCCAAGTGATGGGTCCATTCCTTCAATACATTTTACTCACCATCAGATTAAGGCTCATCTATGGTTGTCGCTATGTTACTATGCAAAGTTGCAAGGTATTTATTTCAAGCAACATAGCGAGCATGTGTCATGTGGTGGTGGATCTTTGTCTTTTTGTGCCCCTTTTGATCTAATGGCTCTCATATTTTCACATCTTTCCTTGGCCCTTTTACGAAAATGTGATGGCCATCAAATTTAGATGCAAGTTTCGGAGATTCCTTGCTTCATCTCAGTCGTATGTGTGGTTAGGTAAAGAATCTTGATCGAGGGCTATGTTTTATTCACTAGTTGGGAATTTTTTATGCAGCATCTAAACCATTCATTTCAAATGGAGATCTACATCAACAGTTCATACATTTTTTGGGCACATCAAAGTTATTCCACGTGGGTTAAGTCTATATTTTTGTGGCGGGTTAATGTGTATGTTATCCCATCCTGTGTTTTATTTAACAGCGGTGTGGATTTATTTGTTGCAATCATGGAATATTGTAAGGATAATTTCTTCAATTAAAATTGACATTTTGGGCCTTGTTCCATGGTTTTAATGTATCTCCATACCTCTTTATTAAATTTAATGATTAGATCTTTTGGATTTGATCTCTTATGGACAGATGCATTGATTTTTGGTTTCTTCTTATTATTGTTACATCTGGAGTTGTTCCATGATTAGATTTTCTTCTAGATTTGTAGTAACTACTAGGTGTAGTGGTTGGGTTTGGTTTAGGGTAGAAAATATCTTAGCTATGATTGACCTATAAAGGAAGATTTTTTAAATTTTTTAAGGGTCGACTCTTCTCTATTTTTTCTGGCATTGCTCTGATATGCTACTATAAATTCCCTTTGTCTTTGAACTATATGACATTCTACCTTATCTCCTTCAACCATTGATGTATTGTACAAGAACTATTTGCCTCTCATTAGTGGATTGTGGATATCTACAATTTTGCATAGCTGTATCTATCTGGCCTATGAATGGTATATAAGTGAATCTCATTTTCCTTACATCGTTTATTTGAGTTTTTTGATCTGCATGTGGTTGTTAGATTAAACCAAGTCTAGATATGTATATCTTTTGGTTTCATTATGGTTCTATAGTGCATATATGGGTAGAGATTGGTTTTAACACTCTATTTTGGTGCATCACCCCTTAGGTTAGAATAGGTAGATTTTCTTTTTTCTATCTCCTTCTCCCTTTTCCTCTCCAACAGTAGTTAGGTGCATCCTGATATCAAAGGAAGCTGACCTTCTCTAGAGACTCAACCTCACAGTTGAAGTCCCATAGCTTGGAGGTTACTTCCATGTTTCACAAGGTTTTCCTTAGGTAAATTTTTTTGACAAGGGTGCAAACTTTTGTGACAATAGTTTTGTTTGTTCAAAACCCATTTGGTGAATTAGTTTTGGAGCCGTTCATTACATGAAGATCAATGATGATCACTTTCTCACATTTTAGAGATGCAAGGAGTTTACTGAAAGTGAGAAATTGATAGCATGAAACCTATCCCCATGGGTCCATTTCATTTCCAAAAACATAAAAAAAAACATTTTCCTAGCTATGGATGCAGATGAAGATAAAAAATTGTCACTTTCTCGCAACATGAAAGTACTCAAACTTTAGTTAAAGAAAGAAAGAAACATACTGACATGTGGAAATTATGGGACCAGACTGGGTCATGTGCCACAAAAGAATGTTGTCATCATATTTTTCCAAGTGGCATATTTTGGTTAGCTATAGATGTTGATTGTGAAAAAAAAAATTGATTTCTGAAAGCTATCAGATCGTAAGTTAACCAATGGCTATCACATTCTCACATTATGAAGTTGTGTGAAGTTTAACCATAGTGAGAATGTGAAAATATGCCACATAGCCATGTGGACCATACTATGTAGACTAGTGTAGGTGAAGATGTTAATCATTCATTTGATGAGGATCCATAGATGCCACTTTTCTAAAAAATAAAGATGCATATTTTTTAACCAAAATGGGAAAGAGACATGTTGACATGTGTCTCAGTGGGCCCAAAGTATTAAAAGGAATTCCAATGATAGCTAGGATCTTCTATGATTTTAGGATTTGAAATGATCAACAATCATCACTAACTCACATTTTGAAAGTGCTCAAAATTTACCCAAAGAGAGAAAGTAAGGTTTCAACACATGTCCAACTTGCCAAAAAGGTAATGTAGTCATTAAGTTTAAAAAATGACTATCTAATCATGCTCAGATCAACAAATAAATTTCAAATTTTTGGCATAACATTTCTAATTTGACTGTTCAAGCATTGATGGTAAATCAAGGCAAATTTGTATGAAAGAAATTTACATAAAACTTACAACTCAATGTATAATCGGTTACAAAGCAAACAAGAATTTGAGTGTAGAGAACCAGAGATTAGAGTGTGATTTTATCAAATAGTGAATTGTTGTGCAACGGGTTTTTAGTTGAAGAAAAAAATCTATGGGTAATTACTTGAAAACTTTGACTCTCTTAAAAGATTCGAGTCTCAATTGTATTAGATCAAGAAGATGCCTCCATGAAGAGATTTCTCTGGCAAAGTGGATTACCAAAATAGGAATGTGCATGATGATTTTTTGGAGAAATTTCCGTTTTCCACTCATGGGACAGCCAAAGGGAAATAATTAGTCCCCAGGAACCCTTGATTTCTAGTTAGTGAGGGTTTCTACGACAAAGCCAATAGGTCAAGAGATGCTAAGACAACTACTGGGGGTTTGGAGCTATTCAGAAAATGGTTTTTAGAAAGGAAACATGATACTCCATTAAGAAATGTTTGGCAATTTGATATTGGGAAGTTGGTTGTCCCTCATGTATTCTTTGATGATGATTTGTTGATGATGATAGCTAAGAGGTATGAACCAGTGCTAAGGGTAGTGAAGAATCACCTGGGAGAATACCTTTTTATGGTTATCCTTGAGGTAATTAGGGAGGTTTTCATGTTAAACTCTAACCATGCACTACATGAGAAGATTGATCTAGATGATTTACAAGAACAATATGATACTCATAGGGTATACCAAAGGAGAGGGTCATTGCAAGAAGATTTTGTGAAGATAGGGCATCTTCCATTAGTAATAGTTAACACCCTAGAATAATTAATGAGGAAATATTTCAATCCAAGGACACAAGCACTTTACTTCTCCCTTTATAAACTTTTTGGGATGGATGAGCAAGACCACATCCAAGGATCCCTAGTTTTCATTTGATTGATTTATTGGTCTTTTTTTGATTGTATGTTCTTTATTTCTTGTTGTGTGTGGAGTGTGCCCTTGTTGGTTCCTTGTCCAAAATTCTTTCCTCCTTTGGTTAGCGTGCAATCTCTCTTCCTCTTGGTACCTTTATCTTTTGGGTCAGTCAACTTCTGCAACTCATTTTTTTTTACATCTCTTGCTCTATTTTCATCCCGATGATGGATCATGTAGTGTGATTTGAAACATTGATGGTAAAAATCTCTACACAATCAAATCTAGAAACAAATATATTATGTAATGGATTGTGGAAATCTGATCTCGTTAATATGGTATGAGTTCCATTTTTGACTTTGCAACATACCTCATAGAAGAAAACTATAATGGATTAATTGGCATTAGTACAGTCAAAGTTGAGAAGCATTTTTGTTGGTGCTCGTTGTTGATGTACATGTGTTTGTAAAAAGGGGTTCTATTTTCTCTAAGGAGATAAAGATGGAGTTGGAGAAGGATGGGGAGAAGCTACCTATTCAGCCATTGAGTGCTAACATGACCTGGGAGGTAACTAATGCCAATTTTGTTAGATTTGATAGATATTTTGCCTCAAAGCTATGCATTCTATTAATAGGAGACCACCCTAGAATACCCTCGCCCTTACTAGAGCTGATCAAGCCCAAGGATCATACCAAGGGACTAAAAGTGAGACACAACTAGGTAGATATCATCCCATATTCTATTTTTACTATTTTTAGAGTGTATGGTTTCCAAGGGAAGCTTCATGTTCTTCCCTCTTAAGTGCCCCTAAAGGTTGGGATTGTAGAATTTTTGTGGTAGATAGGAGGATTGGAAGGGAAGGAACTGATGGGAAGGTCTAAAGGAACAATTTTCTATAGAAGTTGAGAAAAACCAACTTCATAGTTCGCCAAGAAAACTTGCATGCAAATAACTTGTTGCTGAAAGGAAACCAACAAGGGAAAAAGTGTAGCTTGGAAATCTCAATGGAGTGAGAGCAAAATGTATTCCAAGTTAATGAAAAATAAATTACAAGAGTTCAGCCTTAAAGGTGAATGAAACCTTAAAAGGGGAAAAGAAACTAGGTTGCACATTATAATTAATATAAAATATTAATTATATGCACCTAAGAGATAGCTTAAGTAAACTAGAGTAATAAAGAACTTAATTAATTAAATCAAGATGATCTAATTAATAAGCATAAATAAATAATTACTCTAACCCCCCCCCCCCTTAAGTGAAGCTCAAGAGGTAAGCTAACCTAGCAAAGCTATGAAAGTAGGAAAATGGGTCCTAGCAACAAGGTCTGATCAGGTACCCAAAACAAGGAAATCTCTATAAATCAAAGACAAAGGAGAAAAACTAGTGGGAAAATCCCCTCTCCAAAAAGAGATAGAACAAAAATGTTGAAAAAACATAAAGGAAGGAAGGCCTCAATAAGATCACCCAATGGCAACTTTCGTAACCCCAAGCATAGACTACAACTGAAGATAGTCTGGTGATGCAAAATATTTGGTGAAGATGTTGGCAACTTGCACGTAAGTGGGAATATACTCCAATGAGAGAACACCATCCTGAATCTGCTAACAGATGAAATGCATATGAAGCTCAATGTGTTTAGTGCACTGATGCTCCATTGGGTTGCAGGAAATATGAATAACACTCTAATTATTGCAACATAGAACAATGGGATGATCAAAAGGAAAACCAAACTTAGTCGTCAATTGCTAAAGCCATAAAATCTCCTAACTAGCATGCACTGTTGCTCTATATTTAGCCTCTATAGATGAAAGTGCATGAGAATGCTACTTCTTACATGACCAAGTGATAGGACCAGAGCCAAAGAAAAAGCTAAAGCCAGAAGTAGACTTTTGATCATCAACATCACTAGCCCAATTTGAATTAGTAAAGCTAACAATGTGAGGAGTCTCTGATGTGTAGTGAATGTCATACATAAGTGTCCCTTGAATGTATCTCAAAATATACTTTGTAGCTTTCCATTTACTCTCATGAGGCTCATGTGAAAACTAAGAGATAAGACCAACTACAAAGGAGAGATTAGGATGAGCATGTGTTAGGTACAACTAGCTACCAACCAACTATTGATACAATGTGGGATCCACTAAAGGGAAAGTGCAAGAGGTAGACAAAGTAACAATTGACTGAAAAGGTGTGGGAGCAAGCTTGCATTCAAGCATGTCAAAGCATCAAAGCATGTCAAGAGCATACTTCTACTAGTAAAAAAAAATTCTAGTAGAGGACTGAACAATATATAGACCAAGAAAGTAGTGTAACAAACCAATATTAGTCATCTCAAACTTTTCCATCAATGCTTGCTAAACATCCTGAAGCATAGAGGATGAGCTACCTATGAGAATAAGATCATCAACATATAGCACAAGGATCAAAACCTTAGGCTCAAGACACTGAATGTATACTATAGGATTGGAATGACAGTGTGTGAAGCTTGTAGAAAGTAGAAAGGAGTCCATCTTCTTGTACCAAGCCCGAGGGGCCTATTTGAGACCATACAATGAGTGTCAAAGTCTACAAACCAAAGAGAAATCCTACACAAATCCCTAAGGCTGCTCCATGTAAATCTCCTCAGTAAGATCACCATGCAAGAATACACTCTACACATCCATCTAAAAAATGGGCCATCCTTGAGAAGCTAGGAGGGATAAGACAAGGTGAATAGAGTTCATCTTGGCGACAGGAGAAAATATGAACCTGTGAAAAACCCTTCACAACAAGACATGCCTTGTACTTATCAATAGAATCATTCTTGTACTTATCAATAGAATCTTTAGCAGAAAAATTAGTACCATATAACCATTTGCAACACACTAAATTTCTTCCCTTAGGAAGAGAACAAAGATCCCAAGTATGATTCTTGATTAAAGAAGAATACTCCTCCTCCATGGAACTATCCCACTTAGAATGTCTTTTCACTATCGCAAATGTCTGAGGATCATCAAAAATAGCATGACTGAGAAGACTAGAATCTGTAATATGAGAACAGGTGCAATGGGAAGTGGAAGGGTCACTAGATAGGATGAGATCTGGAAGGGTCACTATGGCATGAGCCCATTTAGGCATCTGTGGAGGATCCTATGGTGAAGTTAAATGGAGATCACCAAGATTATCATCCTCATCATCTTGAAAAGAGACTAGAAAGGATAAGGGAATAGTGGTAAGTGAAGTAGACTCTAGAGGTATGGTATCTACTATAGGAAGGCGCTCATCAAACTGGACATCCCATTGAAATAGGACCTATTTGGAATCACGATCAAATGACCTGCATGCCTTAACATCCTTGTAGTAGCCAAAAAAATGAGGTGTTAGCTCTTCCACTCCATTTCTCTCCTCTGAGAATTTGATACAAATGCCCATGCTTCACTACCAAAAACTCAGAATGAAGATACATCAGGCCTGACATGAGACCAAGCCTCCTTAGGAGTCATATGTCAATCTCCCTTGTGAGGCATTCAATTCTAAATATAGTTGGCACAATTGACTACCTCTTCCCAAAAATATGAATCCATGGACCTAGATTGTATCATACAATTAGCCATCTCCCAAAGTGTTCTATTCTTTCTCTCTAGCACACCATTTTGTTGATGGGTGTAGAGCACTAAAGATTGATGTTGAAGACCATGTTTAGAGAAAAAATTGCTAAAGTTTGGTTCACATACTTACCCTCATTATCCATGCATATTTGTCAAATAGAAAGACTAGATTGCTTCTCCAAAAATGTCTTGAAGAATCAAAATGAATCAAACACATCAGACTTGTACTTCAAAAAGTACACCCATGTGCACCTAGAGAAGTCATCAATGAAAGTAAGAACATATTTGACACTAGGAAAGGAAGTAGGGAATGACATGAGGTCACTATGAATCAACTCCAATGGTGCCAAATCATGAGTAGCTCATCCATGTGGAAAAGGATCCCTATGTTGTTTGCCAAGTGCACAACCCTAACACACACCATCTATGTAGGAAATTTGGGGAAGCCCAAGAACAAGTGCCTGTGTGCTCATCTGCTAAAGATATTGACATGGCCTAAACAATCATGCCAAAATTTTCTTACTAAATCTGCATGTGCTACAAGATAGGAAATTGTGCCATTAGAAGACTCAAATCCATCAAATCTATAGAGGTGAGATGTAGAGTCAACACTCCCAATAGTCACAATAAACTTAGAATAATGTAATTCCTAAATAACCACATCATGTGGTGAGAACTCAACTGCCTTACTAGATCTAGAGTAGAAAATCTAATAAATAGACAATAGGTTTGTCAAGATGTTAGGGTCAAAAAGAACATCCTAAAGAGAACCCCTAGCTAATGCAACAAAACTAGAACCCAATATTGAAATATGTGATGAGTTCCCAATAGTAATCTATGAAGTAGCATATGGAGCAAGTGAGGTGACCAACTACTAAGTGTGAGTCATATGGTGAGAGGCACCAGAATCAAGAATCCAGGTAGGCGCACAAGTTAGTGCTCATGCAGTAAGAGTGTGGCCTTTCCCTATATGGGGGATGAAGACTTTGGAGCTAAAATGTGATGCTCTTGCATGGCTTCCTCTAAAGCCTCCAAACATTTCCAACACCTAGAAATGAGATGTCCATCCTTTCCAAAAAAACTGAAGGTCTCAATTGATTTCTTCTTAGTCTTGGAGGAAGACTCAGTAGACTTAGAAGAAGATCTACCCTTGGAAGGGTTAGCTAGAGGTTTGGAATCAATTTTTAGTGTATCTTTCTTCAGTTTGGCTTTTTGTTTTGGTTTCCCCTAAGAAGATTGAGCAATCGATACTTGGCTAGAAGAGCTAGAAGCATCCACCTATTGGATCTTGGCCTGTTCCTATGTCAACCGATCACAAAATGTCTTAAAAGAAATTATTTGATGTCTGTTACCCAAAGCATCCATAGTGGAGTAGAATGTGGAAGAAAAGATCTAATACTATCCTTGGAACTTTGACAATATCAAAAAAATACACTCATCATCTATTTTGTTTTTCCCACATCCCTGCAAAACTAAATGTAGAGATTTGAACTTCATCAAGAAGTCCTCAATGGTGGGAAAGCTAGTAGGTGTCGAAGTCAACTCTCCATCAAGCTGTAGTGCCTAGAACTCATTCACTATGCCAAAAATGTTGTGAAAATTGGTTCAAATAGCCCGATGAGTGGCCAAACCATCTAGGTGAAATAGGAGACTATCAGAGATGTTTAGTGCAATCAAGCCCATGGCTTCATCCATTTTGTTTCTATGCTGAAGAACCTCAAAAGGGTATTGCAGGATAGGTTGATTCTCATCCAGACATGAACATAAGCCACGTGACATAAGAAGCCAAGTCATGTGTGATTTCCAATTTTTGTAGTTGTGTGGTGTCAGTCGGGCCATAGAGGAGTCTAACATTGAGAGAAGAAGATAGAAGTAGAAGGGTCAATTCTAAATTAAATTATAGAAATAAAAATGCACCCCCCACAAAGTATAAATATATCCCTCGTAAACCAAAAAAACAACTATGAAAAGCAGAAAACTAAGAAAAAAACTTGGATGCTAGATGTTGAGAGGGAGGAAACATAAGCCTCTACTTCAATGCCAAAAATAGGAGCTCAAACAACTATCTCATAACATGAAACTATATCATCATCTCCAGCTTGGAACCAGATTTTTGGCACTTGTTTTAGATCAAAAAAAGACCTTTGTATGACCAAATTATGGCAAAAAAACCAACTGCTCCTCTAAAGAATGAACTCTCTAGAAAATTACAAACACTAGAAAAAATTTGATGGCTATGTGGTCGTCAAATGGCTCTTTCAGAAAAAAATTTGGTCACCAAAATGATGATGTTAGCACTAGAATATGATGTCAGTACCTGAAAAAACTAGCCCATCAAAATGATGATATCACTACCTGGAAAACTAACATTGCTATCGAAAAAGGTGACATCACCACTGATGATGATGATAGGCCGATGGTGGTTCCTGATAGGTAGCAGCGAGTTGGTGAGGCATCGGTAGTGGTGGGGCATGGGCTAGGCCATGGTGGCTTGGTGCAAGCTGGGCATGCCAGTGGCGGTGGGGTGGTAAGCTGGTGGTCACCGGGTAGAGTGCCCAAAATTTTTTAAAAAATTTTTTAAAATTTTTTTTAAAAAAATTTGGAACCCGTATGGCCTTGGGAAGCCCAAATTTTTTTTTTTCGAGGCTACTATGGCTGTAATTAACAAATTTTATATGAATTTTGACTATACCAAGCCTTCTAAGCATAATGGAAGCATCCTTTTTTGCCCAAAGTGCACCAGAAAAAGGTGTCTCCTCTAGGTTGAAGAGAAAAGACCACAAAAATATGGGTTTTCCATCTTCAAATCATAGCTCCAAGATCTCTAGAATAGGTAGCAGTAGGGAAGCTCTGATACCATGTAGAAGTTGAGAAAAACTAACTTCCCAATTTTCCAAGAATACCTACATGCAATTAATTTGTTACTAAAAGGAAACCAAAGAGGGAAAAAGTGTAGCTTGGAAATCTCAACGGAGTGAGAGCAAAATGTATTCCAAGATAATGAAAAAGAAATTACAAGAGTTCAACCTTAAAGGTGAACAAAACCCTAAAAAGGGAAAATAAAGTAGGTTGCACATTATAATTAATATAAAATTAATTAATTATATGCACCTAAGAGATAACTTAAGTAAACTAGAGTAATAAACAACTTAATTAATTAAATCAAGATGATCTAATTAATAAGCATAAATAAATAATTACTCTAACATTTTCCCCCACTTCATAGTGATCCACAAATTTTTTGTTCATTAAGGGAGGATGGAGGCATTTAGGTAATTTTTCAAATCGATATCAAATGGAAAAGTCCCATCCTCATTTTATTGATCTCGAGGGTTTTTATGATATGTTTACAAATAGAACTAAAGCTAAGTCATATGGGCATTTTGTTTACATTCCTAAGGACATTAATAGAAATGAATTTTCATTACAAGAACATGAAGTAAGAAAAGAAAAATGGAAAGTGTATAGTAGAATTTTGGAATTTATTAATGCTTTGGACAAGAAGTATGATCCCTTAGCTACTATCAAATATTGGGGAGATAAGATAAATAAATTTATGAATAATTTTGTTAGGTTTATGTAAACCCTAAATGAGAAAAAGAAAATTTTGATACAAGCCTACCCAGACCATGTCATAGAAATTGAGAAGAGACTAGAAAATAGAACCATCATAAGCCTAGGATAGTATACCTTGTAGAAGAAGGCAAGATATGTTGTGGAAAAAAATGTAAACATATAGTTTGTTCCTCTGTATCAGAGACAGATTTCAGAAAGCCGTCCTTCATCACCTACTACTAAAAGGCATAAAATTGAGCAAGGTTCTTCATCAAGAGATGAGGAGTACTCCCCCTCATAGACTCCCATTCATTTTGATAGTGAAGATTTCTTAAGAGAATAATTTAAAAAAATAGGATGTCAAGATGATGTTGTATTAACTACATCAGAGGTGGAAGAGGGAGCACCTAAAGAGCCTCGCATGCCACTCCTAGCCCTCATTGTCAAATATTTTAGAGGGAAGGAGATTGACCCTATTGGTGTTTGGTGGGGGGGTGTTAATAATTTTCCAAGGTCCAAATGTAAAAATAAAACTTTTCATGGCTTAGTGAATGGATATCCATAAAACATATTCATCATGCATGTATCCATTAGATCATACAATCACTTAAACTTTATAGGTTACTGTCAAATCAATTTTTTGTAGAAATGTAAGCATGAATCATAATAGATTCAATAACACATTTAACACAATGATTTTACATGGAAACCCAATTTGGGAATAACCACCAGTAACATGTTACTCATTCTAACTCTTCTGAAGTGAAGCCCTATGAAAGACCAACCCTATTAAAGGTTACAATAGTTAAATGTGACCTAGTTAGAGGATTTCAATCACCCTATTAGGGGAAAGCTTTGTTATATAAATTTAGATCATTCACTCAGAATGTCACCCGATTAAAGGTTTTACAAATGACTATTAGGTCAACCTTAATCTAAAGGATTTACCCTAGACTGGTACAATGATTAGAAAGTAATAGTAAGGCTTGATATGATAACAACTTACAACTCACCTACAGATTAGAGATCTCTATTTTAGTCCTCCATTCTACTTGGCTTTCACAAACTTCAACTATGATAGCTTGTTCGCCCTTTAAGCATTCATACTCTTAAGCTTTCTTAATTTTCTTGCCAATAATAGTCTCTTGTGTTCAATCTCTAATGAAGCAATACCTTAGACCTCTTGTCTAACTTAGGTTCTCCAAAATTGACCAACCTTGCTTCCAACTAGTCATCTCTATAAATAGAAAATTAAGATACTTTGTATTTCATCCTCTATCATCCATTTTGGGGTTAGGTAGGATTAGGTAGGATTCAATGAATCTACCCATCATTTTAGTCCCTTCTAGGAACTTCTACTTCAATCATCTTTGAATTTTTCTCAAAATGGTTTACCATGAATTTAGTGCCACCAACTCATCATAGTTATCTTCTACATGCTTCAAAAAATTCATGAAAAAAAATAATTAACTCAGATTCATCAAATCCATGATTTAACATGAATATCGACACTCGACATCAATATGGTGTCACTTGTCTTCCATACTATTCTTCTACTCATCATCAACTGGATTACTCGACAAATACTAAAGTTTATTGGTGCTCAACATCAACTAAACTTTACTTGGATTACACTATATTGCTTGACATACATTGAAAATTGACTTTTCTTGGCTCCAACTAATTTTCTACTCAACTTGCACTAACTTTACTCAGCACCTACTATCCACTCAGTCAAGCTTGGTAGACTCAATTCTTCTTACTTGTTCTGCTAGACTTTATCAGTGTATCCAAGCTTTGCAACCTTAAGTAGATAATCAATGAACTATATCATCACTGTCATAATTGATCTTTGTATTCCCTTTTACCTACCATAACTCTGCTGGAATATTCAAATAGGAAGAATGCTTCTGAGGGGGGGGGGGGGGGGGGGGGGGGGGGGGGTGAATCAGAAGTACTGTATTTTAGCCATTAAAACTTTTTAACTAAAAGTAGATTGCATGCATATGAACATATCAGACAGTTATGAAAACCACATAAGCATCACCACATAACATTTAAGATTTTGGTAACCTAGAAACCCTCCAAAAATAAGAAGGTAAAACTGGGGTGGGGATGATACCCACAAAATCACTGCAGTAATAATATGTAACCACTTATGATGGTCTCCCCTATTAAAGGCTTTACAATGTATCAATAGTGGCCTGGTTAAAGGATTTGCAAACATTTTACATGAAGTGTCACCCTGTTAAAGGATTTAATCACCTATTTAAAGGATCTACAAAATAGTTGTTAAGCTAACCTATCACCATAGGGTTTTTCATTCTAATACAATTTCTAGAGAGTATTAGGTACAATAAACCTGATAGTTTGTAATCCTTTGTTTGCTAAATATAGGCACTTGATCTACTTTCTCTAATCTTGATCCTCTAAGATCTATTACTCTTTACTCTGAAATAGTGTTCCTTCCATACCCTTGTACATCCACTTCTTTTAATGATATTTTGTCTTCCTTATAAAGACATTCAAAGACTTAGGGTTAGGTATGGATCTATGATCCATATTGAATCTTTGCTTCCCCCTCATTCCTTGCACTTTTCTTATTGGTTGCATGCCTTCTCCATTTTTCTTATTGGCTGCATGTAGATTGCATAGGAAATACAAAATATTTGATCTTATCATTTAATCCTATCATATGTCGGCCATGAAAACAATTTACATATGAATCAATGAAGTTACAAACTCATATGTACATTCTGTGTTACTCGGCACTTGCTGATTTTAGATGCTCGGCACTAATAACAAACTGGCTTACTTAGCTCTTGTTGCATTTCTGTATTGCTCGACATCATCTGTAACTCAGCACTTAAATATCACTCGGCACTTGTATCATGCTCGACACCTAAAGTCATTCGGCACTTGATCTTCACTTGGCACCTGGAGGCTACTTGGCACCTAAAGATCACTCGAAACTTGAAGTCTTTCTTGACTCGGCACATGTTGTGGCACATCATACATGGTGTACTTGGTTCCAATATAGAAAGTGGTTAAGTGTATTGGAACTCAAGTGTCAAAAACCATTATGAGGTTAACAATCTCCCCCTTTGACATGAGTGACAAAAACACTTAACTGATCTTATAAGTACATTAACTAATCTGCTTGATATATAAATTTGTGTAACTTACAATATATATACATCAAAATTATTGTAACTCATAATTATTGTAACTCCCCTTGAGTTGTTTGTTTGTACCATTATCTGTATATCATGCTTCCCTTGGTTTCCTTGGTTTTATTTCCCCCATTCTCTCATTCATCTTATAATATCTCCCCCTTTAGTTAATAAGATATATATCTCCCCCTTTTTGACACTTATCTCAAAGGATTTTAAGGGTTAAGACCATATTTCACCAAAAATGTGCTATTTACCTCCATAATCATTTTGAAAGCTACATCCCAATTGTTCAAAGCAATTTCCAGTGACTTGTGCTGGATGGCAATCTCTGCAGCAAGATGAATAAGTCCATCTGAGATAGAAAGATTGGGATCTTTCTTGAGAATAGTTTCTGCATAGACTTGTTCCTTATGGATTATTTCTAAATGTGGGGTAATGGATGACTAGAGCTGTATCGATTTTGCCTTGATATTGGCCTCATTTGCTGATAATACAGCTATTTCTTTCTGAGTGTGAAGTGATTGAGAAAAATGCTTCTCACTTTGAGCTAGATCATTGGTAGCTGCATGCTTGAAATATTTAAATTTCTCTCCAAGCTCAGTATCTTTTGGCTTGTCTCTTGTGTGAATTATGAAAAGTCATACAACTTTTTGTACAATGAGAATATATTCTCAAGTACCTTTATCACTTTGTCTATTAGCTTTCCCAATTCAACCTAGGAGAGTGCAATTTGACTTGATACTTGCTCATTTACTTTTCCATGGAATTTTCTTTCAGACCATTCTATAAGTTTTGCATTTGTCTCTTGGTTTTTATTTGTCACTTGGTCAACAATATCTAATAATTTCTCTATGATATGCTTTGACTCATCTGGTGACTGCAAACTGAAGGCATCCATAAAGATGTCCTTAATCTCATGTAGTGTTTGCTTTTCTTTATACTCCCTCTTGAGTATCTCTGATGGTTATTGTTTTTGAGTCATATCCTGGTATGACTATCTCCTCATGTAATTCAAGATCTCCATAGTGAAGTACCCTTGCAACTTTTGTAGTGCTGGATCCTAGTGTAGATATTTGCAATGGCTATTATGAAGGAGTTCTCGAGGTAGGAAAATTTATCAATGTTTGTATTGCCTCTTTCTCTTTAATATTTTTCTCTATTTTCTCCTCCTGCTATCTACTTCCTTGATCAATTATGGTAATCTTAGGAAGTGCACCTTGTGTTTGTGCTGTAGGATCAAATGTAATAGTCTGTCCTATTTTCTCTGTTTCTTTTTCTGTAGCTACACTCCACCTTCTGTATTGAGGTGTCAACTATGCCTAATGAAATAACTATGGGCATTTGAGGTTGATCACTAGTAGTTGTAGAGATGATGGAAGGTGGTTCTTGTGGATTCACCTTTTCTCTAACTGTGCTTTCTACTAGTTTTTTTAATTCATCCATACTGACCAATATTGAATCTGTACACAATCTTGCTTGCTGCATAGATTGGTCAAGGATTCTTTTGAGGTCTTCTGTAGTTAATGGATTAATGTTCTAACCAGAAGTGTTAGGAACATCTTTTATAATAATAGTTTCTACAGGTGTGATGGGTACATGAGGAGGGCTAGAGGGTGGCAATTGTGTGTCTTGCACACTCTGGTCTGGTTGCTGCTCTTGCTTAGCTGTTGCCATTATATCTTGTTCTTATGTCTCTTCCTCCTCTCCATCTTTATTTTCTTCTTCCTTCTTCTCTTCTTCTTCTTTCTCTTATTCTTCTCCTTTCTTTTCTTCTTCTTCTTTCTTCTTCTTCTTCTTCTTTCTTTTCTTCTTCTTCCTTCTCTACTACTGTCTTCTCTTCTCTCCTTTTTCTTCTCTCTTCTGGAGGAGCAACTGCTTCTTCCTTGTATTCTTCTTCAAGAAAATCTTCAATCTTTTTGTACAAGTTTTTCCATGATTTCATTATTCTTTGAACAATTTCTTTCATCTTGTTTTTGAGAATAAAGAATGCCCTGTACTTAGGTGTAAACCTAGTATTATGCCTTTTGACTACTTTTTTTAATTTGTTCCTTAGTCAAATCAGGCAATACGCTTGCTAGGGTTGATTCCCTCATCTCGTTCTCCATTTTCAAACAAAAATGCCATCTGTCTTCTACAATTTTAGATAGTTCTTTTGGCAATTGTCCATCTAGTTCAAGAGGAGTGTACTTGAACTATGCCATCATTCCATAAACTATTTCCTCTATCCTATTCTATTCTTCTTTAGTAAACTTATTGAAATCAACTTTATTTAAGTTTCTTAAATCACCATTTCCAATCTTTTTACATAAAGTATCAACTGAAAAATGGCTTACCTTTTTAGATTGATCTTCTTCATCAGTATCAGGTTGAGCTACATATCTTCTTCTTTTCCTTGGCTCTTCCTATGTTTCCTTGATTTGTTTCTTCTTTGTAGCTTCCTCTATAGCCCTTTTAGTGGAGGCCCTTGTTGTAGCTCAGGTTGTTGGCTTTTGAGGTGATGGCATAGTAGATTTCTTTGATTTTTGCTAAGTTGGAGGCTATTCTGTTGCCTTCCTTTTCTTTGACTCGGCTTCAGTTGGTGCTTCCTTGGCTTCTTCTTCCTTTGCACCTTCCTCCTTGTCTTCACCTAGGCCTTGGGTTAATTCCATTGGGCCTTGTTCTTGTTCATCTTCATCATCATCATTGTCATCTTCATCTTCTCTGCTTCATCCTCAATTTCTTGACCAAATTTCTTTTTAATTTTATTCAACAATTTATCTTTCTTCTTTAATGTTGAGGCAGTCTTTAGCTCCATATTTATCTTTGATCTTACCACATCATAAGTGCCAAAGTGTGGATCATTTTTATCTGTCTCTTCTACCAATAATGCAGTTATTGCTGCAGAAGCTTCATCTATATTGATTTAATATCCAAATGGCCTTAGCCATCTCACCCTTGGAATTACTACTTGAATATAGGTAAAATCAATGTCAACTAAGAAGCACAAATCATTAGTATGTTTTTCCACTAAGGAAACTGGTATTCTTGATCTTTGCTTCATGGATTTCTTGAAATCCTCAAAATAACTTGTCATCAGTGTATCAAAATTTTCTCCCATCTATTCTATGTATTCATTGGTTTGGGCAATGATAGTCTTATCATTCCTCCATGTAACTTTGCTGAAAGAGGGAAACTCATTCTAAACATGAAAGAATATATAAGCTAGCATTGCTCCAAATTTGCATTGAGCACATTTTGTCCTTCTTATGGTAGCTAAGTTTTCAGTAATCTGTTGTAGTTGCAGTTCTACAAGATCATAAGTATGATCCTTTTTCACCAATTTGTAGCCTACATCTACTATAATACATGGCACACTATTGAGTCTACTGGATTGATAGAACTTATGGGCTATGAATCTAACAACAAACTTAACTAGAGGATCCTGGATGGTGTGAATTGTCATTCTTCTTTTATTCCACTGAGCACCAGTATTCTTTTCAATAACCTCCTTTGATTCACTTCTCAAGGTTTTGAACTGATCTAGGGTAGGGTACCCAGTTACCCTATGTATTATTCCTTTGGTTAATTTGATGGGAATATCTTCCAACCAAAGACTTCCACCATGAATTCTGCTTAACACAAGTTTAACCCATTCTTTCTTGAATACAATGGGAAAGCTCAAAACTTGGGTCAAACCCTTCCTTTCAACAATTTTCAATTCATCTTTTAAGACTACATCTATGGAAAATTTCTCATAGGCTTGCCTTATCTCCATATCTCGTAGGGCTCCTATCTTACAATTGTAGCATCATCTCACATCTTGAACCATTACAACTTTTGGGGGTATTTGGGAGAGAGCTCTAGCTGGGTCATTTTTGTATGCAACTTCAGGGATGGGACAAAATTCAGGTTGCTTGACCTCATTTGACAGTAACTAAACTTCAAACGACTCTTTCTCCTCAATTTTCTTGGAACTTGATGCCATTTATGCAAACTAGGGTTTCCTTTTTTATGAAATATGAAACTACATAACTCGACACAAATGAAAATACCTCAAGATCAAAGAAAATGCATTGAAAGATGTTGCAATCTGCTTGAAATGCTGGATTCTCTACTATGAAGTTGCTCTGCTCTCTTTCTCTTCTTTGCTTCTTGATTGTGATGAGGAAAAATGATTGGAATCATGATAATATACCCTATTTTCATCGCATTAAATGCTCAACTGCCAACTCTGTTTATGATGGATTTTAACATTACTTGGCTTGTACTACACTTTCACTTTACTCGGCTTGCATTAGAGTTAACCAACTCTGCATCAGTTATCAACTCAGTCGCTGTTAGGAGTTTGACATGTGTTGGAGTTTAGCTCAGCATCCAAAGAAAGCTCGGCAACATCATTTAGATTTTGTCTTGACATATTGTCTCATGTAGATTTATACTTTGCATTGCTTCTTTGTCTTGGGACTGATGTGTGATATAACTTTGTATATCAGTCCCATATACTTCTCATGCTTAGTTTGATGAAGTGTGATCACTTGACCCATTGGGTGATGTGATCCCTCCACTTGATGTGTTATACTCATCTTTCTTTTTCCAAGTCTTATTCATTTGCCCCCTTATCTTTTCGACATCAATCTTTTCTTTGCCCTTATTTTCTTTTGTCTTGGGTGTCTTTGACCTTGTAGGACAGTTTCTATTGGTATGCCTAGTTTTCAGACAACTAAAACATGTAGTTTAGCTCAACCATCTTTTATAGTTTCCCTTGAAATGTGTTCTTATGCAATTCTAGGGTGTATGTCCATATTCCTAACAATAATGACAGCTATATTTGGTGTTGTAATCCCAATGATAGTGATTTTCATTTCTTTTTGATTTTGTTGGTTAATTTGATGTCCACATAGGCTTTGATCTACATTCAAATGCTCTATGTCGATACTTCTTGCAATCATGACAATGTCCATCAAATCTTTGAGTCCTTGTGGCATTGGATCTGCAATCTTGTGTTATATGTCCTTGCATGTTGCACTTGTGACAGTAACTCTTGCTCTTGGTTGTATTTGTCTGATTGAATCTCCTACTCCTGCAAATATTAGCAGTATGTCCCCTTTTATTACAATAATGACAAGTGGGTTTAGAATTTTTACCTTTGTCACTTCTTTGCTCAACACTCTTTGATGATTCTCGAACTTTAGTGCTATTGTATCCAAGTCCTGATGTATCATGGGTAGATTTTGGGGATTTCAGCAACTGTTCAAAATACTTGATGGCTTCACTTGACTTGTTGAGATTCTCTGCTACCTCTTTTTATCTATTTAATTCATTCTTCAGTTGTTCATTCTGCATCTTCAAATTAGAGATCTCAATATCTTTCATATTGAGTTCATGATGAAGGTTCATCATTTGGGCAAGTGTATCCATCTACATGTTTGAGATCCTTGATAATTCAGTACATTTTTCTTCAAGTCTGTTTGCAAGATTTCTTTTGTCATTTTCCATCATGAATTTGTCCTCAACTACTCTTTTCTTTTGTTCAGTGATTTTAAATAACATTATGGCATGTGATTCATGTTCCATCTTGAGAGATCTTATCTCTTCTACTTGAACTTTATTTTTCTCCATTAGTTTTGCTAATTCTGCATCAAACTCTTTGCTGTCTCCATTGGCACATAGTTTTGTGGTATCAATCTCCTTGTAGTTTATATCATTTTCAGCTATGGCTATATCCTTCCTTTTCTTCAAGGATTTTCTCAATTCCTCCCTTGCTTCCTCTACTTTGTGTAGAGCCAGTTGTACATCAATCACTTGATTATCAATAATCTTCCCAAGTTTGAAGACTTCCATCTTTAGATCTTTTTCTCCAAGTTGTTAGACTTGTTCTTGTGAGAACCTTTCTTTGATACCAATTGTTGGAATATTCAAATAGGAAGAATGCTTCTGAGAGGGGGGAGGGGGAGTGAATCAAAAGTACTGTATTTTAGCCATTAAAACTTTTTAACTGAAAGTAGATTGCATGCATATGAACATATCAGATAGTTATGAAAACCACATAAGCATCACCACATAACACTTAAGATTTTGGTAACCCAAAAGCCCTCCAGAAATAAGAAGGTAAAACTAGGGTGGGGATGATACCCATAAAATCATTGCAGTAATAATATTTAACCACTTTTGATAGTCTGCCCTGTTAAAGGCCTACCCTATTAAAGGTTTTACACTGTATCAATAGTGACCTGGTTAAAGGATTTGCAAACACTTTACATGAAGTGTCACCTTGTTAAAGAATTTAATTACCTATTTAAAATATCTACAAAATAGTTGTTAATCTAACCTATCACCATAGGGTTTTTCATTCTAATACAATTGCTAGAGAGTATTAGGTACAATAAACCTAATAGCTTGCAATCCTTCGTTTGCTGAATACAAGCACTTGATCTACTTTCTCTAATCTTGATCCTTTGAGATTTGATACTCTTTACTCTGAAGTAGTGTTCCTTCCATACCCTTGTACATCCACTTCTTTTAATGAGATTTTGCCTTCCTTATAAAGACATTTGAAGACTTAGGGTTAGGTATGGATCTACGATCCATGTTGAATCTTTGCTTCCCGCTCATTCCTTGTACTTTTCTTATTGGTTGCATGCCTTCTCCATTTTTTTATTGGCTGCCTGTATATTGCATAGGAAATACAAAATATTTGATCTTATCATTTAATCCTATCATATGTCGGCCATGAAAATGGTTTACATATGAATCAATGAAGTATTGCTCGGCATCATTTTTAACTCGACACTTAAATATCACTAGGCACTTGTATCATGCTCGAGACCTAAAGTCATTCGGTACTTGAACTTTGCTTGGCACCTGATCTTCACTCAGCACCTGGAGGCTACTTGGCACCTGAAGATCACTCGGCACCTGAAGTCTTTCCTGACTCAACACATGTTGTGGCTCAGTGTACATGGTGTACTTGGTTCCAATATAGAAAGTGGTTAAGTGTATTGGCACTCAAGTGTCAAAAACCATTATGATGTTAACAAACTCAACCTTTTCTCTAGGTAATTTTGTTATCTCATTTGATCAAATTCTCCTCATCAATCAAACAAATGATAGTACTCAAATTAGCTAAGTAGTTGTCTTACCATCAAGTAGCAAGTTTGACATTAGTGACAAAACAATGATTGAAACACATTCTCATACTTGTATCAATCTATTTTCAACAACCTCCCTCTTTGGCATTGATGGAAAACCAATACCAACAACAATACCAAAGAGAAAATAATTACGTATATTGAAATCTCTCCCTCTATTAGCTTTCATCTTTTGTAAAGGTTACAAAATTCTATTATGATCAATAGATTGTCAACTCATCCTTATGACTTGCTTTTGATCACTTCATTTTCAGGTATTTGCCTCTATCTATTATGTTCTTATATCTCCCTTAGCACTATCTCCCTCTTCTTAGGTAGATGTATGTATTTTAACCATTAGATACACTATCTCCCTCTGAGTAGATGTTCCATATTTTTTCTTTTTTTTATAATATATCCATCTTTGACAATAATGCCAAAGACTTGTCATCTTCATATACAGATTTGAGCATTTTCAATTTCTGCATTTCTCACCTAGCTTGTGACTAATCTACAACTCCATCTCTTTGATTACTTTACAAAGTACCTAAAATAAGATCCACTGCATCAATGTGTAACATATGTCAATTATCTTAGTTGATGCAGGACACTTCTCATGCTTCTTAAACAGCCTTGGATAGGGGTATCACCTCTAGTTTACCTCTTAGATACTCATGAGCATCCTTAGATAATTCTTTTGTGAAGATATCAACTATTTTCTCTTTTGCATTCACATATTCCATCTTCACCTCTTTGTCTTGAACTAACTCTCTCAAGTAAGGATACTTGATTGTAATGTGGTTTGTCTTTGTATGCATCACATGACTCTTTGATATATTTATAACACTTGTATTATCACAATAAAGTATCATAGGTTCAGTAATTTTATCTTTCATACCTTTGAGTAGCTATTTGATCCATACAATGTTTGTACAATTTACTGCAACAACAACATATTCAGCTTCAATAGTAGATTGAAATATGCAGTTTTGTTTCTTGCTAGTCCATGCAACCAACCTTTTTCCTAAGAAAAATGATCCTCCACTAGTGCTCTTTCTATCATCAATATTTTTAGCCCAATCAACATTAGTGTAGGCTCTTAACTCCAATTTTTTTATTTTTCTTGTATTATAGACCATAGTTTTCTATTCCTTTTAGATATATCATTATTCTCTTAATAGACATCAAATGATTCTCCTTGGGATTAGCAAAGAATCTTGCAACTATCTGAATAGATAATGCAATATCAAGTCTTCTATGTACTACATATTGTAATTTTCCAATTATAGACCTGTACAATGTTTGATTCACCTCAGTTGAATCATCATTCATTGACAATTTGTGTCCTATCACCATAGATTTGCTTACTAGCTTGGAATCTTCCATTCCAAAAGTTTTTAGTATCTCCTTTACATATTTTGACTAAGTGATGTATATACCATATTTCATCTGATGTACTTGCAAACCCACAAAGAACTTGATCTCTCCAAATATAGACATCTCAAATTCTTTCTTCATCTCATTTGTGAAAGCTTTACATAAAGTATCTTGACCTCAAAATATGATATCATCAAAAAAAAATTTAGATAATAAAATACCTTTTCCTTTCTTTGTCTTCAAGAATAGATTGTTGTTATCATCAGTCCACTCAAATCCAATATTCACAAGATAATTGTGAAGCCTTTCATACCATGCTCTTGGTGCTTGCTTCAAAACATACAAAGCTTTGTGTAGTCTACATGCCATGTTTTTATTGTTAGCATCAACAAATCCTTTAGGCTATTCTATATAAACCTCTTTTTCTAATATGCCATTCAAAAATGTAGGTTTAACATCCATTTGATAAACTATAAAACCTTTGTATTACTGAGTAAGAAAGCAGAGTTCTTACTCCTTCCAATCTTGCAATATGAGTGAATGTTTCTCCATAGTCTATGCCTTCTTCTTGTGCATACTGCTTGCAAACTAATCTTTCCTTATTCCTTGTGACTTCTTCATTTTCATCTAACTTGTTTTTGTATACCAACTTGGTGTCAATCACATTTTTATCTTCTAGTCTAGGAACTATAGTCCATGTCTTGTTTTTCTCAATCTTTCCAATCTCTTCTTCCATGGCATTACTCTAGTCCACATCTTCTAAGGAATCTTTCACTAATTTAGGTCCATGCATGCTAATAAAACACATATCATTTCTCATCTATTTCTTGTCATTGGTCTTACATCTTTATCTCTAATAATTTGTTTAGTAGGGTGATGTATCTTGACATACTTTGACAATCTTGGTTCTTCTTTGTTCTCCTCATTTGATCTATCAACTTTTGAATCACTATGTACACCTCTATTAGGTAATTCAACATCTCTTTTATGTACACTAATCTTAGAAGAAAAATGTGTCTCAACTTCATTCTGTAACTTAGCAACTAATTGTATCTCAGTTCCTAAATGCAACTTGAAATTCATAGTATGTGGCTCAACAGTCATTGAAACTTGTTGTTGATTTGCAACTTAACCTAGTTAGGAGAATTTTAATCAATCTGTTAGGAGAAAGCCTTATTAGAGGACTTTAGATCATTCAATGTCACCCAGTTAAAGGATTTACAAATCATTTTTAGGTCAACCTTAATCCAAAGGATTTACCCTAGACTGGTACAATGATTAGAAAGTAATCGTAAGGCTTGATCTGATAACAACTTACAACTCACTTGTAGATTAGAGATCTCTATTTCAATCCTCCATTCTACTTGGCTTTCACAAATTTTAGCTCTGATAGCTTTTTCATCCTTCAATCATTTAATACTCTTAAGCCTTCTTGCTTTTCTTGCTAATAGCAATCTCTTCTATTCAGCCTCTAATGAAGAAATACCTTAGAACTCTTGTCTAACTTAGGTTCTCCAAAATTGATCAACCTTGCTTCAGACTAGTCATCTCTATAAATAGAAAATTAAGATCTTTTGTCTTTCATCTTCTATCATACATTCTAGCATTAGGTAGGATTAGCTAGGATTCAATGAATCTACCCATCTTTTCATTTTAGTTCCTTCTAGAAAATTCTCCTTCAATCCTCTTTGAATTTGTGTCAAAATGGTTTACCATGAATTCTATGCCACCAACTCATTATGGTTATCTTCCACACACTTCACAAAATTCAAGAAAAAAAAATAGTGGGCTCAAATTCATTAAATCTATGATTTAACATGAATACTAGCACTTGGCATCAATATGTTGTCACTTGGCTTCCATATTGTTCTTCCACTCATCATCAACTAGATCAATCAGCAAACACTAAAGTTTACTAGTGCTTAGCATCAACTAAACTTTACACAACTTACACTATATTACTTAGCATACACTAAAATTTGACTTTTCTTGACTTCAACTTATTTTCTACTAGGCTTGCACTATCTTTTCTCGACACCTACTATACACTCAGTCAAGCTTGGTAGACACAATTCTTCTTACTTGTTCTTCTAGACTTTGTCAGTGTATCCAACCTTCGCAACCTTAAGTAGATAATCAATGCACTATATCATTACTATCTTAATTGATCTTTTTACTCCCTTTTACATACAATAACTCAACCTTTTCTCTACGTGCTTTTGTTATCTCATTTGATCAAATCCTCCTCATCAATCAAACAAATGATAGTACTCAAATCAATTAAGCAGGTTTCTTACTAGTAAGTAGTAGGTTTGACATCAATGACAAAATAATGATTGAAATGCATTATCATACTTGTATCAATCTATTTTTAACAAAGATTTTGTGAATTTTAGGGCCTTCATTCAATTTTTGTGGAGGAATAACATTGGGACCTTTGAGGCTAAGTGCAAGAAAATAAAGGCCGAGCAACCTACTAAACAAGACTTTGACTTTGATGAGGAGATTAAGGCTAGCCTAATGTAAGAGTTTAGCCAAATAAACCTTGTAGGGGGAAGACATTTACTAAAAGATTCAGGAGTCCTAATACTGCCAGAGTGGGACATTGCTAATGCAATGTTTTTTGATGAATGAGGAAGGAGAAAGAAACTAAGTTCAAGACTGAAGAGGAAGCATTACAAGCTCATAAAGGGGTTAAATACATTGATGACCATAAATCTCTAGCTATGTGGTCTATCCAAAAAAGAGATAAGACTAGGATCTAATAGGTATTAGGTATAGAGCATACAGGGAGCCTCATCGTGTACATGGTGGGGGAAGTAGATAGTGAAAATATAGCTCTAATGAATAAAGAGGTAACTGATTTTGGGGTAGTAGTAGCTGCTAAGGATAAGAACATGTTCCTTGAGCTAAATGAAAAATTTGAAAATGTTTTTGAAGCCTATGATGGAAGAGGTAGAAAAATAAATGAGATGAAGAAAATAATCTCAAACCTTGAAAGCTAGTAGGGTAAAAGAAAAGTGGGAGAAGAATGAAGATAACTTTTGATTTCTTCATCCCCAACTCCTCGACCACCCACAGGGCCAATAGTCAAGATTCCTTACACACCTCAACATTAAGGAAGTGCTACTGTAGAGGAAATAGGTGAAGAAGAGAGAACCAAGCTACAAGAGGTCAATGTAGAGTTGAAGACTCAACATGAAGATAGGATTAGAGATACAATTTTACATTTAATGGATAGAGTAAAGTGGCCTCTACTTCACTTAGAATTGTCAAGGTTGGTGGGCATATGAAAATAATTGAATAACAATAAAGCTTCCTTAAGACAAATTTTGAATAAATGGATCAGTAGAGATGATGCCATTACTTCTCTATGTTGTTCTATTATAAATAACTATGATGATTAGATAGAGATGAATTTTGATCAAGCTAATTATCTTTTGAATTTTGATCAAAGAAGGGATTTTCTACAGAGAAGAATAAAAATTTGCTTCTCAAAATATCTCAACAAATATTTTGATCTTTTCCCACATGCACTCAATGGAATAGGTATTATAAAAAATAAAGAGAATGGGGAAGTGAATTGAAAGAATTAACGAGTATCCAAATGAATAAGGTAATAAATAAAGAGAATTACATTTAGTTTGCAAGAACCATAGAAGAAATTGTTTAGGCCCAATTATTCTTTGATTCTTTCAAGCAAGATTTTTTTGAAATAAGGAAATTGGGGAAAGATATTTTGAAAAGAGAAAGATATTTTGAGCTACAATTGGCCAGATGACACGATCTTTGACAAGTGGATGGAAAAATATTCTTCAGCTACATAGTTACTATAGGTGGCTTCTCAAGAAGTGTTTGTAGATAGAGAAACAATCATAGATAAGCTGTCTGTACATATGATAGATAAAAATATCAATAGATTGTAGTAGTGGATATAGCCACCCAAACTAATGATTTGGTAGATGATCAAATACATACACCAAATGTTCAAATGTCAGAGCTTGGTATAGTAGAAGAAGAACAAATGGTCCCACACCATGGAGAACAACATAAGGAGGAAGATCAATCATTAGGTGCAGTGGGTGTGTAAGAAAATGCTATAATATAATCGGCCCCACCACAAGGCGACCAATAAAGAAGCCTTTATGTTACCAAGGAAAAAGATCATTAATTTTGTTTCTTCTTGTGCATGTCTTGATTGTGACAGTTTTGTCCTTTTGTAATTTTTTTTTTTTAAGAAGAACCATCCTTTTTCCTGCTAAGTTTGAAGCTTTTTGAAACTCACACTATATATGTGAGTTTCCAAGATTAGAGGATGGTCCAAATTTCTTTATTATAGGAGTTTATGTAAATTTTTGACTTGGTCCACACATACTGTAAATTAGTTCCAAAGTTGAATACAAAAGTTAAAATTAGTTTTTCTATGTGTGTTATTCTCTAATAGAGATGATCACTGAAATGTATATAGTTTTAAGGAAATTAATACAAATATAGAGAGTTGATTTCATCCCAGATATTGTGTCTTTCCTTGTATCTATGTTATTTTATGGAATTTAATAGCAAAGCTTATTAAATTTTAGTTGTAATTCATTCTAAGTTACATTTCAATTTACTTTTGCTAATAATCTAATGGGTATTTGCAGGATCATGGTGTGCCAAAAAGTCACAATCTAAAAAATATGTAGTTTTGAAATGCATCAGTGCATTTCAAAATCTATTCCATTTTTTCCCCCACCCATCCTAATACTAAACAAAAAAAATTAATACCTTTGTAAGGCCTACCATATCTTTTGATACCAACCTTATATGGTCAACTTTAAAAATGTCCCAAAAATGTGTTTTTGAACTATTCTTGTGTGTATTTTACTTCAAACATGTAGTTGACAACATTCTTTTCACCAAAATTTTATGAAATGAAAAAGGCTTCTTAAGAATGTTCTTATCTTTCCATAAATATAAGGTTTTTAAAATTACGAGTTCAATAAGTAATTATTACTTATTTTCTAATGGAGTTATGTATAAAGTGTTGACTGATACACTACTTGAAAAACAACTATAACTTTCAAATGGTACAACATTTTTGAAATCCAAAAGATGCATCACATTCTATGTTTCTTCTACTATAAGGAAGAAAAAAAATTAAATTAAATTTTGTAGATTTTTGAATTAGTCAAGGTGGTTAGACATGAGAGATTTTTTATTCCAAAAATACTAAACTAGAAAATTAATAATTATTTATTTATTTAGAATAAAAATACCCAAAAATATGTGTCAAATCCAAGCATGAGTCTACTTCTTATATCTAGAATATTATTAAAAAAAATTACCATTTGATTTTGATTAAGGTGGTCATACATATGTCTACTTCTTATTTTTGTCCTAAAATTTTTGTACTATTGCATTAAAATTTAAAATTTTGACCAATCATTTTTTATTTTTTTCACATAAGGCCTAGTAATTTAGAAACTAAATTCAATTTCCTAGAGATTATTTTCTCTCAACTTTTGGATATAAAGTTTATAACAAGTAGAAAATTGCATGTCAAGTTGACATAACCTTGATTTGGTATTTTTTTATTGCCACTTAAGAGCATAGTTTGGTTCACCATGATCCTGCACATACCCTAATGGACTACATAAATACTTAATGTAAATTGAAAGAACACTATGGTTTAAAAAATATATATGATAAGTATGAGATCCAGAAATAAATATAGATAAATCTTAATAGAAAGTGTTAAGGTAAGATTGAGAAGTAAGTGTATAATCTCTATGAGTTATAGCCCAATGGATAAGGCACTGGCCATCCTTATGAATTGATCTGATTGGAATGTTTCACACAATGCAAAAAACTTATAATAAATCAATATTTTAATATTTTTTTGTCTAAGTAATAATTTTCAACTTGCACTTGATTCATGGTATCTAGGGTTTGGTAAAAAAGCTAGTTGTCATCTCTTCATTTCCATTGAATTAGAAGAAAGAAGGCTAAGTAATCTATTATTTTTGGACTTCATGTAGAGGATTTTAGTCTAAAGTAAATAAAATTGAATTCCTAAGGTAAATGCACCTGAATCTTGTAGAGTTAAAAGTGGAGAAGACTCTAATGTCTTGTCAGTTAGTCCTTTTATCTTGTTTTTAGAACACCAAATATGGTTTCGAGCTAATTCCTAGGTTTTTTGATATCATAAAAGGTAGTTTAAATTCTATCAAATTAGGAGCCAAAATGGAGGTGGATTTCATTTCTCCTTATTTCCTTCCTATGGAGGGATACTATATTATCTATTGAATAATTTCCCTTTTAGGAAAGAAGGGATAATGCATTTTAGATTTGTGATCTCAAGCAATGGTTTGAAAAAGGTTCCTGAAAAGGTTAGAGAAAAATTGGAGTGGCCTATACCTAAGAATATTGGAGAGCTAAGATCTTTTCATGGTTTAGCTATCTTCCATAGTAAGTTCATCAATAATTTGAGTTCTTTTTGTAATTCTATGACTGAGACAATGAGAGGAGATAAAAAAGATTTATGTGGACACGTAAAAATGATAAGATATTTTTGAAATTGAAAAAAAAAAGTTGCAGTTACCATTTTAGCTTCACCTAATTTATTTAAGGTATTCCATGTTTATTGTGAGGTAAGTGTTAGTGAAATATGAGTGGTATAGAGTCAAGAGAATAGATCAGTTCCTTTCTTTAATGAAATATTGAATTATGCTAAGAGGATATATTATATTTATGATCAAGGTTTCTATGTTATTGCTCAAGATTTGAGGAAATGGAGATAATATTTGATGCCCAATTTTTTTTTTCTATATACCAATTATAAAGCATTGCAATATTTTATAAGTAATTTGAATCAAGTACATATGAAGTTGTTTGAGCACCTCTAGAATATTAAATTTTTCATTTAACATAGAAGTGGATTGTACAATAGAGTTGTGGATGCATTGAGTAGAAGATTATTGTTGACTAAAATGAGAGTTGAGGTCCTTTTGTTTTGATTATTTGTAGGATTTGTATGAAAATGAGCCTAATTTTGAAGTATCTTAGAAAGCATGTAAGACACCTATCATTGATCAATGGAGAAAGTGGGAAGGTTACATCAATTAGAAAGCTAGTTTGTTCAATGGAGTTTATTTGTGTATACCTAGAGGTTGAATGGTGGATAACTTGATTAAGGATAAAAAAAGAGGCATATTAGAAGGATATTTTGGTCCTAACAAGCCATTGAGTTTGCATAAGGAACATACTTTTGGTTGCAATTATATAAGGATGTTCAAAAACATATAAGGAGTTGTAGAATTTTTCAAGTTGCAAAGGGAGTGGATTAGAGTACTAGATTATATACACCATTACTTGTTCCTAATAGAACTCAGGAAGACATGAACATGGATTTCTTTCTTATATTATGTAAGAAACTAAGAGGTAATGATTCTATATCCATTGTTGTAGATAGATTCTAAAAGATGTCACATTTAATTCATTGTAAGAAGACATCAAATGGAATTTATGTAGAAGACCTTTTCTTTAATGAAACTATCAATTTGCATGGGTTACCAAAATATTATCTTAAACCAAGATAGAAATTTTTTTGGAAAACACTTTAGAAGAAGTTTAGCTTGAGATCCAATTCTACTTTAGACATACATATAGATGGAAAAATAGAAGTTGTGAATAGAAGCTTGTATAATTTTTTGAGATGCTCAATTGGAGATAAACTTGATAATTGTGACTTGGTATTGGCATAACTAGCATTTGCATACCATAATTTAGTGAATACGAGAATAGGTAAAACATCTCTTAAAATTGTTATTGGTATGCATCCTAAGGATATATCAAACTTGAGGACACTTGGTTCAAAAGAGAAGAGGTGCATTGAAGGCAAGGATTATGTGAATTTCATAAAGAATTTGCATGTGGAAGTGAAACTTATTTTGGAGAAGGTTAATCATAAATACAATGAGATAATAGATAGGCTAGGGAGAAAAAAATTATTTGAAGTTGGTGATGAAGTAATGGTTCATTTGAAGAAAGGGAGGTTTCTTGTTGGAAAATATAGTGCATTTAGAATGATGAAGTTTGGACCTTGCAAGATCTTGAAGGAGCTTGATAATGGGAATGCATATGAAGGTGATTTAGTAATTGACATGGATATAACACATATTTTAAACATTTCAGATCATTAGAATAGCATGAGTCTAATAAAGAGCTAGGTTTACTAAACAAAGAATATCTTAAGAAGTAGAAAAAAAATTGAGAAAATTCTAGAAGAGGATTCAAAAAAGAACCAAAGGCAATGATTACATGGAGTATTTGCTAAAATGGAATGAATGACTGATTGAGGATTCCATGTGGATTTCTCAATCTAATTTTGATTAATTTAATTTTCTTTAGGTTGCACATAAGACTTGATTTAAGGGCAAGGATAACTTTAGTGGCTAATATTTTCCAATTGGCTAATCTTAGTCATCAAGGACCCCAAATTTGCATTTTTTTTTGTACTTTTGGGGTAGTCGTGTTGCCCATACTTTACAAAAATTGACTCCAATTCTTAGGTTGATCACCAATAATAATACAAAAGTATTTTTATTTTATTGATGAATTTGCCAATGGAATCTAATTTTTCCATGTGGTAAATTAAATATTTTTGCCTACAATTTCCAAAGCTTGTCTTAATCGATGGACATATTCGCTAATATTTGGTAAATATTTAAGTTAGGTTACAAGTTAAGTAGTATATTTGACATGTGTCTCTATTCTGAATACTTGCACTCAAACTTTTTACCCTTTCTCACTTTGGCCAAAAATATATTTGATTGGGGACACGTCTTTATTTTGGAAAATTATTTAAAAAATTCATATCCTTAAATTTTTTTGGCCCAAAATAGGATCTAGACCATATATTTAGGATCATTCAATGATTATAAATAATAGGGGTGTTGCCCCTAAACCGCCATTCAATAATTCAAAGAAAAATTGTCACAATAAAAGTGGGCTAAATTTAATGTTTAAGTTTGATAATTAATTAGGGTCCATATAATAATAATAATAAAATCAAGATTTCTAGGTATGTGTACTTATGTCCACGATTTTCTTCAATAATAAAAGATTCACCAAGATTTTATAGAATTTTCATATGATTGAAAGAAAATCACCAATAAAATTTAAATAATTCCTACTTTAGAGAAAAAATAGAAATTAATTTTTTCCCCTCAACTAATGTTCAATTCATCGCAATATTATACTTCTTTCCAAAGAGGTGTTTCTTAAAGTTATCCCTATTTAGGGGGGATTAATTTTTTCTACCCTAAGTGTGTGATGTAAGAGAATCTTGGTTGCTTGGAAATCTTGCATCATCTTCATTTTATTTTGTTTACTAGTATCTAGTTTCAATGGTTTTTGTAGTGGTCGATCATCCTTAAGAGTTTTTGGTTTCAAATTTTGAATCTAGTTAAGGACAATCTAAAGTTATTATCTTTATAATTGCAACTCATTTGGATTTAGTTTTGGTCATCAATTAGATTGGTTATGTTCTCACCAGTTTGGTTGTACATTTGGTTCACCTTCTTACTTTTCCATGTCTTTAATGGTATTTTTCTTTTCACTATTTTATTGTATTTCTTTATGTTCAAGAATTGGTTTCTTGTTTATCAATTCGCTATGTTTACTTATTGTTTTTCATGACACTGATCAATTGTTGTTTTTACTAATTGGATGGTTGTGGATCATGCTCAAAGTTTTGGATTGATTTAGTTGTTTGGTGTGGATCTTGAGGTGGATTCATGTGTGGTCAAATTATTGATTGGATTGATTCTTGAATTTTCCTGTGAAAATCTAGGGTTTTGAGGTCATGAGTAAATAAGGAATGGTTAGAGACCAAGGTAGGGGTATCTTGTGGGGTGATAGATTTTTGTAGAAGGATCACACTAGATCTATGTATTCATGTTAGTACTAGTAATAATTACAAAAGCCTTACAACCTGATAGCTTTGATGCACCTATAGATTAATTAATAAATTCTAAATGGTTTGTCTACTAATTTTTTGTTATTTCATCCTTGGTTGTTAGTTATAAGGTCAAACATCTCACGTTTGGATTTCTCCACCTTGGACTACATTAACTTTACAACAAGACATATATTTCTGCAACACTATCTTCCTAAGATCACTTTGTTACACCAAACCTTGTTGATTTGTTTCTTCTATCTAGGGACCATGTACTCAGGCTCTATTTATCAGACCTTATAAATTGATATCCTTTCTTGTACAAGATTTTCATCCTAATCCCTCATTACCACTAGAAAATTTTATATGTTGTCTCTCTATGTGATCACTACATCATACTCTTTTTACAACACATACTTGGTCGAGATCCTTGATATGGCCAAATATATTATATTAAAACAACTCACTCTTCTGCTCATAGCTATACAACCTAATTCTCTAGTATTAAGTGCCATGCATTTGCAACTATATTTAGCAGTCTCTACCTCAAAGTTGTCAACTCTATAGCATGTTGATCATGATTTATGAATGATGTCACACCCTCTGAGTATAACTATGGATATTCTTGAGTAGGGGAATCAATATGATCCCCTAGTCCATTAGGTTGATTTTCAGGTGACACTACTTGGCTCCCCTTATTTGCACCACGAATATATCCCCTAAGCTCAACATGAGCTAGAAATAAACGTTTATCTATTTGACCATGTCTCATTTTAGGTTTATATCTGACCCTCTTCCATCGACACCACCTTAAAAAATGTCTTTGTCACTTTTCTTCTCATCATGCCTCTTTAATATACTTGTTGTGTCTACTCTCACAATTGCACCATAGTTCTAAATCACTTTCTAAAATACTTTCAATTCACCTTATTCAAGCATGATACTTAGTGGAACTCTTTCACTTTTTATGAGCCATGTGTTTGGACATCAAATCCATCATGATTGCTAAAATATTAGAGGTGCACTACCATTACACATAAATCACCATCCTTTCTTTTGAACCTTTATATAAATTTGTTCCAAAATCGATGAAGGCCATCAAATCAAACACTTTTTGGCATTTATAAAAATCATTAATCTATCTCGATTTCCACATACTAAAAAAAGTGTGTTCATTAATCATAAAAAAATTAAAACATATATATTACATCTCATATATGTTTCCATGCATAAAGTCTCCTCTACATGTGTATAAAAAAATATCTCTTAGTCACCATGTAGCCAGGTAGGAAGATTGTCAGTTCCCCCTCTCCATGTGTCATCTCTAGCTTTGGATTTCTACTCTATGAGTTTAAAAATGACCCTTCTATGGTCCCTTTAAGTGCTTGGGGTCCATTTTTGTCTTAATCCCCATTGTTTCATCCCAATCCCACATTTAACTTCCTCTTTGTTTTTCCACCCTTTGAGTCATGCGAATCTTTGAAGTCATTATCCTCTTACTAATCTTCTTCCAAGTGTTATTTTTGCCCCATTTTTTCAAGGGGGCACCCTTCTCCTCTGTCATCGCTATGATATTCCTCACGGATTCTTCTCTCCCTATGGAGCATCTTATATTTTCTTTTCTTTGGTGTAATGTCAATTCTAACACTGCATCAAAGAGGGGGAAAATGTATACACTCAAAATTATCCCACAACACTATATTGATGTATTTAATATTTCCCATTACACTATAATTAATCATCCAATAATTAATTATTGTAGTTATATTCAACTACTTATTTAAGTGATTTTATTTGGTTAAATATGTTCCTTTTTGTAATGTATTTGGATTTAATTCAAGGACTATCCCATCATGTTTTTAATTTGATTGAATGCATGTTTCTCTATAATTCCCTTTTAGATAATTTTAATTTATTTAATTCATCCACATAAATTAATTCATCTTGACTTCCTATTAAATTAAATCTTTCTTAATTTCACCCTAATTTAGCCCTAATCTTGCTTGTATTCATTTTTGAATTCGAATTAAATCATTTAAAGCATTCTTTAATGCCAAGTGGGATCCATAAATTATTTTTTAATCAAGGTTCTTATTTTATTCAAATTTTAATAGTGGCTCCTATACCTTGGATTTAATAATCTAAGTGGATCTTACTCCTTGGATTTAATATTCAAAGTGGATCATAGACCTTGGATTTAATATTCAAAATGAATCTTTCACCTTGGATTTAATATTCAAAGTGTCAAAGTGACTTTAACACCTTGGATTAAATTACCAAGTCTTAGACCATGCATGGCTTCTGTGTCCCCCATCTAGCACCTATGTGGATTCCACACAAATGCCACTCCTCAAGCATGCCCAAAAAATCTATAAATAGATCCCTTATTTCAAGTGATTAATCTCCCATTTTTGCATTAAAGTTATTATACTAGGAATTTGTAGAGCATTTAGAAATATCATAGTCTCTAGAGCATTTAGAATTGTTAGATATTTTGCATATTAACCTTGTCTTGGTAGTTACAATGTAGTCATTTCTTAGCTAGATCTTCATTCTAGATCCATATTTCCATTTACTTGTCCTTGCATCTGGTGTTGCGTCCATTCTAAGATCTAATCTCCATATCGATTTTCATTGTTGAATGCTTAAGAATAGTTGTATCATAACTACTTTGTGAGTTATTCATCTTCATTTTAGTTTTAGTTTCTCTTTGGAATCTTGCATTTATTTTGATCTAGTTCGTGGGATTTACATCATTGTGTTTGGGAGAGCACATCCACATACCTCATCGTGAATAAACTAGCAAGAGCTTGGGTGTACTTTTTGAACTACTCCAAAGTTGTGTGAGATAGATAATTTGTTCATTTTTTAAGCTATGTAAAACTCAAGTTTTAATGTAGTTGAATAGTCTTGAATATTTATGTGTGTGTCTGAGCGCATGCACACACGTGCCTGCACTTGTACAACTAATATTTTCTTATTTGAGATTGATCTCAATAAATGCATTTCTCGCAGATAGAGATACAAATACATACATATATATGTATATATGTCATACATACATAGATATATAGAATATATGTGTGTGAATACATAGATATACTCATAATTAATTTCCATTAACTAATAAACAAAGTAAAAGATGCATCCTCACTTGCCCTACAAAAGTACGAGGAAAAAGCGAAGGCTAAAACCTAGACTAAACAAAAACGTAAAGCTTACCAAGGGGACCCTTTGGCAAAGCTTTTTAGTGTTTGTACGCTTGGCATATCTGTCCTTTCGTTGAAGATGGCACCGTGTAATGATGTTTGCCCATCGGATTCCCTCCTGTACATCTCCACTGCCATAGGGCGCAACAATTGCTCAAACACATCAATGATCTCCGCATGACCGGCCATGGCCGCTTTGAACACAGCTGTTTCACCCGCTGCATTCCGCAATCTCACAAGCTCAGGCGAACGGTTGAGTAGAATCCTTACTATCTCTTCCTTCCCTCCACCTGCCGCTTCATGCAACACTGTGTTTCCATGGACGTTCTGTCTCCTCAGTAATCCATCCACCCCGCCTTCCAAATCAATTCGAGCTATGTTTTCGAGCAACTTTACAATGAATTTCTTGCTGCCATAAAATGCAGCAATGTGCACAACACTATTCCCTGCATGACTAACTCCACTCAGTATATCCACGTTCTCACGACGGAGCAATTTTTCAAGTGCCCTAACATCGTCTGATGCAGCAGCTTTGTATAAATCCGTGTTCGTGGCTCTGAAATGTTCATACGATTTATATGGGTCAGAATCGTTCTGAATGGGTACAAAAGCATTTAAAAGATTGTTGTTGTATGACTGGAAAATAACTATAGAACAAGTTATACAACTAATGATGTTATGATTAGTATTGTAAAATACGGAGTGGCAGCTAATAGAGAGGAATTTGGAAGAGCTAGTTTTCATCTTGAGGCTCAGTTTTCTTTCTGTATAGGGGAAAAAAGGCCATACATATTCTAATCTTGTTTTAACAGTTTTTAATTACATTTATGAAAGGCAATACATATTCTAATCTTGGTTAAATAGTTTATAAATACATTTATACTAATCTTACATTCCACTTCAATGAGACATGTCGACCCCAATTTGGCCAAATGATCAAGACTTACGACGCTTGGAAATGCCGTTCCTCGAATCTGCTTTTCTAAAAGATAAATTTAAGAAATCCCTTTGGTAATTGAATCGAAAACTATTTTAAAATAATTCTTTTAATAAGAAAAATAAGCACCTCTTGTTGGAAATGCATATCAAGTTTTAGGATGCATGAGTGTATAAAATATGATGTTAAAGCTAACTTAAGAGGTTAGATTGTCATTTCTTAAGTTGTCATACATTAACATATTTTAAACTAGTTTTGTCATTCATTAATATATTTTGAATTAGTTTTGTTGTAGACAATACTTCAATAAATATCATTATGTACTAGTCATTTTGAAATTATTTGGTAAAATGTATTGAAATTATTATGAATAAATGACTACATCATTTAGCTTAATTACTGCACCAATAATATTCACGTACTAAGATAGCATCCACATTTTAGTAAAATATATGAGAAAAATATAGTAAGTGTGGATTATGCTTCTTAGACACCATAGTTACACAAATTGTAAGCCAAATTCAGCAAATATAACTTTGATGCAATACAAGTCTAGCTTGTGATAGACCAACAACATGCCACACCACCAAATTATGCAATTTGACTAACTAATTTCTATTATAAGTTTATTATTGTATTTATATATTTTATTAGGTAATGAGAGGAAGATAATATTATAGATAAATAACTTCCTACTTAATCTTGGGAGAAGAGAAATGTTGAATAGTATTTGATCTTTAAGCAGTTTAGAAGGAAATAATTATCATGTAAAAAAATACTACATAGCATAGAAACTGCTATGATATGGGATATTGTCTAAAATAGTAAATATAGTATGTAGGAGTGTTGTTAAGTTTAACAAATTTAATTATTAATTATATTAAAAATATTTATGTGGACTCTTCTCACAAGTCTAGAAGTATTGTTCTCATAGTTAGAGACTTGGGAATGTAGAGGTTGAAGAGATGATCATCTAATTGTGAAATTTTTTGTAAGTAAACAACAATGTATTAGTCTATAGGAGAGCCCATTGCAATAGAATATGTGGTAGTAATCTCAAGGATAAATGCAAAATCTTATATGATTATTTATATTCTTAAAGATCTTGTATTCTTATGGGATTTATTGTGCTAGATAGTTAATTAGAATGACCTTATTTATACCATCTTATTGTAATAATATTGAGTTGTATTAAAGTTGGTTGGATGATGGAAGGCATACAAATTAAAGTATTGAGAATTATATAGTTTCCAATAGTGGTTGTAGAAAGACCATCAACTAAGGAAATTAGTCAATATTTGACCAAAAAAATAGTGATGAATCAAAAATATTATTAGAATAATGGATGAGATATATGAGATGTTCAAAGAAATACATGATCAAATAGATGAGTGTGTTGGTGTAAATAAGTATTTAATATTTTCACTTTACTTAAGCTTACTTAGGATAATAAATTTTCATATTAGTTGTCATGTAGACACCAACAATTTTGCATATTCATATTAGTTGTTATGTAGACAACATGGTACTTTGCATTTTAGTTGAGCACATGTTGTCTACTATACCTCTTTGTGAGATACTCTGGGTTGACATGTGCTTAGTTGTTATACTTATCTCTTGCATGTCTCCTAGTCATCTTGATTGCCTTTACATAAAGGAACTTCTATGATGTACTCATCCATCATCATTTGATTATCATTGAGATTCTCATTTGATCATCTCTTGTCTCTCTTGTGCTTCTAGATCTTGGCATTGCATTAAATGCCTTAGAATTTTTTTTATATGGTATTAGAGCTATTGTGGTCTCACAACACACACCCCATTTCTCCTAGAGATGGGCACCCCCTAGTAAATTTTGTCTCCTAGACTCTTAGTCTAGGGTCTGGATCATTTTAGAACTCCCACAAGAGTCTAGGTCAAGCCCCAGTATCTAACTATGGAAGTTTAAAGGATTAGAAGTTAGATGAAAAGATCAAGTTTATGAAACCATGTGTGTGTAGTGCACATTGCATCTCCTTCTAGAGATGTGCACATGCACATGTGCTTCACAGGTGTGCACCCATGAAGATGTGCACTGGGCCCCAGGGTCTATATAAGACCCTAGACCCCTCACTTCTCATTCACTTTTTAGTTTCTCCCTAACTAACATGCACCCTCACACCTTTGAAAGTCTGCTACTATTGAGAATGGATTGAAGGAAGATCATTGTTGAGAGATTGTTGAACAAGATTATGTGTTTCATTCATTGTTTTGTCATTGATGTCAAACTTACTATTTGTTGGTAAGACAATTGCTTATAAGATTCAAGTACTATCACTTAGTTGATTGATGAAGAGGATTTGATCAAAAGATGTAACAATAGCACCTAGAGGAAAGGTTGAAGTTATGGTTATCTAATGAAGTACAAGGATTAGTTAAGATAGTGGTAACATGATGCATTGATAATGTACTTAAGGTTACAAATGTTGGCTACAATAAGAAAGATTAGAAGAACATGTCATACAAAGTTTGTCTACTAAGCTTGACCAAGTGGATAGTAGGTGCCAAGAAAAGTCAGTGCAAGCTGAGCAAAAAATCAGTTGGAGCTGAGTAAATGCAAATTCTAGTGGATGACGAGCAAGATAGTTGATGCCAAGTAAAGTTTAATTGATCTTGAGCACCAATAAACTTTAGTTGATGTTGAGTGATTTTGTAGAGGATGTCGAGTAACATAGTGTGTGCCGAGCATTAGAAGATTGATAATGCCAAGCTACTACATTATTTCAAAGATCATGGATTCGATGAATCTGAGCCAACAAGTTTGTTTTCTTGGATTTTGTGAACTAGGTGGAAGATAAGGATGATGAGCTGGTGGCATAGAATTCTAGGCAACCCGTTTTAAGGTGAATTCAAAGTGGATTCTAGAGGAAGTTTCTAGAAGAGATATGGAAAATGAGGTAGATACATTATATCCTACCTAATCCATCAAACCCTAAATTGGATGATGGAGAATGAGTGGCAAAATATCTTAATTTCCTATTTATAGGGATGGTTGGTCATGAAGCAAGGTTTTCATGTGCAAGAACCTAAGGAAGACAAGGAGTCAAAGGGTTTTGCTTCATCAAGTGACCTAAGAGAAGATTCTATAATGGCATGTTAAGAAAGAAGGCTTGAGGAGATGAATGCTTGAAGGGTGACCAAGCTATTAGAGCTACAATGAGTGAAAGCCAAGTAGAATGGAGGACTGAACAGAGATCTATAATTTGCAAATAAAGTTGTAAGTTGTAGTAGATCAAGCCTTACTATTACTTTCTAACAATTGTATCAATCTAGGGTAAATCCTTTGGATTAAGGTTGACCTAATAGTCATTTGTAAATCCTTTAACTAGGTGACATTCCAAGTGAATGCTCTAAAGTCCTCTAACAAGGCTCACTTCTAATGAGGTGATTGAAATCCTTAAAAATGGTTACATTTAACAGAGTGTATTGTAACCTTTAACAGTGTTGGCCTTTCACAAGACATCACATCAAAAGAGTGAAAAGAGTAGCATGTTATTGGTTATTTTTCTCAAATTGGGTTTCCATGTAAATCATTGTGTTATGTGTGTTGATAATTTTTTTATGTTTCATGCTTTACATTTCTGAAAGTTGATTTGATAGAAACCTACAAGTTTTAAGTGATTGCATAATCTTATGGATGTATGCATGAGTATAAATATTTTATGGGTTCATGAAGCTATGAAAAGTTTTATTTCTAAATCTGGACCTTAGATAACTAATTCACACTCCTCTCTCTCCCCCTCTCAGTTATTCTAAAGTATTCCAACAATTGGTATTAGAGCCATCTGCTTAAGAGGACTAGTCTGAAGGTACTAGAAGCATAAAGATCAAGATGTCAAAAAGAGAAGTACCCAACCTCAATAGAGATAACTTTTTTGCATGGCAAAGTTTGATGAAGCTACACCTTGGAGGACTTGGAGATCATGCATGGAACATGTTGATCCAATAGGAGCCTTAACTACTGAGGATATGAAGAAAAAGAAAGAACACAATCAGGCGATGTTGGAGATTGCCTTTGCCCTAAGCTATGTCAAATTTGATGACATCAAAGGTCTTGACAACACAAAGAAAATGTGAGATGCCCTAACCACTATCTATGGAGGAGACATTAATGTTCAAAGAGCCAAATTTGAGAGTCTTAGAGGTAAGTTTCATGATATGAGAATGGAAGAAGATGAGAATATTGCTCAATATGTTTCTAGGATAAAAGAAGTTGTTAGTGCAATAAAAGGTGCTACTGGTCTAATAGATGACAATACAGTGCTAAGAAAAGTCTTGAGAACACTACTGCCTATTTATGCTATTAGAGTTTCTAGAATTTAGAAACTAAGATGTATTCCAGGAAACAATCTAACCCTTGAAGGTTTGGTAGGTAGACTCACTACTTTTGAGCCATCTAACTTTGATAATTACAAACTTGAAAATCTTAAATCTACTTTCAAAGCTAAGTTGTTATTGAAGGACTCTGAAGAGCCCAAGTAGAAGAAGACAAGAAAGATAAAATATGTGTCTAGTGACAGTGATATAGATGAGGAAGATGTTGAACAACTAGAAGCACTATTGGCAAGAAGAATCCTTATAGGTAAAAGCAAGTTCAAAGGTAAGTTACCTATCATTTGTTTCAATTGCAATGAGGTTGGTCATATTGCTACAAGATGTCCACAAAAGAATAAATAAAGAGGTGGTGAGAAGTACAAAAATAGAAGAGAAGATGATAACAAAGATTACAAAGAAAAAGGCAAGAAGTCATGCTACATAGCTGAAGAGGAATCGAAAGACAGACATCTGCATCTAGAACTCCTCCACAGAATGGTATTGTTGAAAGGAGAAACAAGTCTATAATGTACTCTGATATAACACTCATGATGGAGAAGAATGTTGCTTTGAAATACTAGAGAGAAGTTGTAAGTACAACTATCTATACTTTGAATCGTGTGCAAGTCAAGCAAGGTACTCATTCTACACCTTTTGAACTATGGTATGGACACTCACCCAATGTAAAATATTTTAAAATATTTGGAAGCAAGTGTTACATTCTTAATGATTTCAGGAATGGTAAACTTGATGCAAAAAGTGAAGAAGGTATATTCTTTGGATACTCTACAAGAAGTAAAGCTTATAAGTGTTTGAATACAAATAGTAACAAAGTTGTGGAAAGTGCAAATGTGAACTTTGATGAATATACAGAAGTACATGAGGCTGAACCTATGAAAGAACCAAAAGAATACAAATCATTTGTATATTTTTATGAAGGTATGCCTGCTAAAGAAGATACTACAAATCAAGCTACAATCCAACAACAAGTTTCAGTAACTTTTGAGACACATCCTGTGAATGCCAAGTTACATTCAAGAACCAAGGCACATTCAGATACTAATTTACAAAATGAAGTGAATCCACATTCTAGCTCTGAAGTTAGTGGACATGAAAGAAATTCTAAGATACTTGACAGAGATGCACATAGTGATACAGAAGCTAAAATATAGAATGAAGAAATAAGAGCAGAGCCAAGATTGTCTAAATATGTCAAAAGACATCATCCTTCTACTCAAATTATTGGAGATAAAGATGCTAGGCTAATGATAAGAAATAGATTGAGAAATGATACATGTTTTTTGAGCATGAAGGAGCCCAAATCAGTAATAGATGCATTAGAAGATGTTGACTGGAGTGAAGCCATGGAAGAAGAGATTGAATGAATTGAGAAGAACAAAACATGGAGTCTAGTTCCTAGGCTAGAAGACAAAAATGTGATTGACACCAAATGGGTGTTTAGAAACAAGTTATGTGAAAATGGCGAAGTCACAAGAAACAAAGCAAGATTAGTTTGCAAGGGATATGAATAAGAAGAAAGAATTGACTATGGAGAGACATTTGCCCCTATTGCAAGATTGGAAGAAGTGAAAACTCTACTTGCTTACTTTGCATACAAAGGTTTCAAGGTTTATCAAATGGATGTTAAATCTGCATTTTTGAATGACATATTAGAGGAAGAAGTTTACATAGAACAACTAGAAGGATTTGTTGATGTTAACAATAAGAACATGGTATGTAGATTACACAAAGCTCTATATGGTTTAAAGAAAGAACCAAGAGCATGGTATGAGAGACTTCATAATTATCTTATGAAGATTAGATTTGAGAGGACTGATGATAACAACAATCTATACATGAAGACAGTGAAAGGAAAAGGTATTTTGTTATCTGAAATATTTGTTGATGATATCATATTTGGAGGACAAGATGCTTTATGTAAGGATTTTGCAAATTAGATGAAGAAAGAATTTGAGATGTCCATGTTTGGAGAGATCAAATTTTTTGTGGGTTTGCAAGTATATCAGATGAAATATGGTATATACATCACTCAGTAAAAGTATGTAAAAGAAATATTGAAGACCTTTGGATTGCAAGATTCTAAACCAGTAAGTACACCCATGGTGACAACATAGAAGTTGTCAAAGAATGATGATTTAGCTAAGGTGAATCAAACATTATATAGGTCTATGATTGGCAAATTGTAATATGTTGTACATAGTAGACCTGACATTACATTATCAGTAGGGATAGTTGGAAGATTCTTTGCTAATCCTAGGGATAATCATTTAATGGCTATGAAGGGAATAATGAGATATCTAAAAGGAACATAAGAGTTTGGTCTATACTACCAAAAGAATAAGAAATTTGAATTGAGAGCCTACACTGATGATAATTGGGCTGGAAAGATTGATGATAGAAAGAGCACTGGTGAAGGAGCATTTTTCTTAGGAATGAGACTAATTACATGGACTAGTAAGAAACAAAACTGCACTTCACAATCTACTGTTGAAGATGAATATGTTATTGCTACTGTAAATTGTACAAACATTGTGTGGATCAAGCAACTACTCAAAGGAATGAAGGAAGAGACCACAAAACCTATGACACTTTATTGTGATAGTACAAGTGCTATCAATATATACAAAAAAATCTAGTGATACACACAAAGACTAAGCATATTGCAATCAAGTATCATTACTTGAGAGAATTAGTTCAAGATAAAGAGGTGAAGATTGAATATGTCAATACAAAGGAGCAAATTGGTGATATCTTCACAAAAGCATTACCTAAGGATTCTCATGAGTATCTAAGCCATAAACTAGGGGTGATACCCCTATCAAAGGCTGTCTAAGTAATAGGAGGACTACCCTACATCAAACAAGCTAATGTTCATATGTTACAAACTGATGTAGTGGATCTTACTCTAGGAGCTGCCTAAAGTAATCAAAGAGCTAAAATTTCCAAATCAGTCACAAGCAAGGTGATAGTGGGAGAAACTAGAGAAACTAAAAGTGCTTATATCTACATTAAAAGATGATATGTCTTTGGTATTTTTGTCAAAGAGGGAGAAAGTATAGTAAATCGATCATCATAAGAAGGAGATAATGTTGCTAATCAACATGATTACTTAAATGGGAGAAACCATATAAGAGGCTATTGATATTTCTGATCAGAGAGGAGAACATAAGTATGATGAGAGAGATAGAGAAGAATATAAGAAAGAGGGAGAAATCCTAATCTACCTAGTAAGAGGGAGTTATAAGGATAAGTTTTTGTAGCCTAATCAGAAGATGGAAGTTGTTGATAGAGGGAGAAATTTTGATACAAGTTTTGTTTTTGGTATCATCTTACTATTTTAACTAGTCAGTTTGGTTGAATAAGATGTTCATCATCTAATTATTTTGGTTGATCAGTTTGGTTTTTCATCAAGACCAAAGAGGGAGATTGTTGAGAATGGATTGAAGGAAGATTATTGTTGAGAGATTGTTGAACAAGACTATGTGTTTCAATCATTTTTTTGTCACTAATGTCAAACTTGCTATTTGCTAGTAAGACAATTGCTTATAAGATTCAAGTACTATTACCTAGTTGATTGATGAAGAGGATTTGATCAAAAGATGTAATAATAGCACCTAGAGGAAAGGTTGAAGTTATGGTTTGTAAGGAAGTAAAAGGGTCAGTTAAGACAGTGGTAACATGATGCATTGATAATCTACTTAAGGTTACAAATGTTGGCTACACTAAGAAAGATTAGAAGAACATGTGATACAAATTTTGTTTGCTAAGCTTGACTGAGTGGATAGTAGGTGCCAAGCAAAGTCAGCGCAAGCCGAGTAGAAAACCAGTTGGAGTCAAGTAAATGCTAATTCTATTGGATGCCGAGCAAGATAGTTGATGTCAAGTAAAGTTTAGTTGATGTCCAGCACCAGTAAACTTTAGTTGATGCTAAGTGATTTTGTAGAGGATGCCAAGTAACACAGTGTGTGTTGAGCATCAGAAGATCGATAATATCGAGATGCTACATTATTTCAAAGATAGTGGATTTGATGAATCTAAGCTAACAAGTTTGCTTTCTTGGATTTTGTGAACTAGGTGGAAGATAAGGATGATGATTTGGTGGCACAAAATTCTAGGTAAACCATTTTGAGGTGAATTCAAAGTGGATTCTAGAGGAAGTTTCTAGAAGAGAAATGAAATATGGGGTAGATACATTGTATCCTACCTAATCCATCAAACCCCGAATTGGGAAATGGAGAATGAGTCTATAATGGCATGTTAAGCAAGAAGGTTTCAGGAGATGATGCTTATAGGGTGAACAAGATATCAAAGCTACGATGAGTAAGAGCCCAGTAGAATGGAGGACTGAATAGAAATCTGTAATCTACAAATGAAGTTGTAAGTTGTAAGTTGTATCAGATCAAGCCTTACTGTTACTCTCTAACAATTGTATTAGTTTGGGGTAAATCCTTTGGATTAAGGTTGACCTAAGAGTCATTTGTAAATCCTTTAACTAGGTGACATTCCAAGTGAATGGTCTAAAGTCCTCTAATGAGGCTAACTTCTAATAGAGTGATTGAAATCTTTTAACAGGGTCACGTTTAACAGTGTGTATTGTAACCTTTAACAGGGTTGGCCTTTCATAGGGCATCACTTTAGAAGAGTGAAAAGAGTAGCATGTTACTGATAGTTTTTCTCAAATTGGGTTTCCACGTAAATAGTTATGTTATGTGTGTTGATGATTCTCTTATGTTTCATGCTTTACATAATTTCTGCAAGTTTATTTGATAGTAACCTACAAGTTTTAAGTGATTGCATAATCTTATGGATGTATGGATGAATATAAATGTTTTATGGGTTCACTAAGCTATGAAAAGTTTTATTGATACATCTAGACCTTGGATAACTAATTTTCTTGTCTCTCTTAGTTATTATATAGTATTCTAATAGCTACTCTATTACTCCCTGACTTGCAAGGACACAAACACAAGGTTAGCCTTCTGCGAAGGTGCACACATGCGTACCTCAATTAATTGTGTAGGTGTGCACCTTCACACAAAAGGAAAGAGCCTAAAACTAAACCTAAAAACTCTAACCTAAGATACCATGAAGGTGTACACATGCGCACCTACCCAAGGTGCACACATGTGCATGTGCACACCTTTGTGGCTTCAAAATCTAAGTTAAAGAATAATGAAAACCTAACCCCCCCCCCCCCCCCTCCCCCCACCCCCAAAGTTGCACATGTACTACACATGTGTGTATTTGTAGACATAATAATATGCTCATGTCATCAAGGTGTGCACATGCACAGGTGTGCAACTATGCAGAAAAGGCCAAATAGGGGCCCAATTAGTGCACCTTCAAGGGTGTGCTAGGTGTGCTAAAGTGCATTTCAAGGCATTTGGGGGTGGGGGGGTGTTAATGGTTTTGATTGCATATTGCTTCAAGATGGCTAGTGTTGGAGTAAGTTAGGGTTTTTTTTAGGTCATATTTTTTAGCTTTCTAAACTAATGGTGCCTTTCTTGTGTAGATAAGATGGCATCATCATCCTCTTGAATGGCTGAAAAGATAGCTCTAAAATTCATAGTATTCAAGTACCAAGGTGCACCAAGGAAAGCTCAGTTTCAAGATGGGCATGTTGAGATTAGAGACACAAAACTTGGGCATATAGCCTGGCATACCTTCCTCATAATTTGTAACAAATTGAAAGAATGATCTACAATGGTATCACAACTTATCTGGGCTGGCCTAGTTACTAGGGCCAACCAATATTTTAAGATAACTTATGAAAAAGTAGAAAGATGGTATCAAAAGAAGGAAAACAAGGCTAGAGAAACAATTCAATCCTCCTTCTTGATAGATTGAACACTAGTAGGACATAGAGTCAAAAAAGTAGACATGACAAGGGGCTATATGAAGGATGATATTGGAAATGCAATTGTAATTTTAAGTATAGTCATGGGACTTCCTATAGTGGGACACCTTCAAACTTGGATGGTCTAGTTTATAGAAACAATCAGGAATGACAAAAATGTTAATGGATTGGGCTACTGTCCTTAGTGATAATATGCATGAGCAACTTATAGCTATAAAAAATGATCCATGATTCTACATGACATCATATATGGTGTATTTACTAGCAACAAGAACCATAGACTACCCAAGCCTCTACATGAAAGGGAGAATGAAGGATGCTAATGCTTGGCCCTATGTGGTGTATACATAATTTTTGAAAAAGAAGCTTTTAGAGTAGAGTGTGGAATACAAGTTGGTGAATGATAGCTTCATCTTCACAATCATCAAATTTAAAGAAAGGGGTTATGCAAAAAGGATGTTAATAGAAGCAACAACCATGATTATAGAGACTGGCACTTACTATATTCAATTTAAGATATTGACCTATCTTAGGTAGTTGGTACTCTTAAAAATCTAAAGAAGCTCCCAAGTATCTGTCAGATAGGTTCATTGTTCTAGAGATTGCACTCCAACTCACTTTTGCATATGACGGAGTAAGGAGACAACATAAGAAGACATGGGTATGGCCTATTACAATTGGCACTTTCGAGGTGAAGAAAAGGAAAGACATTATCACTTTTGATTTTGAATGGGATCAATATCCATTAGAAGAGTATAGCTCCCCTCACCCCTACTTTGACAACATCAAGATGGTACAACATCTGGCAAGGAAATAGTTTGTACATGAGGATGCATTAGAAGATCATTGGATGAATGCAATAGATGGCTATTATATCTGGATAAGGGATTATTGTAGGATGACTCTATAGCTTGTAGAAATGGTGTTAAAAATAAAGATCCCTCTAAAGATAGTGGAAAAATATAAAGAAGATATCTTAGGTCCTTTATAAAATAGGTAGAAGATCTATGACTGAGCTATATTGAATGTAGAAATTGAACGAGATGAGAATGCAGATATCAATCATCATGCTAAGCATATAGTCCAATTAATGAAGGAATGGATCTAAAATACTCTTAGAATGGATCCAGTTCCTCAGGTTATTCTCTTATAGGCCACTGCAACACTGATCAAAGTAAAGGGTGAATTAGTAATAGTGCAAACCTTCTCTGCTCAATCCCTAGTAAGGCTAGAAATGGTACATCAACATGAGAGGGAGATTGAGTACTTGAGGGTTAATATTGGCACAAAAAAAAGGAAAAGAGTACCTAGAAAGGAAAAGGAATAGATTACTTAGGTACAAGAACTTCAACCTAAACAAGCTGAGCATAAAGTACAAGAGCATGTTCAAGAGTCTGATTAATAACCACAAGCATGTCCACATGGAGAATAGGTATAGGAAAAATTGGTACAGGATGAATAGGTAGAGGATGAATAAGTAGAGGAAGGAAAACTAGAGGAGAAGAGGGTACCACCAATGGCTACACAAGATGAAGAATTCTCCCTGTTGAGTCACAAAAGGGCAAGGATGAATCAACTATGGTAGGAACACGAAGGTGAAGATTAAAGAAGAAATAAACTCTACCCCCACAAGTACCTAAAATGATCCTAGAAGCAAGGGTGGATGAAGAAGAAGGAGAATAGATTGAATATGTTGCCCTAAGACAAAGGACCCAAACATGTTGCCCTAAGCCAAAGGACCTATTGCCATTTTTTGCCTCCCACCAAAAATTCAAATTTGTATGCCCATTCTGTCCAATGGCTAGTTCCTAGAGTTATTATTATTTTAAATGCCCAAGAAATATCAAAGAATTTGAACGATGAAACCTTATGTTTTATTTTCATTAGCCTACAACTTTTTGTTCCATTAGATCTTCCATGATCTATGGTTCCCTGCTTCCCCACATTTTCCAAATGCACAATCTTTAAATAATGCAGGAAAGCCTTTTTGCGATGGGTGACAGGTGGGTCTGTGTTCCTTCTATGGGCCACAGGTTGGACAGGGTGGCTGGTTGAGTTGGCAATTCTATTGGTGCCCACTTCCCCTCATTTTGAGCCTTGTCAAACCTTCTAACAATGCGGGAAAGTGGGTTGTTGACACACATCTAGGTGGTGTCATGGAGTGTAGTCATGCAGGTTCAAAGAGTGCATGTTTCGAGCACCATCAAATCTAAGAAGATCAAGGGCTGGCGCTTTCTTGCATTATCAAGATGCGAGGAAATTAAAAAATGTAGGAAAGTGGGTGGAGGGCACGTTTCCTAGGTGACATCATTTTTCTACCCTCCTCGTAGGAAGAAAATTGATGAGCCCTCACTGTCTGATGTGATTCGATCCATGGTTGGCATTATGTTGCTATGGAAAATTGCATGTTGTTTTGTCATAGCGACATAATGCTTTGTCGCCACGTGTCTTTGTGGGACCAATTTCTTTATGGATTGCCAATTGGATGCCATGTGTTGCCAAGCATGTTACGGATCACTGAGGTGGCACCAGGCATGATGAGCCTAAGGCAAGAACAAGCACAGATCTTCCACAATCATTGATCTCATCGAGATCAATGGTGGGTTCTATCTCGCTATCGAAAGCTGCAAGAATTTTAACCATACTGACATAGCACCTTAGCAACACATAGTAGGGTGGGGCCAAGTGTTATGAAACTACAAAGATGGTACTAGTTCAGGCTGAGTCAAATGCCAAGTGTGCTGAGGTGTTTCATGGGCCCAAACGTTTTAAGGAGATAGCACAGTATCATGGCGAGTCTTCACGATCGACAGATCTAAGGAAATAGATGGTGGACACTATCTCGCTATGAGAAAGTGCTCGGAGGATACACATAGTTACATAGCACCTAGGTGACATGTGTCTTTACGGGCCCGACCAAGATTGACAATTAGGGGGCACTGACAGTTAATGTAACTATTGCAGTTAGAATTTGCAAGGAAGGCATAGTTAGTAATGAAAGAGGGTGGCCAACTTGTGAAGAACCGCAAGGTGGCATAAAGAAATAAGCTCGTTGGTCCATGTGGCTCATCTGGCTTGCAGAGTTTAGTTGACTTGGTGACTCTACTGATTCAGGTGCTCAGGAGTGAAGAAGGTTAGGTTTTATGCGTGATTTGATATTTATGATCAATCCCAACCAACCGAGAATGAATGTTGAATGAGGGAAGAACACTCCACCTCTGATCCAATCCATCTACTTGGTTAGAACATAGTTATGGCACCATTTTTTTCCTCTCAAGGAATTATTTGACATAGAAGATCAGATTTCTTCAGATCCCCATGATTGTTCTCTGTAGGACTTCAATGTAGTGGTTGTAGAATAACTATAGTTAAAGGACATCTCAGTTATGCCTGCATTATAAAGGCAAATTTTGTAGATTTTGTTCAGGTCGATCCTTCTCTAACTTTTCTCTACTGTTGCTCTATAATTTTAGTGTAAAATCCCTTGTGCCTCTGAACTGTATGATTTCTACCTTATCTCCTTCAGCCATTGGTATGAAAGTGCAAGAATTATTTGCCTCTTACTGGTGTTTTGTAGAGATCTCTGATCTGCATGACTATATCTCCTTGGCCTATGAATGATAATATAAGTGAATCTTTCTTTCCTTGTATCATTCATCTTGGTCTTCTGATCTGCATGTAATTATTAGATTAAAGCAAGTCTGAATGTGTATATCCTTAGTTTCATTCTGGTTCAAAAGTGCATATATGGGCAAAGATTTCTCTGAACACTCTATTTTGGTGCATCACCTCTTTGGATTAGATTAGGTAGATTTTATTTTATGCTCTCCTTCTCCCTTTTCCTCTCCAAGAGTAGTTAGGTGCACCTTAATAGTAAGAGGAAGGTGGCCTTCTCCGGAGACTCAACCTCACAGTTCAAGTCCCACAGCTTGGAGGTTGTTTTCATGTTTCACTAGGTTGTCCTCATGCATAGCCTTTGGACAAGGGTGAAAACCTAAGTGACAACAGGACCCTCTTAACAAGGGCAACATAGGAGGAGAGAAGAAGAAGTTTAATAGTGACACATTCATCTACTCCAAAAGAACCTATTCATGTATCTATATCAAAAGATGATAAATAATAGTGGATAGCCAACATGGAGGGTCAAGAAAATGATTTCTTTGACCTCTCTAATTTTGACTTCATGTCAGTGGGCACCAAGATGGTGGGAGTAAAGACAAGAGATACTCCCATGAGTGAATCCTTAAGAGAAGACTAGAATCAATTTCTGCCTCTACCTCAAGGACCTCTATGCATTTCATGACCATAATCTCAGTTCTTAACATTTTTGGATAAAGGCTGAGTAACTCCAATTCCTTAGGACATAGAAATAGAAGAATAGACAACATAGAAAATGGAGCCCCAACATCTGCATGCTAATGAAGTATCAAAGGAAGGGAGAATACCTAAAGAGCCTTAATAAAATCCTCATGATACAGAGGCTAGAAGCTTAGCCCAACCAAATATAGAGACTCCAACTATATACATCTTTCTCAACAAGAAAAGACTCTAGAGAGGACTGATAAGGTGAAGGGGCCTGTAGTAGAAATAACTAATTTAGTAAAATACATGTCTTCTATGGGCACCACACTGGCATGATTGAAGAGAGAAGTCATGTTTTGCTAAAAGGCAGTTGGACCTAATAGTTGAGGAGGGAATGAAGGAATTAGTGAAATAAATCAAGAAGCCTGAGCCACCTATGGGTGATGCATGAACATTGGCCTTCATAATGAAGAACTAATATTAAGACTTACTTGCACATATAACCATTCCTCCTCCACATGCTCACACCAAGGAACTAACTCCTAAGGATTACTAAATCAAAGAGATCATGTTGGGAAGGCTCACAATAGACAAAGAAAAAGTAATGATCACTATGGGCATGAAGGAGGAGTTTAGGCATATAGACCATGATGAGTTTGAGTTGATAGCACTCAGGAAAAAAATTGAGATATTAAGAGGCTATCTACATGAAATTGTGGGCCCTATAGGCCTAGTTAATTGAGAGATTACTCTTTTTGTGACATTAGAGAGGAAATAGACACAAATAGTACAATTGGACCCATTTTTGGAGGCATGTCAGCAACAACATGACATTTTTGAAGAGAAAGGTGTGCAAATAATATAGGGTAACTTGAACCTATTGCACCACATTTAGTCGAGTGTAGATAAATTGGTATCCATAGTGAACCAGGATTTTGGGTTAATGGAAGTGGTACATATCTTGGCTCAAGACCTATAGGCAATGGCATCAATAAAAGGTCACAGCTATCATACACTAGTGGAAGTATTTATTGTAGAGGAACTTGATAAGTTGGATGAATGGATAGAGAAGATATTAGCCTACAATAAAGTCATGGAGGGACTACATGCAGATATTCATAAGATAACAAACCAAACTCAAGAGAAAAATTTGGGAGTTGAGTGGTACTACAATGTTTCTAGTCTTGTGATTTTTGAGAATGAGTCAAAGACCAAGAGTTTTGTGGTGCAAATAGTTGTTCAACAATTTAGAGGTACATTTGAACTGGCTTGATCATAAGATGACATCAAACAAACCTTCAAGACTGAGGAAGCACTGTTGGAATTGGACACCAACCTTGAAGATTTTATAGAAACAAGGATTGAAGTAGGTAACTATCAACAAATATTTAAGAATAAGTATGAGGGTCTCAATTTATCAAAAGTAACTAAAGTGACCAAAATCATAGAAAAATTCAAGTGTAAACATCCAAACATCATTTTGGTATAAAGTGGAAAAAACATAGATGTTTGGGATTTAGTTTTGACACTTAGGAAAATTTTGGATTCTTCGAACTTGTCATTGAGGTGCGTAGGTGCGCAAGTGCACTTTTCTCAGAGGTGCGCCAATAGTTTTGAAGAAGAAGCAGTGTGATGACAGTTAACTACCAATTCCTAATTTAGAGCATTCCATGCACCAAAAATGCATTTTTATGGTAGTTCAAGTCTTAGAAATGCCTAGAGAAGGACAAGCTTCCATTTTAAAATCTTCTAGAGACTCCTAGATCATCTTACAACTCCATTATTCTTATCTTCTCATTCTTTTATTTGTTTGCATCATGTAAAGGCTCATGTACCCATTAATTAATATAAATAAGGGTGGAGACGTACTTAGCACCATTTAGAGAGTCAATTTGTATATAATTATATTTGTTTTATTAGTTTTTAGCATGATTTTCATTTTAAGAACTCTCTCTCCTAAAACAAAGAGAGGATATGGGTATGTGCAAGATCATGGTCACCCAAACTATGCCCTTAAGTGGCAATGAAAAATCAGCAAATTAGGTTTATGTCAACTTGACATGCAATTTTCAACTTTTATGAAATTTTTATCAAAAAGTTAATACAAAATAATATTTAGGAAATTGAATTTAGTTTCCAAACTACTAGGTCTTAACTAAAAAAAATTAAAATTGATTGGTGAATTTTTTCTAAATTTTAATGCAATAGTACATAAATTTTAGGATAAAACTAAGATATAGACATATGTCTAACCACCTTAATCAAAATCAAATGATAATATTTTTTAATAAGATTCTAGATATAATAATTAGAATCATTCATAGTTGTGACACATATTTTTGGGTATTTTTACTCTAAATAAAAAATTAATTATTAGTTTTCTACTATAGTATTTTTGGAATTAAAAACTATTATGTTTGACCAACACCTTAACTAATTTAAAACTCTTCAAAAAAATATTTATTTATTTATTTTCCTTATAGTAGAAGCATTTGAAAGTTATAGTTATTTTTAAATCAGTGTTTCAATCAACACTTCATACATAATTTGATAGACATTAAATTTATGGAAAGCTACGAATATTCTTAAGAAACCCTTTTCATTTCATCAAATTTGGGTGAAAAAAATTTCTCATTTATATGTTTGAAGTAAAAAACACACAAGAACATGCCAAAAACACATTTTCAGGACATTTTAAAAGTTGACCATGTAGGGTTTCTATCTAAAGATATAATAGGACTTATAAAGGTATTTTTTTTGGGTTTGGTATCAAGATGGGTGGAAAAAAAATTGGAATGGATTTTTAAATACTTTGAGGCATTTTAGAACTATATTATTTTTTGGTTGGCACATTTTGGCACACCATGATCTTGGACATACCCATATGATTTCTTATAAATATATGGATGTAATATGTACTCTAGGCCATTTTTTTGATACAATAATATATCCTATTGGTGTTCCTATATCGAGTTTAGCTATTCTTGCTAGAGTGTGTTATTTTTGTGAATGCATGTTCATGAATAATAATGTAACCAATGGTTTTATTGTGTTGGTATGATTGTGCAATATTTTAGTTCAGTGTTTTCCTCATGTTAACAAATTTCATTCATGTAACAAATTGGAGAAAATATCACCTATTATTCTTGCATAGCATCTTGTCTCCCATGATCACACTTTCCATGGCCTTGCAATTTGATGAAACGTGAACCATCTTTCTATTATTATTGAGTTCCCATTGATGATTACATCAGTGGAGTTGACCATGCACTACTTCTAATTTCATTGATTTCCTACATGATGTTTTTGATGATTTAAGTCGTAGAAATTTTGTTACCATGGTTTATGTCAATTAAGAATTTCCTTTTCAAGTTATTTTCTATAATCTCTCATTACCTTGTCTTTTATATTTACTTTTCTAACACTTGGTTAAAATAGGAATTCATATAGTTGCATAGATAAACTGTATTCATCATAAAATAGAAAATACCAAAAAATATCTCTCTTTTGTGGTTAGATTTTGAAATAGCAATAGATCAAACAAATTATCTAAAATTGTTCAAAACTAGTAAAGGACTCTTCATGAACACACAAATTTACTTTCAATTAAGTAGATTTTAGTAGGTCACAAGATCACCCAAAACCTTGGAGTTCATCCTCAATTACCTTTTCAGGATAGGAATTTGAAAGGATTCCTATCATTCAACATCGTGCAAAATGATAGCTCACCAGAAGTGATGCTAGAAGGAGGGCCTATAAACCATTTAGGAAAGAAAAATAACTTGCTATTTTGAAATTCTATAGTTTTTAGAAGTTCAAAAAAAATTATATCTAAAACTGTTAGAAGGTTCACATGTGCATTCTTTTGAAAGAGTGCACTTCTGCAGAGGCGCACTTTCCTAGAATTAAAGAAAAGTGGAAGATTTTAATCCACCATCTTCACTTTAGCGAGTGTTAAGATCTTCAGATAGTGAACTTGAGTTCTTAGAACTCAATCATTTTTGCAAGCCTCATAGTGATAAAGGACTACCAAGAATTGTACCACTTCCATTCCAAATTTCATCATCTCTAACTCCACCTCCAAACCTACCTCCACCCATCATTCCACTAAATCCTCCACCGATGGCCTTTTCTTGAAAACATAGTAGATTCACCAATTAACTTGCAAGGTGCACTTAATGACCTTCTCAAGAATCTTGAGAAATTATGTCCAAGGTTCATCTATGAAGAAACATGAATAGATGAGGATGATATCAAAGTCTTTGAAGAAATATGCAATCAAAAGAAAGTTCAATAGGAAAATGTGGTACTCCATTTATTCTCATACTCATTAGGAGAAGTTGACTTTAGCTGGTATGTGAATTTCCCACTAGGATGTATCTAGAATTGGGCCACCTTTGAAAAGTTGTTCCTTGAGCAATTTAAAACCTTTGTCAACCTAGTTGTGATACATCATGAACCCATATCAATCAAAAGCGATTCTATGAAGACCATTTTATGTTTTAATAATTGCTTTCACATGGCTTACTACCAATTGGAAACACCCTATACTATACCAATTGAAGTTGCAATCCATATTTATCTTAATGATATGGACCATCTCACAACCATTTCTCTACAAAGACTGCTTGCTACAAACATTGACACATTAGAAAAAGCTTTCAAATAGTAAATTACCTTTGCTAAGCAAGCCAATGCTAATGGGGGAGGATTGATGGTTCCAACTCAAGCTATTACAATGGTACCAACATATCCTACTAGAGCACCAGTGCTACCTAGTCAATTCATTCCAATGAATTTAGTCTAGCTACAATAGGCACCAACTATACTAGTTCCAGCAATAACTTACCCACAGAATGAACCTCTAAAAACTTCTTTCTTTGGGTAGAAGGTAGCATCCGCTGAAGTAGAAAATAATGTCACATCTAAGATTGGCTAAATGAAGTAGACTATGTCTCAAATTGCTAATGAGTTAACCTATTTGAGGTTCTCACAAGGGTAGAACAATAACTTTTAGAGAATGAATGTATACCCTTACAAAATCAACAATTATAAGAACTATAACAAGAATTTTAGTGGAAATAATAGTATGAGAAATAACAATGCAGGGAACAATTACTATCCTCTAGATTGCAACAATAGTTTGTAAAGGAAGAATAGACAATCAAATACCCATCCAAATAATGGAAGCATCCCTGTCGATAATAAAAACAATGCTCAATTTGTGGACATCAACCAATATGATAGTAATCAAAATGTACCTAATGATGGTGACTCATATTTCAATGGAAATCAAGAAGTGAACCAGAATTCACAAAGCAATAATAGTAAGTCTGCTATACAATACAATGCAATGATGTTATAATTTTACAATTCTCCACAAAATCTTGAAATGGAGGGATTGGATAATGAATAATTGACTTTTCCATTCACTCAAGAATTAGATTCTTAACCAAAAAAGATGCTAGCTTTTCAAAATGGCAATCAGAATACTTACAATTTACATAACCGAAGAGAACCCATGACAGATGGGATTGCTCTTGCTTTGTAGCCAACACCTCCTAATCCAAGAACTAATAATAATCTAGTACCTAGTAGAGTACCCTACACTAGGAAACAAAATAAAAATCAAAGGAATGTACCTACAATCCTAAAGAATCCTGTATGGACAACTGAAAAGTATATTGCAGTGGAAGATTTAAAGAAGACCAAGGCTAATATGTCCATATTTTATATGCTACAAAATTTTCCTAATCAAAGGGAAGCACTACTAAAGAATCTTGATCATACAAAGGCAATGACTAATGCAAACATAGTCCCTCAAAAGACAATGCCACAACAAGTCAACACTTTTGAGGCAATGCCTACCATGTATAAAGACAAGACTAAAGTGCCCCTTTTCTTGCTTAGTCTAAAAAATATTTGATTATGGCTTTAGGAGATTCTTGTAATGTCATACCACCTTCAAAATCTCAAAAGTTGGGAGTGACTCCTCAACCCTCAAATTGGATAGTTATACAACTTGACAAGACAAAAGTGAAAGTTATCAGGGTATTGAAAGATGTTAGAATATAGTTAACTATAGACCCCTGAATTGAAGACATACATGTGGTGGAAATCCTAGAAACATACAAATTATTTCTAAGTAGAGAATGTACACAATTCTTGAGAGGATGGTTCTCAACTGATTTTACTAAATTATGGCTACATTGAAAAGGATTGAATAATCATATCAAGATTGGTGTTGAGCCACTGTTGAAGACAATGATCATAGAATACAATACACCAAATAAGATAACATTTTCTCAAGTTGACTTAGGTTCCTACAAAGTGATGGCTCTTGACATAACTTTAGCCAAGAGACTGAACAATCTAAATAAAGAATTTATGATCCCTACCCCAAAACAAGAGCTTGTGAGTTAGCTCGTAGATAGTATGGTTGTAAAATTACAATGCTTAGGTGAAGAAGAAGACCCAAATATTTTTTTTATTTTAGGATTTTGTAGGTTGCACAAAGTTAGTCATTTAGAATTTGAATGCTCACAATGTTGGGAAGCAGTTGCTAGGGTACTCACTCAAATAATGTGATCAAAAAATGGTCAAACTCCAAATGAGGTAAAAAAGGAAAGTTCAAATTCCAGATGTGTATCTAAATTTATGAGTATTAATGAAGAAGTAAAAGAGATTCTAACATTTCATATAGTGACACTTCTTCAGATGGTGGGGCTTATCTATTTCTCTACTAGGGATGATCAAAGTGCTAAGGAGAAGAAGTTTTGTAAAATGCCAAGGTTGAACCTCGATGGTTGTTCATCCTAAACTCCAAATTGATAAAATCAACAATTTAATTGGGGATACTCAAAGCCACAAGAGAAACAAATCACCCCTATAGAAAAGATAAACTATGGCAACTCACCTAGTCCACCATGTGAAAGATTGCAATGGATCCTAAAGAAATAATTTGTTAAAAATCAAGTGAAGGGAAAGATGTTTGCCAATAAACACAAGTCCAAAAATCTCAAAGAGAAACCAATTTGGAAACTCAAGCTTGATGGCTCTAAATGACAATTAGGAGTTGGTGCAAGTATTGAATTAATTAATCCTAAAGGTAGGTCTTTTTATGCAACATATCACTTACAATTTAGATGTACTAACAATGTTGTAGAGTATGAAGCCTTGATTCATAGACTTCTCTTTTCCTTAGAGAAAGACATCAAACCTCTCATAATTGAAGGAGACTCATAATTGGTCATTAGACATGTGAAATCAATCAATTCTTTCAATGATAGAAGTTTACTTGTGTACTAGAAAAGATTTTTGGATTTATTGAAATATTTTGAGGGCTTGAACATTAAGTCCATTCTGAGGAAGAAGAACATGGTATCCAATGCCCTTGTGATTTCATCAACTGAATTGAAACCTATTGAAAGAAAAAAACTAAAGAGGTTTTTAGTTGAATTGGATGATGCCCCATCTATTCTAGACAATATTACAAATTTGCAAGTCTTCCAAGATGACCAACATATTCTCAAGTTGATTATGTGCAATGGCCTCTTCAGAGGAGAAGAGATTGATGATACTCCCAATGAAAAACCTGAGGATGACGAGATAGGGGATGAAGATGGGATTATAAATTTGAAGAACAATATTATTCCTAAGGGGATGGTAGAGTTGGAATGTATCTTCAATTGAGATGAATCAACACGTAGTAAAAGAAATGTTGAAGAAAAGGGGATAGAAGAATGTGATTCATATAATTTGGGTATAGAAGAAGATCCTAAGTTAATAAGAACTAACAAGGCAAGTAACCCTCAAGAATAAGAAATTATGCTTCAATTAATTAAAAAATACAAAGATGTCATAGCATGGAGTTCTAAAGAACTAAAGACATATGATCTTGAAATCATCACTTATGACATTCCTTTGAAGCTTGATGCTAAACCTTTTTGTCAAAGACATAGATTAGTGAATCCTATAATTGAGCCTTTGACAATGAAAGAAATCCAAAATTTACTTGATGTTAAAATTACCTTCCCAATCTAACATTCTACATGGGTTGCTAACTTGGTTCCACTAAGGGAAAAGAATGGAGAAAATCACCTTTCTATGGATTTTTTGCAATTCAAACCTAGCTTCCCATAAGGATAAATACCCTTTGCTCTTTCTTGATGAAGTATTGCAAATTTTGAATAGGTCTAAAATGATAGATGGATATTCTAAATACAACCAAGTAATGGTAGATGAAGAAGATAGATTGAAGATTGCATTTACAACAAAATGGGGAACCTTTGCATATCGAAAGATGTTTTTTTTTATTGATCAATGGAGGAGCCACATGCAAAAGAGTGATGGAAAAATAATTCAAAGGGATGATAAATAAATGTATATGTATCTATATGGATGACTTAATATTATTTTTGAAAGATTAGAGTACTCATATAGTATATTTGAAACAAGTATTAAATCGATGTCAAAGGAATGACATATCACTGAATCCCAAGAAGTGTTCATTTAGGGTCGCAAAAGGAAAGCTTCTTAGTCATATTATTTATGAAGTTTGGAAATCCATTGATCTTGAAATGATAGAAGTGATTCTTAATTTTTCACCTCCTCATAGTCGTAAAGAGCTGAAATCTTTCTTTGGTAAGGTTAATTTTGTACGTAAGTTCATTAGTGGATTTTCTAAGATAGTACATCCCCTTAGTTAATTAATAAAGAAAGGAGAAAAGACTAAATGGATTCATGAAATAAAGAAATCTTTTGTAGACATCAAAGTGGCCATCTCGATGGTCCTAGTTCTTGTAAGTCTAGATTATGATTTACCATTCAAAATCTATTTATTTTCTTTAGAACATTCATGTGTTAAGATTCTCACTTAAAAGAAAGAAAAAGAAGATGAGAGACATGTTGCATTCATGAGTTGTCCATTATGGAATGTTGAATTGGATTACTCTAATCTTGACAAACAATCTTTTTCCCTAATAAAGGCAGTCAAGAAATTTTTCCATTACATACTTAGAAGTAAGGTATAATCTATTGTGCCTAACCTTGAAATTAAAAGACTACTGATGCCAAATGAATTGGGTAAAAGATGAGGAAAATGGATAGCTATATTACAAGATTTAAATCTAAAGATTCAACTAATGAAGCTAGTGAGAGAATAGGAACTAACTAAGATGATAATTGATAATGAGATTGGGACTGACAATGGAATCAGATTTGATGATGAAATAAATACTAATAATAATAATAAAATCATAGTATCTCAAATTGATATTGATCAAGGAATGATTATAGATGTATGGTATCAAGTTATTCTATATTATCTTATGCAAAATCAATACCCTAACTAGATGAATAGTTCCAAGCACAGATGACTCATGATGAACTGTGAATCATATATGCTTCAAGATAGAAAACTTTACAAAAGAAACTATGAGGGAATTTATTTGAATTGTTTGGGACACGAAGAAGTGAAAGAAGTTTTTGAACAATTTCATGATAATGACATGGGACATGGATCAATAGAGGCTAAACCTCACATTATTTTGAGATCAGGTTACTTTTGGCCTACCATCTTCAAGGATATATTTGAACATGTACATTCTTACCACTTTTGTTAGACAAGTGCCAATAGAGAAAGGCATCTAGCTATGCCACTACAACTGGTGTTTGAGGTATGCCCTTTTACCAAGTGGGAGCTCAACTTTATAGGACTAGTAAACCCACCATCATCAACAAGACATATGCTTGTACTCACAACTACAGAATATTGCATGTGCTAGAGAGAAGCTAATTGTTTTTAAAATTGTACAAAAAAAGTGGTTACTGATTTCTTGGAAGAACACATTGTCAGAAGGTTTGGTATGTCATTCTTCCTTGTATGTGATAATGGGTCATCTTTTTCATCAATATTCCTTACCCAATGGCCATTAGACAGTCAAGTCATAAATAAGTTCTCATCTAATTACTATCCCCAAGAGAATTGTGTGGTTGAGTCCACTAATAAGAACTTATTCATAGTGATAAAGAAATTTCTATTGGAAAAGCCAAAAGATTGACACACTCAGTTGAAATATGCATTATAGATGGATAGAGTTAGGATTACAAATTCTTTGAGGACATCTCCCTATTTACTCATATATAGACAAGAACCAATATTCCCATTGAATGTCAAGATTCTAGTTTTGAAATTCATGAGGGGGTATGTTGAAGATGCTGATAGAGTTTACATCAGGTTAATGAATCTCTTGGAATTGGATGAGGAAAGGATAGCTACTTTATAGAATATGTCAAAACATTAGGCTATCATAAAAGAATGGATTGACAAGTGGACCATAATCAAATCTTTCAAAATATACAACCTTGTTCTACTTTGGGATAAGGCAAAAGAAAAGTCAAACAGTCACATTAAGTTTCAATGTTTGTGTATTGGCCCATATCAAATCATGGAAATTGTGGGAGATAATACTTTTAGGCTGAGTTCTCTATAAGGGGAATTGATCTCATTGCCAGTTAATGGCCATTTGTTCAAATATTACTTTGAGGCCTAAAAGTGGAAAACATTTCAAAATATTTCAAAAAAAAATTTTGCAAGTGTGTTTATTTCCTACAAGGTTGCTTACATTATGTTGAATGTTTATTTCAAGTTGTGTGTTTTCTTTAATTTTTTGTTTGTCTTTTCCTATTAGTCTGGTAGTTAGGTGAAATCAAGACTCTTTCATGACACATCTCATAGATCACTCCTTTTGGTTCCAACTTTTAGGAAGAGGTATTTCTTTGTCAAAGCATTCAAATGATTTTGTTTCTTGTAGCAACTGAAAATGAATGTTGCAGTTGTAGAGTACTTTCAGTCTTGAAATAAGAGTTTTTGATTGATATCTCTCAAAACTTTACAAATTTAAAGATTGACTACCCTGGTGTTTTTCAAATTGAGGTTCATAGTAGCAAGGGATAATCCAAACTCACTAGTTTAGACAAAAGGCCTTCTGCAAGAATTGCTAAGATCATTGTTTGGCATGAGAGTTCCCCAAAAAGTTCAATAAAATAGGAATGCAAGGGTTATCAAAGTAAAGAAAGAAACTAGAAAAACAACACCAATGCCTTGGCCATACAGTTTAAGTGGGGTTAGGGTATAGAAAAAAAAAGGAATTATAGGTGGTGTTAAATTTAAAGGTTCTAGAAGATCTTGGAAAGTAATTTGACACATAGGGATATGTACTCCCAAATGGCTATCTACTATCTATATAACTTGCTTTAGGAAAGAGTCAAATGGAAATGTGCAAGCTCCATGACAAAAATCACAAGAGATTACTAAGGACCTGAAATGCAAAATTGATAACTCGCCAAGAGCCCTCAAAACAAGTTCTCTCATCTATTTAAACAATGATTGATAAATCGGCTTTACAAGGATTCTTGATGAATGGATCAGTGGTGTAAAAGGTTGTCTCTAAATTGCTAAAATATCATCATAGAATGTACTTCAAAATATCAAAGGAAATGAATGCACTGAGCACACATTGAGCTTGAAGATTTGAGATTCTAAAGTTTTGACTATCAAGGAATTTGAAAACTACTTGAAGTGTTCAGAATTCAATTTTTATTTGACATATGTTAGGAAAATGCTTGTTGATGGAGAAATGCATTTCTTATTCTTCTCTTTTTGTTTAGACTACTTGTTGTGGTCTTATAATGGATGTCCTATTTCTCCTAGAAATGGGGACCCCATAGTAAATTTAGTGTCCTAGACTCCTAGTTTAGGGTCTGGATCATTTGAGGAATCCCCTAGGAGTCTAGGTTAAGCCCCAATATTTGATTGGGGAAATTTGAAGGATCAGAAGTCAGATTAAAAGATCAAATTTATGAAACCATATGCTTAAGTATTCACTAATGCAAGTGCACATTGGGTGCATTATGTAAGTATACACTACATCTCCCTCCAAAGATGCACACATATGCATGTGTGCATCTCTAGAGGGTGAACAATTGTGAATATGTGCACCCGTAGAGATGCACATTGGGGTGCAAGGTCTATATAAGACCTTGGACCCCTCACTTCTCATTCACTTGTTATTTTCTCCCCAACTAGCGCACACCTCCACTCCTTTGAAAGTGCACTACTCCATCGCTCCCTAACTTGCAAGTGCACAAATACAAGCTTAGCCCTCTACAAAGCTATGCACATGCACACCTTAATGAGGTGCATAGTTGTACACCTCTATACAAAAAGAAAGAGCCTAAAACTAAACATAAAAACACTTAGCTAGAACACCATGAAGGTGCACACATGTGCAATCCCCAAGGTGTGCATGTGGGCACCTTGCAACACTAAAGATGCACACATGGGAACCTTTATCCCTTCAAAATCTAAGTTAAAGAATAATGAAAACCTAAGCCCCCTTGAAGTTGCACATACATTGTACGTGTGTATAGTTGCACACATGAGCATGTGTACACCTCATCAGGGTGTATAGGTATTCAACTATGAAAAAAAGGCCAAATAGGGTCCCAATTAGCACACTAACACACCTTCAAGGGTGCACTAGGTGCACTAAAGTGCATATCAGGGCATTTTGGGGGGATTCAATGGTTTTGGTTGCAGTTTTCTTGATTCTAACTAGTGTCAGAGTAAATTAGGGTTTGTTTTAGGTTAGATTTTGTATCTTGCTAAACAAATGGTGCCTTTCTTATGTAGATAAGATGGCATCATCATCCTCTTCAATCACTCAAAAGATGTCTTCAAACCTCATAGTATTGAAGTACCAAGGTGCACGAAGGAAATCCTAGTTTCAAGATGGGCATTCTGAGATCAGAGACACATAACATGGGCATATAGTCTTGAACACCTTCCTCACAATTTGTTAAAAATTGAAAGAATGATATGAAATCATATTAGCACTTATATAGGGTGGACCTAGTTAATGCAACATTGCATCCAGCATCCATCCAATCTTTAGAAGTCATAATAACTCTTGCAAAAAACTATGTGATCAAAGAGAAGGTTGTCAAGAGTGTCATAGGAGAGATAGTCCTGGACCTCTGAGTTAGGAACATTGAGAAGGTATTCCATCTTCCCAAGGATGACCAATATTTGAAGATAACTTATGAACGAGTAGAAAGATGGTATCAGGAGAATGAAAAGAAGGCTAGAGAAACAATTCAATCCTCCTTCCTGATAGATCAAACACTAGTAGGCCATAGAGTTGACAAAGTGGACCTGACAAGGGGCCATATGAAGGATAACATTAGATATGAAATTGTGCTTTTGAGAAGAGTCTTGGAACTTTCTGCATGGGGACACCTTCAAAACTGGATGGTCCACTTTATAGAAACCATCAAGACATCAAAAATTCTAATTGATTAGGCAATTATCCTTAGTGATAATTTGCATGAGCAACTTATAGCCATAAAACTCAATCCATGATTCTACATGACATCATATATGGTATATTTAGTAGTGGCAAGAACAATAGACTACCTAGGTCTCTACAAGAAAGAGAGCATGCAGGATGCTAATGTATCGCCCTATATGATGTATCCACAATTGGTAAAAAAAAAAAATTCTCAGAGAAGAGTGTGGAATACAGGGTGGTGAGTGACAACTTCATCTTTGCAATCATCATATTTATAGAAGGTGATTAACAAAAAGGATGTCAGTAGAAGCAATGACCATGATTATAGAGATTGACACTTACTACATTCAATTTAAGACATTCACTTATCATAAGGTAGTTAGTACTCTTCAAAACCTAAAGAAGCTCCCAAGATATCCCTTAGATAGGTTCATTCTTCTGGAGATTGTATGCCATCTTACTTCTACATATGACAGAGTGAGGAGACAACATAAGAAGACATGGGTATAGCCCATTACAATTGGCACTTCTAAGGTGAAGGAAAAGAGAAACATTTTCACTTTTGATTTTGAATGAGATCAATATCCCTTTGAAGAGTACAACTCCCTTTGTCCCTTCTTTGATAACATGGGGATGCTACAACATTTAGTAAGGAAGTAGTTTATACATGAGGATACATTAGAAGATCATTTGATAAATGAAATAGATGATTATGATATCCATATAAGGGATAATTGTAGGATGACTCTATACCTGGTAGAAAAGGTGTTGAAAATAAAGATCCCTCTAAATTTTAAGGAAAAAGATTTAGAAGATATCTTGGATCCTTTATATAATAGGGACAAGATGTATGAATGACCTTTATTGAATGAAGAAATTGAGAGAGATGAGAATGTAGATATCAATCCTCTAGCTAGGCATATAGTCCAATTAATGAAGGAAACATCAAAAAGCCTTTTAGAATGGATCTAGTTCCTTAGGCTATTCCCTTATAGGTCATTGCAAAATTGATCAAAGGAATAGGTGTGTTAGTAATAGTGCCAACCTTCCCTACTCAATCCATACTAAGGCTAGAAATGATACACCATCATGAGAGGGAGGTTGAGTAGTTTAGGGATGATAAGGGCACAAACAAAAGGAAAAGAGTACTTGTAAAGGAAATGGAGCAAACTAGTTAGCCACAAGTGCCTTAACCTCAACAGAATGAGGCTGAAGTATAAGAGCATGTTCAAGTGTCTAAGAAAGAGCCACAAATGCCTCCACAAAGAGAATAGATACAAAACAAAGAGGTATAGGATGAACATGTTAGAGTTATTAGATATTTTTAAATTAAATTTAGTTTTCTTAAGCTAAACTTTAGGCATCTAATAATTAATTCTTTTATTAATTATTATGATGCAACCTATGTTAGACCTTTTCAGCGTTTTGATCTCCTTTATAATAATGATCTCTCTTTTTAATTTAATCAATTCACTTATGATAATAGAAATATCATTTTTTCTCATGAAGACTTCTCATCTATGGATCTGACAATTCCAACCTCCATAGCTTTTTGCTTCTCTCTTTTGTGATAGGTGTTTGCATGTAGGTGATTCTTTGGAGCTCTAGGGTTGATCTCTCATCAACTTCAACATGTTATTAGAGCTCCAAATCTTCATACCCCTATTCTATTCTTGAGAGATTTGGCATTGGCTTTCAGATTTGAGGTTTTAGGATTTTTTATTAGATATGGGGGATAACTAATTTTTGAGGAACTTTGACAAAAAATAGAGATCACTTTTGAGCTTGGAGAGCTTGAAAACCCCCATGTACAACATCTGGTAGGGAAGCAGTTTATACATGAGGATGCATTAGAAGATCATTAGATAAATGCAATAGATGACTATGATATCCAGATAAGGGATTATTGTAGGATGACTCTATACTTGTTAGAAAAGGTGTTGAAAATAAAGATCCCTCTAAATTTGAAGGAAAAAGATTCAGAAGATATCTTGGATCCTTTATACAATAGGGACAAGATGTATGATTAACCTTTATTGAATGAAGAAATTGGGAGAGATGAGAATGTAGATATCAATCATATAGCTAGGCATATAGTCCAATTAATGAAGGAATACATCAAAAAGCTTTTTAGAATGGATCTAGTTCCTTAGGCTATTCCCTTATAGGTCATTGCAAGATTGATCAAAGGAATGGGTGTGTTAGTAACAATGCCAACCTTCCCTACTCAATCCATACTAAGGCTAGAAATGGTACACCATCATGAGAGGGAGGTTGAGTACTTTAGGGCTAATAAGGGCATGAAAAAAAGGAAAAGAGTACTTGGAAAGGAAATAGAGCAGACTGGTTAGCCACAAGTGCCTTAACCTCAACAGAATGAGGCTGAAGTATAAGAGCATGTTCAAGTGTCTAAGAAAGAGGCACAAGCACCTCCTCAAAGAGAATAGGTATAGGACAAATAGGTATAGGATGAACATGTTAGATTTATTAGATATTTTTTAATTAAATCTAGTTTTCTTAAGCTAAACTTTAGGAATCTAATAATTAATTCTTTTATTAATTATTATGATGCAACCTATGTTAGACCTTTTCAATATTTTGATATCCTTTATAAGGATGATATCTCTTTGTAATTTAATAGATTCACTTATGATAATAGCAATCTCATTTTTTCTCATCAAAACTATCTCATCTATGGATCTGACAATTCTAACCTCGATAGCTTTTTGCTTCTCTATAGGTATTTGCACGCAAGTGATTCTTGAGAGCTCTGGCGTTGATCTTTCATCAACTTCAACATGTTATTAGAGCTCCAAATCTTCATGCCCCTATTTTGTTCTTGAGAGATTTGGCATTGGTTTTCAAATTTGAGGTTTCAGGGATTTTTTACTAGATATGGGGGATAACTAATTTTTGAGGAACTTTGAGAAAAAATAGAGATCACCATTGAGCTTAGAGTGCTTGAAAACCCCCATTTCTATATAAAATATGTCTAGTTTGGATGTTGTTAAAATTTGAGTCAATTTTTTTTACACGCAAGCCATTTTAGCCTGATCACAAAAAATGAGGCAACCAGTTTTTTGAATAAAAAAGATGTGGATTTTTTTTTTTAACAATCAAGGTCACAAGAAGTTTATTTTATTAAAAGGGAGACATTTTTATGGGAGCAAGTAACATTGGAGTCTGTGCTCACAGCCATGTCAACAATTATTTTTGGGCCTCTTTCCAATTGGCACTTTGTTTTGTGTGTGGGCCTTGGGATCTTTCCTCTGGGGTTTCTCTTTTTAGAGAATTATTTTATGTCATTTTTTGGGAGAGACTATTTCTTTTAAGAATATGGTACAAAATTTTAGACCTGCCCTCTTTCCTTGGGCCCCTCCTGCCACCTTGTTTGGAGAAAGGGATCCTTGCACATCTATTATTTTTAGCAGTCCATGCATATTATTTTTGGTGATGGTCATGCAATTTTTGGAGGGACATGTTCTTCCATACATGTCAACCTTGGCCCATTGGGAGTCTGAGAAATTTTAGGCCATCCTTTATTGCTCACATCTCTCTATGCCTCCTACCATGTCAGAAATGATAGGTACTTTTTACAACACTTGTACCTTCTCTACTCTCCAATCACACCTTGTTGATTGCTTCATTTAATGAAAATTTTATGGGAATGAATGGGTAGTTAGTGGTTGTTATACCAGTCTTTGGTGGTTTGAAGGAACATGTGATCTAAGGCCTTGTCGCCACCTTATTGCACCTTACTTTTTTGCTGCTTCCAAGCTCACGATCTCCTTATCATTTTGTACTTTGACTATCCTTCAATGCTCATGCTTGGATTCCTATAATTATGCATGCATTATTTGGTCTTGGGAAACCTTTTTTCCTTGGAAAATACATTGATGCATTCTAAGAACATGCCTCCTACATTGTCAACACACTTTTGGTGGGTGGTTTGGCTCTGGACATTTCATGCATAGTTAATAGCTTTTAAGGACCTATGTGTGTCCTTGGGATCTAAGAAAAATAACCCATGTGATTTTTTTGTGTATTCCCAATGTCCACTTTAGTGCCCTTTTTGGCTTGTACTCGAAGTTTGTGGATAGGAGTTGTGGTTTGGGTGTCTTTTTCTTAAATTGATGGTTTGTTACCAAAATTTTTGTATTTTTCTTGGAGCCACTTTATGGGTTTGGAGCCTACCTTTGGAATTTTTAATTTAAAATGCATGTGTTTTATTTCAAAGAATATCCAAAAAATGTTGGCTCGTGCTATCTTATTTGGCCACCAGTTTTTAATCTGGCATTGACCCTTGGTTTTCTGTCTTGTTTTTAGTAGTTAGATATTTATTTTTGGTAGGGGTTATTTTTCAAGAACTTTTTGCCTTGATGACCATTTTTAAGTTAAATTTTGGCTCATCCCTTTCTAATGTTTTCCTTTCTATGCATCTTGATTCGATATAGATTATACTCTTCTCTACCTAGTCAGGTTCTATTTTAGTGGAGGTTCTTTAGATCGATAGTTTCTTTTGATAGAGCTTTACAACTTCTACATGCATCAGTGGTGTTCTTCATGATCATCTTTTGTTCTTATCTTCTGGGACATTCCCTAGTTTGGAGGCTTCTTTAGTCCTTCACTAGTTTCTTTTAGCATGTTTTCCATCTCTTTTTGGAGTAGTGGATTTTCCATGTGGTTTTCTCTATTTCTCCACTTTTTAGAGATTTGGTTGTGCTTGAGTACCTCAGTAGGCCTTTGTTTTTTGGGACCCAAATTTACTTTCAGTAGCAGTTTCTAGATTTTTAACTACTCCCTAAGTTTATCTTTTGGGGGGCGGGGGGGGGGGGGGGTGTTGTTAGAGTTGTTAGATATTTTCTAATTAAATGTACTTTCCTTGAGCTAAATTTTAGGCATTTAATAAGAAATTCTTTTATTAATTATTATGATGCAACCTAGATTAGACCATTTTAGGGTTTTGATCTCCTTTATAAGGATGATCTCTCTTTGTAATTTAACCAATTCACTTTTGATAAGAGAAATCATTTTTTTCTCATCAAGAATGTCTCATCTATGGATCTAGAAATTCCAACCTCCATAGCTTTTTGCTTCTCTTCTATGGTCGGTGTTTACATGTAGATGATTCTTGGGAGTTGTAGGGTTGATCTTTCATCAAATTTAATAGAATAGCTAGAGAAAGGAGAACTAGAGGAGAAGCGGGTACCACTAGTGGCTGCACAAGCAAAAGGGAAATGATTGAATCAACTGTGGTGGGAACACAAAGGAGAAGATTAGAGAAGAAAATCACTCCAACTCCACAAGTGGCTGAAATGATCCCAGAAGTAGAAGAAAATGAAGAAGGAGAATAGATTGAATATGTTCCCCTATGTAAAAGGATACACATAGCAAGGGCAATAGAGGAGGAGAGAAGAAGAATCTCAATAGTGATACCTCCATCTACTCCAAAAGAATCTATTCATGTATCTACATTAGAAGATGGGAAACAATAGTGGATAGCTGACATGGAGACTCCAAAAACTAATTTCTTTGACCTCTCTAATTTTGACTTCATGCCAATGGGCACTAAGATTGTGGGAGAGAAGATAATAGATACTCCCACAACTAATTCCTTAGGAGAGGATTGGAATCAATTTGCTACCTTTACCTCAAGGACCTTTGGGCATTCTGCCACCACCATCTTAAGATTTAACATTTTTAGATAAAGGCTCTGTAGGTCCACTTTCTCAAGCCACAAAAATAAAAGAACATGCTAGGACCTTAGCCTAGCCAAATATGAAGACTCCAACTATAGATCTTTCTCAACAAGAAAAGACTCCAGAGATGATTAATAAAGGGAAGGGCCCTGCAATAGAGAAAACTTCTTTAAAAAAATACATGTCTCCTATGGCTACCATGCTGACATGGTTAAAGAGAGAAGTCATGTTTTGCCAAAAAATCTAGCTAGACCTAACAATTGAGGAGGGAATGAAAAAATTAGTGAAATCATTCAAGAAGCCTGAACCACCTACAGGTGATGCATGAACATTGGCCTTCATAATGAAGAACCAAGATTAGGACTTACTTGCACATATAGCCATTCCTTCTCCACATGGTGACACTGAGGAAATAACTCCTAAGGATTACCAAACCAAAGAGATCATGTTGGGAAGGCCCACAATAGACACAACAAAAGTAATGATTACTATGGGAATGAAGGAGGTGTTCAGACATATGGATCGAGATGAGTTCGAGTTGATAACACTTAGGAAGGAAAATGAGATATTAATAGGCTATCTACATGAAATTGTGGTCCTTATAGACCTGGATAATCCAAATATTACTCTTATTGTGACATTAGCAAGGAAAGGGGTGGGAATAGTACAATTGGACCCATTTTTAGAGGTATGTCAGCAATGGCATGACATTTTTTAAGAGAAAGGTGTGCAGATAATATAGGGTAACTTGAACCTATTGCACCACATTCAATCAAGTGTAGATAAAATGGTATCCATAGTGAACAAGGATTTTAGGTTAATGGATGAGGTACATACCTGGGATAAAGAACTACACACATTGACATCAATAAAAGGTCAAAGCTATCATATGTTGATGGAAGTATATACTAAAAAAGAACTTGATAAGTTGGATGACGTGATAGAGAAGATATCAATCAGCAATAAAGTCATGTTGGGACTACACATAGATATTTTTAAGATAAGAGACAAAACTCAAGAGAAAATTTTGGAAGCAAAGAGGTACTACAATGATGCTATCCTTGAGAATTTTGAGGATGACTTGAAGACCAAGCTTTTTGTGGTGTAAATAGTTGTTCAATAGTATAGAGGTGCATGTGAAGTAGCTTCATTAGAAGATGAAATCATATAAGCCTTCAACACTGAGGAAGCATTGTGGGAGTTGGACACCGAGTTTGAAGATTTTATAGAAATAAGGATTAAAGTAGGTAACTATCAAAAAATAGTCAAGAATTAATATGAGGGTCTCAATTTACTGGAAGCTAATCAAGTGGCTAAAATCATAGAAAAATTCAAGAGTAAACATCCAAACATTGTTTTTGTATAAGGGGAAGAAAACCTAGATGCTGGAAATTTAGTTTTGACACTTAGGAAAATTTTGGATTTTTTGAACTTGTCATCAAGGTATGTAGGTGTATAGGTGCACTTTTCTTAGAGGTGCACTGATATTTTTGAAGAAGAAGCAGTGTGCCAATAGTTAACTACCATTTCCTAATGTAGAGCATTCCATGCACCAAAAACACATTTTGATGACAATCAAGCTCCCAGAAACACCTAGAGTAGGCCAAGCATCTAGAGACTACTAGATCCTCTTACAACTGCATTCATCTTATCTTATCATTCTTTTATTCTTTTATGTCATGTAAAGTCTCATATACCCATTAATTGATATTAAAAAGGGTGGAGACATACTTAGCACCATTTAGAGAGTTAGTTTGTATATAATTAGATTTGTTTTATTAGTTTTTAGTATGAGTTGCATTTTAAGAACTCTCCCTCCTAACACAAAGGGAGGAGATGATTTCTTATAAATACATGGATATAATATGTACTCTAGGCTATTATTTTGATGCAATAATATATATTATTGTTGCTCTCATTTTGAGTGTAGTTATTCTTGTCGAAGTGTGTTATTTTTGCGAATGCATGTTAATGAATAATAATGGAGCCAATAGTTTTATTATGTCATTATTATTGTGCAATATTTTAGTTTTGGTGTTTGCCTCATGTTAATGAATTCTATTGACATAACAAATTCGAGAAAATATTACCTATTGTTCTTGCGTAGTGTCTCATCTTGCATGAGTGCACTTTTTGTGGCCTTGCAATTTGAAGAAACGTAAAATAAGTTTTAGTTATATTTGAGTTCCCATTGATGATTGCATCAGTTGAGTTAAGGAAGTAGTGCTCCTAATTTCATTAGTTTCCTACCTGATCCTTTTGATGATTTAACTTGCAGTTACCATGGTTTATATCTATTAAGAATTTCCCTTTGAAGTTATTTTGTTTAATCTCTCATCACCTTGTCTTTGTTATTTTCTTTTCTAACACTTGATTAAAATAGGAATTCATATAGTTGCATTAATAAATTCTATTCATCATAAAATATAAAATACCTAAAAATATATCTCTTTTGTGGTTACTTTTTCAAATAGCAATAGATCAAATAGATTGTACAAAATTGTTTAGAACTAGGAAAGGCCTCTTCGTGAACATACACATTTATCTTCAATTGAGTGGATTTTAGTAGGTCACAAGATCACCCAAAACCTTGGAGTTATTCCTTGATTAGCTTTCCAAGAGAGGAATTAAAAAGGATTCATGTCATTCAACATCGTACAAAACAATAGCTCAACAAGAGCCATAGGAGCATTCATTTTCTAACTATTGGAGAGTTTCATTGTCTCACATCTTGGAGGGTCATAATTCTAATCCAAGATTAGTGTTCTTGTGGGAGTGTCTTGAGAAAAAATGGACCTCACTATTGTGTCTAGATGGTCATTCCAGTGAATTTGGACTATAAAATTTCCAAACATTGGCAAAAGTCAAATTTTAGGCAAAAATAATTGAAAATCAGAACCCTAAGGCATGATTTTTAATTTGGTAATGGTTTTTAGTTTTATTTCATTTCATATTTGAATTTATTTCATTTTCATCAATTTAATTTTTGGATCTGATTTATCACATTAATTTTGTAATTATTTTAATCATTTTTAGATTTGGAATATTTGAATTTACTTCATTTCCATCAATTTAATTTTTGGAGCTGATTTGTCAAATGAATTCTGCAATTATATTAATCATTTTCAGATTTGAAATGTTAGAATTTTCTATTAAAAACATTAGCCTACTAGGCATGTGGTTTAAGAATTTTTACACGTAAATTGAGGGTGAATTAGGAAGTCAGATGTCACGTCTTGAACTCTTGAACTCATCTAGTTTCTTGCTTATGTGAAAATTATCCAATGTTGTCTTGGTCAAATTTTGTTTTGAACTTTGATTAAGGTTGAATAAAGTGCATTATCCTAGTTCACATACGAAATTATATGTTTTACTCCAAGCATAAATGTATGATTTTGATGTATGTGTTTATATGTTTCATAATAATCATGTGATCAAGAAATGATGTTGTTAATATGAACTAACTTCAGATATATCATCTTTGAGTATGTTGATTTAATAATTTAAATGTTATTATATATTCTCATGTTACTCACTCATGGAATTGTTGTGAGTGTTTGAGTGGATGTAGGATCGACAAGACGAGAGTGTGGTTAAGGTAGAGAAGGTTAGCCTCTCAAAAGGGGATGGACGAATAATCTCTAGCAGCCCACACACCACATAGATGTTTATTATGATTAAATAGAAAATGTTAATGTTTTTTATTTAATCTCAATGATACATTCAAGAAAGAATAAAGATGTGGATTTAATCAATTATATTTTATTTCTATCTTAGCCATAGAAAACAAGAAGTGAAAGGATAAAGCTAATAAAACATATGCATTGGATGTTTTATTTTTATTTTTCCCTTATTTACAAAGTAATGGGAATTAGGTACTATATATATATTCAAAAAAAAAAATGTATGGGGAATTTGAAAGAGGCAATCAAAAGACCAAATTGGTTCAGTTACACTTTCAAAATTCTATAAAATAAATACCATTAGAAGGAAGAGGGTGGTGGCTTTTCCAAGAAGGAAAGTCTGGAGAGCAGAAAAGACAAAGAGGTAGAGGATTTGGTAATTGGAGATCTTGGAGTCATGAAAGGGGACAGAAAATTCAATAAGGAATTAGCACCAAAATGATTGCATAGGTTCTCTTCTTGTTGTTCCTTGCTATATTACATTACAAATGTGAAAAAATATGTTACAATCTGAATAGGTTAACCATTGTTGTGTGTATTCCTTGATTGGGTTATGTGTATTATATGGGGTTGAATGGGAATAGACTCAAATAACAATACATGTGCATAGTCAACTTTACAAAGGAAATTCACCCCTGACTCCTTTGTGCATAAAATGCTAAATGAATGCCTCAATTTTATGAGAGCTCTCTATTGTTTCCAGCTATTATTCACTCCTTTAGTTTGGAGAGAGATATACAAGTTTGGTTTTATAGTGCATATGAAAATCATTGAAATTTTCATTCATTGGAGTATTGATCCAATGTCAAAGAGCTCCCTAATAGATGAACCACTTCTATCAATCAACTCGTAGTTGGGCATTTGGATTAGTTCCCTACCACCTAAAAGAAATAAAGCCCTTGTAACACCTTCACCAAAATTCCCTATGTATAGATTCTATGGAATCTCTAAACTAGTCAACAAATAGCATTAACTAACATAACAAGGGTTCTCTCTCTCTCTCTCTCTAGGATATTGGTAGTTTTTCATTTAAAACTTTCTTCAATGACAATTATAAATTAATTTTTATTTTTATTAATTAAAATATAGCCACCCAAATTCTAGAATGGAACATTCTAATGCACTCAAAAATCATAGCTCTACAAGCAATGTGAAGTATTAGGACTTATCGCTACATCGATTGTCTCATTGCAGTCTAGAAAATCCAATATATATGTTTAAGGACTCAATCATATTTCATGATATAAGCTATAGTGTTTTTTTGGTTGACTTTTCTTAATTATCTATTGTGTTTCTTAAAACTGCATATAAGTGGCACTTGATAACATTAAAGTGCATTTTAAAATATAGATACTTCACAAAAAAAATTGGCCAATGCATCTAATATAGATATTTAACCAATTCCAACCTCTAGGGGTGGTAGAAGGGAATATTGTCTTCCAATTGACAAACAGTTCTTATAAAGCATTTTTTTACACAACAATAGCAGATGTAGAATGCTTTCACACAATAGTGGAAGATGTAAAAAAAATTGAACAACACTGACAATACAAAGCAAACAAAATTGGGAAAATTAGTTAAAATACTGTAAAAAAGCACTTCTTTCATTATAGCATGTTAATTATACATTTTAACTGATTAGATGACATCATTTCTTTTAGTGTTATGAAATTAAATCATAAGTGCTTCGAAATAGTGTTCAGAAACTTGAAATGTGATTGTAACTCTTACTTTCCTATTGTGTATTCTTTCGATAAGTGAGATATAGGGTAAATTGACATTTCCTCAATTAGATTAGTTAGTTATCAATAGAACTAGTGAATGTGAACTTTTTTATCAACATATGATCTATATGATTCATCCATGAGTAAAGAGTCAAGATTCCTTTAAGTTCTAAAAAACCTATGCTAATTTAGTTAGTTTTGCTTTGAACTAAGTACAATTTCTTAAATTTAGTGACATGTCATAAATGGTATGCTTGATGTATTGTAATAAAAGCTAAACTGAGATAGATTATTATTGAAGTAAAGAAATTCATCAAATCAGGTAGTGATTTGAGTACTTTCTTGTCATAGTCCATGTGTGTTGATGTTTAATCTCCTTATAGAATGATGTAATGTAGAAATAGGGAGGGTGGGGAAGAATGCATTATGTTTTCTTCTCTCAACCTGTTAGGTTATAATAAGTAGGATTCATTACATTTTGTCTCTCTTTTCAATATTGCTAACAAATTTAGTGCTTGGCCAAGCCATTTATTTATTGCATTTAAGTATGTTGTTATCTAACATGTAGAATATGTGTGCGACTATGCTTATGTCATCTTACATATGATTAGATATGCTTTAATTAAAATAAATGTACATATGGGTAGATGTGTTCTAGTTTTTCTTTCACTACATATATGTAGATGTGTAGTGTTATTTTCTTTTCCCTGCCACATTGTATGATTAGTCTACTAGGCACATGGTTGCATATAGTATGTTTCATAGTTGCACTAGATCCATCTTATCTATCTTGTTCCATGAAGCTAGGCTTCTTGTACTAGGTTTGGGGCATTTTTCATGTTAGGAAGAATCACAAGGGATAAAACACTCTATGGTTGGTGAGGTAAAAGTACCTAGGCCACACTCCTATCTTAGATAGTAGATGGATGATGTTTGATGGGTTTGGAGACTAGATACACTAAAGGAAACATGTCATGTTTCAATGGCCTTTCTCATGGTCTTTTACCCTCATTTTTTATGATGAGTACAGTAAAATTCAATTGATATAATATTTGATAATTGGATAATATAATCATAAAAGATTATGATGCATTATTGTCCATGCACGAGATGGGCATGCAATGTAAATCAGCCCATAGTTATTAAGATGTATTGTATCAGTGGAAAAATAAATTATATTTAATTATTGGATAACAAATGAGTTCTTGAATTTTCAACTCTTTTCATGATTGGTTTCTTTTCTACAATTTTTGTACATATGTAATGTGGCATCTTTTGATTAGGACATGGTTCTTACATAAAATCCCAACCCCACTAGATTAGGTTAACCCATCAAATATGGAGCACAGAGATTGGGATACACAAATTGAGTGGTAACATTACAACCCCTTGCAATAGATTCAACATATATAAAATTAGATTAAAAATAGCTAGTTACAGTGACAATTCACTAAATTAACCATCGCAGGATTTCATTTTTTAAAAAAGGAATTTTTTAATGAGAGGTGAATGTGGGATTAAACCCCACACCCACCCACCACATCTTCACAACTTCTACCACCACTCGACCATTGTTCCTCCACCATGCCCATACAAATTTTTGCCACATAGAATTCAAACGTCCTACCATGGGGTGGAAGACTCAGAGGCCCCATGTAGTAGATCCATAGACCCACCATGCAAGACTTTATGTATAGAGATACATGTACAACCATATCAATAGGGAGACTGCTAATATGTCACATTAGTTAGTATAGTAAGTAGAAGTAACCTAGCATGTGCCACATTGGTACCTCTTCCATCCAAACTACCACATCACCTTCTCTACCATCCACTTAGTCTTCCATGTCATCTTTTATAGTTGGCATGGTTTTTTACTTCATGCAAGAGCCACATGAGCTTCATTGGAAGGAATCCAAACACATCTTGCACTAGAAATAAGGTACACATACACATGGGATAAATTATGCAACTAGTTGGATACATAGACTCAAATTATGCAAGAGATATTGATTCTAGAATGTCTACTTTAGGTTACTTTACTTAAGTTTACTTTAGATAGTGCATTTCCATATTAGTTGTCATATACACACCTAAAAGTTTTTATATTGATATTAGTCATCATGTAGACAACACAATAGTTGCACAGTAGTTTTTATATTGATATTAGTATTCTCATCCTCTCATTGTTGCACATACTTTCATATAAAATGGAGGATAATCCACTCTTTCTGGATATGTTATTAATTTTTATGCTTATGTCTTGGATGACTCCTAGTCATCTTGATTTCCTTTATATGTAAAGAAATTTCTCTAATTTATTCATCCATTATCATTTGATCATGTTGAGATTCTCACTTAATCATCTCTTGTCTCTCTTGTGTTTCTAGATCTTAGAAATGCATTAATTTCCTTAGGAAAATTACTACAAAGTTATAATAAGAATATTAAGGGAACCTAATTCTAGAGCCAAGAAAATTGAAAAAGTAGAAATGAAATTACATCCTATGGATTTTTTTTGAATTGAAGAGGATAAAATGACAAAGGAAGTTATTAGAATTTGTGTGATGATTAAAGTGGAAATTAAAAATTATTTTAAAATTTTGGATCATGAAGATTTGACAAATTGGATTGACAATCTATAGGATCATTTTAGTGTTGGGGCAACATAAACCTAGATAGGGAGATATAAATAAAGACCATGTAGTTATATGCTATAAGGAATTCTTGCTGGAAAGAGATTTTTTTGCCTTTCTAAATGAGATAAGAAGGAAACAAACCAATTAAATTTATGTTATCTAATTACCAATTGAATTATAAAAGGATCTATGCAACATATTAGATAGTGACATAATTGTAAAATAGTGCACCAAGGAATGTTACAACGTAATTATTATGTCATCTACAACCATGAGTATTGTTCTAAGACTTTGGAAACATGGCCAATGAATTGAAGTAATACATCCAAGATGAGTTGGGTATGTGATATATATAGTTGAATAATCATATCAAACTATGTTGAGTGTATCGAATAATATAAACTAATGTGGAGAATCATCAAGAAGGAAGACTAAATATTAATAAATGAAGTAGGATAAGATTTAGAGATAGGAGAGAATAATCTTGAAGTGAAGGGGGAGATAACTAATGTTGAAATGATATAAAAGAGCTATTGCAAAGATAAATAATATGTTATGAATTATCGCTAAAAATTTGTTACATAAATAGAAGTGTAGATGATTCTCACTATAGTAAAGATTTATTGAAAATATATGTTTAGTTATCTATTGTCATGACCATCAAACATTGTGTTCTTTAGGTTTTTCTAGTGCTCAAATACCATGGTCTAGAAGTATTTGATTCTTCTATTCTTGAAGGAGTATTTTTTTTTTGAACCTTAAGAATAGTGGAAGACACATACGTATATTCAATAATAGTGGAAGATAATTGTGTATCATATGATCTTGTATTTTGCCGTTATATCCAAAAAAATATTTGGTTTGGATATCTATAGTTTAGTAAATAAATAAAATATATATTTAATTTCTAACTAAAGATGCTTCATTTGTTCTCTAAAAGGTTTTGTACCATCCTAAATTAGATGCACTTTAATTTATGAACTTTTATCTCCTCTTTAATGTGTTTGTGTTGCACACTATCACTTGTAGCAAACACTTTCCTCTTTATTTTTTTCTCCATCAGGTGAAATTAAGGTAGGACCTAACACATCCTCCTTGATTTTTATTTTTCTCACTCAAGGGATGAGGTATGATCTAATATTTATGAATTCTCCTCTTTCTAGTTCCTATTTCCTAATTATAATCATGATTTATCAATCCTAAATGAACATTATACCTAGGCCTTTTTGTTGGAAATATAATTGGGTATGTAAGTTCTGATGGGGGGCAGGGTAGGGGGTGGTGTTGGGGGGGGGGGGGTTGTAAATCAACACTTAAAAATTCTACCTTAAAACATTTCACTATTCATCCATCTCATTACTTAACATATAAATTGAAATATGTAGCATTCATCACATCCATAACATAATGTAAATCAATGCATAACAAAAAATATTTTTGTTACCCATAAACCCTCCAAGGAAAAGGTAAAACTGGGGTGGGGATGACACCCAAAAATCTTCATGACTATAGAAATAAAGTGTGACTAATTATGGCTACAAAGTTTCAATCATAATCTATGATCTACCCTATGAATGGTCTTCCCTATTAAAGGCTCACAAAGACTATTAGGTCTGACCTTGACTAAAGGATTTAAACTCACAAGTAGGTAAGCACTCTATTAGGAGATTTACAAAAGTCTGTTAGGACTACTCTTTTAAGAGATTTACCTTGGATCACCTATCAAAATAATTTAGTACCTAATCCTTTAGTTAGGACCTTTCTACTAGATGTTAGATCTCCTCTTTACAATTTTTTTCTTGATCCTTTTGATTGAATGTATCTTCTTTGATGTTTCATTGCTTGTCTTCACAACTAGTTCTTCTCTCATCAATTGGTTCTATAATTCTTAACCTTCACTTAAGCATCTTCTCTATGAATCTTTTGCACATGATACTTTCCTTACTATCTCTCTTTGCACTCTACTCCCCCTTAGGGTCTTCCTCTTTAAATATACATCATGGAGACAATCTTAGATAATAATCAATGGCTATGGTTGATTGTTATTTCCACCTAATGCTTCCCTTTTTTTCTAATTAGATGCATGGGTCACATAGGGATGTGTGATATGAAACCATCCTTTTCTCTTGATATAAAAAATTCAAAATTATGTTAGCCAAAAATAGTTTATATAGAAGTTTGTGCCATTACAAACTTTTATGTCATTGACTGGTTACTTGAAATCAATAAGCTTATGATGCACATCCTTAAATGTTCTCTTGTGATGTTTGCCTAGCTCTTGAGTCCTTCAGCACACACTATCATCTTAGTATTTATTATTTTCATGGCACTAAAGTGACTCAATGCATACTGACTACTTGGCACCTACTAGTGTTTGACACTAACTGTGATATCACTTGGCATGTATTGTTTGGATACTTATGCTCAACATGCTCTAATTACTTAGCTCCCACTATTCACTTGACATGTACTATGTACTCAACCTAAGTAGTGGCTTAGTTAGAGTGATGACCAAGAAACTATGCTAAATAATTACTACATGTTTTGTCACTACTTTGTCAAAATCATAGTGAGATTAAAAATTTCCCCCTTCAAAATGAGTGGAAAAAACAATTTTTTAATGGCATATAAAATTTTACTTCATGCATAACTCAAATAATATACAATCTTTGCTTGATCTCTATAAAAAATTTCAAAATCTCAAAATTTGCAAAAAATGTTGTCATACTTTGTTGGTCACCCTAAGTAAATACTTCTTTTTGTTCTATATAACCCCCTTTGATTAGATATCTACCTTGACAAATTCTCAAAATTTATAAAATATTCAAAATCTTTGAAATCCCCCTCTTTTGACACTTGTGTCACTTAGGGTTGTACACTTAAAGTATATTTATCCAAAAATGGCTTGTGTACTTGCATAATGATTCCTAATTTGGAATCCCTATTATCTCTAGCAACATCTAAATATTGAATTTGAATTTATTAATTTGATGCCATGTCAACTTGACCTTCTTGTGTATAAAGATGAGAATCTTTCTTCATCAATGTCCTTGCAAAGGCTAGTTTTTTATGAAAAACTTCTTTGTGTGGGGACATCATGGACTCAATATTGATCAAAGTTGATCTTATGTTTGCATCTTTTGCTTGCAACTTAGAAGGACTATTTTGTGTTAGCAATAAACTGTGAAAATGTAAATGACTAGTGCTAGGAGATGCCTTCAATGAAGATCCAATAGACTTAAGATCTCCTTGCAACCTATCAATTGTTTGTTGAGTATCTTGAGTAAAGAGATCAACATTTCATAATTTACTATACAAAGAATATATGTTATCCAAAACTTTCTTCACACTGTCCATATTGGTTGACAAATAAACCTATCTCGGTTCAATGGAACTTCATATCTTATCCATAACCTTAGTGTGGAATTTCTTCTTAGACCATTCTAATAACTTTACATTAGTTTCTATATATTCATATTTTACCCTATCAACTATATGTACAATTTTTTCTATGGTATGCTTATTGGACAATCAATTTAAATATCAAAAACATTAATAAAAATGTCTATGATCTCATGCAAAACCTTTTTTTTCTTGTGCTCTCTCTTGAGCTCCTCTTGCCTTGATTTTCTTTGTAGGGCCTCCTAGAGTATCTCATTTTCTTATAGTGTGATTGTTGTTGGATTAAACTATGGTAAAACAACCATTTCATCTAAACTAACATCCTCTAGTGATGTAGTCTATTTTTTGGGCTAGTACTCGACATTGATATCTATAATGGTGTGGCTTGAGTACTCAATACTTCAAGATTCTTTCTATTGGGAAGTGGTGTAGTCACTGGCAAGGGATTTAGAATCTGTATTTCTACTTTCTTCTTAGTCTCAATAGTCATATTATCCTCTTCTACTTTATTATCCTCCTTATGATCTTTAATGTTTTTTGGTGAGGTGGGTACAAGACAAGCTTCCTTACCCTTATGCTCTTCACTTCCCTCTTTATCAATGACCACAATTTCTGGTATACTTGATCTTTGTAGATTAGGCAGTGATATAGCTTACATATATCTGCCTCTTTCTCTTTCATCTCAATGATAGATGTTGGCATTGTAGATGGTATATTAGTAAGCTCATCTTTCTTCTTTAAAACATTATCATATGACTGATCATGTGATTCTTTCTTGTTCACTTTGGAAATGAGTGGGGGCACAATAGATATATCTTACTATTCTTATTTCTCTATGGATGCAATAGATCAATTCTTACCAATATAGGATTTGTGCATGGAACAGTTATATTGGTGGATTCTTGTTACAATTTCTTAATATCATCATCATTTAGTGGATTTACATTATATGTGTTGTTGTCAATGATGTCCTCAATAGTGATAGAGTCTTGTTGACTCTCTTTTTCTTCCTATAGAGGATTGGTGTTTGGTACATTAACATCTATAGCCTCTTTTGTGTCATCATTTTCTGTGTCTTCCTTCTCTTCTATTGTCTTTTCTTTCTCTTCCACTATCTTTGTGGACAACCCATAGATTGTTTTCCAAAGTGGTGTACTCTTGGCTACCACCTCTTCAAATTGTTTCCTCAAAATATGAAAAGCTCTATATTTAAGAGAAAATATCCCTTTATACTTCTCTACAACCTTCTTAATCATCTTCTTATCAAGAGCAGGAATAACTTGAGATAAAGTATCCTCTCTAATCTATTTTTTCAGTTTGCATGTTGTATTTCCATTTTTTCTCAACTCTCTCATATAAAATTTTAGGTATAGAGTTAGAAATCTCTACAAGAGTAGTCTTAAAAGTAGCTATCATGTCATAAATAGCTTCTTCAATGTTACTCTTATCTCCTTTATCTTACTTATCAAAATCAATATGTGGAAATCTAGATAAATCTCCATTGTTCTTTGCATTCTCACATAGATTATCTATATCAAATGAGGGATTGTGGCTTACCACTTTGAATTGACTTATGTAATCTTATTCTATCCTCTCTTCATCTGATTCATCTTGAGGTTTATATGATCTCTTTGGTTTCTTTGTAAGATGGCTTGGCTCTATAGTATCATCCTTCCTTTTCCTTTATTTGATTGTGCTTCTTTTTCTTGTGTTGTGGTAGCCCTTGTGCTTGACCTTGTTAAATATGTAGTTGGCATCTGTTCTTTCTTCTTTGGCTTTTGCACTTTCTTATATTATGCCTTCCTCTTCTTTCTATTTTCCTTAGGTTTTTCTTTGACTTCCTCTTCATCATCTAAACCTTTATCCTCACCTAGTCCTTGAGTCAATTATAAGGGTCCTTGACCTTCTTCTTCTTCACAATCACCAAACTATTCCTTAAGTTTCTTCATCAATTTGTTCTTGTTTCTATCAATGGTTATAGTCTACAAGTTGGTACTAATTCTTTTTTTGGCCTCTTCATAATTTCCAAATGTGTTAGTATTCTTGTCAATGTCTTCTACTAATAATGTAGTGATGGTTGCAGATGCTTCATCAACATTCACCTCATATGATAAGTGACTTAGCCATTTGACACTTGGAATAACCACTCGAACATATATGTAGTCAACATCACTATGAAGAAAAAATTATTATATTTTTGCTCCACTAGAGACACATTAATCCTTGATCTCTGCTTCATAGAATTCTTAAAATCTTCAAAGTAACTAGTAATAACTAAATCAAAATTCTCTCCTAGTTTACTAATGAATTTTGCCATCTAATGTGTAACAGACTAGTTAGTCTTCCATACTACTTTTCTAAATGTAGTAAATATGTTTTGCACATAGAAGAACATACAAAAAATAAGTGAACCAAACTTATATGAATATTTATCTACTTTCTTGGTAGCTTCTACATTTTTTGATAGTTGAAGCTATAGCTCAGCTAGATCATAGCTATAACCTCTTTTGACAATTTTATAACCTAGGTCAACTGCACTACATGATACATTGTTCAGTCAGCTAGACTGGTAAAACTTGTGTGCTATCACACAAACACTAAAAATGTAATTATAGGGTCTATGATTGTATCAATTAACATTTCCCTCTTGTTCCATACTACTCCTCTAGACTTCTCAATTACTTCCTTGGCATCACTCCTTATGGTCTTGGTTCTATCTAGGGTAGGATACCATATTACCCTATGAATGATTCACTTTGAGATCTTGATAGAACCATCTTCCAACGATGACTAGTTGTCATGATTTTGGCTCAACACTATCTTAATCCACTCCATCTTGAAATTGTATGGAAAATCTACGGCACATGTTAACCCTTTTCATTCAACGATCTTATTCTCTTCCTTAAAAAAAAAATTTCCCACACTACTTCTTATATGTCACTTTGATCTCTAGGTCTTCAAACTCTCCTACCTTACACATATAGAAACATATCAGATCATGAATTGTTAGAAATTTGGATGTGATTATTGATAAAGCTCCTGACAGGTCTCCCTTATATGCAATTTTAGGTATAGCACAAAATTTAGGAGGTTCACATACATCATTGCTGATCAATTTAACATTCATAACCTCTTTACCTTCCTTCTTCTCTACTGCTAAAGAGATTGTTACCATTTTAACTTGCTAAGGTTTGTAAAACATGAAATAATGTAACTTAGCACAAGTGAAATACCTCTCAATTCAATGGATGGTGTTGAGTAGTAGTTGAATCTTGTTTGCAGTAGCTAGAATCCCATTCATAATTCACCTTGGTGCTCTTCGATCATGTAGTAAATGCAAATGATTCAAAAAATGACTATATAACCTTAAAAACCTTGTATTTAATGCTTAGTGCTTAGACAATTGTAAGCTTGGTCACCAAAGGATTTTCAATGTGCTCATTCAGCATAGCTAACTTGGAAACCACTATGATTCCTTCTTTTTTCAGTGGTAACTACAATTCTTTCAATACTCAGCAACAACATAGAAAGTATCATAATGATATATTTTCTCTTTCTTCTAATTACTTCTTTGCATCTTAATTCATGTTGATAGATCTTTTCATTCGTTAAATTCTTGAAACTCATGTAAATATATCATTTCAGATATCAGTTTCACAGATACCTTTGATTGCCTAGTTGGAGGTGATGTGATCACTTGATCCATTGGATGAAGTGGCCTCATCTTGGGTTGATGTACTAAAATCTTCCTTATTTCTCCATGTCATTTCCATCTATATCATTTCTTTTCAACACCTACCTTTGCTTTGCCTTTGTTGAATTCATTACTCAGTGTAGGTGACTAAGTTGGATAGTTTTGGCTTACATGATTGACCTTAAGACAATTGAAGCATAAAATTTCTCCATTTAACCACATTTTTTAATTGTCTTTAAAGTGAGTCCTTATGTAATTTATAGAAACATGACCATATTCTCCACAATAGTGACACCTATACCTTGTGTTTCAATCCCAATTATAAGAATTTCTGTGATGATATTCCTTTGTTTTCTTGTTTGATGCATACTTAGATTTAGATCTGAACTTATATGCTTTGTGTCCATACTTCTAATAGTTGTAACAATATCCTTCAAATTTTTGAGTGTTGATGGTCTTATTCCTACATTCATGTGCATGATGTCCTTGCTTCTTGTAGTTATAATAGTGTCCTCTATTTTTTTCCTTAGGGGTTTGATTTCCAATGTTGCTCCTATAGACATTTGTTGTGTGACCTAATTTTGCACAATGATGACAAGTGGGTTTATTTTTCTTTCCCTTATTATTCATTTGATCACCACTTTTAGATGATTCTCCTTTCTCAGTAGTAGAATATCCCAATCCATTAGTATCATCATTTTTTTTTGGTGTATTCATCAACTTTTCAAAGTACTTTATGACTTTACTAGGTTTATTGAACCTATCAATAAATTCCTTTTTTGCTTTTCATTCATTCTATAGTAGGTCATTTTGTGATTTCATAGTTGTAATCTCAATGTATTTCTTATTTAGTTTTTGATTGGCAATCATCAATTGATTCATTGTGTCCAATTGCATGTTTGCTAGTTTTTACATATATTATGTCTTCTTTTCAAGTCTATTTTCTATTATTATTTAATCTCCATCAATCATGACTTTGTCTTCCTCAGCTTTCCTTTTCATTTCAGTTATCTCAAATAACATTACTTATTGAGTTGCTTGTTCCCTTTTTAGGTTCCTAACTTCTTCATTTATGAAATTATTCTTTTCCATCAAATCTATAATTTTTGCATCAAATTCTTTGGAGTCCTTATCTTCAAAAAATCCTATAGTGTCTTCTTCTTGATATAGAATGTCATTTTGTTGCAATTCATCTCTTGCTTCCTTCAATTGATGTAGGGCAAGCTGTATTTCTATCTTTTGGTTCTCAGTAGTCTTTCCCATTTTGTAGACTTCTATTTTCAAGATTTTCTTTTCAAGCTGTCAAACTTTACTTTCTAGATAACAAGGCTCTAATACCAATTGTTGGAAATATAAATGGGAAAGTAAGTTTTGAGAGGTGGGGGATGAATCAACACTTAAAACTTCTACCTTACAATACTTCACTATTCATCCATCTCATAACTTAGCATATAAACTAAAATATGTACCATAGACACATCCATAGCATAATATAAATCAATACATAACAAAAAAGATTTTGGTTACCTAGAAAATCTCCAAGGAGAAGGTAAAATTAGGGTGGGGATGACACCAACAAATCTTTGCTACTACAGCAATAAAGTGTGGCCAATCATGGCTACAAAGTTTTGATCATAATCTATGATCTACACTTTGAGAGGTATACCTTGTTAAAAGCTTACAAATACTATTAGCTCTCACCTTGACTAAAGGATTTAAAATCACAATTAAGTAAGCACTAAGCTAGGTGATTTACAAAAGTTTGTTAGGACTACTCTGTTAAGAGATTTAACCTGTATCACCTATCAAATTGATTTAGTATCTGATCCTTCGGTTAGCACCTTTCTTCTAGATGTTAGATCTCCTCTTTACAATTTGTTTCTTGATCCTTCTGATCGAATCTATCTTCTTTGACCTTTCACTTCTTGTCTTCACAACTAGTTTTGCTCTCATCAACTAGTTCTACAACACTTAACCTTCACTTAAGAATCTTCTCTGTGCCTCTTTTGCACATGATACTCTCCTTAGTATCCCTCTTTACACTCTACTCCCTTTTAGGCTCTGCTTCTTTAAATATACATCATGGAGATGATCTTAGGTAATTGCTAACCAAAATGCCCTCCCATCGGAAAATCAAATTTAAATAATGATCTTTTCAATGATCACCTAGAGTTTTTTATGAAATAAATTAACATTGGCTATATCCTTATTTCATGTTATCCCTTATAACATATTCAAGTCACAACCATGCGATTCACATAGTCATGGTCAATTAAGTGCTAACTCAAGTCAAGATGGCAAAGGTGTGACTGCTTTGTGTTTGCATTGTGGCAAAGTTTGTTGGCTTAACCAAGGTCAAAGTGGAAAAAGTATGATTATATTATTTTCACTTCATTGTAAGGTTATACTGACATGTTGTGGTTTAAGTCATGACAATATGAAAAGGGCTAGACTTCAGTATTAAAAGGAGATATTTTACACCATCAAATCTTTTAGATCTATGGCTAGCACATAGTCATAGTGGGTTAAGAAGAAGCTAACATTAGAGTTGGGATCAAGCAATTTCCTTTGTTTTTCTTTGTCACAAGGTTAGAAAGTGAGCCATGGGTCAAGTTGGCAATGGTGTGAATGTGGTTAAGATCTATGATCTTCACAAGGTCATAACAATTAAAGAAAGATGTTAAGGGTGGGTTGTGAAGAAATGATAACCAATTGGTCATAGTTTTGCAACCAAGAACTATTATTGAGGAAAGGTGGTGATGTAGTTGTGATCACAGGTGGTCAAACATAAGGTATAAGGTTGAATGCTGATAGATTGGCAAAATGGTAAGAGATTTTTGGTCCATATGGCAAGGCTTGATGGTTGACTCTAGCTGACTGAATAGCATAACTGATTTAGCACACTTATGATAGTGGAAATAGCTCCTTGATGATGGATCCAATCTTTTTTTATCTCCTACAACCATTTTCATCATTCCTAAGGTCTAAAAAATGCAAGGGGACACTCCATCACCTCTTGTTGATCCATCAATTCAGTTAGAAGTTAATGGCTATTGTTCTTGTCCTCTTAGAGATTGTTTGGTGGATAAGTGATCTTCTCACATCTGGATTTGCATTGTGATTAGATCTTTTCCAATTTTGTAGTAGTTATTCTCTATAAATTTGATTGTAGTGGTTGAATTCTATCTTAGGGTGGAAGCTATCTAAGTTATGCTTACACTATAAAGGCAGATGTTATACTCTTTCTTGGGGTCAGATCTTCTTTATTTCTCTTGTATTACCTTGGCATGCTACTATAAATTCCCTCTTTTCCTCTAAATTATATGACATATTATCTTATTCCCTTTAGCCACCGATGTATGCAAGCTTTGTCTACCTCTCTTCAATGTACTATCGATATCTATAATCTACATTTTTGTATCTTTGTTGGCCTATGAATGACAAGAAGTGAAGCATTTTTTCCTTGTGTCACTCATGTGGTTGTCTAATCTATATGTAGCTAATAGATTAAAGCAAGTCTAAATCCATATATCTTTGGACTGTCATGATAATGGTATTGTGCATGTATGGGAGATTGGTTTGAACAACCTATTTTGGTGTGTCACCTCTTTAGAGTAGATCAGGTAGTTACTTTCATGTATTCCTTCTCCCTTTTCTCTTCAATAATAATTTAAGTGCATCCTAATAGTAGAGGAAGTCAGCCTTCTCTAGAGATTAAAGCTCAAAGTTCAAGTCCCACAGCTTGGAGGTTATTTCCATATTTCACAAGGTTGTCCTTAGGTAAAAACTTTGGACAAGGGTGCAAGCTATTGTGACAACAATAATAATTGACGACTTTGGTTGATTGCTATTGCCACCTAGTGCTTCCCTTTTTTTGATTGGCTATATAGGTCACATAGGGATGCATGATATGAATTCATCCTTATCTCTTGATATCAAAAATTCAAGTTTATGTTGGCCAAAAAATGTTTAGATAGAAATTAGTGCCATTATAAACATATGTCATTACCTAGTTACTTTGCATCAATAATCTTCTAATGTTGGGCCTAAACTATGCTCTTGTGATGTTTGCTTAGCACTAGAGTGACTTGGCACATACTAACTACTCAACACCTACTAGTGCTTAGCACTAACTATCATATCACTCATCATGTATTATCTAGATACTTATGCTCAACATGAACTATGCACTTTTCCTAAGTAGTGGCTCAGTTATAGTGATGACCAACCAAAAATGTTATATAATGACTATATTTTTTGTCACTACTTTGTCAAAACCATAATGAGATTAATACTTTTGCAGTCATATAATCCTAGGTTACAACTCCAATACTTTGGGCTCCTATGGAATAGGTTGATCTGAGTCAATCTCTTCTAGGCTATGTCAACCTATTCTAGAAAAGGTCAACCCAATGTTACCTTTTCTCCTTTTGTTATGGATTTTGGGTCCTATTACTATTTCAAATTTCAAGATGATTCATGATCACTACAATCAACTCCTATGGGCTGATCTCAAAAACTCACTATATAAATGCATCAATGGAATCATTTGGCATGAATGTAAGAATAATACAAGAATGTATAGACACCCCAATTTTACATAAACAAATTTCAAGGTGGAATAAAAGGGATGAATATAATTTATTCATTGTCAAGAGAGGTCTTCATCATCATGTTTCAATTCAAGCATTCAAACACTGCATGACATCATGGAGATGCAAGGGGATCATGAATATGGGTAGAGTACTTTAGCGTTAGGTTCTTGGTATGCTTTCTATTCTATATTTGTATATGATCTTTTTCTCTTCATAATTTGCATATATTAATGCTTAAATGGACATTTACATGCTAGGCTTTCACATCTAGAGTAGATTCTTAGCATTTTCTAGGTCTTTACATTCTAGGTCTATAATATAGGATTCATGAGGACAACATACACACACAATGATAGTTATAGTAACTATTTTTAGTGGTGCAAATCACCAAAGTAGAAATTGGATTAGAAAAATACCTATATAGATAAACTCACACACAAACAAATTAATAGACTTGGGGGCTATTAAAATTATGACAATAGATCTAAACACCACTTGTCAAGACCTTTTTGAGGAAGTTCAACTAATTTTAATTTAGTGCAGTGGGAACATTTCCAGTAAGGTGTCCTAACACCTTCCCACTAAGTCAACATGTTCCTAGAGATTTGGATTTTTTTTTTTTTGGAGGGTTTTCTGTAATGATCACAAATTTATAGTCAAAATCAGACTCATAATTTTAGATCTGTGATTTTCAAAGAAAAAAGGGTATATTATCTTGCACATTTCAAGACAGGTACTTTATTATTTATTTCTTATTTTAGCATAAACCTATTTCTATTTCTTAATTAGGATGATTGCATGTATTTATCACCTAGATCTATTCTACTCTTCTGACTTAGTTCAATACACATCACATTGTTAATCTTAAACCAATTTACATTACATGAATGCGGTCTTTCTTATATACTTTCATAATGAGGTTTTGATTTATTATTTGTAACCCTTAATCCAACTTGGTGTTTTTCTAATACAACTTGAATGGAATTGAGAGTTATGTTTGGAAGTCCCTTTTTCTCTTGTATTCAATGGCTTAGGGTGAAAGTGTTGAACTTGTATTACCCAATTTTTATTATTAGACTCATTAAAGCCACTTTCACCACTGAATATTTTGGTGAACCTAACATCAACCCTCCTTTGTTTGATCTTGATACTTAGATTTTTCTTTATAGATGCTTTAAATTCATGTTTGTGTAGTTATATTTCATAAACATTAAAAAAAAATTTAAAAAAAAAAATCTTTCTTTCTTATGTTTGCATCTATTTTTACTAAAAAGAAAATACAAAAATGATTGTATTTTATTTCATTGTGAGTAAATTCCCTTACTTCTAATATGTATAATTTCTTTCATTAGTAATTTGATTATACATTCATTAGTGAACCTCATGAGGCATCTAGTAGTGAAGTGGTTGATTTAATGAATGAGATCTTACATGATCCCATTCCTCCATCATCTTTCTCTATGTGCCTTTCTAGTCTAACTTTTATGATAGGCTTTTATCATGGATTCCTTTTTGTAAGATTGTTTTTAGTATTGAGCCCATTAAATTGATTTTATTTTATAAGCCTCTTATAACCCTTAAAGGATGTCCTCCTCAACCACCACTCATTAGTCTTAAGAGTTGTCCTCAAAATAATGGATCTCTCATATTTTTTAAGAATCAACTCAAATATTTTATGGTACGTCATACCTATTAGACATAAAATAATCCTCAACCTACTATTCTAGTTGTTCCTACTTCTTTATCCCCTTCTCAACTGGTTCTTACCCAAACACCTTATTTTCACAATTCCTTTGGAAAGAGTGTAATCATTTTGAGTAGTCGTGTACTACTCCCACTAAGATCTCCTTGTGGGAAATTATTTAAACCTACCCTACTTATCATGAATATTTTCAAAAGGCTTTATCTACTCTTCCATTGCTTCCACCTAATCAAGACAACACCAATTCCTTTTTGAATGAGTGTATGTAGGTCATGTTGAGTCCTCCTCTAACTTTATTTATGGGTAAAAGCACATACCTGTGTCACCCTTTTGTAAAGGAAAAGAGTAACAAAAATATAACTACTCACCTTGAATGAGACAAAAATGGGTATTATTATTTAGAATTTTGAAATGAAGTAAAATAATAAAATGTGTAGAAATGGTTGAAGTTTAGGATTATAATTTTTAATGATTAATTGGAATAAGAATGACACGTTTTCCTAATTTTTATAGATAATTTTTTACTTGCTAAAAAGTGTTGAAAATTAGGGGTTTAGTTCCCACCACAAAACTATATGGAAATAAACTTATTTCCATTTGAACTCAAACTATGTTATAGATAACACATATCTAAAACATTCAAAAATAAAAGTTAACTTTCGACCTATATTTTCTCTTTTATAGTGATTCAAATTTCAACTCACCCAAAATTGATAATTTTCATCTCCCACCACATTTTTCAAAACAAATCTATTCTAACTAGAAGAAAAATTATACATTCTAAAAGAGGACTCTCTCCTCTAAAACGTTATATAATTTTTAATTTTTTTTATATGGTTTAATATTTTTTTTCTTTCTCAAAATCAATAGGATTTTGAGTGTTAAAATACGTGCTTGTAGAATTTTTCAATTACAATATCTAAATAAAACACTATAAACTCTATATGAGAATATTCTTGACTTTGAGCTCAATAAATTGGTTTTTTTATTTTACTAAAAAAATATCATCAAAAATAGTAAGATTTATTGAAACGTTAATTTTATGAAATAATATTTTTATTCTAGTAATTGGATACAAACTAGTATAAAATGTGCATTTAATAGACATTACCAATGGAAAAGTGTGAGGCCATATATAACTTAGCTAGAATGATTTTTTTTAGATCATATGTTTGAGAAAAAATGATTTTTGGATAGAAATACTCAAATTCAATCATTCTGATAAGTCAACCTAAAAGGTGACACAACTTTGTACTTTTACCCTTACTCAAAAAATTTCACTTCTTAAAGAGGTGAAAATCCAATATGATTACCTTATATTTTCTTTTATCATTAATAGGAATTGCATTCATAGAACTCTAATTGATAATGGATTGGGTTTGAAATTGTGTAGATTAGACATGCTAAAAGCTATTGAAGATGATTTTTCTAGTATTACATCTATAAAATTTCCTATTCATGGATTTTATAAAATAAATAAAAATACTTTTAGAATTATATATATTCCTATTAAGGTGTGGTTAGTTATCCAAGAAACTTCAATTCATGTGATCCCTAGACCTCTCAATTACAATATCCTTATATGAAGACCTTAGTTGCATAACACATGTGTTATTCCCTCAACTCTTCATTGTAAAGTCAAATTCATTTATAAAAATGTGATGTATACTCTTCATCTGAATGATAAGCCTAATATTTTCCTAAAAATTGAGTCCACTAAAGCACCCGAACCAAGCAGGGAAAAACAAGACACTAAATCTGAAAATGAAAGCCATTCAGATGATGAACCTTCCTCTTCCACTCTATGTAAGGAAGATTACGGTACTTTAGATTTAACTCCTACTTTCTTTGGATAATATTGGGTTTCTAACCTTTTTTTTATGAAACCTCAAAAAGAATCTAAAGATGAAGTCTTTTCTTCTATTCCTCTTTCAAGAGAATTGAGTAACAACTTTGTCATTGCTTCATCTCGTAAAAAAATCAAAACTATAAAACATGATTTTAATGAGATAGTTACCTATGAGTCTCCTTTAAATATTTTCTATATGGATTCTCACTATGGTCCTATTCATCATTTGGTCTCTAAACATGGTTTTGATGTGAAAATTCTATCATGATTCAACTTTGTAGTTTTTGAGTTGACACTTTAATGGTCAATGTTATGAGAAATTTGAACAAGGAATGCATATTCCCCTAACACTTGATGGTTTTAAGAACACTTTTTGTTCAAGATTCATTTCTTATAAGAAACCTACATTCCTTATAAATCTTAATCACATTTAAAAGGGTCCTCTTAAACTTGTGAGCCCACTTTCTCCACATTGGCCTTTGGACATGTTTTCCTCTGATCCTATTATTGAAGAATTGTTAGCAGTATATGATGGTTTTTTGTCTTTTCATCTTAATAAGAGAAAACCATATTGTTTGAACATTGATGGGTATTTTGGGAAAGAGATTGATTGTAAAAAAATGTTTTGATTCCCCTCCACCCATAGAAAACAATCATAAAATAAATCTCTTAATCACTAATATAGTGGATGTGCAAGTTGGTCCTAATGACCCTAAGAAGGTTATTGAGATAAAAAAAACTTCTAACTGAAGATGAATCTAACTCCCCTATATTCTTCTTGAACTCTTAGATATTTTTCTTTGATATATTGAGACATGTCTAGCATTGATCCTAAAATTTTCACTCATAACATAGTTATTGCACCTAACAATAAAAAGTTTAAGAAAAATATTTATAAAATGAATCTTAGAATTTTTTTTCTTGTTAAGGATTAAATAAAGAAACTGATGTAGGGAGGAGATGAAAAAACTAGGGCCAAAGGCATACCAAGCTATTCACCCACCTGCGTAGAGTCACATAATGAAAACCAACAAAAAATACAAAAAACTTGAGAGGTAGAGGAAGTAAAAGACTTCCTTCATATATTCATCCAAAGATCAATTACATGCCTAGTTGTAAGGCCTTCTAGGTTACAACCACACATATCAATTCAATTACAATCTTTGATGATCAAACTTCACATTTTACTTCTTCTCTAAGCTTTTTTTTTCCAAGACTCTAACCAAGGTCTCTTAAATACATGCATGACCACAAGTTAGCCTACTGCAAATACAAATAAATGAACTCTCATATTAAATGCTAGGCCAAGCCACAATTTGTCTTGCAGTAGATAGCTAATATTAAATTAAATGCAATGGTCAGCCTTAATAGGAAATTACACATAGACAACTCAAAAAATGAAGACAACACAAAATACTAACTTGACAAGCTAATATTCAGTAAATGGCTAATCTCACTCATCAAGGACCCTAGATTTGGCTAATTTTTTCACTGTTGGAGTGTCCATTTTTCCTAAACTTTACCAAAATTGGGTCCCATGCTTAGGATTATCACCAATAATAATACATAAGTTTTTTATTTTAGTGATGACTTTGGCAATGGAATCTAATTTTTCTACATAGTAATTTAAATATATTCACCTACAATTTTCAAGGCTTGTCTTAATTGATGGTCATATTTGCCAATATTTGGTAAAATTTTAAGTTACACTAGAGATTAAGTATGTCGGTTTGACACGTGTCTCTATTTTGAAGACTTTTCATGAAACCTTTTATCCTTTTTCACTTTTCCACTAAAATAGATTTGATTGGGGACTCTTGTCTTTACTTTGGAAACTTTCTTTAAAACTTGGTATCTTTTTCAAATTTTAGCTTGAAATAGGATTTAGGCCATTGATTTAGGATCATCCAATAGTTAAAAATACTAGGGGTGCTTCCCCCAAACCACCATTCCATAATTTGGAGGGAAACTTTAATGAAAAAAGAGGGCTAAATTTAACCTTAAATTTTGATAACTAATTAGGCTCCATATAATAATAATAATAGGAATTAAATCACTATATTAAATATTTCTCTGTAAGCACTACATGAGGTCATAACTATCTAGACTTGGCCTACATGTGGTCTTCTAGTAGCTGCATACATGTTTGGAGGTCGGATCTGATCTCTTCTTCTCTAGAGCTTCTTTGGGGTGGGTTTTTTATGTTATTCAAGGGGAAGGCTCTTTTCTTTTGAAGTAGATGTAAATTATGGGTAGTAGCATCATGATCTTGGTATCTAGTGGAGTGTGTTGTCATTCTAGGGCTCCTAGTTTTTATTTTGATCTTGCTTTCTCATTTTTCATTCTATGCTCTTTGATGGGTACTGGAGAAATTTCTAGGCTTTGTCCAAATATGGACTTCTTCTCTGCTTTTGGTTTGGAACCCTCTCCATAGGGTTTGAAGATTGTTGATAATAACATTTTTCTATGGAACCTAAGAAAGTTGAGATGGGCTTGGCAAGGGGGCCTATAATTTCAAAGATTAATGGGTGCCTTGAATGGTGCAAAGAGCGGTCGAATGTAGTCATTCTAATGGAGATGTTGGCTGATGACATTGTTTATTATGCGCAGCATTCTCTTTATTGCAAATTCTTAGGTTTGAAATTTCTTTGCAATTCTTGGATATGTGGGCTCAAAAGATATGGATGCCTAAGGGAGAGATGGAGATCCACCTCCTAGAAAATAACTATTTCATGGTTACATTTGACTATTTAGTTGATCAAAATAGGATTTTTGAAGGGGGCCCATATTTTTATAAACAGGTGGGCTTATTCATTAAGCCATTGCATTTTGGCTTCAACCTAGTAGAGGAACCTCCAAATTAGGTTCTGATTTGGGCTCATCTTCCAAGGCTCCCTGTGGAATGCTAGTGAGAAGATGTGTTGTACCTATTAGCCTTAAATCTAGGGAAACCTATGGATTCATCTGAACAAACACAATTCTAAAAGGTAATGACTTTTTAATGATTCTATATAGAAATTTATTTAAATAAACCATTGCCAAAATCTTTAGAAGTAAGTGTGGGGGATTATTCATGGGTGCAACAAGTGGATTATGAAACACTTTCTTTCCATTATTGTTTCTATCATGAGTATGGTCACCTCCTACATATATATAAAAAGGCCAAGCCTTTAGAGGCTCAACCTTCTCAACCTTTGGCTAATCCGTCTAAGGTGGATAAGGTCAAGGACCCCATTTAGAGTTCTAGTGGTAGGGAAGATGGTTTTATTCCCATTAGAGCCATAAGAGAAATAAAGCTCATAAAAGGGCATTGAAGGATATGTAGGATGAGGATACCTTCAATAGGTTTGAGGTGCTTGAGCATCTTAGTTAGTAGGAGGTGAACCTAGGATTTCTAGATTTGGATCATGGAACTTTGGATATTGATTAGCATGGTCCTTCTATTGAGGCAAGGCCTACTCCCCAACGAGAGGGGGTATGGGAGTTCCATGCTTTGATGAGGTCAAGAAAGGTCCTAGTCAGGTAATACTCAACTTAGAGGTGATGATGGCTCCACTTGTTGATGGGACTTTGGCTCTAGGGATAGATCGACCAATGGTGATTCAAGATGAGTTGGGTGGTAGTGTTCAGGTAGTGAAAGATAGTGTGGATAAGGTTCACCTCTTGCAAAAAGTTGGTTTGAAAGTGGGTAAGAAGAATATTAATGCATCTTCATAGTTAGGTGTTATACAAAATGTTCTCAAGAAGGTGGGGCTGGAGAAAATTTACAAGCTAGGAAGGAAGAAGGATGAGGAAAAGATTAAGATGATAGGGGAGACCTTGGTTGAGCTAGGGTTAGTCAAGACTCTAGATTCACATTTCTCATGCCCCTCAAAATGATATTTCTCTCTTGGAATGTAAGGGGCTTGAATAGTGGCCCTAGACAAAAAGTTGTTCAGGATTTGATTAGGCATCATTCACTTGATGTTCTTTTTCTACAAGAAACTAAGCTCTCTATGGAGGGTATGATGGATTTAGTTCCTAAGTTATGGGGAAATGGTGGATACCGATTCATTGGTGCTCAAGGGTCTTCTGGTGGGGTGGTGTACTTATGGAACTTGTGTAAGATCTACCCCCTTTGGTGGGTGTCTTTTAAGTCCTCCCTTTCCATGGTGGCCTCTTGTTTTATGTCAAGGGAAATTGCTCTCTTCTCTAATGTGTATACATCTATGGAGCTGTAGGGAAAGAAACTTTTGTGGTCCAACATTCATTTATTCTGTGGCTTATTTCCTTACCATCCTTGGATTATAGAGGTGATTTTAATGCTATCATGGGGCTTGGAGAGAAATGAGGTGGTATTACAAGGCTGGAGGCCTTTGCATTATTGCTACAGGACAATATCTCTACTTTGAATCTTGTGGATATCAAGCTTGACAATGGTCTTTTTACTTGGAATAATAGGAGAATTGATGATGCTTCTATTTTTGAAAGACTTGATAGATTTTTGTTGTCTAGTTTTTGGGTGGGGGACAAGTGGTTGACTAGCTCTAAAATTTTGGATGGTCATGGTTCTGACCATTGGCCCATTAAGCTAGTGGTTGATGTGCCTCAACGGTGTGCTAGAAAAACCTTTAAGTTCTAACTCATGTGGCTTAGGGATGAATCTCTTCATGATTTTCTCCTTGGCTAGTGAGATCAAGGGAAGCCATCATATGGCACTGCCATGTACTCTTTCTCAAAGAGGCTCCAATATGTTAAATACGTATTGAAAAGATGGAATAGTTAGCATTTTGGTAAATTATTTTATGAAAAGAAAAAGGCACAAGATAATCTAGACCTAATTACTAGAAAAATTTGAGATCCAGGCCTCTCAAAGGAGCTAAGTTTATTAGAGGTTGCTACAACAAAAGATTTTGAGGAATGGGAATTAAGATAAGAGATTTTTTTTGAAACAAAAGTCTCGTATTGAGTGGCTCTAGGTTGGGGATTGGAACACTACTTTCTACCATAACTCAATTAAGGATCAGAGACAAGGTAATGCCATTTCTTCTATTTTTTTTCCTAATGGGTAATCTTTGTCCTCTTTGGCTTCTATTTAAACTGAATGCATCCAGTATTTCTCTACCCTTTTCTCTGAGGATTCACCTCCTATAGAGGAGGATGAATCAAACTTTTTATATTGTATCCCAAAGTTGGTGACCAATGAAATGAATGAATCTTTGCTTACTCCTATTACATTGTCAAAGCTTGAGAAGGTTGTGTTCTAGATGAAGAAAGGTAAAGCTCTTGGGCTTGATGGATTCCCCATTGAATTTTTTTAGGAGTTCTAGGAAGTGGTTAATTTGGACCTTTTAGAGGTTGTCCAAGAATCCTTTATGCATAAACAAATGTTGAAGTCCTTGAATGCTACATTTTTAGGTCTTATTCTGAAGAAGAAGGAAGCTAGCTCCTTGGATTTGTTTAGGCCTATAGCACTATATAATGTTGTGTATAAAATTATTACTAATTTTATTATGGAAAGGCTAAAGCCCTAGCTTGATGAGTTAATTTCTAAAGAGCATGGAGGTTTTGTAGCTAGAAGATAAATCATGGATGGGGTGGTTATTGCTACTGAGGCCATCCATTCTATGGAATTCTTAAAAGATAAATCTATGTTTATTAAGTTGGACAAGACTAAAGCATATGATCATGTTAAATGGAGCTTTCTATTTAAAATCCTTAGAGCTTTTTTCTTTCTTGAGGGTTGGATTGAATGGGTTAGTAGTTGTGTCACTTCCTCCCCCTTTGCGGTGCTTATCAATGGTGAGACCACTTGTTTTTTTGGTGCTTCTAGATGCCTTAGGTAGGGAGATCCCCTATCTCCTTACTTATTTATTGTTCTTGTGAAAAGCCTAAAAAGACTCAATCATGCTTAGGTTGCTAGTGGCTTTCTTTAGGGACAGAGTTGGGGAGATGATATTCCCTCTCAGTCTCATCTACAATTTGTAAATGATACAACCTTGATGGACAAGTCTAAGGTTGAGGAGGCCCTCAATTTGTGTAGTGTTTTGGATAGTTACTTGGTATCTTCTAGGCATCACATAAATGAGGGGAAGTCTTTCATTTATTCCTTCCACACTCCTAAGGGTATTCAAGGGAGAATTGTAGGTATCATTTAGTTTCAGATTGGCTTACTTCCTTTTTCCTATCTTGGAATCCCTCTTGTTGTTTGCTCTCTCTTGAAAAGTTTTTGGCAAGATACTCTTGATAATTTTTGAGGATTGGTCAGTCATTAAACTTTCAGGTGGCTTTCTTTAGTAGGTAGAGTAACTCTTCTAAAGTTGGTGGTCTAGGCTCTTCCTATTTATAGATGCTTTGTTCTTTCTACTCATTCAAGTTTTATTAGAGATTTCAAGAAATTTTCTTGTCAATTTCTATGGACTAGTAACCTTCTTCATAGAAAATGGAGTCTGATGAAGTGGGATGTTGTTTGTAGGCCAAAGCAAGAGGGGTGTCTTGGTTTACAGTGGACTAATTTGAATGGACATGCCTTGGCTGCTAAGTTGTATTGGCATTGGTGCTCTCAACAATATATGTGCCGAGCTAAAATTCTAACATTCAAATATTTGGGGGTGATAGAAAATAGGGAGGTAGCAAGGTTCTATATGGATGGGAAAGGCTCGATGGTCTAGAGTACCTTTATACATGGTGCCAAACTATTTAAATAGTGACTTTTTTGGATTTGTAATGGGGATCAAGATACTTTTTTTTGGCATGATTCTAGGGATGGACACCCACCCATTGTGACATATCATCCCCATCTCCAAGATTTGTGGAAGATTTTTGTGGAGGTAGGTTGGAGTCATGTGGCAAACTTCAAATCTCAAAAATCCTTGTGTCAATTTTTTGTGTCTAGGTGGAAGGGCCTCTTGGATTTGCCTCCTAGCGGTGTGGTAGAGGATTAGCAAGAGCTTGCTAATTTTTTCAAATCATGTTTGTAATTCTCTCCAAGGGGGTGATGTGCTTTCTTGGGGTCTTGACCTAAAAGGAAGTTTTGCAGTTGCCTCTAGTTATTAGGTTTTGGATCAACAAGTTTTTGGAAGCTCCCAGGTTTCTTGGTGGAAGCATGTTGGGAATAAATTTTCTTGGCCTAAGTGTAATTTTTTCTCTTGGTTCATAGTTCAAATTAAGTTTCTTACTCAGGATAATCTTTGGAAATGTAGGTTTCAAGGCCCTTTCCATGTGAACTCTATGTGGTCAGCATGATGAATGCATATCACATCTCTTTTTTCAGTGTTGTTTTGTTAAGACTATCTGGCATCATTGGTAGAATCTTTGGAGTTTACCATGTTGCCATGTCTCTTCTTTGGAGGAATTTTGGAAGAGATAGGGTTCTTCTCCTAAAATGAATATTCTTGGATAAAAAACTAATCGTGGGGAAACTTTGGCAATGAATTCTTGGGGCTTTGTAGGAGACTTTGACTACAAAGTTTGACTTGTCTATGCCAATTGATCTTGGGGACTTGGGTGTTGTAAATGCCCTAGGTCTTGTCATAGGGGAGAAGAGTATTTTGAGAAAAGTGCATTGTAGGTGAGGGTGTGAGGGGGTTTCTCATGAGGGCTTTTGGTGCCTACCTACTATAGGGGAATTGAAAATTAACATGGATGGGTCATCTAGGGGTAACCCTAGGCATACTGGGATTGGTGGTATTGGTAGAGACAACCTTGGAGTAGTGGTTTTCTTCTTTTCTATGTATTTTGGTTTGCAAACTAATAATCTTATGGAGGCAAGTACTATTCTCTTGGCAATTGAGCCTGTAGTTGCCCTTGGATGGCAGTGGATTATTTGTGAAGGTGATTCTTAGGTGGTTATTGATATGTTGAATAATCAAAATTTGGAGGATGCAAATTGGTAGCTAGATGTGGTCGTCAAATAGATTATTTCTCTATGCTCTACCTTGGAGTCCTTTGTTTTCTACCATATTCCACAAGAGTGGAATAGGGTGGTTGATGGGTTGGCTAGATAGGTGTCAAAAAAGACTGATTCTTGGTCTATGTATGATTGGGGCATTCTCCTTGCTGATATGGCCCTTGTTATTGAGGAATGGATTGTTGAGAATATGAGGTGCTTCTTGGGTGTGAATTAATTATTGTTATTTCTAGCCCCTTGTGGCTTCTTTCTTTGGACTTTGTACTGCTATTATGATTCAATAATTTTTTTATGCTTTTATTGAAAAAAATAAAATAGTAATAATAATAATATCACTTTTCTAGGTATGTGTATTTCTTTTGCAATTTTCATCAATAATGAAAGATTCGCTAGGATTTTCTAGAATTTCCATATGATTGAAAATTAATCATCAATAAAATTTAAAAAATTCCTACTTTAAAATACAAATTTGTGAATAGAAATTAATTTTTTCCCCTTGAACTAAAGTTTGATTCACCAATATTTTATAGTTTTTTCAAAAATGGGCTTTTTTAAAGTTATCCCTACACATCCAAACAAACTCAACAACCACATGAACTCATGGACCAAAGGATGACTCAGCAACTGAAGAACACTTGGCAACCAAAGACACTCAGAAACAACTATGAACTTGGAGTAAACCAAGAAGCTCAACATCCACTAAACACTCAACAAAAACTAAGAAATTAGAAATGCAAGACTTTGAAACTTAGTAGAAACTAAGAAAATTGAAAACATGCAAGGTGGCAGTCCAACCTAGGATGCTCCTACATCAGAAAAACTTGGTTACTAGTTTCATATATCTTATAGATTATTTCCCTTAGATTTTAAACAATATTGTGGTTGTTTCTATTGACATTTGGGTCAATTTGTCTACCAGTGACTCAACACTTAGTCAAATGGTTACACTACTATTGAGCTCTATAGTTGCTATCGAGATTATCATTCACTTTGCAATGTTAACCAAGAGTTTTAGTTTCTCCCAAGCCAAGTAGTTAGAATGCAATGTCTACCAAGAACCTAAGTTAGTTTACAATGTTTTCCAAGCCATACTATGTTTATCAAGCTTCAAAGACTATGTACAATGAAAATTGAGCATAGTAGAGGCTACAGAGCTTTGGTTTTGTAATCAAGTTCTACTATATCTACCAAGCTCATAGTGTTAATACTGTGAATCTAGTACTAATTGAGTCATGCAATGTCAATCAAGTGATTCAATAGCTATCAATTTTGTCAATGTTCATCGAGCCATATAGTGCTAACTGAGTTTGAGCTATTGGGAAGTGATTAATATAGACCGAGATTCAAGTTCAACCGAGTACCAAAGTTTTTCAAGCATTGATAGTGTTTTTCCTATATCAAAACATTATCGATTTTCTCTTTTGAACCTTAGTTATAGTAGTTGAGCCAACTTTGTGAATTATGATGAAATTGGTGTTGTAGCCAACTCCAATAAGTTGTTATTTAGATTGGTATATATGTAATGCATTATATCATATCCAAATATATGAGTATGTCAATGAGAAGTAGATAAATGTGAATTAAAGAAGACTACAAGTAGTATAAGGGACATCAAAGATTTATCTATCCCAATTAGGTGATCATTGCAATACAAGGAATCTCATCTAGCAAATCAAAGTTTTAGATTAGAGATCAGTCACTAGTTCATACTAATAGGTACATTAGTCAAATCCTTTAATATGGTAGAATTAATAGTCTTTTGCTAAATCTCCTAACTAAGTGCATACTTCATTGTATGTTTATAAATCCTTTAACAAGGTTGAACTCATAGTACTTATTGCTCCTAATAGGGTAGATCACTAGAAGTGGTCAATTTTAAGCCTTAACAAGTTAACTTTATTCTATAGTACTAAAGCTTGTGGGTATCATCCCCACCCTAGTTTTACTTTCTATTTGGAAGGTTTCTAGGTCAACATATCTTGTGTCAAAGTGTTATGAAAGTTTTTTACTTTCATTCTTTCATGCATGCAATTAGATAAGAATAATATATGAAGGATTAATTGGTGAAGTAAGATAAAGTTTTATTGGTTCTTGATTCAACTCTACCCTCTAAATAACCTTGCCTACTTTATATTTTCAATAGTTTCAAATGGTGAAAATGAAATAAGGATTTATATCGATAATAACTATTTAAAGAAAGCCTCCTTGAAGGTTAATTTTCCCCTTCCTATCATTGATATGATTATGGATTCCATGACGAGAGATAATTTATTATCTTGCATTGATTGATTATTAGGATATAACCATGTTTTTTATTCCTCCTTATGATCAATACAATAACACCTTTATCACTCCTTGGGGAAATTTTTGTTGGGTTTTGATGACTTCTGGGTTAAAGAACTTGGTTTTTTCTTACCAACAAGCTATGTCATTAATCTTTTATTATTGTACTCGTAAGATTATTGAGGATTATGTTGATGATAATCTTTCTTAATCTATGCAATGAATAAACATGTTGCTATACTTAGGAAAATATTTGAAAGGATACACAAATATAAGATAATTTTGAACCTATAAAAGTGTGTATTTGGGGTTGATAGTGGACAATCCTTGGTTTCATTATATATCTAGTAGAGCCATCAAGGTCAATATGAAAAAAATCAACACTAGCATTAACATGCCTCTACCATGAAATATCTCACAACTTCATAGCTTACAAAAGATGATACACAATATTCATAGATTATTATTGGAATTCTTTAGAATAATTGAGATTGGGGGGTGAATCATTTATCCAAGGTCCAAATGTACAAATAAAACTTTTCAATTCTTAGTAGAACCATATCCATAAAACATCAATATGCATGCATCCATTAGATCTACAATACTTAAACTTTGAAGGTTACTATCCTAGGTCAAAACAATTTTCCAAAAATGTAAACATGAAACAACATAAGAAAATTGACACAATTTGGCACAAGTATTTTATGTGGAATGGGAAAAACCACTAGTAATAAGCTAGCAATTCTTACTCTTCTTAAGTGATACCCTGTGAAAGGCCAATCCTATTAAAGGTTACAATACACATTGTTAAATGTGACCCGATTAAAGGATTCCAATCAGCCTATTAGGAGTGACCCTTGTTAGAGGACTTTAGATCATTCCATTAGAATTTCACCCAATTAAAGCATTTACAAATGACTATTAGGTCAATGTTAATCAAAAGGATTTACCCTATACTAATACAATGATTAGAATGTAACAGTAAGGCTTGATCTTATAACAAATTACAACTCACTTACAGATTATAGATCTTTGTTTCATTCCTCCATTCTACTTGGTATTCATACTCTTCAGCTTTGATAGCTTTTTCACTCTTCAACCATTCATACTCTTAAGCCTTCTTGCTTTGCATGCCAACTATAGTCACCTCTGTTCAGCCATTGAATGATGTAATACCCTAGACTCTGTGTCTTCTTTAGCTTCTCACACATGACAACCTTTTCTTCTGACCAATTATCTCTATAAATACATAATTTAGATCTTTTTCCACTTAACCATAATTGTCCATTTTAGGGTTAGGTAGGATTAAGTAGGATTCAATGAATCTGCCCACTTTTCCATTTGTTTCCTCTAGAATCTTCCTTGTATTCACCACAAAATGATTTACCTTGAATTATGTGCCACTAGCTCATCATAGTTATCTTCCACATTCTTGACACAATTCAAGAAATTAAAATAGTCAGCTTATATTTGTTAAATATTTGATTTAACATTGTTTGCTATCACTTGACATCTATATTGTTTTGTCACTCGACCAACACTAGTTCACTTGGAAAACACTAAAGTTTACTGATGCTCGACACCAACTAAACTTTACTCAACATATACTACCAATCACTTGACTTGCACTATTTTTCATCATTTCTTGGCACTTCTTGATTTTCACTCAGCTTGCACTAACTTCTCAACAAGGCTTGGTAGACACCTTTCTTGATCTTCAATGTCTTACATGGTCTTAGGGCTTCTTTTACATACCAAATAACTCAACCTTTCTCTAGGTGCTATTTTTATCTCCTCTTTCCAAATCCTCTTCATCAATCAACTAAATGATAGCTTTCAGTCCAAAAAGAAATTGCCACACCACCAGGTAGCAAGTTTAACATCATTGACAAAATAATGATTGATCCATTATAGGTTCTTCACTTCAAAAAAATCTCATATCAACATTTTTCATATCTAGAACATCATAATATTCCTTTAACTTACTTTATTAATAAGGATATTACCTTTTCTTGGAGTGAAGATTTCAAGATTTCATTCAAACAATTCACGACTTGTCTAGTTGCTAATCTTGTTCTCTTAAAATTGGCTCAACTAAATAAATCATTCTTTATCTACGCCTTCACTTCTTCAAAAGAGTTGGATTTCATCTTGTTTTGGGATGATAAATATATCAAAGAGCATCTTATGTATTGCATAAGATAAAAATTAATTGATTATGAGACATGATACATCATGATTAAATAATAATCTATTTGATTAGTTTTTACCTATTGGAAACACATACACTATCTTCTTAATGAAGAGGTGAGTTTTTATGTGAAAGTTGATCCTCTAAAAGACCTCTTCTCAAATCCTAATTTATTAATAAGTCTTTCTAAATTAGTCATTATCCCAATGAAATTCAATTTAAAATTTATTTCTCAAAATGATATTGAAGGGAAAGCCTTAAAAGATCATCTAGTTGAGGGCCCTTAATCCTTCTCTACATTAGAACTGATTGAACCTCTTGATTAGTCTATCTAACCTATCAAGATAGATCTAATACTTGGGAGTTATATTTTTATGGATCTAGATGATAGACAAGATCTAGTATGGGTATCATATTAATAACCCTATCTAATAAACATATTCCTCTATCCTACAAACTTAATTTATCTTGCACTAATAACATAATCAAATATAAATTGCTAATCATAGGATTGAATATGGCCTTATATCTACAAATTCAGCATATCAATACTTTGGTTATTTGTAATTGATTGTGCAATAAACCAATGATACTTACCAAGTGAATGATAATAAATTAACTAAGTGCAATGACCTTTCTATAGATTTTCTTGGGAACTTTTCCTCTTCCTCTATTAAATAATTACTTCAAGAGGATAATAGGAATGTTGATGCTATGGATAATGTGGCATCTATTTCTTTATATGTTGGTATGATGAATTTTTAGTTTACTATTAAACCTTTTCAAGTCCTACTACCTTTGAGGTTACTTGGTTAGATATCACTTTCGTTAACAAGCATCTCAATGAGTGGTATTAATGTATCTATCATTATTTGAAGGTTGGATTATTTCACAAGTCAGTAACTAGGAATTATAGAAATAATCTAGTAGCTTACAACTCATTACATTATTCTTGCAGATGTTCTTTATAAGTTTTCTTATAATGTAATGCCTCGTCAAGGGATCCAAAGAATTAACCTAGTATTTCACTAAGTTTGGTAGCATTTTTTTTTTTTTTAAAGTCACTACCACATACAACTTATGCACAATAACGGAAGCAATAGCAATGTCCATCTAAAGAGTAAACTTAACATATACAACAGATTACATTCTTTAAGATCCCCTTCACGTGAATTACTTACATGAATCGATCTAGTACAACATCCACATGAAATAATATGATAAGTCCAATGTTCAGTTATTACATATCCAACTGCTCATTCATCCACTATACATGTCACAGGGTATGAAGGCTTAAAAGAATATACACATGTAGAATAAGGTACATCATCCTATTTCAATCCATGATACATTAAAGTAAAGATAATCACATGATACTCATGATACATCATCATAAAAGCCATTTACATCTATTAGAAAGATAGAATAAATAAACTAAGTGCATTGTTCCTCCCAACCATTAATAGCATCATTAGACCATCGTGGATCCTAGCACTGAAGAGGTCATCGGTATTATCATAGTAGGAATGTCACTCCTAACATCCTACTCACATAAAAAGTAAAGCATAAGATATCATCATCTAACATATGCTAATCATCAATGAAAGGATACATATCCACCATCACGAAGGATGCATTAACCACAAAGTCTCAATGAATCTCAAATGATAAGAGTGGAAAATACACTACCACCTGACCGCGTGGTACCTAAGTGGTCCACTCCCACCGTGCTGAGGAGATAATCTCAAGTCCCAAAACAGGTTATCAAAACCACATAGCACATGACTCTAAAGTCCAGGAATCCTAAAAGTATACTGACTCAAAGGTTCCAATCACAAAACAGACATCTACTTCCTAGAGGCACACAATGACATGTAGGAACCTACTATGCAAGCGGGAAAGTATCATCGCATTTATCTCGTACAAGTTACCCTGGCAATTAGCTAAACTCCACGGGTCCATACAGATCTCATGCGGCCACTAGTATCCTTTCATACTGACAAGGCATACTATGGAATGCAAGGTTGCAACCATGCATTCTCTCTACTCCCATCCTAGCCTATACAAGCACTCAAGGCATGGGCGAGAACCAAAACTCTTATCTTTTTAGGTTCATTTAGTTAGTATTAAGTGTGTGAATGTTATCACTTATTAACCAACTTACAATGAGTTACCCTGGCAGCCTCTTAGGGCCCTGGCTCCCATTGCAAGCCACTTCCCGACACTACATGCAGATATCCTACCCTAGTGCTCATGGTATCATAATCATAAAGAAAGTCCACAAAATCACCATAATAAGGAATCAACAAATATCCATGATTAAAAATCATTAAATATGCATGAAAGCATCAAATCACCATGAGCAACATCCATAGAAAATCATGAACACTACAGCTCTCTATTGGAAACTGAAGTATCACTGATAATCAAAATATCCATTGGTTCTCAATAACCAAAATATATCTCAAAATCATACTGATCGAAGACTCCAAAATGGTTGAGTCAACACATGTCACATCATGACATCATCAATAATAAATCCACATATTAGTCCCACCATGGCGACTAGAATATATCCAAGGATAACTGATCGATGACCAAAATAATGGTTAAGTCAAGGGTTCCAGACATAAGAAATCTCAACTATAACAATCAGTATTCACAACCAATTCATAGAGCATTCCATCACATAATCATGGTAGGGTTTATAAAGATCGAATGAAAACATCATCAAGACATCACATTCACATAACCCCCAAGCCTCTGGTAGACATCCTATACCGGTCAACACTAGTCAACCCAAGACCTAAAACATTAGTATAATGAATACACAATGTAAACACATGTTTTGGTTTGCTAAGTTTTCAAATTTGAATTCATATGCATAATCTCAGTTTTTGTAATTCCAAGTTTAGAGAAAGAACATTTTCCTACGTTTTTCCATGTATTAATTTTTGGATGGATTAAAAATTCCCTCTAAACTTTAGTTTTCCAATTATAACATTTAAAAGATGTTTCCACTAACTTAACTTTCATATGCTTCATTTATCTTATAATCTTAAACTATTAATTCATAATAGTTAAAACTATAAAATTACAAAACTATTCATCATTAAAAGAGATGAATTTATAAATCTTTTATTAACAACTTTGAATCTTTTAATATATATATATATTACATATATACATATATATATATTTATATTTAAACATATACATATGTACATATATAATATAATATTTAATATTTTTGCATTTTATAAAAATAGAACCGAATTTTATTAATTTTCGATTCATAAAGGAAATCAAATTAACAAAGTTTCCATAGAATCAAAGCCGAATCGATTAAACCGTCGGCTATCACTGTGGTGACTATTGCTGTGGGTACCCTGCGACCATTGCAATCGCAGGTACACTGCGCAACAGGTACCGCACGCCCCTTAAAAACATGGGTACGGGGTGCGAATTCCACCCCTACCCAACATGCATTAGTTTTTATTAAATCAAACAATCACAGCGTGATTTAACAAGTTGTGATTCCGCCATAATAATTGTACAATTATACAAATACATATCATATATATATATATATACATATATATATACATATATATATATGTATATATATATATGTATATGTATATACATATATATATATATGTATATGTATATATATATATACATATATATATATATATATACATATATGTATATATATATATACATATATACATATATATATATATGTATATACATATATATATATATATACATCTATATATATATATGTATATACATATATATATATATATATGTATATACATATATATATATATATATATATATGTATATACATATATATATATATATGTATATATGTATATACATATATATATATATATATATGTATATATATATATATATATATATGTATATATATATAATATACAGAATCTCAGATTGTTTATAAAATTACAATCTTTCATTTTCAGAACCTCTCTATGACCTTGTTCTCTTAAGAATTCCTCTGATGACTAATTCTAATGGGTTTGTCCATGAAATTGCAATCCCTAGTCCATATTATTCTCAGAGCTAAACATATAGAATCCTTAAATAAAACTTAATTGCCCCAAATTGAAAATGCACAATGAAGAAATATGGAAAATACGAAGAAGACAGGGGAAAGCAAGATGCAGAAGTATCATAATGAAATCACAAGAATCTACCCGGATTCTGATGCTAAACTCTCTTATCCTCAGACAACCCGCAGAGCAAGCTTCCCTTCTTCAGAATTTTCTCGAATCCTCCAATGCCTAAACTATTGTCCACGCTAACCATACTATCCACGCTATGTCCCCGCTATCTCCCAAGCTATTAAGGAGTGCCCGAATATAAAGAGCTTTCGGATAACCCTAGAATGCTTCTAGAATCAGCTGGAAGATATCGCCAACTAAGCATGGACCTATTTCCAGCCTTTTAGATAAGCCCTAGGGTTGTAGACACCATGTGCTTAATTGATGCACTAACCCCCGTGTTGTTGACACATGAAAAATAGGGAACTGCATTATTTCCAATGCAAACTTATAACTCCAATAACTTTTAAATTAATTTTCATTTAAATATTTATAACTCCCACTTTAATCTTTTTATTTTTAATTTTTTTTATAACTTTTATTATTAATATTTGTTTATTAATTAATTAATATTTTATAATTTATAATTTATTTTAATTTCTATTTTTCTTTTAATTTAATTCTCCTTTAATTAATAATCAAAATATCAAAATCATGATATTTAATCTCTCAAATAATTAATTTGTTAATTAAATCTATTTATTAAAACTTAGTTAATAGAAAATTCACCATGGACCTTCATGATAAAATATGAAAACCCATCATGGAAAAATTCATACCAAATCAGTCTAAAAGATTAAAAATTACAAAATATGTCATCCGACACATTCAGTGGGTTCTCAACTCAGATACTTGTCCTAACTCACTAGGACAAATGGTTTTAGGGTTTGGGATTTGGACTTGAGAATTTATCTCCCCTCTCTTATCATTGAGATAGTATAATAGGGTACGCTCATCCTGGCAATTCAGGGAAGTCGATACCCGGTACCTGCAACCTGTAGAAAAGCCATGCATGTACATACAAAATATATAGTGCTAAGCTAAACAGGAAATGGCAGGAAGTGGTGCATCGTGTAGATCCCGACTAAGCAGGTGACTATGACTCCCTTCCTTAACCACATCAGAAACGCCATACAATAAGAAAACATGCACACCATACACATGCAAGTATGGGGTAAGTATCCATAATAAAGCACATAAGATAATCAACCATCTAACTAATCATCAGCAGTAACTGAAAACAATATAGTGATCATCATACATACATGAAATGTGAAGTCTAAATGATCTCATCACATGATAACTGAATCCATAATATAATGTCTGATAGTGTCAAAACAATACCACTAATCCATCTACATAAACTAGTCCATCAAAGTCTGATAACAATAGCAATAATATTTCCAGAGAAGATGTGAATGAGGGTAGGCACTACATCCACCCCCCCTTGGGTTAGGCTTAGTCCTGGAAGCCTACAAAAAAATAGGGATATAACTCCCTCAATCTAGCTGCATCCTCCCAAGTAGCTGAAGAATCATCAGTAGGGTCCCATTGGACCCTTACTTGCTTGATGGTTCGACCCCTGAGGGTCAACCCCCGCTGCTCCAGAATAGCCCATCCTCTACCTGTAACACATTCCAATCAAGAACATGTACAATATTAGGAATATACTGCCTAAGCACTGAAACATGGAAAACATCATGAATGCGAGCTAGGCTGGGCGGTAGAGCAAGGCGGTAAGCAACCAGGCCAATCCTCTCCAAAATCTCGAATGGTCCTACAAAACGAGGTGCTAACTTAGAACCCTTTCCATATCGGATTGGACTCTTTTGCGGTTGCACTCTCAAGAAAACCTTATCTCCTACTACAAACTGCTTATCAGACCTGTGAGCATCAGCATACTTCTTCTGTCTATCCTGTGCCGTAGTTAAATGCTCACGGATACGCACTACCTGTTGCTCCATATCACGAAGCATCTTAGGACCCAACAGAATGCGATCCTCAAGGTTGTCCCAACTCAAGGGTGTACAACAAGGATGACCATATAATGCCTGAAAAACTGCCATGCCAATAGAACTATGATATCCATTGTTGTAAGCAAACTCCACTAGATAGAGATAGTCCTCCCACTGTGTCTGCCTATCCATCACATACATTCATAATATATCCTCCAACACCTGATTCACCCTCTCCATCTGACCATTAGTTTTTGGATGATATGCCGAGCTGAAGTTTAACTGCGTTTCAAGCTCATGCTGCAACGATGTCCAGAATGCAGATGTGAATACAGGATCCCTGTCAGAAATGATCTTTCTAGGAATACCATGTAATCTCACAATGTCACGCATGAAGACACTAGCTACAGAAGTTGTTGTATAAGAAGACCTGATAGGTGAGAAATGTGCCACCTTAGTCAACCGATCAACCGTGACCATGATAGCATCATGACGACAAACTGTCAAAGGTAATCCTACAATAAAATCAATGGAAATAATATCCCACTTCCAAGAAGGAATGAGATTTGGCTACAGAAGTCTAGCCGGGTGCTAATGTTCTGCCTTGACTCTCTGACACTCAAGACACCTAGCCACAAAATCAGCAATATCTCGCTTCATTTCGGACCAAAAGAACAAACGTCTCAAATCAGCATGCATCTTTTTAACACTTGGGTGTGCTGAGTATGGTGTACGATGGGCTTCTGCTACAATCCAGTTGTGAAGCTCATCCATTAAAGGCACATAAATCCTCCCCAAATATCTCAAAAGACCATCTGATTCTCGAACATAGCCTACAAACTTTCCTTCCAAGGGTTTTCCTAAATCTATCTCTATACACACTTCCTGATACCATGAATCTGTGGGAAGTGCCTGAAGAATCCGACCCCTCAAATCAACACTAAGAGTCATAGATGATACCACATGTCTCCTGCGACTCAAAGCATCTACCACCACATTCTCCTTACCTTGAATGTACTTAACCTCAAAATCGTACTCGCATAGAAACTCCATCCATCGTCTCTGGCGAGCATTCAAATTAGGCTGAGTAAAAATATACTGAAGACTGCGATGATTGCTGTGTAGCTCAAATTTGTGCCCCAACAAGAAGTGTCTCCATCTTGTCAAAGCATGAACTATTGCCACTAACTCAAGATCATGCATAGGATAATTTAACTCATGATCCTTGAGCTTGCATGATTCATATGCTATCACTCACCCATTCTGCATTAACACTGCCCCAATACCTTCAAGAGAAGCATCTGTACACACCATGAAATCTCCCTCTGGATCAGGTACTACTAAAATGGGTGCACTCGTTAAAAGTTCCTTGAGCTTCTGAAACGCTTCCTCACATTTCTCTATCCACACAAACTTCTTTCCTTTCCTGTGAAGAGAAGTGATAGGATGTGCTATCCTAGAGAAGTTCTGGACAAATCTACGATAATATCCAGCTAAACCCATGAAACTACAAATCTTTGACACGTTAGTCGGTGTTGGCCAAACTATTATCGCCTGAATCTTTGCAGGATAGAATGATATACCATCACCTGAGATAACATGCCCTAAATATTGAATCTCTAATTTGAAGAATTTGCACTTAGCTGCATTACCATAAAGCTGGTTGTCTTTCAAACACTGCAATACCAACCTCAAGTGTTCCTCATGCTCCTTCTAATTCTTGGAATATATCAATATATCATCAAGAAACACAAGTATGAATATGTCTAGATATGATCAAAAAACACCATTCATCAAACTCATGAATACTGATGGAGCGTTAGTCAACCCAAAAGGTACCACTGTGAACTCATAATGGCCATAGCGAGTTTGAAAAGTGGTCTTGTGAATGTCAGCTTCCTTAATGCGAAGCTAGTGGTATCCTGACTTAAGGTCAATCTTGGAGAAAATTGTAGCCCCCTTGATTTGATCGAATAGATCATCAATCCTAGGCAAAGGATACCTATTCTTAATAGTCACCTTGTTCAACTGTCTATAATCGATACAAAGGCACAAAGAACCATCTTTCTTCTTCACAAAGAGCAATGGAGCTCCCCATGGTGATACACTAGGTCGAATGCTCCCTTTGGCCAGAAGTTCCTCTAACTGAAGACGTAACTCTCCCAGTTCCTGGGTAGTCATGCGATAAGGAGCTTTAGAAATAGGTTCTGCTCCAGGAACTAAATCAATGCTAAAGTCAATATCCCTCTTTGGAGGCATGCCTGGAATCTCACTTGGAAAAACATCTGCGTACTCTTGCAAAATCGGGTGATCTAAAGTCTTCCTTACAGGATCTTCCTCATCAAGATCATTTACCATAACAGCAAATATTTTACATCCTTTATGGAAACTTCGCTTCATTTGCATAGCAGAAATCATCCGCAGAGATATAGGCCTTGGTACCCCAGCTATCCTTACATCATTCCCTTGGTCATCTTGGCACATAATTATCTTTTTCCTGCAATCTATACTGGCTTTATGAGTTCCAAGCCAATCCATGCCTAAAACTACATCATAGGAACCAAGGGGTATGACTCAAAGATCCACTACCGAAACAAAGCTTCCTAAGCTAAGCCCACACTTATGAACTACAAAATTCGTGGAGACCTTGATACCTGAGGCTAGTTCCACTTGCCAACCATGATCTTGCTTCACCGCATTCAGCTTACACTTAGAAACTATAGATGGTGAAATAAATGAGTCTGTAGCTCCTGAATCAAATAACACTGAAAGAGATATACCTCGAATAGCACCTGTGGTCTCAACCACTGTACCCTGATGATCCACCTGACGGTGATCAATTGCTGCAAACACTCTATGAGCTCTGCCTACATCACCTACTGTAGACTCTAAGGCTATAGGCCTAGGTCCATAGAACTGAGGCACTCGCTGTGGACACTGAGCTGCATAATGACCAATCTGTCCACATGAAAAACATTCTGTATTCTTGCCAGACCTTCTACCCATAGGTGGTACATTTGATTGTTTTCGGCTATTCCTGCTAACAAACGACTGACTACTCTGAGCTGGCTGATTGGGTTGATTTTGTTTATTGCGTTGAGCATTGCAATTGTTCTTAAAGTTAGAACCTTTGCCACCACCTTGAGCCTAAGAATTAAATCCCTTTTGTTGTTGCGTCTGCCGAGACTGCTGGAGAAACTGTTTTCCCTTAGAAGAGAAAGGCTTCTTATTGCCATCTGAATTAAAGTTGCTTTTAGATCCTGACGTTGCTGGTGCTCCTACAAAACCACCTTGACCAAGGTTGACACTTTGCTCAACAAGGATTGCTCGATGTACCGCATCCTTGAGGGTTTTTGGCTCAAATAATTTGACACCCCCAATAATACGGTTGTTCAAACCCCTAATAAAATGTTGTGTCAACTGAGCTGAATTTTCACTGAATCCTGAAAAAGACATAAGCTCATAAAACTTACGCTTATACTCGGTCATTGACATAGTGCACTGCTTAAGATTATGAAATTCATCTGCCCTTTGCTGTTTCCATTCCTCTGGTAGGAATCATTCTCGAAAAATCTCCAAAAATAGTTCCCAAGTGACACTACTCATATCGATCCCTAGTTTCTTCTCCTCAATTGTCCACCAAGTGGCTCCAAAATTCTCTAAATTGGTGATTGCAAATCTTTCCTTAACATTGCTGTCAAAGTCTTGCATAGTGAAAATCCTGTTGAGAGAAATAAGCCACTGCTCGGCCACATAACCAGACCCTTGCCCATTGAAAGGCTTAACCTTGGATCTTGAAAGATCCTTCATCTGAGTGGACACAATGGACCTCTGACGATCCTTCCGAGGGCTTCTAGATCTAGGTCTATGCTCTTGTTCTGTCTGATGCACTTTAGGCTGTTCTTGAACAGGAGGTAGATGTTCTAGAATAGTTTGCATCAACTGTCTCAGACCAACTTCTTCAGAATCAGCTTGGTCCTCTCTTTGGTTCTCTTCCTATTACCTATTAGAGTGGTCTTCCCTACTCTCTATATGAACTGATCCCTCATGGGAAGACTCATGGGCGCTGATGGTTCTGCCATGACCTCGGCCTCTTCCATGGCCCCTACCTCGGCCTCTAACAAAAGAAATAGTCCCAGATACCATCCTGCAATAGTACAGAGTACTATTACAATCAAGAGCCACATGTTACAATAGACTAAGTTTAGTTCTATGTTTAGGTCTAAGTAAATTTTCTGTTTTGACAACTAAGTGTTAAAGTATGAGAACCATACAAGTATAGTTCAAGTTCTATTTTCAGTTTACCTAGTTCAAGTTGAAGAGGTACACCTAATAGTTCAAGTTCTAGTTGTTCCGAAATACCCAGAGTTCCCAATGTAGAAACTAGGCTCTGATACCAAATGTAATGCCCCGTCAAGGGATCCAAAGAATTAACCTAGTATTTCACTAAGTTTGGTAGCATTTTTTTTTTTTTAAATTCACTACCACATACAACTTATGCACAATAACGGAAGCAATAGCAATGTCCATCTAAAGAGTAAACTTAACATATACAACAGATTACATTCTTTAAGATCCCCTTCATGTGAATTACTTACATGAATCCATCTAGTACAACATCCACATGAAATAATATGATAAGTCCAATGTTCAGTTATTACATATCCAACTGCTCATTCATCCACTATACATGTCACAGGGTATGAAGGCTTAAAATAATATACACATGTAGAATAAGGTACATCATCCTATTTCAATCCATGATACATTAAAGTAAAGATAATCACATGATACTCATGATACATCATCATAAAAGCCATTTACATCTATTAGAAAGATCAAATAAATAAACTAAGTGCATGGTTCCACCCAACCGTTAATAGCATCATTAGACCATCATGGATCCTAGCCATCCCTCCGTGCATAACATTCCAAGCACCGAAGAGGTCGTTGGTATTATCATAGTAGGAATGTCACTCCTAACATCCTACTAACATAAAAAGTAAAGAATAAGATATCATCATCTAACATATGCTAATCATCAATGAAAGGACACATATCCACCATCACGAAGGACGCATTAACCACAAAGTCTCAATGAATCTCAAATGATAAGAGTGGAAAATACACTACCACCCGACCGCGTGGTACCTAAGTGGTCCACTCCCACCATGCTGAGAAGATAATTTCAAGTCCCAAAATAGGTTATCAAAACCACATAGCACATGACTCTAAAGTCCAGGAATCCTAAAAGTATACTAACTCAAAGGTTCCAATCACAAAATAGACATCTACTTCCCAAAGGCACACAATGACATGTAGGAACCTACTATGCAAGCAGGAAAGTGTCATCGCATTTATCTCATACAAGTTACCCTGGCAGTTAGCTAAACTCCACGGGTCCATACAGATCTCATGTAGCCACTAGTATCCTTTCATACTGACAAGGCATACTATGGAATGCAAGGTCGCAACCATGCGTTCTCTCTACTCCCATCCTAGCCTATACAAGCACTCAAGGCATGGGCGAGAACCAAAAATCTTATCTTTTTAGGTTCATTCAGTTAGTATTAAGTGTGTGAATGTTATCACTTATTAACCAACTTACAATGAGTTACCCTGGCAGCCTCTTAGGGCCCCGGCCCCCATTGCAAGCCACTTCCAGACACTACATGCAGATATCCTACCCTAGTGCTCATGGTATCATAATCATAAAGAAAGTCCACAAAATCACCATAATAAGGAATCAAAAAATATCCATGATTAAAAATCATTAAATATGCATGAAAGCATCAAATCACCATGAGCAACATCCATAGAAAATCATGAATACAACAGCTCTCTATTGGCAACTGAAGTATCACTGATAATCAAAATATCCATTGGTTCTCAATAACCAAAATATATCTCAAAATCATACTGATCGAAGACTCCAAAATGGTTGAGTCAACACATGTCACATCATGACATCATCAACAATAAATCCACATATTAGTCCCACCATGGCGACTAGAATATATCCAAGGATAACTGATCGATGACCAAAATAATGGTTAAGTCAAGGGTACCAGACATAAGAAATCTCAACTATAACAATCAGTATTCACAACCAATTCATAGAGCATTCCATGACATAATCATGGTTGGGTTTATAAAGATCGAATGAAAACATCATCAAAACATCACATTCACATAACCCCCAAGCCTCTGGTAGATGTCCTATACCGGTCAACACTAGTCAACCCAAGACCCAAAACATTAGTATAATGAATACACAATGTAAACACATGTTTTGGTTTGCTAAGTTTTCAAATTTGAATTCATATGCATAATCTCAGTTTTTGTAATTCCAAGTTTAGAGAAAGAACATTTTCCTACATTTTTCCATGTATTAATTTTTGGATGGATTAAAAATTCCCTCTAAACTTTAGTTTTCCAATTATAACATTTAAAAGATGTTTCCACTAACTTAACTTTCATATGCTTCATTTATCTTATAATCTTAAACTATTAATTCATAATAGTTAAAACTATAAAATTACAAAATTATTCATCATTAAAAGAGATGAATTTTTAAATCTTTTATTAACAACCTTAAATCTTTATATATATATATATGTATATGTATATATATATATATATTACATATATACATATATATATATATATATATATATTACATATATACATATATATATATTTATATTTAAACATATACATATGTACATATATAATATAATATTTATAATTTTTGCATTTTATAAAAATGGAACCAAATTTTATTAATTTTCGATTCATAAAGGAAATCGAATTAACAAAGTTTCCATAGAATCAAAGCCGAATCGATTAAACCGTCGACTGTCACTGTGGTGACTATTGCCGCGGGTACCCTGCTGTCGCAGGTACCCTGCTGTCGCAGGTACCCTGCGACCATTGCAGTTGCAGGTACACTGAGCAGCAGGTACCGTGCGCCCCTTAAATACACAGGTACGGGGTGCGAATTCTGCCCCCACCCAACATGCATTAGTTTTTATTAAATCAAACAATCGCAGCGCGATTTAACAAGTTGTGATTCTGCCATAATAAGGGTACAATTATATAAATACATATCATATATATATATATATATATGTATGTATGTATATATATATATATATATTTTCAGAACCTCTCTATGAACTTGTTCTCTTAAGAATTCCTCTGATGACTAATTCTAATGAATTTGTCCATGAAATTGCAATCCCTAGTCCATATTATTTTTCAGATCTAAACATATAGAATCCTTAAATAAAACTTAATTGCCCCAAATTGAAAATGCACAATGAAGACATATGGAAAATACGAAGAAGATAGGGGAAATCAAGATGAAGAAGTATCATAATGAAATCACAAGAATCTACCCGGATTCTGATGCTAAACTCGCTTATCCTCAGACAACCCACAGAGCAAGCTTCCCTTCTTTAGAATTTTCCCGAATCCTCCAATGCCTCAACTATTCTCCATGCTAACCATACTATCCACGCTATGTCCCCGCTATCTCCCAAGCTATTAAGTAGTGCCTGAATATAAAGAGCTTTCAGATAACCCTAGAATGCTTCTAGAATCAGCTGGAAGATATCGCCAACTAAGCATGGACCTATTTCCAGCCTTTTAGATAAGCCCTAGGGTTGTAGACACCATGTGCTTAAATTAGGCACTAACCCCCGTGTTGTTGACACATGAAAAATAGGGAACTGCATTATTTCCCATGCAAACTTATAACTCCAATAACTTTTAAATTAATTTTCATTTAAATATTTATAACTCCCACTTTAATCTTTTTATTTTTAATTTTTTTTATAACTTTTATTATTAATATTTGTTTATTAATTAATTAATATTTTATAATTTATTATTTATTTTAATTTCTAATTTTCTTTTAATTTAATTCTCCTTTAATTAATAATCAAAATATCAAAATCATGATATTTAATCTCTCAAATAATTAATTTGTTAATTAAATCTATTTATTAAAACTTAGTTAATAGAAAATTCACCATGGACCTTCATGATAAAATATGAAAACCCATCATGGAAAAATTCATACCAAATCAGTCTAAAAGATTAAAAATTACAAAATATGTCATCCGACACATTCAGTGGGTACTCAACTCAGATACTTGTCCTAACTCACTAGGACAAATGGTTTTAGGGTTTGGGATTTGGACTTGAGAATTTATCTCCCCTCTCTTATCATTGAGATAGTATAATAGGGTACACTCATCTTGGAAGTTTAGGGAAGTCGATACTCGGTACCTGCAACCTGTAGAAAAGCCATGCATGTACATACAAAATATATAGTGCTAAGCTAAACAGGCAATGGCAGGAAGTGGTGCATTGTGTAGATCCCGACTAAGCAGGTGACTATGACTCCCTTCCTTAACCACATCAAAAATGCCATACAATAAGAAAACACGCACACCATACACATGCAAGTATGGGGTAAGTAGCCATAATAAAGCACATAAGATAATCAACCATCTAACTAATCATCAGCAGTAACTGGAAACAATATAGTGATCATCATACATACATGAAATGTGAAGTCTAAATGATCTCATCACATGATAACTGAATCCATAATATAATGTCTGATAGTGTCAAAACAATACCACTAATCCATCTACATAAACTAGTCCATCAAAGTCTGATACAATAGCAATAATATGTCCAGAGAAGATGTGAACGAGGGTAGGCACTACATATGATGGATATTTTCTTATATTTTGTAATAAATTTGATATTCCTATAGCCTTACAATAATATAGTGTTGGATCCTATGGGGGAAGTTTGTTGGAAAAGATTAGTTAACAAACTCCTTTGCATGGGATACTATTAGAAAACTATGCAAAAATATTCATTTTATTTTGTCAAAAGGTGCCCATAGTATCAATGTGATAATAATTTGATTCATGTTCCTTCTTATGTGTTACATTCACAAGTTCTTCCCTAGACCTTTAGCATATGGGACTTGGACACAAATATATCCTTACAATCATCATTTACTTTACTAATTAGGTTGAAGTTATCCCTCTTTGTTTGAATACTATTGAACTTATTTGTGATTTTATTCTTCAAAAATATCATCATTTGATTTTTTATTCCCATGGAAATCATTTTTGATAATTGAGCCTCATTTAAGAACAAAGAAGTGAAAATTTTCTTTAAGAAATATTTTATCAATCAAAAATTCTCTACCCCTTATTTTCCTTAATCTAATAGTCAATTTGAATCTATTCTAATAAGGTTTTTAATAAAATCCTTAGGAAGATAGTTAATAAACATGTTAGGGATTGACATACGTAATTAACTTAAGCTTTGTTGGCCTATATGATTCCTGAGCACCTCAAAAAAATTGGATGTTCCTAACTATGTGTGAGTTTTTTAATTTGTAATAAGACCCAATGGTAACAAATCTAGTGAGATTGAGCCAATTGATATCCAATTATGGGTTGTAAGTCCTAAAAGTTGCATGTGAGAAACTTTAGGCCTAGAGCCACCATGGGTATTTAAGTGTGAAATCTGATGTAAATAGGATTTTTGTGTTAAATAAGGTTATACGATTGTTTGCAGGTGTTTTGTATCATCTTGGAAAAGTTTGAGGTCATACAGACAAAATTTGTCAAGTTGAACTTTCCAACTTTTGTAGAACTTTTTGTAAAATATCGCAAGAATGCAACATCTAAATAAAAAAATAGTTAAGAATAATCTTAACTGATCCTTGTTAAACTAATTTTGAATTTATTTGAATTAAGCAACACAATATATCAAAAGATTTTGGTCTATTTTACACTTATCCATGCATCTTTCTATAGTGCATTGGAACATTTCGCAAGAATAGTGGTTGGAGATTTTAATATTTTTCATCTTCCTTTTCAATGTAGTTTCATGTCTTTAATTTCAATCTAATGAAAGATTCATGAGTTTGAATTGTATATGGTCACAAGCCCTCAAACCCTAGGGTTTTAACACAAAAATAGCTCTAACCTGACATTCCATGATTAGAATCTCAAATGAATTGGTGGAATCTTATGTTACAATGTATAGTTTTCAATTTTCTTAGTTTTGATGTTTTCCTATTTGATTTTATATTTTTACTTGGAATCCCTAAGGTGATCACTTAGTAGTTTTGAGAAAGGAAATGTTAGCAAAGTAACCATTGCAATGAGAAATAAGATTGAATGGTAGATTTTGGTGTTGGTTTGGAACTCCTTACACCAATATAGATATGTTCTAAGATTTGACATGATAATTTAATGGCTTGACAAAAAGATTGAATCCTAATAAGTAGATGTTGTCTAGGAAGGCTTAATAAGCCTTAAAATGGCCCAGTTAGGGTTACATAACTTATAAACAAAAATCAGATCCAAATTTGTAATATTATTTGGAACCTCCAAATTGATGTCTAGAAGCTAAAAAATATCTTAGGTTTGTTCAAAAGGTTTTGAACTTGAAGGTGAAAACTCAAATAGGAGCATTAATTCAATTGTCTTTGACAACACCTAGTGCAACTAGTTGAATCTTGGCATTGCAAAAAGAACCCATGGCTCCAATGATCAATGGCTATCAAATCGACTTTAAAAAATATAGTAAAGTATTAAGTAAAATTAGATATGTATTAGTAGAAAAATTGTTGTGATTGGTTAGTTGAAGGGAGTGAAGTGCACATCCACATTATTGGATTGATATAAAGGAAAGAAGCTTGTTCTAGTAAAACCTTGGGTAGGTAAGCAAGAATTGAGAGACCTTTTGAAGGATCTTATAATGCTAACCATTGGATGATTACATTAGTAATTCAATTAGGTTAAATCTACTTAGAAGTTGCCAAAAGTTGCTTTAATTCACTATAGAATAAGTGTCTACAGTGCAACTAGAACATTAGCTTACAATCTTGTGTAGGGAATAGACATGATTATGCCTTTAGAAATGGATACTCCTTATTTGATAATTTCATTCAAAGGTATAATTGATAAGGATACTTTTAAAGAATAATCATTACAAGAGCTTGAAATGTTAGATAACAAATGTGTAATTCTTTAGAATATATCATGGCCTATCATAAATCTATCAACAAGAAAAATAATGGAAAGTAATTGAGATTTTCTTATTTGTTGGTGATTTATTTCTCTATGAAAAATAGAGAAACATGAATTTCTTAACTAGTGAAAAGGGGAATTTTTGTCATAATTGTCTAGTTGCTTACATTTTTATAGAAGTTTATAGCTCTGGTGAATATAGATCTCTTGATACAAATGGTTGCCTCTTAAGGAACCTATTAATATTATGCATTACATCATTATTATTCTTAATTTATTTTTTCATTTTTTTGATTACATTCCTACATTTTTTTTTTTTCATTATTGTTATATGCTTCCTCAAATTTTGATGTATAATATTCTTATTAAATTTTGTATTTCAAAAAATGTGAAGTATATATTTTTTGTCATCATATCTTGTTTATGCCTTTGTTTTTTATGCTATTAATCATAAGAATGTTATAAGAGATTGTAAACAAGAAAGTCCATGATATATATTTAGGATTATCCTAAGGTAGTTTGTAATCCTACATGCTACATTGGTTTTGGATCTTGGAGTTAGAGAATTTGGCCAAAGAAGGGATGTTGCTCGATCACTAAAGGAGATCAACAAAGCTTGTGGTACTTGATTGTCCTTGGGGTGTAGTGTTGATCAAGGAACTTGGGAATTAAAGGATATCAACAATGCTTGGCTTGCTTGATGATTTTTAGGGAACTCAATAGACGTGTTGGCTTTATGATGCGTGGATTGCTTGGCAGTTTTGTTGGTGCGCAATCATGTTGTTTTCCAAATGGCGTTCTTGTGGATTTGATCAACTAACTTGGTGCAACTAATGTGTGTATCATATGATCATGGCATGGATCAATCATATAGATGTGCAGACCTATTTGGATCTTAGTGATTTATCTTATGTGTATTTAATGATTGTTGTAAGCCAACTTGTGGCATATTGGGTCTATTAGGGTTCTAGATTATTCTATTTGGAATAGAAAACTTGTGGTTGTTCAAATATTTAAGGAGGGCTTGGGTAGAGTTTTTGTAAGGAGAGTTTTAGTTAAAGACTTGAGAGGTAGAGATTCAAGTTTAGAATTTGGAGTTACAAATTTGTGATTAGAGCTAGTAGTTGTGGCTTAATAAATGAGGAGATTTCCTGGTGGCTTGTGAGCACAAGTTTAGATCTCACTTAAGGTTTCTCTAGATTTATTTTGTGTTATAGATCTTTGCCAGCTAGGATTTGGGTTGGATCTTGAGGGATCTTGTAGAACTATTACTTTCTTTGTATTTGGTCATAACAAGGAAGGCCTTACAACCCAACATGTTGCATGTAATTATTTGTTTTATGAATAAAGACTTGAGTTTGGTATTAGATCATGTATCTTGTATTGTGTTTTTGTTGTGTTATTATTTTAGGAACTAGATCACCTCGATTGGGGGTTTACCTATTGGAAGTAATCAAGACTAGCTAGGTTATTGAGAGGGGAGGGGTGAATTAGTAACCTCACAACTTTTAACAAATTTAGCTCTTAACAACATAATCCATTCACCATTAATTGATCTAATCTACTACATGTATGAGAAACTGAAACATAAACATTCATGACAGATGAAAACAATATATGGTGACCTAGAAACCTTCCAATAAGAAAGTAAAATTGGGGTGGGGATGATACCCACAAAACTTCAATACTACAATATAAAGTTGGCCTGTTAAGGCTTACAATGATCGCTTCTGAATTAGGAATGCTAGGTCCACCTTGTTAGAAGTTTTAAAAATATATAATGAAGTATGCACTCTATTAAGAGATTTAAAGAAAAGATTTTTAAGTCTACCTTGTTAAAGGATTTGAATCTGATTCACCTTTTAGGATGAAACAATAGATTTGACTTACAACCAATTTTTTGATTAGATCCTTGAAATGTTGATCACCTCTATGTGATAGATTTAACTTGATTGCTCTTTATTTGACCTTGTTGAATACTTTGCTCTACTACTAATTTATATTTACATTCACTCTTCTCAAAACATTACTTTGTTACTTACACACTTGAGTATGATACAATACATTACATGTATACCATCCTAATTCTCATATTTACAAGGTCGTCCAAAACACAAGTTAACAAAAATATTACTAAGTTAGCCCAACTGTAGAAACTTAGGTTCTAAAAGTTAACTTGGTGACCTTCTAATACTCAGCATCCATTACATTACTTTAGCATCATCATGCATTTGATAGAAGTAGAGGCTTGGTCCATACTAATCACTCAACATAGCTTTGAACTCAGTGAATGTTGGAGACTCAATAGATATAGTGTAACTTGATAGAAATTGAATACCATGTTTACCTTGCTTGCACTCGGTAAACACTACTCATCCCATCACTCGATAGACACTAGCTTCACATCAAAAGAACTAATGACTCAGTAGAAACTTAGAAGCTTGGTAACAATTGAACTACTCGATGATAACCGTTGGACTTCACACTGCCTATTTTCACTCGGTAGCCTCTGGAATGCTTGGTGTGAACTGTGAAACCTGGTAACCATTGAATTTCTCTACAAACACTGGAGACTGAATGATGAACTCAATAACCATACATAATTATGAATAAGTGTTGTCACTAATGACAAACATAACTTAATGCCAACAATCTCCCCCTTTGGAATTAGTAACAAAAACACTTATTAGCCAAAACTTATGTACAATGACATGCTGAATTTGATTTTTGATTTTTCAAAATTTGTCTTTGTAATTCCACTGTATATACATTTGCACATATCTCCCCCATACTATGTACATATTATAATATCATACAAAGTGTATATACCAATATTTCTTCTTCTTAATTTTGTACTATACATATGTTTCTCCACAAATATCTCTTTCCCACCCCCTTTTTGATAGTAATGCCAAACAATTATGCACAAAATACTTTATATAGAGACACTAAAATGTGAGAGAAACTCATAATGTACCTTAAGAATAAGAGCTAATGTCTTATCCTAATTTTCTTGCAAACTTTTATAGGTATGAAGTGCCACTTGAACTTCTACTGAGAGTTCAATCATATGATTTGCAATTGAAAAATTGTTATCATGGATCAATGTTTTCGAATAAGCAATATGTTTCTGCATTATGTCCATGATTGGAAGGATCATGTTTTGGATGTCTATAAGTGTAGACCTGATCCTTGCTTCCTCTTTCAACAATTCTACCTACATATCTGATAGGAATCTAACCCTTATGTGATGTGTTGAGCTTGAGCTCAGGTCAAGCTACAACTTTTGAGCATTGGCCTTAAAATCCTCATCTATCTTATTTAGTTTTTCCTTTATTTCCTTAGTGTACTTGGTAACATCACATAGCTTGGAAAAAAGAGATGTTACATTTGTAAAATAATTCTTAGGATTAGCCAAAATTGAGGAAAGCTCTACCTAATGAATAGAAATGTGCTGAACAATGTACTCAAGCACCTTATTGTCAAACTTTTTCTCAACTTTTTCAATCAACTTTTCTTGACCAGTAGAATCCTCATTGAACTTATTTACTGATTCCTCTAGTTTTAAAAAAATATGTTGAGATGAATCAACATCAACACCTATGGCTTCTGTCAAGTATTCTTTGCACTTTCTGTTGGAAATGAGAATAGATTAATTGAGAGGGGGAGGGGGTGAATCAGTTACTACAAAACTTTTCCACAGTCCCTAAGATGTCTGAATGTACCCTTGATCTGATTAATATAAAATTTTGAAACTTGATAATGTAGCAAATGATAAATATTAAGAACTAATATGTTATCATGCACAAAGCAATTCAGCAATTAAGAACACAAGAGACACCAGTTTTAACGTGGAAACCCAATATGGGAAAAACCACCAATGTAACTAGATATTGTTTTTCACTCTTCTGAAGTGAGCCTTGTTAGGAGCCAACCCTGTTAAAGGTTACAAAAACACACTGTTAGATGTGATCCTATTAAAGGATTTAATCACCCTATTAGGAGTGACCTTGCTAGAGGTCTTTAGAAAAATTCAATGGAACTGTCACCTTGTTAGAGGATTTATTGAATGGCTGTTAAACCAACTTTGTTAAGAGATTTTGAATTCACTGTTACAATGGTTAGAAAGAAACAATGAAGTGACCTAATATAATGTTCAACTTATCTTTGCTGATTACAAATCTCTATTATGCTTGACTGGATACTTACTAATCAAATACAACTTTACAGCTCCTTCAACACATCTGATCCTTCATCAGACTTTGCTCAACATTCGCCTTTTCATTTCATACTATAATTTGCATTCATAACTTCTTTATCACAATCTCACACACCTTTTAATTCATAACTTGAATGACCATATATACCTTTTAGATTATCTTAGTCAACTCAAATCATTGACTAAATAAAGAATTACAATAGTTGGCTAGAAGTAATTAATTAGCAAATCCCTATACTGGCCAACCCTGCACAGTGAACTTTGTTCAGAAAATAATTCCTGTGTTAACCGACTAAGTTTGGTTAATACAACGAACTTCATCACAATCCTTCAATCTCTGGGAGAACTCGATAAGTACTGAGTTTTCTAAGATAACCGAGTGAGCTCGGTGGAAACTACCCTTTGGAGACCAAGTGAAGCTCGGTTAACACTGACTTCTTCATGATTCCTTTGATGACCGATTGAGCTCGGTGGAAACTACCCTTTGGAGACCGAGTGAAGCTCAATTAACACTGACTTCCACATTTCCTTCATTGACTGAGTGAGCTTGGTGAACACTGTCTTTCACCTTTCCTTTGTTGACCGAGTTAGCTCGGTTAACACTGTCTTCCACATTTCCTTTGATGATTGAGTGAGCTCAGTTGGCACTGTAGATTGCATTGCAGACTATCTGAGCTCGATGAACTTGAGACTAATGACTGATATGACATTTGTGTAACATCAAGGACAACATTATCCAACACTTTCTATAATTCAAAAACTCGCTGTCCCTTTCTTCTCTTAACTGCTTCTGTCTGGCTTTTTGTTACAGAAGTTGGCTAACCAATCTCATTTTTTCCATAGTGGCATTGTCAAAATCTAACTTAGGAATTTCAATTTTCTTGTCCAAGTCAATATCTTCATCAATTTATTTTCTACTAATCAGAAGATTAAGTGGTGTTCTTGGTTCAACTTATAATATTACTATTTTGGACTTTGAGATAGAAACAATTGTAGAAACAATAGGGCTTGCTATGAAAACTTGAATGGGGCCTATAGATGAAATACTAATTGGAGTGCTAAAAGAGTCCAAAATTGATGTGCTACCCAAAATTGAAGTAATTACAAGTGGAACATTAACTGAAGTACATACAATAGGAGTACTAATAGAAGTAATTTCAAATGAAGTACTTATAGGAGCATACAAAATTGAAGTAGACAAAATTATAGAACCAGATGTTGTACATATTGCTAATGTACCTAACTCAAGAGCTGAGGAATAGGAGGTCTATAGCTCGGTGGATGAAGTGGTAGACACTTCCATTAGTGATACATAGAGCTAAGATAGAGAGCAAAGAGTGATTGAGTAGATGATGTATCTGTTGTAGTTGCAATCACATTTGCTGAAGCTGTCTCCATGCTTGATGATGTAGCAATTTTTGGAGGAGAGTGAGGAAGGGAGGCTATAACTTATGTAGCTATCCTTACTAGATCATTCTCTTCTTCTTCTCCTTCCTTATCTTCCTCTTTAGCTTCTTCCTCTTTCTCTTCTTCACCATCGTTCATCAAATCTTGATAATCTTCAGCATCAATAGTGACACATGGTGTATTATCTTCTCCATTGTCACTATGATCATCATCATTGATTTCCACTAGATCCTTACTTGGCTTGTGAAAATGATAAACATTTTTCCACATAGATGTAGCATCCTTGACTACATGCTCAATATCTTTCACCAAAATCAAACAAGTATGAAATCTCATCATCATCTTCTCTTCATTTTTCTTCATTGCTTCCTTAACCTCAACATTGGTAAGATTTGGTAACAACTATCTTAATGATTTCTCATATATATCCTTGACTGTCTGCATAGTTGATTCCCATCTAACCTTGACCTTGTCTAATAAAACTACAGGGATTTGTGAAGTAAACGTATCAGGAGAAAATTTCCATCTTCCTAATTTTTCCATGATCAGATCTTCAACCTCTTTCTATTCTACTAGAGTCCTACTTTCATATTTGAGTTCTTTGAAGTTATTGATTCTAGCACCTACTCTTAATTGGTTGAGTCTTTCCTAAAAATTGAGGGGAGGCTTATTAAACATAACTTCACTATCTCCTTTCTTCTTAGATCTTCTGGTAAACACAGCTATTGAGGCCTTAGGTAGCTTGGTGATAATCACCCTGCCTTTCTTTTTCATAGGCTCTTCCTCCTTTTGTGATTCCTGCTCTTCATCCTCAGATTCATCTTCATCTTCTCCTTTGCCCTCGATAAGCATGAGAGGAGCATTTACTATTTTCAACTTTGCTATCTTCCTCTTACCTTTACTTACCACCTATGGGAGCTTGATCTCAAGCTCTATTCTAGCCTTTGCTTCATCATAAGTTCCAAAGATGGGTACCTTTGGATCTACTAGCTCATTCACTAGGGCTTCAATTATCTCCTTAGTTTCATCAATATTAACCTCATAAGGAAGAGGTTTCACCCATACAATTTTGGGCCTAACTACCTAACTGTACACTCTGTCATAGTCAACCATGAAATAAACATCATCCTTGTAGTCTTCAACTAGGTTTGGTGGAATTCAAAACCTATTATTCATCTTTTCCTTGAAAAATTTAAAATAGTTGTCCATTATAATGTCAAAATTCTCATCCATTTCTGCAATAAACTAATTTATCTGATACAAAACTGGGGTATCCTTTCTCCATAACATTGTTCCTTTGGAGGGGAAAAACTTTTGTACATAAAAGAACAAACAGGTTGACAAAGAACCAAATTTGCACAGATTATTCTTCAAAGTCTTGATGCTTTCCATGTTCTTGTTTAGCTGTTTCAACATTAAATCTACCAAATCATATTCCAAATTATTCTTTAGTAAGCTAGGTCCATGGCCTCACACGTCACACTATTTAGTCGATTGGAGCTATATATCTTATGCTCAATAATGTGAATAGAAAACCTAAGTTCCACATCAGATACGTTGCTGATTTTTAGTCCTCTATTGTCCCACTTAGCTAGGGTTTTTTTTCTATAGGTCGTCCTGACCTAGGGTTTTGGTAACTTTAACTTTATTGAGCATAGGGAGACTTGTAATTCTATGAATCATCTTCTTTGTTATCAAGACTAGCTACTCTAACCATAACTAACCATTATGCACATGGCTCAAAATATACCTAATCCATTTGATTCGGAAATTTCTTGGTAGATGTGGAATGTGGGTCAAGCCTTTCTCCTCTAAATGTTTATGCTCAGGTTTGAGCATTCCATCCACATACAATTCTCCTAGGGAACTGTCCATTTCTAGGGTTCCAATTTCTTGCACAACACATTTGAAATGAGTAAAAATATCATTTATGAGAAGTACATTTGATGGAATTAGTGAGCTCCATTAGGGTCAAGTAATTTTGCAATTGCTAGTACTAGTTTGAAATTTGGGGCCTTCCATTCGATGCCTCGCACTGACATCTCCATACCTTTCTTTGTCTTACTGCTATTGCTAGTGGATGCCATGATTGCTCTATATATTGAGAAAAACTTCTTTGAAAACTTTGCTGCAAATTATGCTCAAGATCACTTGGATGCTTTGTAAATCACTTGGCTCTAGATATACTAAATTCACAGTGAAAATGAAGCCAAAATTCTGCATTTTTGATGAAAATTTCTCATTAATGCTCAGTATGATGAGAACCATAATGACATAGTGCTTGATAGGCTATCATCTACTATTTGTGCAAATAACTCGATAGAACCTTGTAACTTGGTGATCAAACAAAACTTTGTTACTCTCGACCTTGCTCAGTGAATACTGATGCTAAACTTCTATGATCCCTCTATATCTAAAATACTGATTTGGATCTTTCCTTCCATTCAATTGGAACTGTTTAAGATATGACCATGAGAGTATAGTTCCAATCCTTCCTTTAAGAACTTAATTGGAAATGGTGGAGTCACCCACTTCTTGAGTGACATGACCATCATCACTTTAATTGGCTTGCTCGATAGATTTGGGAATCCCCTACTATCTCATTTTCTTCTTGATGTTATCAGCTTTAGCTTTCTTTTCATCATCAACTTTGCCTATTTTCATGCAATTCTTAGTTATATGGCCAAGTTCAATGCATGTGTAACATCTTATTGTAGCATCATTTCTTCTCAACTGATGCCTAGCACAGTTTATGCCAAAATGTCCATATTCTCCATAGCAATGAAATATACACCAAGTATTGTAGTCCCAACCAAATATTACCTTTACAAATTGTTTAGCTGGTTTGAATAGTTTTGATCTGCATTTAGATGCCTTGTGACCTTGTTTCTTGAATTTGTGACATTTACCTTCAAACTTTGGTTTCTCCTTGAATTCATTAGCTTTATGACCATGTTGACTGCAATTGTAGCATTTTCTATAGAATTTTTCCTTTCCATTACTCCAACATTTGTTTGATGTATGACCTATCTTATCACAGTGATTGCAAGCAAGTCTTTTATTCCTTTGAGTACCTTGTTTGGAGGATTCACCTTTTGCTTTGTATCCAAGTCATACTATACCCTTTTTCCTATAAAGATTCTACTCACTTTGTTGATTTAATTGATCCATGTTTGCTTGAGATTTCATTATTCTTTCATTGAGTTGCTTCTCAGAATTTAGATCAACTTTCAATCTTTCATTGATTTGTCTTTTAGTCTTAAATCATTCCTTAACCTTTCATTTTCAAATCTTGGACTCATGATTTCTTTATTTTCATTAGAGAGATGATTGATAAGACTTTCTTACTCAAGGGATTGATTTTGAGTTTCATTTTTTCTTGCCTCCAAGTCTTCACTTGCCTTATTTCTTTGTTCCAAAATTTCACACAATCTTATTGACTAGATTTCTTGTTCTATTTATAATTTTCTTACCTCTTCTTGTAGGGAACCATTCTTTTCTAGGAGTTCTTTGATTGCCTCATTTGCTTCATCTGAACTGCTTGAAGGGAAAAAATCTTTAATCTTTTCTTCAATATACTAGTGATCATTCATCTATTTTTCAAGTTCCTTCCTTCTTTTTAGGGATTGGGAAAGATGCTCTTTTTCTTCCTTGAATTGAGCTATGGCCATCTCTAGATCTAGGTTCTCATTGTCAATAGCTTTGTCAAGTTTGAATATCTCCACTATCCTTGATCTTTGCTCAAGCTGTCAAAATTTATCCTAAGAACCACAAAGCTCTGATACCAATTGTTGGAAATAATCAAGACTAGCTAGGTTACTGAGAGGGGAGGGGTGAATTAGTAACCTCAAAAGATTTAACAAATTTAGCACTTAACAACATAATCCATTCACCATTAATTGATCTAATCTATTGTATGTATGAGAAACTAAGAGATAAACCTTCATGACACATGAACACAATATTTGGTGATCTAGAAAGCTTCCAATAACAAAGTAAAACTGGGGTGGGGATGATACCCACAAAAATTCAATACTACAGTATAAAGTTGGCTTGTTAAGGCTTACAATGATCACTTCTGATGATTTTCCCTATTAGGAGCAATTAGGACTGCTAGGTCCACCTTGTTAGAGGTTTTACAAATAGATAATGAAGTATGCACTCTGTTAAGAGATTTAAAGAAAAGACTGTTAAGTATACCCTATTAAAGGATTTGAATCTAATTCACTTGTTAGGATGAAACAATAGATCTGACTTACAACTAATTTGCTGACTAGATCCTTGAAATGTTGATCACCTCTATGTGATAGATTTAACTTGACTACTCCTTATTTGACCTTGCTAAATACTCTGCTATATTGCTGATTTATATTCGCATTCACTCTTCTCAAAACATTACTTTGTTACTTACACACTCGAGTATGATACAATACATTACATATATACCATCCCAGTTCTCATATTTACAAGGTTAGCAAAAACAAAAGTTAACACAAATATTACTGAGTCAGCCCAAATGTAGAAATTCAATTTCTGAAAGCTGACTTGGTGACCTTCTAATACTTGCACCTCCACTGTATTACTCGGCATTGTCATGCATTTGATAGAAGTAGAGGCTTGATCCATACCAATCACTCAATGTAGCTTTGAACTTGGTGAAAATTGGAGACTTCATAGATATAGTGTAACTCAATAGAAACTAAATACCATGTTTACCTTGCTTGCACTCAGTAAAAATTGTTCATCCCATCACTTGGTAGACATTAGCTTCACATCACAAGAACTAATGAATTGGTAGACACTAAGAATCTTGGTAACAACTGAATTGCTAGACTTCACACTACCTATTTTTAGTTAGTAGCCTTTGGAATGCTTGGTCTGAACTGTGAAACCCGGTAACCACTAAATTGCTCGACAGATACTGGAGACTGAATGATGAACTCGATAACCATATAGAATTATGAATAAGTGTTGTCACTAATGACAAACATAACTTAATGCCAACATTACCTAGTTCTACACAATATATGTGTGTGTGTGTGTGTGTGTGTGTGTGTGTGTGTGTGTATGTATACATATATATGTATATGTATACATATATATGTATGTATGTATATATGTATGTATGTATATATATACACATACACATATACATACATACATACATACATACATATATATATACATATGTGTGTGTGTGTGTGTGTGTGTGTGTGTGAGAGAGAGAGAGAGAGAGAGAGAGAGAGAGAGAGATCAAACTATTTTGGTATACAAAGTAGGCACTATACAAAATGTGTCTAATATCAAAATAGTGCATTGTGTCTTATCCATAGGATAGTGAGATCTGGATCTCTCATACATATGGTGTATTGATGGTGTTGTCTTATTTGTAGTCTAGGTGTAGGTATAACTCATGGATGATCTCCTCTCCAACCAACTCTACAATCTATGTCATTACTCTCATAACTCATTCTCTAGCTACTCCTCCCTCTCTTTCCTCAATTATATCTCTAATTCTATGCACACAAAGATATCCCTATCTCTCTTCGGATCACACACCTCTTTAGAGTGCACCTATGATATTGATGAAATCCTCAAATCTATGACCATGTCTCTTAGGAAATTTCTCATGAAGGACCTCCACTCCTTGGTGCTCGATTTATATTTCATTTGCATACATATCAATTATCATATATTTGTAAACTTTGCATCTATAATGATTATATGAAATTTTCTCACACCTAGATATTTTGTGTAGAAGTTGGTGTCCATCTCCTAAATATTTATTATGGGAGTCAATTAACTAGTCTCTCCTTTCTCTACTTATCTTGTTTGGTATGGGAGCATCTTTATTTTTTCTTGTCTTTCTTAGAATCATAAGGGCATAGCCTCTATGGGGAATGTTGGACCTTGGTGCCTCATCTTCTATATGACCTATTTCCAATATTTATGCCCTTCCCTTTGTCTCCATGGCCTCTCTACCTATTGGTACCTCCTCATCCCCCTCTTCATCTACTTCCTCTCCCTTTTCATCCTCATCTCTATGCTAAGTGACGAGCCCAAGTTTTGGTGTTATGCTTTAGTATATTTATATCTCTTATTATGCTGAAATAAACATTAAGTAGTGATTATGGAATTAATATATAGACATTTATGATTAATATAAAAAACTTGTTATGATAATTCTTTTATGGAATTTCTAGGGTTATTGCTTGATGATCTATAAATTTTTTAAAAGATGTGTGCCTAATGACTCTATGAGATGAAATATCCTCCCTACAACCACCACTTTTAGCTTCATTTAGCCATATGTAAAATTTTATTTGATTGTAGTTAATACCTAATGAATATATGAATAAGATAATGAGCTCAATATTTCAAGTTCACCCTTTTCCACATGTCTTATTGATAGTTATTATATGTACCAAGTCTAGAGGAGAAGATTTAGCCTCCAATAGATCACTGTAGGATGGATTTAAAGAAGACTAATTAAATAGTAAGAAATAAGGAGATGGTTGGAAATCCATTTTCCACCTAAGGCAAGAATTATAGGAATCAAACAAAAGGAGTCTTGATAACACACAAATCTAGGATAGTGGTTCATTCATTCCTCCAAGCTGATTTTTCTTAGTTCTCTCTCTTTTGTTCAATTCTTCAATGTAAAGGTCAAAATTTTTATAAATAATTGCAAGAAGTTGAGTAAAAAAATTGTAGAAGTCCTTGAGGAAAAAAATCACTAGAAACAAAAGTTCATCATGAAAAAAATGAATACCCCTTTTAAGCTCGAGTGCTCGATCCTAAATTCAAAAAATGGGCACCCATTATTTTCAAAATGGGCACACATTTCAAAATGGGTACTCATTTCTAAAAAAAAATTAAAATTAATTTTTAGCTTTAAATTCAAATTTCACAAGCCACATATTGCATTGGGTTTTGGAATGGGACAACCTTTGTAGGATCAAGCATGTGATTGTGTCGACAAAAAATTGGCTAAGGCATAGGAACTTGAAATTTTTGCAGTGTCATGATTTTTTGAAGGACTTTCTAAATGAATTTTTTGATAAAAAAAAAACCCAATATACTACCTCTTTGTCGAGATTCTAAAAATCTGAATTTTATAGTGATGTGATTTATTTTAGTAATTTTACAATATTTATTAAGACAAAGTGGTACCTAGACTTTAGATAGTATGCTTAGCTAAAAAAATTATAACTTTTTTTATTTTACATTTTTTGAAAAATGAATTACATGTCGTCAATCTAAATAGAATGCAGTTCAATATAAAAAATTTAAAAAGGTGAATTTTTCATCAAATTATGGTGGTCATACACCAAAGGTTTCCAAATTCCACTTTATGGTCAAATAAAAATTATTAAAAAAAATATTCAATAAAAAGTAAGAGAAATATATACTTATCAAACTTTCATGTGTTAGGTACCTTTTCTCAAAAAGAATCACACACATTTATTTCTTTTCTCCAAAAAATGGTGCGCATACACGTGCAGTATGATCCTGAAACAAGCATTTTGAAAAATTGAGTTTTGACATGCCTTCCAAAATGTAATTTATACCATGTGGGTATTCCATAAAATTGCATATTCGAAAACAAGACTCTAAGAACTAAATTTTCTATTAATAAATTTTTTGAGATCCAATCTTGAAGTGCCTCAAATTTGGACATCAAGTGACATGAAATTTTAAAAAATAGGAAAGATACTTCCAATTTTTGCCCAAAACTGAGACTCCACTTCTTGCACCCTATTCTCCTACAAAGAAATAGGGATGCAATTTTATTGTTGTATTAGATCTAGTTTCAAATTGTAAGTTGTGAGGAATGTACATTTCAATGTCAATTCAATATAAGTGTTTTATGGAGCTTGGAGTTTAATTTTTTATGTAATTAAGACACTACCTAAAGGGGCCCACTTAGGGAAGTTGTCTATAAGTGGGAAGTTGTTGATATTTTCCATTTTTAGAATTAAAGTAGTTGTATTTCATTTTCCTAGAACTTCAACATGACTATTCTTACAGTTGGAAGAATTACAAAGATGTCAACTATTCTTGTAGCTACTAGGGATATATTAGTTCATGCCTTTGAAATTGGAGTTAGTTTTCATTTTTTGTAGTAGATGTTAGTTGAAGTTTGTTTCTAGTAATTTTTTACTATAACATGGTAGTTTTGAGGTATAACACATGTATGAAATAGGTTGTTAGTGCATATATTATGCTATCCCATTTCAATTTTAATGTCTGTAGTTTGACAATCAAATGGCATATATTATAGCATCTAGTTGTGATGTTCACCCAGGTATGTGTAGCATCATGGTGTGCCAAAAAGTGTTGATATGAAAAATATGTAGTTCTGAAATGCCTTAAAGCATTTCAAAATATATTCCAAATTTTTTCCCTCCCATCCTGATACCAAAACAAAAAATTAATACCTTTATAAGGCCTAATATATCTTTGGATACCAACCTTACATGGTCAACTTTAAAAATGTACCAAAAACATGTTTTTGTCCTATTCTTGTGTGTTTTTTACTTCAAACATGTACTTGGCGACTTTTTTTCACCCAATTTTGATGAAACAAAAAGAATTTCTTAATAATGTTCTTAGATTTCCATAAATGTAATGTCTACTAAATTACACATTTAGTAAGTAATTATTAATTATTTTCTAATGGAGTTACATATAACTATTGATTGACACACAGATTGAAAAATAGCTATAACTTTCAAATGGTACAACTTTTTTGAAATCCAAAAGATGTATCACATTCTATGATTCTTCTACTATAAGGAATAAATAAATAAAATAAAATTTTGTAGAGTTTTGAATTAGTTAAGGTGGTTAGACACAAGAGTTTTTTATTCCAAAAAAACTATAGTAGAAAATTCATAATTATCTATTTATTTAAAATAAACATACCCAAAAATATGTGTGATATCTGAGCATGAGTCTACTTCTTATATCTAGAATCTTATTAAAAAATATTATCATTTGATTTTGATTAAGGTGGTCAGACATACATCTACTTCTTATTTTTGTCTTAAAATTATTGTAGTATTGCATTAAAATTTAAAATTTTGACCAATCAATTTTATTTTATTTCAAATAAGGCCTAGTAGTTTAGAAACTAAATTCAATTTCCTATAGATTATTTTGTCTCAACTTTTTGATAGAAATTTCATAAAAAGTTGAAAATTGCATGTCAAGTTGACATAACCCTAATTTACTGATTTTCCATTGCCACATAAGGGTATAGTTTGGTTGACCATAATCCTAAATATACCCAATCCCTACGTATAGGAATATATGTTCCTGATGATCATACTAATTGAAGACACTACATTTTTGGCATTGTTATTGAGGATGGTGCCAAACTAAGAACTTGTTGGATGCATGGTAGTAGGAATTTCAATTGCATTCCTAGCCATTAGCTTATAAATCATCATTCTATCATTTTTTGTAGTTTAGATTCACTTTTCTATGTATAAATAGAATAAGACATCAATCTAGAAGATTCCTTCCTTGAAGATAAGATACTCAAGACATTAAAGCATGGATTTTCCAAGAAGAAGAACCATATGTGGATGTTGACCAAAGTTTATTGACCTCATCTTCTTCCTTAGACTTAAATTTGAACCTATTTGATGAGATATATGACCTTAACCCACTCATTGAGCATTTGAACAATATGAAATATTTCAACTTCTAGAACCTAGATAATAATCATCTTGCCTATGTAGTTTATCATCCAAGAGTTAACTAAGGAGAACCACCTAGGATGGAAAGGCCTAATTTTCCCTTTCCTATCCTTACCCCACATGATAATAATAATCTCAAGAATATCCATGCCTCAATATTGTTGAAGTTCTATGGACTTATTATAGAAGACCTTGATACCTTTTTATTTGAGTTTGACATCCTTTGTAGGAGTTATGAATATATCATTGATGGACACAAGCTGAATTTTTTTCCCTCTACCCTAAAGGAGTCATCCTTGAGATGGTTCATGGGATTGGGTGGAAATGCAATCACCACTTGGGATGTAATGAATGAGCTATTCTTGGAAAAATATAAATAATATTATAGGGTAAATGACATGAGTGGAGATGACATCTTCAAAATGTCACAAAAGAAAGACAAAACTTTGAAAGGCTATGTGTCAAGGTTTTTGTTTACTTTGTAGAAGAACACTCAACACCAATTGAATGAGGGGCCTCTGAAATACCCCTTTCTAAGAGGAGTTAATGATACTTTCATGGAGGTAATAGAACTCATGGTTGTAGTAGATACCACCCAAAGAAATCTAGATCTCAACTACTCCAGAGAAACTATAAAGAAATATTTTGTAACATCAAGAAAGACATCTTCAATAATGTGGCTAATCAATTTGACACCATTAAAGCTAAGAGGAAGCAAGAAGAGGTAGAGGTAGTTCTAGCTAAATATTTATCTCACCATAGAAAAAAGAATAAGGACTATAGATGTAATTCAATGGATAATTTGGCGATGCAACATATTGCCACTAAATTCAAGGCAATAGAAGAAGATAAATAAGTTTTATGTGTTTCTAAACACAAGCCTTGGGCCCCAAGACAAGGTGTTCCTTAGAACCCTTTGCAAAATGTTGATTCATATAATTGAGATAACCCTTGGCCAAATTCTCACCAATAACAATTACATCCACCATAGAAAAATTAATTGCAACATCTCCAAAATCAGTGATTAACTCCACAAGGAAATTAGCAACAACCTAACTAGTGGATGGGAGGTGAATAATGGTCAAATAAATCCATTAGTTTCCATCAATAGACCCAATATTTTTCAATTATACCAAATCCTATAGAAAATTAAAAAAATCATAAACCAACTAGACTATCTACTCAACAAACACCTAACCCAAATAGCCAATCTCAGCAACAATAGCAAGTTTATTCCACTAATCCAAATAAAATTGTGGTAAAGCTCTTAACTTGAGTAATATTAACTTAAGATCAAGATTGGTATTGGCTAAATATTCTCCTTGTTGACAATTGACTAATAGTGACATGTAATTTTTGTAATTTATGGAAACACATGATGTATATGCTCATAGGAAACCTTGGAAATAAAGATACTTAGTGTTTGGTAATAAGAAAATTGTCTAAGTATAGAATTTAGTTTATAGTAGTGTATTGTTTTTTTTATAACTTGTTGCTAACATCATATTTTGGTTAGAAAATTTAGAAGGAGATAGTATACATGTTGGTGATGATGTGTATAACCTCAGAAGTCAACACGAATTGTATAGAATAGAGATAATCATGTTTGAAGTGAAACATGACAGTAAAATTGAAGGAAAGGATTATTTCATTTACAAGATAATTAATTGTCAATTTAGGGCTGACATCCTAGATGTTTACTCTAAGTTGGAAAAGTAAATTGTGGCCTTAGCTGACCCAACAAAAATTTGTGTAAAGGCATGGTATTTATGCAAAGGACATCTTGTGATAAGAAGTGTAAGTGATTGTGATTGCAAGTTCTATCTTGTAATTGTAATTATATGCAAACTTTTGTGAAAGTGATATATGTGAAGTTTTATATGAGCTATTTTGTGATTTGAGATTAAGCTAAATATTAGAGATCAATTAAGGAAGAAGTTAGAGTACATATATTCCAAAAGTCTAATTACTTGTTTGAGTAGTGAGCTCTTCTTGTAATTGGAAGTGCATGTTTGGATAGTGGGCTCATCTTGCATTTACTATACCAAAACTCCTAATAGGGTGTTAGTACCTAATGTGGTGACACATTTAAAACCTCAAGTTCATATTTTTTGAACCACTTCAAACTGAAGTTCAAAGTAGTTCAAAGTGCTTCAAAGCAGTTCAAATGGGTTCAAAATGCAAATTGGTTAGAAAGTTCAGAATTCTATCCCGATGCATTCACCAAGTTTAGTTTGTTAATTCCATGACTTCAAGAAAGTGCAGAGGTGTAGATTAAGATGAAGTTCAAGTGCAGTGGTTTGAAGTGTTTCATAAGTTTAAGGTGGCTCATTGGTTCAATTTGCAGATTTAGATCTTGGCTTAAATTGTCAAGTTCAACCTTTCAGTATAGAAGTTCAGAGATCATTATTTTCAAGTTCAGATGGTTGTTCTAGAATGGGCAAGATTATTGTCAAAACCTCATGTGCTATGATTCAAAAGTTTGTAAATATGGAGGTGGTAGTTTAAATTCAAAAGAACACATTTTGAGCATCTAATAATAAAAATATAGAGCTCAAGTCAAGCTCTTGCAAGATCACTCACCTATGGTAGAATATGTTCAACAAGGCATCATAACTATGTTTGAGGTGGCTTGGATTTCATCATGAGGAAGTATGTTGAAAGCCATAGTTTAACATAAAGCAAATCAATATTCATCACCTTCAGCTCGTGGATATAGGAGTCCATAATGATAATTGGGTATAATAAATAGATGTAGTTAACATAAAAGAATATGGGTGTAACTCAATGAATATTGCAAATGTTTATGTTCGATCAAGAATATTTTTGACCCACATTACATCTACATGTGAGACTCCCAAGTTGCTGATGGTAATTAGATGCATGAGGAGAATTCACAAGGAAAAACTAATGGCTTGAACTCAGCCATGGTGGAGGAACATTTTTCATTATGTGGAAACAAAAACCTTGTCAGCTATTGATTTAAATAAATACAATGTGACATCAGTATCATCCTGTGCCACATGGAAAATCAAGGAGAGAAGCTTTCTTTTTGGATCAAGTTCAGCAAGTCGAATTTTCTGACAGTCATATAGACCCTTAAACAAAGATCTGTAACTTTTGACTCAGGAATTATTTTCAAACTCGCCTTGGTGATAATGTGGAGAACTAGGATTTGGATAAAATATCCAAAATTCAGCAAGATCCAACAATGGGATAAATAGTTATGCCTCCCGCACTGAGACCCATTTTTTCTGACAGAGTTATTTTGAATCTGCCCAGAATCAAAAGTATTTTCATATTGGAATAATATAATAATGTGCCACTTGTCCAAGTCTAATTTAATATGTCAAATTATTCTTATAAAATTTTTACATCAATGTTTTATAAGGTTATCAAATCATAAATGAGAGAAAAAAAAGAGGTGAACAGGAACAACCACAAAGAGAGCCAATTTCAAGATTCAGTTAGGAAACTGAAAAGCCACATGAAAGAATAGGTTAAATATGCCAACATCAAAGACAACAGGGGTTCCACTTCTTTTCTATAGGGGAGACTTTGGTGCTGCAGTATAGGAGAGTTTGGGCTGAGAGTTCTTCTTTTTCCTTGCAAGAGATTTTATGTTGCTACAAAGGGGAGGTTAGAATGGTTAGAGTTTTAGATAGGCAAATATTGTAATGATAGTAATTGGTAGATATGATATGGGTACTTTAGTTTTTGCATGACTTTGTGCATACAGAGATTTGATGTCTATACATGTATCTTCTTGAATATGGCTTAGAAACCTTGTGTTCAGGCATGTTAAGTCAGTATTACCTTATGAATCTTGATTTATCAGTTCTAGATATCTGGTTACTGTCTTTACTGTAGATTAGTGTTATTATTCATTTTTGTAGATTAGTTAAAGCATCTCTTTGTTGTTAGAAATAATCTATACCTCATGATCTAAGAATCTATGAGAGATCCTTTCGTACTTTGGGTAAAAGTGTAGGATATTTAAATTCATTGAATATCTCACACAGGGAGTTGTACCCGATAAAAATTCAAAGGAAGGTTATCAATCCATGATAACCTATCCAACTATTGGTGTTAGTTTGCCCTTTCACTTGGGCATTCAGGGTCAGATTTGCATGTATTTTTTTGAAGGACAATCTGTTCACTAACACAGGGTTGGAATCTCCTAATAGGGATTCAAAGTCTCCTGATAGGGACTCATTATACTGAATTTTCTAATTGACTCCTAATAGGGTCCATCCTCTAACAAGGAACTTATATATTAGTATATCCTCTAACAAGGAACAAAATATGGTGTTATGAGTTATCTTTGTGCATTGTTACTATTACTATTCAACATCAATTTATTGCTTTGTTATGCATGGTTTAAAGTAAGAAATAATATCCAATTGGTGACTAAAGTTTGTAGATTACTAATTCCACTCCCCCGCCTCCTTAGTAATCCCTATTTCTAACAATCAAAATTAGAGTATAGTTACTTTGAAGAGGCTTAACAACTTGAGTAAGATCCCTATAGATATGGAACAGTTGATGAAGAACCTCGAAGAAGCTCTTGAACAAATTGATCTCCTTACTAAAGAAAGAGATAAGCTAAAGGATAGATATGAAGACTCCAAAGTATACATTGGTCAATTGAAGGAAAAGATTGAACATCTCAAATCCAAGCTTGAATCTACTAAATTTGGAACTAGTGATGATGATTATTCAAAGTTGAAGATAGAATACAAAATCTTGAAGCATGGATTCAAGATTACAAATTTGAAATTGACTTTGAGAAATGATCCTAGAAAAGTTGAATTTGATTTGAAGACTAAGAATGTAGATCTAAGAGCAAGTCTAGTAAAGAAAATGTCCAAGTTTGAAACATTGAAAGAAGATCATGAAGAACTTGATAAGTACAATACTATTGCAAAAGATGAATTAACTTAGTGCAAGTAGCAACTTGAGAAGTTTTATTCTAACAGAGAAAAGCTTGATGATTCAATGTCAATACAAAGACCTACTTATGATAAGACTGGTCTTGGTTATCTAATTAACATGTCTACAAAGAAACCTAAGATTAGGTCACGTCTAAAAGAAAAAAATAAATCAGATGATAAGATTCAATCCAGTCAATCTTCTGATAAGTCTAAAGTAATTGAGTAAAATAAGGAAGTTGAAAATTTGGATGAACCAAAGCATGTGGAATCTTCTAAGGAAACTAGGTATGAATTTAGAGGTAAGTGTTTTGTATGTACTGAAATAGGTCATATGAAAAGAGATTGTACTAATAAGTCATTTAATCATATTACGGACTTTTATTGTCATAATGTTATGATCCTAGTGGGCAACCTTCACTAACACCTCAAGGTTTTTTGGAAATGGTTCATACCATGTGGTATTAGAGCCTCCACCTAGGTTTGAGTCTTAGAGTGGGTGGAAAAGTTGGCATTGAGTGTTTTTTCAGAGCTCATATGGCCAAGGGAGAACCTACCATATATTGGGCGCACATCTAGACAAGAGTTTGGACTGTAGAGCATGGTTGGATGTTATGATCCTAGTGGGCGGCGTTCACTAACACCTTAGGGTTTTGGTGCAATGGTTCATACCATATAATTTTTATGGTATGGGTCATAATTCAATTGATTGTAGGAAAATTAAGTATGATAACAACAAAAGAAATAGTAGAATATCTAGAAATACTAACCTTGCAGATAGAAGAAGATCTAATGAAAGGACATCAAGAGAAGGAAGACTTTATGAAGATAGAAGAAAAATTATTTTTTATAAGTGTAACAACTTAGGACACATTGCTTGGAATTGCCATGCATGTGATGATCAGTAGAATCCTAGAAGTAGAGCACCAATATGTTAGTTATGCAAAAAATTTGGACATATAGCAAAGTACTACAAAATGGACAGAAACTTTAGAGATAGAAGGAACAATGGAAGAAACTTTGGAAATAGAAGGAACCATGAAAGGAACTCTAGAACTAACAAAGACAATGAGGAACAAAGAAACATTGTCAATGAAGTTTGAGAAGAACTTAATGAGGCATTTGTGAAAGGAGTAGATATTTCAAGAAAAAGCTAGATGATGATGAGATAAGAAGATCAAAGTCAGTTGTTGAGTTTGATTCAACTAAGTTGAATTAAGCATTTTCATAGCATCAGAATTTGAGAAATTCATTTAGAGATCAAATTAGAGGTAGAAGAGTTTGGAAAAGGTGTATCTAGTTATGTTTAGATGGTACCTAAGCTCAGTTGTAATTTGGATCTTATCTAAACAAGTTATGAAGTTATTTAGAGTTATTGGTATTATAGTATAGGTTATTTTTATAAGAGAAGATAAAAAGTATGTTTTTGTAGAGAATTTTGTGATGCAAAGTTCAGTAGATTTTTGTCATGATGGAAATTAGCTATGACAAACCTCAGGGGGCATCTGAAGATCAGACAAATAATCTTGAGTAGTTATTTGATTATAGAACATAATTGATAGCTTTTCCATGTTTGCAAAGTATGCAATTAATGAAAGTTCAAGTTGATGGAATAAATGAAGTACAAAATTTATTTTCACTTCAATGTTAATTCGTTTGTAGTGAAAAGAACTCAGAAGTGACATGTTAAAGTGATTTTGAAGAAAACTCTATTTTCAGAAAGAGGTACTTTATGATTTTTTCGTAAATTTATCTGGTAAAAGTTCATAATTGATAGAATCATGGATATGTTAATAGTACACAATGTTGAGAATGAGGATAGACCTAAATTGAAGGTTGTTTCTATAAAACCTATTGAAGGAAACCCTAACTCAACATTGTCTATCACTCTGAATAATGTAGTACATCTTGAAGATGTAGGAAGTTATCTAAATAGTAAGTTTGAGTCAATTGGTAGTGAATTCATGAACAAAGAGATGGAATTAGTTTTCAATTATGACATGACTATGAAGCCTAGATTTGAACATTTAAAGGAATTAGACCTATTTAAATATCATTTCTACTATGAATTAGACATAGATGAGTGGAGAATGATCATTTTGAGTAGGATACATGATGGAAAACTATGGATGCAAAATAATGTAATTGATATTTTTGCCAACCTTATTCATGAGGTAACTAATCTTAGTAAACAAGGTAGTGTACCTATAGGTTAGAAAATGGTCAAAAATAAGGTTGAGAGCTACACTAAAGAGTGTATAATGGAAAGGCTATGGTGATCAGCACCATCAAGTAAGATAATGTAAGATTTTTAAGTAGAATTATTGCCTATTCTATTTGTGCAAGTTCAAAGATTGATGAACTTTTAGCAGGATTCATCTATGCAACATATAAGATATTTATAGAGAAGGAACAAGTGAATCTTAGTGAAATTCTTAGAATGCAACTCTTAGAAAACCTAGAAAAGATCAAGAGGACAAAGAATGGTGTGTTTAGATTCCAGTCATTAATTAATCACATATTGTTTCATGTACTTAAAAGATTTCCTTACTTATTAGTCACAGACATAATGAGTAGTGATATATTTACAATGGAGAAGATTATAGAAGTATGCAAAAGGCATCTTGCAAATAAGATATTGGATAGTGGCAACTTAATAATGATAACATTTTAGAATGAAATGAAACAAAGATTCAGAATTGCACCTACAATTGTAGACAGATTTAAGGAAGACATTTGTATTTTGGTTGATACAGATTATACCTATATTTAATCAGTGGAACCTTGGGAAACATTTTTTGATACCTTGAGTTATGAATTAAATGATGATATAAGAGCTAGTTATATTGATGTATTGTTGAAACTAGATAAAGACAAAGAAGAATATAGATTTTGTACTTATGATGAGATCACACAACCAGCTCATCAAGCAACCTTCAAGAAGGTATCACACAAGAAGATAGAATCTATAATGAAGAAAGCACTATCAGAGGCCAGAATGACAAAAAGTGAGTTTGAGGTAGTAAGGCAAAAAATGAAGCAAGGAATATTGACTATTCAACCTTTGTTAGTATCTATTGTAGAAACATCTTCAAAATAGAGTATTATGTATGTAGCAGTGTTAGATGTTCAACCTAGTGACATGAAAAGACAATCTAAAAGATTGGTGGAAGTAGTAACTACTAAAACAAAGAGAGTAAAACAACAAGCCACCAGACTAGGAAAAAGACCAAAAAACATTGTTGAAAATTGTTGAATCTAGTGATGAAGAGCAAGAAGAACAAGAGATCAAGAAAGAAGAGAAAGTGACTCCATCAAAGCAATTAATAGGCAAAGCTTCACAACCTTGAAAGCTAAAGATAGAGAAAATCAACATAGTTATTGGTAATGGAGGTAATTTTGTTTAGATGAACAAATTCTATGATTTGTATAATAGTTTTGAGAAGGATCAAATTGATATATCTACTATGAGATATATTATAGAAAACAATCTAAAATTGAAGGATCTTGAGAGAATAATTAACCAAAAATTCTATGAAAGACTCATTTAGAAGAAGGCTTCTACAAGGGAAGAAGATCTAGAACTTCAGAAATTTATGCTTAGAACCATTTGCAAGACTAATGATGAAGAAGAAATTAAAATATTTTTGAATAACCTCACACAATATTTGAGAAATAAATTGAGACCATTTTTATTTATGGTTGGTGAAAAAGATAAACTAAGAAGTGAGACTATGGAAACAATCAACCAAATGTTGATAGAGTCAAAGACATCTCCCGTAGCACCTAGAACCTTGGAAGTGTCAGTGAGTGATGACACTATGCAAATTGATCAAACAAATTTTACCGTTAAAATTAATGATAACAATCAATTCGAAGGTTCCAAAATGAATGAACTAGATACTGAGGATATTGAGGACAAATTAAGACATATTGAAGAGGAGAAGAGGCTACTTGAAGAAGAGAAGAAGAAAATAGAGGAGGCCAAGTAGAAATTACTTGAGGAAGAAATGAAAAGAAAGGAAGAGGGGGAAAAGAGGAGAGTTGTAGAAGAAGAAATAAGAAAGAAAACTGAGGAAGATGAGAAGAAGAGATTGGAAGAAAAGAGAGAAAAGGATAGAGAGGAGAGAGAAAAGAAAGAAGGAGAAGAGAGAAGAACAAAAGAGGAAGCTAAGAAATAAAGAGAGGATGATACTAAACCATCTAATTCATCCACTCTACTCTCTCTTGCTAATTTAGCTACTAATGATGATGATAAAATAGATTTGATCTCATCCTTGACAAAGATTATTGAGAAGAATAGGAAAGTCAAGAGTTTATCTAGAGAACTTTAATGGAAGTTATTGATAGACTACATAGTACCTTGACAATACAACACACTTAATCAGATCCTGAATAGAGGACACAAGTAGTGCTAAAATCATTTGATGAAGAGTTTACCAATTTATTGAATGTTGTAGAAGCAAATGCACAGATTTCCCATGATGCTAACTTGTTTAGCACCATTTTTCAAAACATCAAGAATGATTTGGTTAATCTTAATACTTGTATCAAGGAACTTCAAAAATGCCAACAGGATGGGAAAATTTTGTATGTCAAGTGTACTATATCGTATAAACTGACTAAAGACATTGATAGTCAAATAGAAGGAAAGATGAGTGAGCTAGAGGCTCTATTCACCCAAATCCAACATCCATATTGCAAAGTAGATTATTTTGAAGGACAAGCGGCCAGTATCCATAATGATATCAGGAAACTAGAACTTCAGAAGGAACAAATTTTAAAGAGGATATTAGATTTTAGAGAATCTATTGATATTAAATTATATTTTGTTGAGAAATAGTTGGAGGCATGTACACATATTCTATTTGTTTGTATTTAGATCTTAATGCAATTAAGATTGTATCATATGCTTTATGTGCAATTCTCACCTTAGCTGAATCCACCAAGGAAACATGGACTAAAGGTATGGACAGTCTAAAGAAAATTTTTGATGATTGCATGAAAATCCTATCAGCATAAGGAATGAAAGCATTTTTAAAATAGTTTTGGACAGATTTCTGACATTTTGACCTTTGTCATTGATGTCATAGGGGGAGTAATTGCAGAAAATTGGAAAGTACTTGAATTATCAAAAGGGGAGAATATTGTAAGTACATAATGTGAAACATATTGTAAGGGGGAGTATATGTAAAGTTGGACAAATTGTAATAGATGTAATGTAAGGTGTTATTTATTTTTGTTGTATTAAATTTTGTCACTTAGCCAATTTTTTCTATTTTGTTACCATCAATGCTAAAGGAGGAGATTGTTGACAATTAGCTAATAGTGATATGTAATTGTCATCATTTATGGCAACACATAATGTAAATGCTCATAGGAAACCTTAGAAATAAAGATACTTAGTGTTTGGTAATCAAAAAATTGTCTAAGTACAGAATTTGGTTTATAGTAGTGTATTGTTTTGTTTATAACTTGTTGCTGACATCATATTATGACTAGGGAAGTTAGAAGGAGATAATATACATTTTGATGATGATGTGTATAACCTCAAAAGTTAGTATAGACTGTACAGAACATAGATAATCATGTTCGAACTGAAATAGGATAGCAAAATTGAAGGAAAGGATTATTTTGTTTACAAGATAATTAATTATCTAATTAGGGCTAACATCCTAGATTTTTACTCTAAGTTGGAAAAGTGGATTAAGGTCTTAGCTAGCCTAGCAAAAAAATTTCTAAAGGAATGGTATTTACATAAAGGACATCTTGTGATAAGAAGTGTAAGTGATTGTGATTGCAAGTGCTATCTTGTAATTGTAATTATATGAGCACTTTTGTGAAAGTGATATATGCAAAGTTTAATATGAGCTATTTTGTGATCTAAGATTGATTTGAAGATCAAAGATTAGTCAAGGAAGAAGTTGTAGTACCTATATTATAGAAGTTTGATTACTTATTTGAGTAGTGAGGTCTTCTTCTAATTGGAAGTGCATGTTTGGACAATGGGTTCATCTTCCATTTACTATACTACAACTCCTAATAGGGTTGGTATCTCCTAATGAGGATTCAAAGTCTTCTAATAGGGACTCCTTAAACTAAATTTGATCATTGACTCCTAATAGGGTCCATCCTCTAGCAAGGAACTTATATATCAATATATTATCTAGTAAGGTATCATTCCCAGTTATCTTTGTGCATTGTTACTATTACTATTCAACATTAGTTTATTGCTTTGTTATGCATGGTTTAAAGTAAGAAATAATATCTAGTTGGTGACCAAAGTTTGTAGATTATAGATTCAACCCCCTCTCCTCTCAATAATGCTTATTTCTCATACTCCTCCCATAATCATAGAGTTTAAATCTGAGGGGGATGAAGAAGAGGATACTGTAGTTGACTAGGTTCTAGCCAAAGAGATCATGCAAAATTCATCTTTGTCTAAAGTGTACAATAAGAATTCACCTCCTTTTCCATAGAGGTTATAAGGTGAAGTTTTCAAAAAGAATGAAGATCCTTCCTTTGACCTACTAGAATAACTAAAGAACATATGTTTAAAAATACCCTTATTCTTGTTGAGCTGTCATTATACACGATGCTAATCGGCAGGAATTCTTTTAAACTCCTCTCTTGAAAAGCCAATCTTGTGGATCAACTCCAAGGTTCTAGGAAATCTTGTGACCTACTATAATTTTCTTAGTTGAAGATAAATTTTTTTTTTCATGAGGAGGCCTTTCCTGGTTATCTTTCAATTTTTGAATGAGATATAGAATTTGTTCATTGTTTCAAAATAAACAACACACAAAAGAACTATGTTTTTTGTATTTTTCTATTTCTCAATGAATGCAATTTAACAATGCAACTAGTATGAATTCCTAAATTAAAAAGGGGTTAGTAAAAAAAATAACAGGAAATTTTAAAGAAAATAACATGAAAATAAAATTCTAATGGACATAAGCTATAGAAAACAATACATCTGTGAGTCAAGCTTTCAATGAAATCATTGGCTAACCAATGAAAATAAGAGCATCACTTCCTAGATTCCACTAATGCAATCGTCGATGAGAAACTTTAATTACTAAATGATATTTCACTCTTCATCAAATTGCAAGGCCACTAAAAGTGTGCTCATGTGAGATGAAGAGTTATGTAGGTACAATTTGGTGATTTCTTCTCGAGCTAGATATGTCAGTGGAATTTGTAAAACTATAGCAAACACTAGAACTAAAGTGTCACACAACCAAAAATAACACAATAAACCTTTGGATCAATCACAATTCCATGAACATGAATTTACAAAACAATGACACATTTAGGCAAGAATAACTACACTCCAAATGTGAGCACCAAAAGAATAATTTTATTGAAAAATAATGGCACCCCCAATTACATATTACAATGGAGTATTTAGAAGAAGTTGTCTCCTCAATTTGTGTTGAGAGTGAGAGATATCTTCATGCAATAGAATGCTTTAAATTTAATAAAATAAACTAATTATATACAAACCAAAAAATTTTATTGGTGTTAAGTAGGACTCCATCCTTTTTTTATTATTAATTGGATGCATGAGCCTCTACATGTCAGAAACAGAGAATTTATAAGAGAAGAAAAAATAAGAAAGCCTTCAGTTGAAGTGGAAGTGTTTGGAAGTTCCAAAATTAGAAGTTGATCCTTCATTGGGCATTTGTCAGAGTTAAACTACCATCATAATGCTTTTCTGATGCATGGAAAGCTCTATTTTTGGAATTGGCAATTAACTATCAGCAAAACTTCTAAAAAATTGCACTTGTAGACCTACAAAGCTATGGACTTGTGCACTTGTGGACCTGTGGTGCTACGCACCTCAAAATGGTCCAACATCTCAAAAATTTACTGAGTCTCAAAAATGTGCTTCCAAAATTTTCTCTTCAGCTTGGTCCTTGAGCCTATGGATCTCCAAATGTAATGTTTCCATTACTTTATTACTATCAATGATCTTTTCTATCCAATCATCAATCAAATCTAATTCCTCTACCCTATAAACATCTACCAAAATTCTGTATCTTTGCCCCTTTATTGCTTGTAAAATTTGTAAGTCCTTACTCTAGGCCCTTACCTTATCCATAATGCTGAAGTCCTATTTCAAAATCACCACCATCTTATTCACATTCTCTTGCATGGCGTGTAGTAACTTCAAGTTCCCCTAGATTATCAAGATTCCATTCTCTTCAAAACTTTCCTACCACTATTGACAAGCTTTCAAAAATGGGTCTACATGCACAACTCCCCCCTCTCTGATTATAGTGTTTGAAGTCTCCTCTGAGTGCTCAAGATCTAGAGGACCAACCACTTTGGCCAAATATCCCATTAGAATCCTATTTTGCCTTCAAAGTGCATGGAGTTCTATCTCTTCCAGCTCCATGTTCCTAAAAACCTTCTTAATCCCCACAGTCACTATTAGTCTAGTTGTATCTAGTGTGAGCCTCTCAAGAAAGACCTCTTTGATTTGATAATCTTGTGCATCAAGTCTTTCTATATCTATATTATCAGGAGAGATGGCCACCTATTCAAACAAATCCTAACCCCATGTACTATTGAAAAATTCCAACGGTCTTGCTGCATGTGTTGGGGAATTAGGTTTGCTTAGGACCTCTACCAATTCAATAAGATCCTCCTCATTGGCATGGAATTGAGGCTTCATGATCATCATAATTTCTAATCTGAGCCACCTTGGAACTTGTTCAGTGGAAGACCTACCTCTTGAGGATAAAGAAGTATGTTCTGCTACCTCCTTCCCCTTATTGCTCCTCCTTGGAGTACTTTCCCTTTATGAGGGCTCTTCTTCTATGGCCTCTATTTTAGTAGACCCTGTAGCTTGTAGCTTAGTGTCTTGGGAAGGTGGTTGAGAATATTCTACCATTTTTTCTCCCTTCAACATTTCATCAGTCACCATTTGTTTTGGTTCCTCCTCTTGTGATAGTTCCTTCCAAACTTGTTCTTCCACTAAACTCTAGGGTGGAAGAGTAACTGAGCCTTTATCTACCACCATGACTTGTGGTGGAGATGGGGGAGTAAGATCAAAGCCCTATGAATCTGAGGGCATTGGTGTCCAATCTTCTTATTGGGGTTCACCTATAGTAGTACCCCTCTTCACTTTGCTCATCCACCCACTGTTGTACTTCATCTTTTGATGAAGGGACTTCCAATGGTGATGTCATCATGGTACTCCTTCTCCTTTCTTGTTCTGTAGCTCTAGCTAGTCGAGTTCTTCTCTATAGGGGTACTTGTTCCCCTTCATCTATCTCTTCCTCCTCCTCTTCTCCCTCTACAATGGTTTCATGGATAGATGGGAAAGGCACCATTCTCTTAGTCACCCTTTGCCTCTTCTTCATTCAGATCTTAACCCTCTTTGGTTTCATAGAGACAGAAGGGGATGTTGGCTCTTCTAATGGAGGAGGAATGGAAACTTGGTGACTCTCTCCCTCTTTTGATTGGCTGGGCACAAAAGGAGGAAATTGAGGGTTATCTTGGACTTGAGAAACTCTAGTATCCTTGGACCCTTGTACACTTTCTTCTTGTTGCTGGGGAAGTGCTTGCACTCCACCCTCTAATGTTTCAATCCTTTGAGGAGAGGACCTATTCATTTTGTTCTTTCCTTTACTCTCTGGAGGGTGATAGTATCCAACCAGGTGGTCAAGTTGTTATACTATCCCTAGCCTAATGGGAGATTGGGCCACAAAGTTAGGAATTGTAACTTTCTACCCTCTACCTTTCTTTGGGAGGCTTAAGCATGAAAGATCACAGTGTTAGGTATTGGAGCAAGTTGAAAAGGCTTCTTGATCCAATCCTTTGTCATTTTGATGACATGCCTTATGCAATGATTAATATCGTCACCCACCTCCCTATCAACCTCAAAATTTATGATGGGTCTCTCTCTAATTTTGTCTGAGTTGAACAGGGGGTCCAGTAGCTCCCCAAAATCTTGTTGCCTTATTTCCTTTGAAATGTTTGGTTTGAGAGCCTTCTTTTCCAAGTACAAATTCATCCTAAAATATTCCCTTATATAGAAATCATAGTCATTTGTTGCATTCATCCAATGGTCTTCAATGGCCTCTTCATGATGGAGTTCTTTGCCAGGTAGACTCTCCACTTTGCCAATATTATCAAAATAGGGCCAAGAAGAGTTGTATTCATCTAGGGGATAATGTTCCCACTCCCACTCAAAGGACAAAATATCTTGTTTCCATTCAACCTAGTATGGTCCTATGACCAAGGGCCATGTCCAACATGGTCTCCTTTGCTTCTTGACCCTATCATAGGTAGACTCAATCTACCATGCAATCTCTAACAAACCTAGCTTATCACTTGGATATCTGGGGAGCTTCTTAGGGTTGATAAAGGCACCAACTACCCACAAATACTTGAATGTCTTAAATTGGATGTAATAGGCCCTAAGAGTTGTTATTTGTGCTATTGCCTCATTAGATAACTTCTTTGCATAATCACCCTCTATGAATCAGATGACCGCAAAAATTAATGCATCATTCATGATTCTATATTTCTTGCTCTATGTCGAGAGCTTCTTCCTCACTAGTTGAGGGTAGAAAATGTAAGGCCAAGCATTAGGCTCTTGCATGTTGCTTTTTTTGTACAATTTGGGGTATTTTTTTGCCCTTGCCACTAGTAGATTGGTGTGGGAGCACCTCAACTCATGTCGATTATGGAAAATTTCATAAGATTTTAATGTTTGAGTCCTTTTGATTTTAATGGAACCATGTTGTGAAAGGGTTAAAATCCCAAAGAATTACATTATAATGTGCTAAAAATAGCATTTTAATTTGCATTTTTAAATGCTTGAGAGAATGGGAATATCGAGAAAATAAGTTAGTTGTATAACTACCTTCGCATCTCTTGAAATAGAGAAAAAGTGTAACCGAATGAATATAGAGGATAGTAGGAAAGAAAAGAGTTACGAGAGGGAGAGAGCATAAGTGTGAGGAAAGAGTTAGCTCTCTACTTTTCGACCAGAGAGCCATGTTTGTATTAGAAATTGAATATTAATGTTTTAGTTTTGAGTTTCAAAGTCCCATCATAACTTTTCTATCCTCTTAATGTTTTTTTGATCTGTTGAACTTAGCATTAGTTATGGTTCTTGTTTACTTGATTTCCTGTTACAACAGATTGGTATCAGAGCTAGAAGCTCTTGAGTGTGTGAGAGATACAACTCACACTAGGACCATGTGGGAAAAGCAATGTGAGTATTTGGAGTCGTTGCAAGTGAAATGTAATGGTGTGTGTTTATAGTGTTCGTAGTTTCATGAAGTAAGGAAGTAGCCGAGAACAAGAAGAAAGTTGTGATAATAGCAAAAAGGTGGCAGATAGTTGGTCTATGCATGTCAGTGGTGAACTACCATAAGAGATTCAACTTCGATTATTGAAGTTTGGTGGAGGCAAGGTGGTGACTATTAATAGCTTATTGATGACCTGCAGGGTGAAGGAGTTGATACGCCTATTTTGATTGCAGCATGAGAGCTAATGTCTAGTCGATCATGGAGAAGAGGACAGGTTTTAGTGGAGACACCCAGTAGCAAAGAGAATGGAAGTGTAGAACCCGATAGGGTGATGAGATAGATGCTCATGCTTGAGCCACAACCACTATGGTGGTGTAATAAAGGAAAGATTATTTTGGTAGAGCTGCAGGTTGCCGATGGTGGAAGAAGTGTGCTTGAAATGGCATGATACTCATGGTAGAGGTGGTCATACATCTCAACATAGTAATGGAGAATGAATGCGCCCGATAGCAAATACATAAGAAGAGTGAAAGGTGGTGTAATTAGTAAGAAGGTGGAGAGTGTTATGGGGAGTTTTTTGTTGATGCAATATTTGATTGTAGGTGGAAGTTCACAGTTGTAGTAAGGTAGACAAGCAGTCTGTCATGTGGGTCATAGAGATGGTCCAAGGGCCTACGCAAGAGGTCCATGCATGCCAATAGACATGGGGAGAGAGGTAGTGAAAGGACTCCTAGGTGAGGCAGAGTTGTAGTAGCATTGCGAAGTGGACATGAAGCAACACCGTGATAGCAACCCCCAAGCACTCCATTGATGGGATTCTGTTGCAGCATCAGAGTGAGTAGCAGAAGCATGCCCGTGAAGATTTTTTTAGCATTTCCATGGGACATGGAAACCTTTCAAGCCTAGGAGTATGGTGTGGGAGCACCTCAACTCATGTCAATTATGGAAAATTTCATAAGATTTTAATGTTTGAGTCCTTTTGATTTTAATGGAACCATGTTGTGAAAGGGTTAAAATCCCAAAGAATTACATTGTAATGTGCTTAAAATAGCATTGTAATTTGCATTGTTAAATTCTTGAGAGAATGGGAATATCGAGAAAATAAGTTAGTTGTATAACTACCTTCACATCTCTTGAAATAGAGAAAAAGTGTAACCGAATGAATATAGAGGATAGTAGGAAAGAAAAGAGTTACGAGAGGGAGAGAGCATAAGTGTGAGGAAAGAGTCAACTCTCTAGTCTTCGACCAGAGAGCCATCTTTGTATTAGCAATTGAATATTAATGTTTTAGTTTTGAGTTTCAAAGTCCCATCGTATCTTTTCTATCCTCTTAATGTTTTTTTGTTTTGTTGAACTTAGCATTAGTTATGGTTCTTGTTTACTTGATTTCCTATTACAACAGATTGGTATCAAAGCTAGAAGCTCTGGAGTGTGTGAGAGATGCAACTCACACCAGGATCATGTGGGAAAAGCAATGTGAGTATTTGGAGTTGCTGCAAGTGAAATGTAATGGTGTTTGTTTATAGTGTTCACAGTTTCATGAAGTAAGGAAGCAACCTAGAACAAGAAGAAAGTTGTGATAATAGCAAAAAGGTGGCGGATAGTTGGTCTATGCATGTCAATGGTGAACTCCCATAAGAGATTCAACTTTGGTTATTGAAGTTTGGTGGAGGCAAGGTGGTGACTATTAATAGCTTAGTGATGACCTGCAGGGTGAAGGAGTTGATACACCTATTTTGATTGTAGCATGAGAGCCAATGTCTAGTCAATCATAGAGAAGAGGATAGGTTTTAGTGGAGACACCTGGTAGCAAAGAGAATGGAAGTGTAGAACCTAATAGGGTGATGAGATGGACGTTCATGCTTGAGCCACAGCCATTATGGTGGTGTAATAAAGGAAAGATTGTTTTGGTAGAGCTGCAGGTTACTGATGGTGGAAGAAGTGTGCCTGAAATGGCATGATAGCCATGGCAGAGGTGGTCATACATCTCAACCTAGGAATTGAGAATGAATGTGTCCGATAGCAAATAAATAAGAAGAGTGAAAGGTGGTGTACTTAGTAAGAAGGTGGAGAGTGTTATGGGGAGTTGTTTGTTGATGCAATATTTGATTGTAGGTGGAAGTTCACAGCTGCAGTAAGGCAGACAAGCAGTCTATCATGTGGGTCATAGAGATGGTCCAAGGGCCTACACGAGAGGTCCATGCGTGCCAATAGACCTGGGGAGAGAGGCAGCGAAAGGACTCCTGGGTGAGGCAGAGTTGTAGTAGCATTGCGAAGTGGACATGAAGTAACACCGTGATAGCTATAGACACCTAAAAACCTTTAGAAAATAAAGTATTTTTATTTTTTGAAAAAGTTCTTGATGACATCATCATTAATTAATTAATTAATTATTTAATTAATTAATTTATTTTTATGCCATTAAATCCCTTTATCTTAATTAAAAATATTTAATTAAGGAATCCCTCCCAAAAATGTTTAAATCTTATTTAAACATTATTTCCTTATTTATTAATTACTTAATTAATAAATTGACCAAAAAACCCAAAATAAATAAAAGATTTATTTTTGCCCCAAAACTTGGCCAATTTCCTTAAGACCACTAAACTCTTCCAAAATCTTCAAATCCTTCTTTAATTTTGATTAAAGGCTAATCCCATCATTTCCTACCCCTAATCCCAACTCAAAATATTTAATTAAGATTAAATATTAATCCTCATGTTTATTAAAAAAGTTTTAATAAATATCTCCTCAACACAAACCCTTGAAATAAATAAAACTTTATTTATTTCCTACAAATCTAATTTATCCTCATCCTAAGAAGTTCTAGACTCTTCTAGAAAGTCTTCATCCTCATCCTAGGAAGTTCTAGACTATTCTAGAAAGTCTTTATCCTCATCCAAAGTCTAGACTCTTCTAGAAGATGTCTTTAAACCTAATCCTAATCCCCTCCTAACCTTGTCACATTCTCTAAACATGGGTTAAGACTTACTAACCCAAGCCAAAGTTAACAAATATCTCCTCCTTCACCCACCCTCATTAAATGCCATCCACTTGCCTATCCCTAAGCTAATCCTAAACCATCATAATCCATCCTCTAATCATTTGCACAAGCTTAAGCAAGCTTAAAAATTTCCTAATCAAGCCCAAGTCAAAATTCCTCTCATCTCCTTCAAAATATCCCAACCATAAAACTTTATGAAGCCCACTAGGCAATAAATGACTCTTCCAAGCCCTTTTATTGCTCTTACAAGCCATTATGAGGGTCTTTATGAAGATTTTATCCCTTGAGCCTCCTTTGTTGACTCATCCTTCCCCTTTCTTCCATCCTCTCACCCTATGACATGTGTCACTCCCTGATTGGCTGTAAGAAAGCACAATCCATGTTCTCTCCTCTCATGCAATCTGAGCCTTCCATAAGCTTTTTTCCATCCTTGCATCCTAGCCCTTGATCCCTCAAGCCCTTTGCCTATTTAAGGAATCCTCTCCCAAGCCATTTTAACACAATCCATGAAGTAAAGTCATAATGCCATTTTAAGAAGCCATTTTACATCAAAACCATAAACTCACAACCAAATTCCAACTCCATTTGAAGCCCTTTTTGAAGCATAAAGCTTGAGCATACATCCTATCTATTTAGACAAAGCTACTCAACAAAAGAGCTTCTCACTGAAGAGAGCCCATTAATGGCTCATATTCTCAATTGAGAGCTCATCTTAGTCTATCTTGAAGTTTATGAATTTTGTTTAGTTTGTAGAAGCTTTATTTAAATTTGGTTTCTATTAGCATAATAACATTGCTCATATACATTTTGGCACGCCCGGTGGGACCTCACATGGGTCATCTTCATTAGCTTTTTTAGTCAAGTTTTGTATGTCATTTGCTAATTTTGGCTAATTTTTCTTGTTTTTTTGATTGGTAGGATTGTATAAATTTGTTTTGTAGGTCCACATGAGCATGAAAAAGACAAAGGAACTCATAATCTATCTCATAGTGTTTGCAGATTTTTCAAGCTTATAGGTGGACAAAGAACTTGGAATTCTTCTTTCTCTTCTTGTCTATATTCTTCTTATTCCATCTACTTCTTCTTCTTCTTCTTGTGGGAGATCTTGGCCATTTTTTTTTAAAAGGAAGCAAAATCATACACACTTCTTTTTAGTGCTTAAAATGAACCCCCAAATCATACTTAAATCCATTAAAAAATTAAAAATTTGCAAAAAAGAAAAAAATTTTAACAATTGAAACTAAACTAATCCAATCATTTGCATCCTTGCAACATCAAGGTTTTAGATGCATTCATGCAAAGTTAGGAACACTTCATTTTTGGGAATTTAAAAAGAACTTCAAGTTTCCATTTCAAAAGGTTCAAAATCAACACTAAGTGCACACTAAAATCTAAATCAAACTCAAAGCATCAATCAAGGATAAAATGAACCTCATTTGCAAATATTTTAAATTTCTTTTAAAAATCTCATGAAAACTAAGAGTCCTAAATGGTTGCCAAAAATTGTCCTAAAAGCTTTGTTATTTGTTCCAAACAAATGTCTTGTTGCAAAATCTTGAATGTTTCTTAGGTTTTTTATGCATCAAAACAATCTAGGAATATCATTTTTGGGCTTAAAATATGCAAACTAGAACACAAAATCTTGAATGAAAACCAAAGTCCAAAGAGTCATTTTCACTTTTGAGTCCAAAACAATCTTGAATGATCTAAGGTTAAAACAAAGCACTTCAAAGTTCTTAAAGCAACACACAAAATTTCAATCTTGAATGCTCAAAGGAAAAAACTTGAATGTTTAATCACTTGTCTTTGAATGCATGTTGCTAAAATCACTCTTGAGTGCCATGGATTAAAATCAAGTTTGTTTTTTTTTATGAATGCATGATTAAAACAAAAAATTCAATCTTGAATGCCATAGATCAAATAATAATCTTTTGGGGCATAAAAAGAATCCACATTTTTGATATCTTCTAAGTTATAAAAACTAATAAAGACGCTTTGAGTAAGTTTGTAGTTGGACTCACCCTCTTTAATCACCCATCAATTTAACCATTGGTTGTAATCTCAGCGCCATCTATGGGGATGGGTCTACCTAAGAGGGTGTTAAGTGCTCCACAAATATCAAACTCCACTCACTTGGGTCTTTAGTGGTTTTTCTAAGTTAGAAAATTCCTTGAATGCACATTAATCTCGCTCACACTTCATTTGGGCATAAAAATTGGACAAATCTTGACGTGGAGGGCCTCCGGGCACATGCTTGGCAATCGAGTTTCACACATCTTTGTTTTGGGCTTAAAACAAACTCACACTCAATCTTGAATGCCTAACAATCAATGAACATTGCATGGTTTGGACGCATTTTCAACGATGCTCGCATTTCTTATGTTGACAATCTCTCAACTTTCATTATGCTGACGATGCTGTCAAATTGGAATGAACATTGTATGCCATAATCACAAGTGTCTTCAATCATAGCTTACAAAATGTAAATCATCAATTGGAATAAACATATGTCTTTTAAAGCCCAAGATCATGTATGTGGTCTTGTTTTACACTTTTTAGGAGGCCTGCTTGGGGATTTCATCACCCCTTGGGACGACCTCAACTCCAGCATTCCGATAGAGTATAAAAATCGAGAGGTGAATCCAAAGACACCTCTCTTGGAATCAAGATTTTGTCACTTGGGCTAAGCCTCAAGGAAATTTATACCCTTGAGAAGTGAAAGAGGAGAAGTGGGTTACCACTCCTCTTAGCTGTGTGACATCTTTTTGGTTTCATCTACGAATTTGGGCCTCATGTACCTTGCATATATCGAGGACTCCCTAGCTATAACAAATTTTATCGTTGTAGAAAGCTTCCTAAGATGTTGGTGTGTTTGACATGCTTGTTCCAAAATTTTGTCTACTTGTTTGTTCATAGCTTTTGAATTAATGTTTTCCAACTTTGGTCAAAATCCCAAAAAAGCAGAAATCTCCCAGCTCAAGGCATACTTAGTGTAGTCACTGCCTCATCAGAAAATCATCTAAGCTCCCCTGCTGCAATCGAATCTATCTAGTTCCTTGCTTTAGAACAATCCAAAATACAAAGTCTCTCCAAATCATCCCCCCCAGCCAGCTAGCAACCCAATCCAAAATCACACCCAAGCCTTTAGAGAGTTGTGGTCATTCTGCTAGAATTTGCTATCCAATCAATCCGACCAATCCACTAGCCCCACCAAGGTTATCCCTTTGATAGAGCTTTTTCTAGGGTAATCTAGCTTTGCCACTTGTTATCCCTCATCACCTTGAGCTAAAGGTTGGGATCCACAAGTGGTCAATCTCGTGTCATGCCCATAGGATCATTAGTCTATCCTTAAGTTGACACAATCTCCACCAATCTTGCACATAGGAAAGCAAAACTCTCACTTTTTGATAGCATACCCTTGAAAGTCTTCCATCCATAGGAAAGCCAAAAATCTCCAGCCAATCCTCCTTAGGTCTGTCATACAACTTTGACTCTCCCTAGGAAATCTTTCATCAGCCAATCCAAAATCTGAACTATTTCCAAATTTGACCATGAGCTTCCATGTTCATCCATATGCAAGACCCCATCCCCATCAAACTCATCGTCAAAGCATGAAGTACCAATCCTACCATGATGTGTTCGGTCATATTGTCCTTGCTCCTGCCACCTCCTATTCCAATGATGATGAAAATCTTGTTGACTATGAAGGGTATCTTGAGAGCCTTAGAAACATTCCACCAACCATCCCCCAAAATCCAAGAGTTATTCCAAACTATCTAGTCATGCCATCCGATATCCCAGCTTCTCCTCCATCACCCAATCAACCAAGCTTCCAATCTTCCACCCCCATCACACTAGCTATTCCTATCAATCCACCTCCACCTCTGACACACAAGTCTCCAAGGAATCTCCTAGAGAAAATACAAGAAAATCTGCCTCTAGCAGTCGATGAGCTATGTCATCTAATCCAACCATGTGAAGTAGTCAATGATGAAGCTTCCCCATCTATAATATCACCTCCATCTCCCATTGCTATCATCCCCATATCATCCATCAAATTGCTTAAAATCCTTCCACTTCCCACAAGCATCAAAATCCCAACACCTATCAAATCCCTCCAAATCCTATCCACATCACCTCCAAGCATTTCCCAAATCTCCCATAATGACCCTTATGCATCCATCTTCTACTCACCCATCTCCACTACTGAATCTCCCATCTATCCATCCGCTGCCTTTGAAGAGTCCATCCCTTCACCTCCTATTGCACCATCCACTCCAAACCAATCTTATCAAGATCCTGCCCAAAAGCATGTTGACATCCCCCAAAGCATAAACGAAGATATCATCGTACCATATCTTCCATCCATAGTGCAGTCACTAACCCCTCCATCTCCAAAACCTCAAGCCATACCTCCTCTACTGTAGGATATCTTTTCATCCCATCAGCTAAATCAAGATCCTATGCTACCATCTCCTCCGCTCCATGCTTCCATCTTACCACCTATCCAAGCTATTCCACCATCTATAATCTACCCTCTTGGTTCACTTACATTCATCCATGGTGGCCCCCTCTCAGCAGAAGAATTAAGAACACTATCTCCCTATTGCAATACACCTAATGAAGCACTTCTACCATTTTCTGCAAGCAAAAAGTTTCCTCATCTTGTTCAAATGCTCAATCGATTGAATTTTCAAGGTCAAGGTTTAGGACCACAAGAGCAAGGAATCAGAAAGCCTATTATTGCACAAAAAAATCTAGGATTTCATGGTCTTGGATATGTATCCAAAGGCTCACCATCTAAAGGTGTTGATACACCACACCCCCAAACCAAGCCTATCTCCAAGCCCACCATCCTAGCCTCCCATCACTCTTTCAAGAAATCTTATGTCATCCCCCCTCCACCATCTTTGCAACCCAAAACAACCTACCATATCCCCCCTTCATCCGCTAAATCCATTTTGGGTCCCTATGTCCAAAAATCTACCATCCTCCATCCTCCTATCAGCCATCATTCAAATCCTATTCCCCCCATTCCTATGCAAGATCAGAAAAGGCACATATTGAGGCACATCATCCATCATCATCCCCCTACACGCTCTCCCATATCCTCTCCATCTCACAAAGCTTCTCCTAACCATCTTCCTAAAGCTTACCACAATAATGTAAATGCCAACATCAAAATGCATAAAGATAAAAATCCACATCCTAGGCAATCATATGTCTATTCTAAAAGACATACTCCAAAAAGGAAAAATCCAATCAAAGAATGCAAAATAATGCAAAAGCCTATGAAAAGAAAATCCAAAACCATGTGGATCCCAAAGAAAAAGTTGAAACCCAATGCATAATGGCATCCACCATTGCTAATCCTCCATCCAATGACTCATGTCCCCCATCTCCTAACTCTATCTTGGGTGCCTATATCCCCAAGCACGCTTCCAAAAATCCTCCATCATGCCGGCATCTACCATCTATCCCCCATATGCTCTTTTCACACCTGTCCCAACATGTGCCAATGTTGCTCTTGCAAGCATTCCCATCTCATGCTCCTTTCCAACCTTTTCATCCCTCCATCTCCTACCATCAATCCCATCTAATCCAATCTATTGCATAAATCACACATTCGGTGTACCAATAGCTAGCAACAAAATTGAACATTCCAATAGCCAGTGAAAAATCCCAAAAAAGCCAAAATAGCTGAAGAAAGCCAAAATCATTCCAGCTAAGTCCAAAGTCAAAAAGTCAAAAAAAATAAAGAAAAATAAAGCATCCACTGGTGAAAACTTGGCAATTCAAGTGCCTTGGACAAGTACCATGATGAAAACTTGGCAAACAAGCGTCATGCATAATCCCACCATCCCCAGCTTAGCCTATCACCCTCATGCTTTTGGTCATCTCTTGACATCCAACTCCATCTTCCAATCTATCCACCTATCCTCCACCCTCCATCTTCCATCTCACACCATCCACTTATCTCTTGCACCTTCAGCCAACCATCCTAGCTATCATCCATCTCCCAAGCCCCTTCAGCTTTTTCCATCCTAGCTTCAATCCTATCACATCCATCATAAGACCTCCTTCTGCATGTTATCTTTTGATTGGGGGCACTATATTCCTTGGAGATCTTGTCTTGTCCATCCTCCCTTGTCATTGGTATCTAGCTCTAGGCTATCCTCATGCAAACCCAATGCCATCTCTTTATATCCATCATAATCCTAGCTATCTACCATCCTATCCAACCATCTCATCTTGCTCCTCTAGCTATCTTTGGTCACAAAATCTATCATCATCATTGGATGCATCCTGCCAAATCCATATCTTTCACTATCAACTCGTCATTAGCTTCTGCATCTTGCACCAACTTGAACCATCCCGCTATCCTCTCATCCTGAGCTTTTTGTCCATCTATATCATACCTATCATTGGTCTGTTAGCTTGTACCATATCTTGATTAGCCCACTTGTAAATATCTTGGTCCATCAGCTTGTACATCCTCTTTAGCTTAGTATCATTGTATCTATCCAAATTTTGTGTCAGTTCATCCTTGATCAGCATCTTGTACACATTGCACAAATCTTGGTTAGCTATTCCAATGCATCCTTTAGCTAGATCTCCTGTCACAAAAATGTTATCCTTCTTAGTTCATCTTGCCAGACGTATCACTCATCTAGATCCACCAACTTAGGTACTCTCCGATAGATCCTTGTAGGATATAGCTTTCCTCATGTCTGATCTTGGTCTATTAGTACCTTGTCCTACCCATCTCGTTGGCAAACAGTTCTCTTTTGGATTTTCACTTTCTTTGAATTTGGAATCTTCCCTTTTGGGTCTTGAAATATCTTTTCCAAGCAATCTCCTTGTTCCCTCCTCAAGGTTGCCACAATCTTCCATATCATGGTATACTACGAATGGGGCAATCAGAGCGTAAGGTCTTGATCATGTCTTTTTCTTATTTTCTTTTCTGCTTGTGGGTTACCCAGTGTCATTTCCACACTGCTTCCTCTGGGATTCATATGTGATACTGGGGCAATCCTTGCGTGTTTGTTTTGAGTCAGTTCGCTAGTCCTCTAGACAATTGGTGAAAAGGCCTTGATGTTCTTGGTAACCTTGTCAATTAACCAAAAATCCTATAGCAAATCTAGTGCTCAACTACATGGTGGTACTTCTCTTTGAAGTATCCCCTCGCTAAAAAAGCTTCAATGGTTTTCCTTCATCTCCATTATCCCCCATCCATATCCAACATCTGTCTCTCCTACCCTAGATTATGCATCAGTATCTCTTTGAATCTATCCTCACCTTTAGCTTTAGGGATCCACAATCCTAGTCTTAGGGATCCACCAATCCAAATCAATCCACCAAGCCTCATCTTTTGAGATCCACAATCCTAGTCCTAGGGATCTCTGAAACCCATCTTCTGCAATCTGACTCTTTGAAATCCTATTGCATCAGCTTTTTAATCCCCTCATCCATCTCCCCATCCTGGATTCCTTTTATAGCGCTCCACTCCTTCATCCTCTGCAATCCCTGAGATTATAAGCTTGCTTCCTCTTGTGCCTCTGATTCTCCCTTTATCATTCTCCTGTACTGAGAGTTTGAGCTAACTAAACCTCTTCTCTTAAGCCAATCTGAGTCTTCTTGCTCATCTCAAATTCTTGTACTTTTCAAGAAGTTGTCGAGCCTCGCTTTCTCGCCCCGCCGCCTTCTTGAGGGGGCATCTTGCAGTCCATTCTCTCATCTTCTGCTCTAGCCTTGGGCATCTTATTTTCTTATCTTTGATGCCATTCCACTTGCGGCATCACATCAAAGAGGGGTAAAATGTAGACACCTAAAAACCTTTAGAAAATAAAGTATTTTTATTTTTTGAAAAAGTTCCTGATGACATCATCATTTATTAACTAATTTATTTATTTTTATGCCATTAAATCCCTTTATCTTAATTAAAAATATTTAATTAAGGAGTCCCTCCCAAAAATGTTTAAATCTTATTTAAACATTATTTCCTTATTTATTAATTATTTAATTAATAAATTGACCAAAAAACCCAAAATAAATAAAAGATTTATTTTTTGTCCAAAACTTGGCCAATTTCTTTAAGACCACTAACCTCTTCCAAAATCTTCTAATCCTTCTTTAATTTTGATTAAAGGCTAATCCCATCATTTCCTACCCCTAATCCCAACTCAAAATGTTTAATTAAGATTAAATATTAATCCTCATGTTTATTAAAAAAGTTTTAATAAATATCTCCTCAACCCAAACCTTTGAAATAAATAAAACTTTATTTATTTCCTACAAATCTAATTTATCCTCATCCTAAGAAGTTCTAGACTCTTCTAGAAAGTCTTCATCCTCATCCTAGGAAGTTCTAGACTATTCTAGAAAGTCTTTATCCTCATCGAAAGTCTAGACTCTTCTAAAAGATGTCTTTAAACCTAATCCTAATCCCCTCCTAACCTTGTCACATTCTCTAAACATGGGTTAAGACTTACTAACCCAAGCCAAAGTTAACAAATATCTCCTCCTTCACCCACCCTCATTAAATGCCATCCACTTGCCTATCCCTAAGCTAATCCTAAACCATCCTAATCCATCCTCTAATCATTTGCACAAGCCTAAGCAAGCTTAAAACCTTCCTAATCTAGCCCAAGTCAAAATTCCTCTCATCTCCTTCAAAATATCCCAACCATAAAACTTTATGAAGCCCACTAGGAAATAAATGACTCTTTCAAGCCCTTTTATTGCTCTTACAAGCCATTATGAGGGTCTTTATGAAGATTTTATCCCTTGAGCCTCCTTTGTTGACTCATCCTTTCCCTTTTGTCCATCCTCTCACCCTGTGACATGTGTCACTCCCTGATTGGTTGTAAGAAAGCACAATCCATGTGCTCTCCTCTCATGCAATCTGAGCCTTCCATAAGCTTTTTCCCATCCTTTCATCCTAGCCCTTGATCCCTCAAGCCCTTTTCCTATTTAAGGAATCCTCTCCCAAGCCATTTTAACACAATCCATGAAGTAAAGTCATAATGCCATTTTAAGAAGCCATTTTACATCAAAACCATACACTCACACCCAAATTCCAACTCCATTTGAAGCCCTTTTTGAAGCATAAAGCTTAAGCATACATCCTATCTATTTAGACAAAGCTACTCAACAAGAGAGCTTCTCATTGAAGAGAGCCCATTAATGGCTCATATTCTCAATTGAGAGCTCATCTTAGTCTATCTTGAAGTTTATGAATTTTGTTTAGTTTGTAGAAGCTTTATTTAAATTTGGTTTCTATTACCATACTAACATTGCTCATATACAATAGCAACCCCCAAGCACTCCATTGATGGGAGTTTGTTGTAGCATCAGAGCAAGAAGCAGAAGCATGCCCATGAAGTTTTTTTTAGCATTTCCATGGGACATGGAAACCTTTCAAGCCTGGGAGTATGGTGTGGGAGCACCTCAACTCATGTCAATTATGGCAAATTTCATAAGATTTTAATGTTTGAGTCCTTTTGATTTTAATGGAACCATGTTGTGAAAGGGTTAAAATCCCAAAGAATTACATTGTAATGTGCTTAAAATAGCATTTTAATTTGCATTGTTAAATGCTTGAGAGAATGGGAATATCAAGAAAATAAGTTAGTTGTATAACTACCTTCACATCTCTTGAAATAGAGAAAAAGAGTAACCAAATGAATATAGAGGATAGTAGGAAAGAAAAGAGTTATGAGAGGGAGAGAGCATAAGTGTGAGGAAAGAGTCAGCTCTTTGGTCTTCAACCAGAGAGCCATGTTTGTATTAGAAATTGAATATTAATGTTTTAGTTTTGAGTTTGAAAGTCCCATCATAACTTTTCTATCCTCTTAATGTTTTTTTGTTTTGTTGAACTTAGCATTAGTTATGGTTCTTGTTTACTTGATTTCCTATTACAACATAGATATACCATGTAGGAAGTCATATAGAACTTCTTCTTATCCTTGACCACCCTCAATTGTTAACACAAGTTTTCACTTAATGTGGTGAACCAGTCTAGTGGCATCTTTGTCATCATGATTATCTCAATGAAATTGACCTTCAAAATGTTGAGGTGCCCTGTTGCTGGTAGACTGATCACCCTACTTAGAAGAATGATGGAGTATCCAATATCCTCCTTCATGTATCCCCTTGTCATGTCCACCTTTCCTATCACCTTGCGTAGAGGAGTCCTCTCAATGGGATAGGAAGATTGGATGATTTTTGTTGCCTCTTTCAGGTGCTCCCTATACCACCTTTTAGTTGTGTCATAAGAGAGTCTTATGAATTGATCTACCTTTGGGAGATGAAAGACCCTTTCAATGTTGTCAGGTCAGAGGTCTAGTACAACTTCTTCTGTTACACTCTCCACCACTCTTTCTCTAGGAATAAAGTGTTGTGCTAGTGTCATGATTAACTTCATTTATTGTACTAATGTTGGGTTTGAAGCCATGCTTACCAACCCTGATTGGATTAAAGTAGACACTAGAGTAGATCTCTCTGAGGGTTTATTTCAGATTCTGAGGAACTCTCCCAAGTCTATGTCTTTAATCTCTAAATAGTCATCTTGGAATCTTGACTTCAATGGCATGCCTTGGAACTTGAACACAGTGGGTTTAGGTGCCATTTTCTCTCCAGACGTGGATACCATTATATCTGTATGACACAAGAAAAAGTATTTGTTAGTTCAAAATAAAAAATTTTAAAAAAGAAAAAAAAATTCAATTCCCCATTTTATTTAATGAAAAATAAAAATAAGGTGTGCTTTTTAAAAAAAAAATAATTTTATTTTATTTTATTTTTTTACTTTTTAGGGTTTTTAGGGTGGAGGTGTAGATGTGCATGTGCATTGCAACATGGTGGTGTGCGTGTGGCACAAGGTGGTGGGTGCAACAAATTTTGGTGTGCACCATGTGGTAGGAAGTTTTGCACATGGCACACTAAAGTGTGCAAGACGTGGCACATTTTGGTGGTGTGTGTGTAGTGTAAAACACACATAGGGCAGTTTACAGCAAGGCATGCAATGTAATGAAAATGGGGCACACTGTGCAAAGTGTGTGTGGCACCTTTTGGTCATGCATATGGAACAAAGCATGGGCAACATAGTTTACAGTGGGGCATGTGGTGCAATGAAAATGGGGCACACGGTGCAAAGTGTGTGCGGTGTGACACATGTGTGTAGTGTGCATTTGGGGTTCATGTTTGAGTGCACCTCAATGCAAGTGTGGAGGGCACAACAAGCAAGAAAGTTCAAACCTTTTTCAAAAAACAATGACAAAAAGGTAAGGAGGTATGCATGGGTGTTCAAGCTTTATAGCCGCACTCACCCTTGGTGGTGTGCAATGTACACTGTGCAAGTGTGTGGCCATGTATTGTGCCCCACCAAAGGTGGGATGTACTCCCATGGCCCTTGTGAGGGGCACAGCTGCATGCTTAAACTTATATATATACACTTGATTTTTTTAAAGTTTTTTCAATTTTTTCAATTTTTACTTTTTGCCTCTTTGAAATTTCTCAGATCTCAAATTGTGAGTTCGAGGACCCAAAAAAAGAGTAGGGGGTCCCCATTCCTAGTAGGGAATGGAGGGTGCATTGTGGAACCACAAAAAATAGGCCCGAAAAAAATTAAAAAAATTACCAAGGCATTTCTTCATCAGCAAACATCATTTCAATGTGTGTCGAACACCAACAGAATTTCATACACTTCAAGCATATCTTGAATGACTTTTCCATCGAAACTTTAAGATCCAAAACCTTTAAGCTTAGTGTGTGATTCATGTGTTCATTCCCTTTGACATCTCAAGATGTAGTCTATCAAAGTTTTCTAACAACTTGAAAACAATCTTCTACTCCTCCTGGCTCATTCATTAAGAATCTTTATGAAGGCTATTTGTCGATTGCTTGCCTAACTAGATGAGAGAATTAGTTTGAGGGCTCTTGGTGGGGTGTCACATTCTTTTAACCATCTAGAAAATTTTGAATAATCACTCCATGTAGTTCAAAATGTCACTATTTGATGAAGCAATGTTTTGGATACAAGATATGTTGTTTTGAAAACATATATTTTTCCATGTCAAATCTTTTAGAATCCTTTAGTCTTAAAACCATTCTTTTCTTTTTCTTTTCTTTTATCTTTTGTATCCTAACTATGCTTAGATTGTGTATCCAAGACATTAGTGTCATTTCTTAGATTCAATCTTTTGTGAACATCCCTTGCATTCCTCTTTTAGAACTTTTAGAAACTCTCATGCAAAACAACAATCTTAGCAATCCTTTGAGAAGACCCCTCCTATTTGAACCAATTGGAGTTTGGATCATCCCATGTCATCTTTGACCTTAATTTGAAAACACCTAAAACAATCAATTTTTCAAGATTTGTAAAGTGTTGAGAACTTTTTGGTCTAGAATTCTAAATTTTAGATTGAAAATCCCCTTATTTCTGCAAGCAACATCTATTACTCACCTGGTATAAGACACACAATCATCCAAATGTTTTGACAAAGAAATATCTCTTCCTAAAATTGAAACCAAAAGAGTAGTTAGTAAAATATCTCAAGATAAAATCTCAAGTGCACCTTTACCCCCTAGGACTGACATGACTTTGAAAACAAACACACAACTGGAAGCAAACACACAATTGAAGGAAAACACTCTTGCTGAAAATAAACACACTTACGAAAATAAAATCTAAGTAATTGCAGAAATAAAATCTAACTAGTTTTTTTTTTTCTTTTAGGCTTCAAAAAAATGTTATAGAAATTTCCCATTTATTAGCAAGAGAAGAAATTCCCACTGTAAGGAACTAAGCCTAAAAGTGTTTTCTTGGAGAATTTTTGCAATCTAATAAGGGCCAGTCCACAAGCGTTGAAACTTGGTATGGTTGCCCAGCTTTTCTTTCACCTTATCCCACAATAGAACTAGGTAAAAAATCTTGAATGATTTTATAGTGGATCTCTTGTCAAACTATCTATTCATGAAAACTTGATGTTTAGCCATGCGCTCCAATGTAGCTATCCATTTCTCATCCATCTCTAAAAGATTCATCAATCTGATTTGTACTTTGTTAGCATCTTTAGTATACCCACTCACGAATTTCAAAATAGGAATCTTGAGGTTAAGTGGGAACACTGGTTCTTGTCCATAGACAAGAAAATATGGAGAAGTCCCCAAAGCATTTTTGACTCTTACTCGATCTGTCCATAAGGCATATTTCAATTGCATATGCCAATCTCTAGGGTTCTCCTTTAGCAATTGTCTTATTACTATGATCAATTTCTTATTCTTAGATTCTAGTACCCCATTTCCTTGTAGGTCATAATTTGAAGAAAACTTGATAGTGACCTAATTTTCAAATGCCCATTGGGTCAAGAATATTGATGCAAAAGTAGATCCATTATCACACATAAGGGTGAATGGCATTACAAATCTAGTAACAATGTATTCTTCCAAGAAGTTGATTACCACCTTAACAGTGCAATTTCTAAATGTTTCTAGTTTTGTCCACCATGTACAATAATTCGTAGTCATGGGAATAAATGTGTGTGGAGTTGACGATGGTGGATTGACCAGACCAATGAAATATAGCCCCCACTTTGCAAATGGGTGCACCTCGTAAACTAGTTGTAATGGCATCATCTAGTGCCTCTCTCTATTGGCACTAATTTGGTAGATATGGTACGAACATACATGCTTGAAGGTGTCTTTGAATATTGTGGGCCAAAAACAAAATCATATGAGTAGTTTCTTTTGTTGAACCATGTCCTATACCATACTTGTCATGAAAATATTCTAGGACTTCCTTTGCTTCCTCACGACCTAAGCATTTTAGATAGATCCCTTCATAATTCCTCTTATACAACTTTCTATCATGTAACGTATAGGACTCACACTTAATTTTAAGTCCCCTACATTGTGAACTATTCATCCAACTAGGGCATTGGTGCTATAGAAGATAATAAACAATATCCTGATACCAAACATCAGTCACCAGACCTTGACCAATATCAACTTGGGATACAATCATTTTATTTTGATCATCCTCTTTTGTTTCACTATCAAAATTGAATTCCCTTTCATTTCCATCCTAGTCATCGGATATCATCTTTGACAACCCTTGACCTTTGATTAATCTCATAGGTTGAATTTCTAGATCAAATTCTTGAAGCATGGCCATCCATTTTCCTCTTCTTTCACCGAGTTCATTCTACATCAAAAGCATCTTTACTACAAGATTAGATACAATTGCATACACCTTACTTCTCAATATATAATGATGGAACTTCTTCACCACCTTGATCAATGCAAAGGACTATTTATCGAGGTTAATTCAACTTGAAATTGTTTAGAGGACAACTCATAAAAGAAATTGGTCTTTAATCCTCCTTTTCCTTTTTCTATTATAGGATCCCAACACAAGAATGCTCTAAAGAAAAGGAATATATCTTAAAAGGTAACTCATAATTAGGACTTACCAAGACTGGAGCTATAGAAATGGCCACTTTGATATCTTCAAATTATTTCTTAATTTTTGGAACCCATTCTATCTTAGCCCCCTTTTTGAGTAAATCATTAAGGGGATGAACTATTTCTGCAAATCCACTTATGAATTTCTACACAAAATTTATTTTCCCAAAGAAAGACTTTAGTTCTTTCTGACTATGAGGAGGTGATAATTTTAGAATAGCCTCAACTCTATCAAGATCAATGGAGATTCTAGCTTTGGAAATAACATGACCTAGGAGCTTCCCCTTAGTGACCCCAAATGAACATTTCTTGGGATTAAGAGATATGCCATACTTGTGACATCTATTAAATACCTATCTTAGATCAGCAATGTGAGTGCTTCAATCCTCTGAAAAGACCATTAAGTCATCCATGTAGATAACTATAAATTTATTGATCAATCCCTTGAAAGCTTCATCAATGGCTCGCTGAAATGTAGCCCCTGCATTAATTAGACCAAAGGGTATTCTTCTATAGGTAAAAGTTCCCCATTTACTTGTAAAAGCCTTCTTTAGTCAATCTTGCTCATCAACCATTACTTGATTATACCTTGAATACCCATCCAAGAAAGACATCATCTTTGAACCATTCACGATTTGCAACACCTCATCTAGTGAGGGTAAAGGATAATTGTCCTTTTGAGATGATGAAAATCAACATAAAGACAAATCTCTCAAATTTTCTTCTATACATGAACCAAATTAGCCACCCACATGTAATGGTTAATGGGGAAAATGATCTTTGCATCTAATAGTTTCTTGATTTCCTTCATTATTAGTGGTTCAATGATAGGATTAACTAGTCTTCGTCTTTGCCAGAATGGTTTAGCATCTAGCTTCAGTGGGATATTATGGGTAATAATTTCATGTGCATATGTCTTCAAATATTCATAGCTCCAAGAAATGACATCTTTATACTTATTAATCAATTTGATCATATCTCCTCTTTCTTGTGCATTGCATGATTTTCCTATCCTTACCATCCGAGGATCTTCATCAGTACCCAAGTTGTATGAGTCACATTCTTCAATCCCTTTTTCTTGGGTCATTCTTCTATTAAGTGTTGATTCGTCATGATAAAAAATGTGCTCCAACTCAACCATCCCCTTAGGAATAGTGTTGGATTTTAAATTTAGGATCCCATCTTCATCTTCAAATTCATCATCCTTAGGTTTGACCTCTAGAGTGTCATCAATTTCTTGCCCTTTAAAATGGCCATTGCACATGATAAACTCTAGTATGTGTTGATCATCCTAAAAGACTTGAAAGTTTGTAATGTTGTCCAAAATAGATGGAGCAACAACTAACTCTACTAAGAATCTTTTCAATTTTGTTCTTTCGACTAGTTCTAATGCACTAGCTGAAATAGCAAGAGCATCTACTACCATATTTCTCCTTGGAATGGACCTAATGTTGAGAGCTTCAAAATCATCCAGTAAATCCCATACTCTCTTCCTATAAGCAAGTAACCTTTTATCATTGCAAGACTATAATGATTTCACTTGTGGTATGACCAACTGAGAATTTCCCTAGTACAAATAGAAGTCCTCGGATTAACACTTCATATTCTATAGCATTGTTAGTACATCTAAACTAAAATTGATATGCCATGTAGAAAGACTTACCTTTTGGGTTAACTAATTATATACCTACACCAAGCCCTAATTTACATCTGAAATTGTCAAACTGAAGTGCCCAAATTGGATCTTCCCTAGGCTTTCTGACCTTGTGTTTGTTCGTTCTTAACTTCTCTTTCATTTGAGAGTTAAAAGATTGTTTCTTTGGAACCCATTGCAACTTCTTGTGGGGTGGACATGATGATTCCCCTTTTTAATATATTGATAGAGGAAATGTATGTTTTTCTTGTTTGTCTTGAATTTCCTCTATGAATTCTTTAATTTCATCTATTTTGAGTGTAGGATGAATGATGATTGAAGTCCACCCCTAGCTTTTTATGTAACGTCTCCTTCTCTAGAATTTAATCATTACTAGGAGAGGAGAAGACAAAATTCCACCATCTAAAGAGGTATCACTATATGATAGGTTCAAATCTTCAATTTCCTCTTCATCTTTCCAAATAGACTTAGATACATTTATCAAATTCTGATTTCCTATGGGTTCATCCTTTGGGATATCAACCCTCTTTACCTCCATTATTTTCATCAATACTTTAGCAACAACTTCTTGATAAAATGAACATTCAAACTCAAAATGGATAACTTTATGTAATCAATAAAATCTTGGAAGGAGGAGGATACTAAGATCAGCTTCCTCCCCTAAACATTGTAAATTAGCCATCATGTTATCAATGAATTGCTTCATGATCTCATCTTTTGGGGTTGGAATTTCATATCTTTTATCTTGATCATGTGATACTTTGGTAGGGACTATCTTGAACGTGAACACTTTGTAAGAAGCCAAATCTGATTGGAAAAGTGCCACCTCATTCAAAGCATTTGACTTTGTAATCATCATTTTCAGTTTTGGCTCTGCATCTATCTTGATTTGATTATTCAATCCCTTCCATGGTAACCACAACTAAGTGAAGTCTATTAAGAACCATCCTCTTAGGCATTTTTTCCATTCTCTACTCAGAAGTAACCCATATGTTTCCAAAATATTGATGACATGTATGTCAATAACATCTTGAATCTAGGGGTCGGTTGTTAACTATATTTGAACATCTTTCAATAAACCAATTACTTTTACCTCTATTTTGTCCAACTATATCACTATCCAATTGGAAGGTTGAGGACTAACTCTTAACCTTTGGGCTATTGATAATGGCATGATGTTGCATGAGGCTGCTGAATCAATCAAGCAATTGTGAAGATTCTTTCCATATATCCTAATGCTGAGAAAAAATGGAGATACCTCAACTTTGTCTTTGAACATAGTGGGCATCGCCTCTACAACATTCACTTGTTGAGATACTATCCTTTGAGGAATAGTATTTGTGTTATGGGAAACCTTTGTATGATCCAAAGTTTTCATGAGCACCTCTCATTGTTGTGGAAAATTTTGCAACATGTTAAACATGGACATATTGGCCTTGGTTCTTTTCAAGTCCTCCACTACACTATACTGTTTAGTAGACCAAGAAGGGTTTTTGAGTATTATTTGTACATTCACTTGATTATGATTTGGTTGTCCTCCATATGGTGGCCTAACTAGTGCTAGATTTTTACTCACTTTTGGATTGAGAGGAGTTGGTTGTAGTGCTAGAGGAATTCCATCTATCATGGGTTCTTTTCAAATCCTCAAATTGTATGTATTTTGATTATCATTACAAAAAGAAAACATTTCTTCATGTTGAAGGTATGGTTCTTGACTAAATGGAAATGAGAATTCTTCACTGACGGGTTGTTCTACCTATGCATTTTGCGTGGAGTTGTAAGATTCTAATAGCATAGCATTAAATTTAACTAGAGAAGCATTGTCATTTGCTTGTGAACCTTGAGTCATTTTTTGATTTCCATTATAATATGAACCATCATTGTTAGATGCATTCTAACCATTTTCATACTAATTAATATATGCATACTAAATCGTGTTATTATTGTTCTCAGTAGAAATGCTTCCATTATTTCGACGAGTGTTTCACTATTGATTTTTCCTTTGGAAGGCATTATTATGGTCAGGAGGATTGAATTTTTTTCCTCTGTTATGATTTCTTGCATTGTTGTTCATGTTGTTGTTATTTCCATTTAAGTTCTTGTTATAATTTTGTCCATAATTATTGTTGTAAGGACCAGCATTGTTTCTTTGGAAGTATTTATTTTGTCCTTGTGAAAACCTTAGACAATTTAGTTCATTATTCACCTAGGACATAGTCTTTTTCATCTGACCAAATTTGGAAATAAAACTATTGTTTCCTTCAGTGGGCGCTACTGCCTTTTACTCAAAGAAGGAAAATTTTAGAGGGTCATACCCTGGATACATTAGAGCAGGATTTTGTGGAGTAGGGGCCTATTGTAATGGAACTAGATTCATGGGTATGAATTGACCAAGCACCATGGGTACTCTGACAAGGTATGTTGGCATCGCTGTGATAGCTTGAGCTAGAAGCATTAATCCTCCTCCATTAGGATAAGCTTGCTTATTGAAGGTAATTGCCTCTATGAAGACTTTATCCAATGTGTTGATATTTTCTATAGGAAGTCTTCTTAGAAAAATAGCAATGAGATGGTCCATAGCATTTAGATAAATCTAAATAGTAGCTTCAATGGTTATGGTGTATGGCATCTCTATCTTGCGATATGCCATATGAAAATGATGGTTGAAGTGTGAAACCATCTCAGCTGGGTCCCTTTTAACTGATATAAATTGTTGATGTATCACAGTCAGATTAATGAAAGTTTTGAATTGTCCCAAGAATAATTTTTTGAAAGTGTCTTGATCCCCAATACATCTAGGTGGCAAATTGACATACCAATTAAAGGAAAAATCCCCCTAAGAATAGGGGAATAAACAAAGAATTACATCCTCATTAGCAACCTTCTTGCATTTGCAAATTTATTTGAATAATTTGATATGATCTTGGGCAGTTCGTGAATCTCCATAAATGAACCTTGGGCAAAACTTCTCAGGATTCTTGGGAAGGTCATGGAGTTCACCTCTCAGGTTGATTGGTGAATCTACAACATTTGCAAAAAAGGCCATCAGAAGGTTTGGTGGACTTAAAGGTGGTTGTTTGGGAGGTGGGGTTGTTGGAATATGTGGTGGCCCACCAGGTGGTTGAAGTGGAGGTGGAGTTGAAGAAGATGATGAAAGTTCAAAAGAAAGTGGTTGAATTCAGGGTATTCCTTTATCACTATGTGGTTTTTGGAAGTGGGTAAGCTCAAGAAACTTGTGTGTACTTGGTGAAGACCTTAATGCTTGCTAAAATGGGGACTCTAGATCAAAACCCTCTAGTTTGCATCAATTCTAGAAAAAGTGCACCACTGTAGAAGTACACTTTCTCATGCCATTGAATTTTGCACACCACAGAGTTTTGTACAACTCTACACTTGTAGATCTATGTACCTACTTACCTATAGAGTTGCACACCTGAATTTCTCAAAAACTCAAAAAAAAAAATTCAAATTGTGGGAAGCGCAAATTTTTGCAAAAAATGTAGAATTTTGAAAATTTGGCAAATTTTCCTTCCTTTTCCAAGAATCAAAAGTGTCACCCTCTTTCTAGAGCTACTTCTATTGAACTATTGTTATACATGATGCTGAATGACAGGAATTGTTTTGTACTCCTCTCTTGAAAAGCCAATCTTGTGGATCAACTCCAAGGTTTCAGGTGATCTTGCGACCTACTAGAATCCACTTAGTTGAAGATAAATATTTTTGTTCATGAGGAGGCCTTTTCTGGTTCTCTTTCAATTTTTGGATGAGATGTAGAATCTGTTCACTATTTCAAAATAAACAATATGTAAAAGAAATATGTTTTTTTATAATTTTTGGTTTTTCAATGAATGCAATTTAACAATGCAACTAGTATGAATTCCTAACGTAAAGCAAATAACAAGAAAATAAAATCCTAATGGACATAAGCTATAGAAAACAACACATCTATGAGTTAAGCTTTCAAAGAAATCATTGGGTAACTAATGAAAATAGGAGTAACGCTTCCTAGATTCCACTGATGCAATTGTCAATGGGAAACTTTAATTATTGAATGATATTTCACTCTTCATTAAATCACAAGGCTACAAAAAGTGTGCTCATGCGAGATGAAGAGTTATGTAAATATAATTTGGTGGTTTCTTCTCGAGCTAGATATGTCAGCAGAATTCATAAAACTATAGCAAACACTGAAAATAAAGTATCACACAACCAAAAATAACACAATAAACCTTTGGCTTAATAATAATTCCATGAACATGAATTCACAAAAGAAAACATTTAGGAAAGAATAACTACACTCCAAATGCGAGCACCAAAAGCATAATTTATTGCAAAATAATGGCAACCCCAATTACATATTACAATGGAGTATTTATAAGAAATCATCTCCTCAATTTGTGTTGAGAGTGAGAGATATATTCATGTAATAAAATGCTTTCAATTTAATAAAATAAACTAATTATATATAAACTAACAATCTAACTGGTGCTAAGCAAGACTCCATCCATTGTTTATTCATTAATTGGATGCATGCATCTTTACATGTCAGAGACAAAGAATTTATGAGAGAAGAAAAAATAAGAAAGCCTTTAGTCAAAGTGGATGTTTTTGGAAGTGCCAAAATTAGAAGCTAATCCTTCACTGGGCATTTTCTAGAGTTAAACTACTGTCAGAATGCATTTCTGATGCATGGAAAGCTCTATTTCTGGAACTGACAGTTAACTATTGGTGAAACTTCTAAAACTATGCACCTATAGACCTATGGAGCTATAGATTTGTGCACCTATGGACCTATGGAGCTAAGCACCTCAAAATGGTCTAAAATCTCAAAATTTTGCTGAGTGTCAAAATTGAAATTCTAGCATCTGGGTTTTGTTTCCCTTCATCCCAAAGCTATGTTTGAATGTTTTCCCTTGAATTTCTCTATGATCTCAATGATTTTTGCCACATCCAATAAATTTAAAGCCTATTATTTTTCCTTGACCTTCTATCTATAATTGTCTACCTCAATTTGGGTGTCAACAAAATCCTCGAGTTTGGTATCCAATTCTAACAAGGCTTCTTCTATTCTGAAAGCCTGCCAGATATCTTCATCATTAGAAGCTTCCAAAAAAATATTTTTAAAACTCTCCACTACTACCTCTATAGGAAACAACTTCTCCCATTCCTCATCTTCAAAAATATCTAAGCATGCATCACTGTAATGCTTCTCTACTTGAAAATTTTTCTCTTGGGCTTGGTCCTTCGGCCTATGGATCTCTGCATGTCATGTTTCCATTACTTTATTACTATCAATGATATTTTCTATCCAATCATCAATCAAATCTAATTCCTTTTTTGTATAAACATCTACCAAATTATGTATCTTTGCCCCTTTATTGCCTGCAAAATTTTTAAGTATTTACTCTAGGCCCTTACCTTATCCATAATGCTAAAGTCCTATTTCAAAATCGCCACCATCTTATTCACATTCTCTTGCATGGCATGCAATAACTTCAAGTTCCCCTAGATTATCAAGATGCCCTTCTCTTTAGAACTTTCTCGCCACTGTTGATAGGATTTTAAAAATGGGTCTACATGAACAACTCACCTCTCTCTAAGTATAGTGTTTAAAATCTCCTCTAGGTGCTTAAGATTTGGAGGATCAACCACTTTAGCCAAATATCCCCTTAGGATCTCATTTTTCCTTTGAAGTGTGTAGATTTCTATCTCTTCCTTCTCCATGTTCCTAAAAACCTCCTTAATCCCCATAGTCACCATTACTCTAGCTATATCTAGTGTGGGCCTCCCAAGCAAGACCTCTTTGATTTGATAATCTTGTGCATCAGTGCTTTCTATATCTGTATTATCAAGAGGGATGGCCACTTTTGTAAAAAAATCTTGACCTCATGTACTATTGACAAATGCCAATGGTCTTGCTTCATGTGTTGGGGACTTAGGTTTGTTTAAGACCTCTGCCAATTCAATAAGATCCTCCTCATCAGCATGGAATTGAGGTTTCATGCTCCTCATTATTTCTTTTTTGAGCCACCTTGGGACTTGTACAATGGAAGACCTACCTCTAGAGGATGAAGGAGTATGTTCTGCTACCTCCTTCCCCTTATCACTTCTCCTCAGAGTACTTTCCCTTTGTGAGGGCTCTTCTTCTATTGCCTTTCTTTCAGTAGACCTACAACTTGTACTTCAATGTCTTAGGAAGGTGGTTGAGAATATTCTACCATTTTCCCTCCCTTCAACATTTTATTAGTCATCATTTGTTCTAGTTCCTCCTCTTGTGATGGTTCCTTTCAAACCTATTCTTCTTCTGAACTCTGGGGCAGAAGAGTAACTAAGCCTTTATCTACCACTGTGACTTATGGTGTAGATAGGGGAGTAAGATTGGGACCCTATGAATCTGGCAGCATTTGTGTTAAGTCTTCTTGTTGGGGTTCACCTATAGGGGTATCCCTGATTTTTTCCCCAACTAGCTCTATTCACATGGGCATAAAATCAAAATTTGACATTTTGAAAATGTCATCACCCTCTTCACTCTACTCATCCTCCCACTATTTTGCTTTATCTTCTAATAAAGAGACTTTGAAAGGTCCCACTTGGGTGGATGGTGATGCCATCATGGTACTCCTTATCCTTTCTTGTTCTGTGGCTCTAGCTAGTTGGGTTCTTCTTTGCAGGGGCACTTGTTCCTCTTCATCTATCCTTCTTCCTCCTCTTCTTCTCCTTCTAAAATGGTTTTAGGGATAGATGAGAAAGGCAACATTCTCTTAGTCACCCTTTGCCTCTTCTTCATTTAGATCTTAAACTTCTTTTGTCTCATAGAGGCAAAAGAGGATGTTGGCTCTTCTTGTGGAGGAGGAATGGAAACTTGCTGACTCTCTCCCTCTTCTAATTGGCTAGGTACAAAAGGAGGCAATTGAGGGTCATCATAGACTTGAGTAGCTCTATTATCCTCAGACCCTTGTACACTTTCTTCATGTTGCTGGGGAAGTTCTTATGGTCCACCCTCTTCTATTTCAATCCATTGAGGGGAGGTCCTCTTCCTTTTGTTCTTTCCTTTCCTCTCTGGAGGTTGATAGTATCCAATTGGGTGGTCAAGTTGGTATACAATCTCTAGCCTAATGGAAGACTAGGCCACAGAGGTAGGAATTGTAACTTTCTTCCCTCTACCTTTCTCTAGGAAATCTTGAGCATGAAAGATCATGTTATCAGGTATTTGATCAAGTTGAAAAGGCTTCTTGATCCAATCCTTTGTCATTCTGATGACATGCCTTGCCTGATGATTAATACCATCACCCTCCTCCCTATCAACCTTAGCATTCATGATGGGTCTCTGTTTGATTTTGTCTAAGTTGAACAGGGGGTCTAGTAGCTCCCCAAAATCTTGTTGCCTTATTTCCTCTAGAATGTTTAGTTTGAGAGCCTTCTCTACCAAGTACAAAGTCATCCTACAATAGTCCCTTATAGAGACATCTTAGTCATTTGTTGTGTTCATCCAATGGTCTTTAATGGCTTCTTCATGATGGAATTCTTTGCCAACTAGACTTTCCACTTTTCTAATATTATCAAAATAGGGCCGGCAAGAGTTGTATTCATCTAGGGGATAATGTTCCCACTCCCATTCAAAGGAGGAAATATCTTATTTTTGTTTCACTTGGTATGGTCCTATGACTAGGGGCCATGTCCAACATGGTCTTTGTTGCTTCTTGACCCTATCATAGGTAGACTTAACCTGTCATGCAATCTCTAACAAAGCCAACTTATCACTTGGATATCTGGGGAGCTTCTTAGGGTTGATAGAGGCACCAACTACTTGCAGATACATGAATGTCTTAAACTAGATGTAATAGGCTATGAGAGCTATTATCTATGCTATTGCCTCATCAGATAACCTCTTTACATAATCACCCTCTATGAACTGGATGACCACAAAAATGAATGCATCATTCACAATTTTGTATTCCTTGCTCTGTGCCAAGAGCTTCTTCCTCACCAGTTGAGGGTAGACAATGTAAGGCCAAGCATTGGGCTCCTACATGTTGCCTTTTTCGTACAATCTAGGGTAGTTTTTTGCCCTTGCCACTAGCAGATATACCATGTAGGAAGTCATATAGAAATTCTTCTTATCCTTGACTACCCTTAATTGTTCACACAATTTTTCACTTAATGTGGTGGCATCTTTTTCGTCTTGATATTCTCAAAGAAATTGACCATGAAAATGTTGAGGTGCCCTACTACTGGTAGACCCATGACCCTACTTAGAAGAATGATGGAGCATCCAGTATGCTCCTTCATGTATCCCCTTGTCATGTCCACCTTTCCTATCACCTTGCCCAGAGGTGTCCTCTCAATGAGATAGGAAAATTGGATTATTTATGTTGCCTCTTTCAAGTGCTCCCTATACCACCTTTTAGCTGCCTCATAAGAGAGTCTTATGAATTGATCTTCCTTTGGGAGATGAAAGACCCTTTTAATGTTTTCAATTCAGAGGTCTAGTATGACTTCTCTTGTTACAATCTTTACCACTCTTTCTCCAAGAACAACGTATTATACTAGTGTCATGATTAACTTTACTGATTGTACTGATGTTGGGTGCAAAGCTGCACTTATCAACCCTAATCAAATCAAAGTAGACACTAGAGTAGATCTTTTTGTGGTTTTGTTTTAGATTCTAAGAAACTCTCCCAAGTCAGTGTGTCCCAAGTCAGTGTCTTTAATCTTAGAATAATGATCTTGGAACCTTGACTTTGATGACACACCTTGAAACTTGAACACAACGAGCTTAGGTGCCATTTTCTCTTTAGATGTGGATGCCATTATATCTATATGACACAAGAAAATGAGTTTATTAGCTCAAAATAAAAACTTTTAAAAAATGCAAAAATCCATTTAATTCCCCATTTTATTTAATGAAAAATAAAAATAAGGTGCACTTTTTTTTCTTTTTTCTTTCTTAAATTTTAGTTTTTTTTATTTATTACTTTTTAGGGTTTTTGAGGTGGAGGTGCATATGTGTGTGTGTGGTACGGTGTGCGAGGTGGTGCACACGTAGCACAAGGTGGTGGGTGTGGCACATTTTAGTGTGCACCGTGTAGTTTGAAGTGGTGCATGCGATGTGGCACATTTTGGTGATGTGCATGACACAAATCACGTGCAGCACAATTTATAGTGGGGGTGTGCAATGAAAATGGGGTGCACGGTGCCTATTGGTGCACATGCGCATAATGCATGTTTGGGATTTGTGTTTGAGTGCACCTCAATGCAAGTCTGGAGGGTGTAGCAAATGAGGGAGTTCAAAGCTTTTTCAAAACATAATGATGGAAAGGTGAGGAGGTCTGTGTGGGGGGTCAGGCTTTATAGCCACACCTACCCTTGGTGGTGCACAATACACACCGTGTAAGTGTGTGGCTACACATTGCACCCCACCAAAGGTGGGATGCAGTCTCATAACGCTCGTGAGGTGTGTGGGTGCACATTGAAAATTATATATATATATATATATATATATATATATATATATATATAGGTTTTTTTGGTTTTTTCAAATTTTTCAATTTTTACATTTTGACTCTTTGAAATTTCTCGGATCTCAAATTGTGAGTTCATGGACCCAAGAAAAAAGTAGGGGGTCCCCATTCCTAGTAGGGAATGGGGCGTGCATTGTGGAACCACAACAATTCCAAGAAATAGAAGAAGGACCTATCTATAACAAGTCTACTAAGGAAGCATGCTTAAAGAAATAGGGTAGTAAATGGAAGGAATATCAAACTATTCACATCTTAGGTAAAGTCTCTCACTTGATGCTAGGGAAGCTTACCATCCCAAAATATTCAAACCCTAGTAGTCTTGGTATTAAAATCATTATTAAGAGAGTTTAGTTTAAGATTTATTAAGTAGACCTTGGATCATCCATTAATATTATGAATAAAGGCCTTATGATAAAGATATGTATTTCAAACCTAAAAAATATACCTACAATTATGTATCCCACTAATAGTTCAACTATCAAGCCTGATAGAGTAGTAGAAGACCTAGTAGTCACCCTAGATTTATGGCAATATCCTACTATTTGCATGGTCTTATCTCCAAAAGAAATAGTAGGGGGATATACTCTAATAATAGGAAGGTCTTGGTTGGCAACTATAGATGCTTACATAGGATGTAGGTCTAGTAAAATAACTATTTACATTGCATATATTACCAAGAAGTTCATCCTTTATGCTCCAACACAACCTTGACTTGAGTCCTAACAAGTAGTTTGGCCAAATTTAGAAGAAAAAGTAGAAGTATTTATTTTTTTGGTAAACCTAATAATGGTTAGAAGATAACCTTTTTATCAAAAAAAAAGGAGGACAAAGTATTATCTAATTTTCATTAGAAGAACTATGTCACAAGCCATGCTCAACATATATAATACAAAATATAACACATGTGAATTGTTCCAACTTTTACATTCCTTTGAATAGATAACTAAATTCTTGATATGAATTTATATATTAACAAATAGTATTTTTTATTAACCATATTATACAAATAAATAATATTAATTATAATCATATGTTAAGTAATTAAATATCAAAAAAAATCTAAAATATAAATATATAAATAATAAATATAATAAAATATTAAATTCTCTAAAGAAATTAGATTAATACAATAAAATATTTTTCTCTATAGAAATTGAGTTATAATTAATCATTTCTAATATTAAATAAATCTATATGTAATTTCAAAAAATAACAACTTAAAGATAATCTAATATTTAATCAATATAAACTATTTATTTAACTATGTAAAGACCTTTATTCCAATACAAAGTTAATAGAATTTTAATCTTGAAATGTCATTGTAAAACTAAATACATTGTTTGTAAGAGAATAATAATTACATGTAAAACAACTAAAAATTACCATACAATGAAAATATATCCATGGAGATATATCTCTTGATCAAGAGAAACGATCTTAATAGATATAAATATTGTAAGGAATAATAAGAGGACGGTAAATTATTGAACTAGAAATAAAGAACATAAATATAAGAGAAACAAAAGGAGGAAATCAAGAAGGAAATCAAGATGGGGAGTTCATGAGAGGAGTGACAAAGTAATTTGGTCAAAGTGAGGAGAAGATTCCCAAAATTGCCTTTATTCACGAGGGAGCCTCTTGGAGATTGTTTCTGCACTTCAATCATGGTAATTCTACCATCTGTCTTAAGGTTGGGGATTAGGATAAGAGTAAAGAATTAAGACTTAAGTATGAATTATAATCTAATTATTATTTCTTCTATATATGATTATAATAAAGAGTTAAAGTTCTCTTTCAATGAAATAAATATAATCTAAACCCTAATTGATAATTTTGAGAGAAATTAAGTAGGACCCTATTAGGGATCATAACAAACTATGGCATAAATTATCCCCTTTTTAAACAAGTTCCATGTTTCTTGCAAACAATTATTTCCCCATCTACTCCAGCTCATTATCCAGCAAAATGGACCATTTGAACACTTTATTGCCCCATGGAGTATAAATGTCTTTCCTATTAGAATTTTCAATGTTATAATTAACTTCACAAGTAGAAGTAGCTATAGGAAAAACTTTGAATATCAATAATTGATTTATAGTTGAGCAGTATTAGATGATATCCAAATGTTTACTATCCATAAGATAATGCTTTCTTCGAATTATAGTGATATGAAGGGTTTAGATTCAAAGTTATTATGTAGGCATGCAAAAAATCATCAATATTGAGTTTAAACCTATTAGATAGCCCCTAAGAATAATTAATCAATCTATAAGATAAATGATTAAAGAGGAGTTGCATAAAGTGTTGAATACTAGTTTTATCTACCCAATCTCAAATATCTAGTGGTTTTTTCCACCTATTATTGTCCCAAAGAAAGGGTCAAAATTGAGAGTGTATGTAGACTATAGGGATCTTAACTCAACAACTAAGAAAGATCATTTTCCTCTTCCTTTTATCTATTAAGTCCTATATAACCTATAAAGAAAAAAGTATTTCTTTTACCTTTATAGTGTTAGTGGATTTAATTAGATAAATATTGCTCCAAAGTATCAAGAAAATACTACCTTTGCATGTCCTTGGGGGACATTTACCTATTCAACCTTACATTTTGGTCTTTTAAATGTTCCTACAACATTCCAAAGACTTGTGATTACTATTTTCTTAGAAATTTCATATGATTTCATAGAAATTTATATGGATGACTTTACTATTTATAGTTCAACATTTGAGGAAGTCTGATCTAAAATTTAGAGAATGTACTAAATCGAGTGAAGATTGTAATATATCACTCAATAATTAGATATGTTTCATAATTATGCAAGAAGGATTTCAATTGGTAACTACATTTCCACTACAAGAATATGGGTACACCCTCCAAAATTGAAGTCATTTCTATTCTACTGTCTCCTACCAAGTGCAAAAATCTCAAAAGATTTCTTAGACATGTTGGTTAATATTTGATATTTTTAAAATATTTTAATCAAAGAATATGATCTCTATAAAATTTACAAAGATGGATGCGAATTTTTTGTAGATGGTAGAATGTGAGAAAACACTCCTTGATCTAAAAATTCCCCTTACAAAAGAACTTATTTTGAAAGGACTGGATTGGTACCTTACATTCCATATTCATTTGGATGCATCAGATTGTTCTATTGGTGTTGTCCTAGGTTAGAAGAGTGGTTTGATAGAGCATGCAAATTATTATGTTAGAAAGAACCTATAGAGGGTGAATTAAACTACATTGTTAAGAAAAGGAAATGTTAGCAATAATTTATGCCCCAAACAAGTTTAGACATAACATCATAGGATATCAAATGTTTGTGCATAATGATCATGTCGTAATCGGTTAACTCATGAACATGAGTTTACTCATAGGTAGACTAGATAGGTGGTTGTTGTTGATGTAAGAGTTTGATATCATAATTTGTGTACAAACTAGATAAAGCTAATGTGGTCATTGATTTCCTATCCAGAATTTAGAGATAAGATAATCCTTCACTCATAGAATATTCCTTCCTTGATGAATATTTTTTTTCCATCAAGCTCAGTCATCCATGTTATGTGGACATAAAATAAATCATTTAACTAGAGGAATAACTCCTCCTCACTTATCACCTAAAGAGAAGAGATTGTTAGTTGAGAAAATATTTAAAATCTCTTTGATTATAGATTGTGTGTTTTATATAGGACCAGATGATTAATGAGGAGATGTGTGAGAGAGGAAGAAACTCATGACATACTAAATGCATGCCATGATGACCTTGTGGTGGGAATTTTTATTTTAAGAGGACAACCATGAAGATCTTAAATATCATATATTATTGACCAACACTACATAAGGATGGAGCCAATTATACTAAGAGGTTTGATAAATGTCAAAGGATGGGGGGATGAACAAGATCAAACAAAATGACTTTGTTTCCACAAGTCATTGTTATACCCTTTGATAAGTAGAAATCATACTTTTTAGGTCCCATTGATTTAGGTTCAAAGGGTAAGTCTTACATACTTGTATCTATTAACTATGTAAAAGTGGTTTGAAGCTAGGCATATGAAGCACGGTAGAGATATAAAGATAGTAAAGTTTCTCTATGAATAATTCTTTACTAGATTTGGGGTTTCTAGAGATATAGTGGCAGACTATGGGCTATAATTTACTTCTACTCTCATTAAAACCTTAGTAAATGAGTACATCATAAGACATAGGTAGGCATAACTTTAAGAAACCCCTTCCTTGACAAATATATAAATTTGTACCAAATCCAACATTTATTTTGGGGAAAATCATTAATTTCTATTAACAATTTTTTTTTGATGTTAGGAAAAGTTTAATCTTACATGTGATTTTTCTCTAACCATTAAAAAATTTCATAAAATTGAGGCAATTTTGTCCCTTGTGATAGAAAAATATATATTGTACAAGGTAATTTTTTTCCATTTATTAGAAGAGAAAATATTGTATAAGGTGATTTTTATTGTTTACTGGAAAAATACATATATTGTATTAGGAAATTTTTCATGTTTATTGGAAAAAAAATATTGGATTAGGTGATTTTTCCTATCTAGTGAAAAAACATATATAATGCATTGGGGAATGTGTGAGAAAATAACATGATTATTCAATGAATCAACAGATACAAATTAATCGTATGTTTTCCAAATCAATTGTCAGATTACCAAAATATTACACTCAGTATTAAATCAAAGAGTGACATGAAATTGAGGTATCTATAGGATGATAAATATGTGGAATGTCCTATTGCATTTATGGAAGAATGAAATTTGGTCAAAAAAATATTCTTTAAAATGTAGACATCTCAGTTGGTGGTTTCCATTATCAGAAATATAGTTGATTGTCAAAAATGGGTTTTCTTATGGAAGTGGGATCATTGAATGAAAATCCAAGCCCTATTGTCAACCCAAATTTGATTTTAGAGGAGTATAAGGAGCAAAGTGATCTTACTAGTGGGCTTATTGCAGCTTTGTAAGTTCTCTCTACTAATCCTAGGGATGCCATCAAAGAACTTGAAAAGGAGTAGGAAAAGGAAGACTACTAAGCAATATTTGTTGAAATGGGCCTCAACCCTACTAATTTTGAAGAAAAAATTAAAAATGTGGTGGAATACTAAAACTAGAACTTCAACTCTTTTGGGGTGTTTTGAATTAGGATAAAAGAAGCATTACATGAAGAATCAACAATTTAGTTAGGTTTTATTTTGCAAAACATGTTATCAAAAAGTGTATGAATTTGAGGAATTGATGTCTGAAGTGATGGAATTTTGGCAAATGTTTCTTGAATAACATGTCATATCTCCAACATATGTCTATAACATCCATCTACAAACTACCATTCAATGATTATATATCAATGGTTGAAGTTTTATTTCAATCCAAACATCTCGAGTGAAGCCTCAACCTTGTTCAAGTCTTTGGAATGGTGAAACATCTTCTTCCGCCCTATACCACTTGTAATAGCTTTTAAATGGATGTCTAGTTACTGTCAGTGACATTCCCTCTTCCATCAGCTCCACACACTTTACAAGTTTTTTAGAACAAACTTGCATTAATGTGGAAGATTTGCAAATTTTTAATCATTTAAAACAATTGAACTAGAAGTCAGAAGGAAAAATGTTTAGGGACCATCATAGGGTTAAGATCAAAGAAATTTCTAGTCATTCACCTTATTTATAGGAAATTGAGCTTCTTCTTTCATAATTTCTCATCTCATATTTGGTAGTCACTATTCTAGTAGTTGTAGTGCTCATTAATTTCTATGTTGGTTTACTTGGTATGGTAGATGGGCAGTTATTTCTCTATAGTATGTAGTCATTTTTCTATAGTTAATTATTTCATAAATTATGAATCAAGATGGACACTCAAATTTTCCTAACATGCAAATTGGAAGAGGACCAAAAAGGCATTTTTAGGCAACATCCTTGATGAAAACCTCTTGTCAATTTGCAATGAGGTTGTGCCCATTATGGATTTCATTATTCATGTTGTGAAAATGGTTCTAGGGTTCACATTTTTGGAGAATGAGAATAGGTATTGTGTTAACGTGGACATTACATGTTGGAAATATAGATGAAGTAACTAAGAGGGGAGGGGTGAATCAGTTACCACACAAACAAGTCCAAAAATCCCTTAGATGTCTAAAATGCTTATTTACTATTGATACTCGATAAATAGTGCAGAAGTACTTTAACTCGGTAAGTTAACTAGTTACTATTCATCTAGCTTTCAGAGGTATTAATATGCATGCAAAGATTAACTAAATGAACACAAGAGACACCAGATTTAATGTGGAAACCCAATATGGGAAAAACCACCAAGTAACTAGTCACCAATTTTCACTCTTCTAAAGTGAGCCCTGTTAGGAGCCAACCCTATTAAAGGTTACAATACACACTATTAGGTGTGACCTTGTTAGAGGATTTAATCACCCTATTAGGAGTGGCTTGGGTAGAGGTCTTTAAAACAATTCAACTGAACTGTCACCTTATTAGAGGATTTACATAATGGCTATTAAGCCAACTCTGTTAAGAGATTTGAAGTCATTGCTACAATGGTTAGAAAGCAACAATGAATTGACCTGAATGATATGCAACTTATCTCTTGCTAAGTACATATCTTTGTTCTCCTTTACTAGATTCTTGCTAATTGAATACAACTTGCCAGCTCCTCTAGGATATATAATCCTTTATCAAAATTCGCTCAATTTGCTTATTCCAACCTTCTCCATATATTCTCACACATACACACTCTGATTCACAACTTGAGTATCTATATATATACCTTTTAGCTTTAACAAGTCAGTTTAAATATAGGTTCCAATAACTAAAAATCATTACATTAGTCGATTGCATGAAGCAATTAAACTTAATATCAAAATAGTAAAATCCTTTGCTAGCCAACCAGGCTTGGTAACCACTGCTTATGAATGGTTTTCTAGTGTTAACCAAGTGAATCTTGGTAAACACTGCAAAATCTTACAAAAATCCTTTCGAGACCGAGTGAACTCGGTGAGCACTAACTTTCCTGTATTGTTATAGTGAGCTCGGTCGAAGTTAATTTCTCATCATATTTCCTTTGATGACCGAGTGAGCTCGGTAGAAGCTAACTTTTCTTTGCTGATCGAGTGAGCTCGGCAGAAGCTAACTTTTCTTTGCTGACCAAGTGAGCTCGGTAGAAGCTAAATTTTCTTTGTTGACTGAGTGAGCTTGGTAGAGGCTAACTTTCCTTTTCTAATTGAGTGAGGTCAATAGAAGCTAACTTTCCTTTGCTGATCAAGTGAGCTCGGTAGAAGCTAACTTTCCTTTGCTGACTGAGTGAGCTCGGTAGAAGCTAACTTTCCTTTGCTAGCCTTGTGAGCTTGATAGAAGCTAACTAATGACTAATATGACATTTGTGTAACATCAAAGACAACATTCAATTAAAAATTGTATCCAACAAACTCCCTCTTTGGCATTGATGGCAACACAACATGTCATAGCAAAATGAATTTAAAAAAAAGTCTAGCAAATCTTTTCTTTAGCAAACTCCCTCTTTCAGTAATCTCCCTTTGTGAAGGAATTACTTAGCAAACCCTTCTTTCAAACAAATTTCAGAAAGATATGATAGAAAACTCTCCCTCTTTGACAATTCATGCAAAAGACAACATAACTCAAATGAATTATAATGTACCTTTAGTACTTATTCATATGCAATGTTTCCTATCTATGCTACATCAACTGATAGATCTTCAACTTGGTATGCATTGATGCATCACTAAAATTTCATTTTAGTGAACTTCAGATAGGGCAGTGATCCCTAACTTACCTCTTTGAGACAAGAATGCATCCTTAGGTAATGGCTTTGTGAATATGTCAGCAATTTGGTCCTTTGTATGGACATATTCCAATATAATTTCCTTATCTTGCACTAATTCTCTAACAAAATGATATTTTATTGCAATGTGCTTGGTTTTGGAATGCATTATTGGATTCTTAGATATGGTGACTGTACTTGTGTTATCATAGAACATAACAACTGGTTCTTTGATTTCCACCTTCATACCTTCCAACAACTATTTAAACCAAATAATATTAGAACAGTTTACTGTTGCAGCAACATACTCTGCTTCTGCAGTAGATTGGGATGTACAATTCTACTTTTTGCTTGTCCACGAAACCAACCTTTTTCCTAGAAAGAATGCTCCTCATCTTGTACTTTTTCTGTTATCAAGGTTTCCTGCCCAATCAGCATCAGTAAACACTTTTAAATCTAGATTACCTCCAAATTTGTACCATAAACCATAATCTTTAGTTCCTTTCAAATATCTCATTATTCTTTTGATTGCCATCATGTGATTTTCTCTTTGTTTTGCTGAAAATCTTGCTACAATCCCAATTACAAGGGCAATATCTAGCCTGGTATGAACTGCACACTACAACTTTCCAATCATAGATCTATACAGTGTTTGATTTACTTCTTTTGATTCATCTTCCTTGGTAAGTTTTAATCTAGTACACATAGGAGTCCCAGCTGGTTTACAATCTTCCATACCAAACTTTTTCAATATCTCCTTGATGTATTTTGATTGAGTGATGTAGATACCATTTTTATTCTGCTCAATTTGAAGACTAACAAAGAATTTTATCTCACCAAACATAGACATTTCAAATTCCTTGTTCATTTGTTCTAAAAATTCTTTGCAAAGATCATTATTTCTTGTGAAAATAGTATCATCTACAAATATTTCTGCCAAGACAATCTTATTATCTGGTCCCTCCTTAATATACAAGCTACTGTTATCATTAGTTCATTTAAAATCAATTTGAATAAGATAGTTATGCAATCTTTCATACCATGCTCTAGGGGCTTGTTTCAAACCATATAGTGCCTTGTGTAATTTGTAGACCATGTTTCTTTTATTTGGATCAATAAAACCTTTAGGTTGTTCAATGTAAACCTCTTCATCTAGTATACCATTGAAGAATGCTGACTTAACATCCATTTGATAAACTTTGAATCCTTTGTGAGCAGCATATGCAAGTAAGGTTCTGACTCCTTCTAGTCTTGCAACAGGAGCAAAATTTTCTCCATAGTCTATTCCTTCTTCTTGAGCATATCCTTTGCATACTACTCTAGCTTTGTTTTTTGATACCTTACCATCTTTAGTCAACTTGTTTCTCAATAACCATTTAGTTCCAATCACATTTTTATCTTTAGGCCTAGGTACAAGAGTCCATGTCTTATTTTTCTCTATTTTCTCTATTTCTTCATTCATAGCCTCAATCCAACTATAATTTTCTAAAGGATCTTTGATATTTCTAGGTTCAAAATCAGCAAGTAAACAAGTACCTTTCAACTTGCTTCTTGTCATGGTTCCTTTAGATTTGTTTCCAATGATTTGATCTGTTGAATGATGTCTCCTGACATATTTTGCTAATACAAGTTCCTTGCCTTTTGAAAGAATTTCATTGTTATCCTCTTGAACTTCAATTTTAGATTTTGGCTATTCTGGCTCGGTAGATATTGGCTCGAGTCCTTCAGACTTGGTAGACACTTGCTCGGTAGCATCTGAATGTAACTCTGGTTGCTATAGCTCGGTTTGAACTACTTGTAACTTGATTACTAATGACTCGGGAGTAGAAGATTCCTGATTGATTGGTATTGTATTAGGTTCAATGAAAACAAACCTTCTATAATATTTTGGTTCCCTTTTGCTTTCTTCTTCAGTCCTTTCTGCAAATTCATCAACTTTCACATATGCACTTTCTATGACTTTATAAGTAGACAGGTTCAAACATCTATGTGCTTTACTTTTGCAAGAGTATCCCAAAAATATTCCTTCATTACCTTTTACATCAAATTTGCCTCTTCTAGATTCTTTCAAAATGTAACATTTACTTCCAAATACTTTTAGATAACTTACAATAGGTTTGTAGCCATACCATAGCTCATAGGGAGTTTTGAACGAGTCCTTCTTAAGCCGTACCCGATTCAAGGTATGAACTGCAGTACTGATAGCTTCCTTCTAGTATTTGATAGCAATGTTCTTTTCAATCATTAGGGTTTTTAGAAAATCCATGATAGATCTATTCCTCCTTTCAGCTATTCCATTTTGTTCAAGAGTTCCAGGGGCTAATACCTATCTTTTGATTCCTCTTTCAATGCAAAAGTTATTGAACTCACGTGAAATAAATTCTCCTCATCTGTATGATCTCAAGCATTTCAATCTTTTTCCTATTTCCTTTTCTACTTTGACTAAATACCATTTGAATTTTTCAAATGCTTCTAATTTGTTCCTTAGATACATGACAGTCATCATTCTTGAGTAATCCTCAACAAAAAGAATGAAGAACTTTTCTCCAGTATAGCTTTCAATTCCAATGGGTCCACATAAATCAGTATGCACAATTTTTAATATATCTTTAGACTGATAGTTTTTACTTTTAAAACTAGTCTTTCCCATTTTACCAATCTCATAATTCTTGCATAGACCAACCTCAGATTTCTTTATGTTAGGAATGCCTCTTACTTTCTTGAATTTTCTTATCTTTACCAAGTTATCAAAGTTGACATGACATAACCTTTTATGCCATAACCAACTTTCTTCAAGTTGAGCAATAAAACATAAGCATTCACCAAGTTCAAGATAAAATAAGTTACCTTTTGTTTGAATGCCTGATCCAATCAGTTTTCCTTTGCCATCCAACAGTCTTTCTTTTCCATGCATGAATTCTACTTTGAATCCATTATTGAGTAGCTGTGCCACACTCAACAAGTTATGCTTTAGTCCTTCTACCCAATAGTTATTATCAAATATAAGTTCTTTGGTTAGAGAGATTATTCCTCTTCCTTTTATACAACAAGGTTCATTGTTACCAAATCTTACACTGCCACCATCATAGTTTTCAAAGTATTCAAACTTAGTTTTATCACTAGTCATGTGATGAGAACAACCACTATCTATGATCCATGTATCATTTTTTCTCATATGAGAAATGAGTTCCACTTCTTCATAATTATTAAATTCATCTTTCATAGCAATGTAGACAATTTCATCTTCTTCTTCATCATTAGAATAATTAGAATTTTTAGCCATAAAATATGTTTTCTTACCTTTATCTTTGAATGATTTGAAGTCTTTCTTGCCATTGTACTTGTAACCTTTCTTGTCATCTTTGTTCTGCTTGTTTGGGCACCTAGTAGCAATATGACCAAATTCTTCACATGAGAAGCAGATTAGAGGAACTTTACCTTTAAATTTACCTCTGCCTCTAGAATATTTCTTTGCCAGTAGAGCTTCAATAACTTCAAGATCACTATCTGAACTTTGGTCTAATTCATCTTCACTTCTTGACTGAGATTCCTTTTTCTTTTTCTTTTTCTCCTTAAGTGAAAGCTTGTCTCAAATGCTGATTCAATGTTCTTGGAAGCTGGAACATAGTTGTCAAAGTTGTCTAGTTCAAATGCAGTCAATCTTCCAACTATGGCCTCTAGATTTATCTTGTGATTTGCTTCACATCTTCTTTCTTGAATTGTAGAAACTCTAATTGCATAAATGGAAAGTAGAGTTCTAAGAATTGTACTTATTACTATCTCCTCCTTGATATCTCCTCCAGATGCTTTAATTGCACTGACACATGTTTTGACTCTTTCAAAATATTTTGCAATGTTTTCATCCTCTCTCATCCTCATTTGATCAAATTGTCCTTTGAGACTTTCTGCTTTGGCTCTTCTTACATTATCACCTCCTCCATAGATTTCTTTTAGCTTTTCTCACATTTCAAAGGCAGATTTGTAGTCTTTAATGTCATCAAATTCTTCATAAATTAGGGCAGATGCTATATCTATCATCATAATGTTGTGAGTCTTCTTTTCAACAATATCATTGATAGATAATGTACTAGATGGTTCTACATATTTTTCATCAAGGTATTTTAGTCCTGTATCTCCAATAGAAGCTAGATGAAATCTCATCAATCCTTGCCATGCTGAAAAGTTGTCCCTGTTAAGTTTTGGAATTTCCCTCTTATAAGACATCCTAATCTTTAGCTTAGATCCTTGAAATCTTTTCCTAAAAGCACCAAAAGCTCTGATACCAATTGTTGGAAATATAGATGAAGTAACTGAGAGGGGAGGGGTGAATCAGTTACCACAAAAACAAGTCCAAAAATCCCTTAGATGTCTAAAATGCTTATTTACTATTGATACTCGATAAATAGTGCAAAAGTACTTTAACTCATTAAGTTAACTAGTTATTGTTCATCTAGAATTCAAAGGTATTAATACGCATGCAAAGATTAAATAAATGAACACAAGAGACACTAGATTTAATGTGGAAACCCAATATGGGAAAAACCACCAAGTAACTAGTCACCAATTTTCACTCTTCTGAAGTGAGCCCTGTTAGGAGCCAACCCTGTTAAAGGTTACAATACACACTGTTAGGTGTGACCTTGTTAGAGGATTTAATCACCTGTTAGGAGTTGCCTAGTTAGAAGTCTTTAAAAAAATTCAACTGAACTATCACCTTGTTAGAGGATTTACAAAATGGCATTTAAACCAACTCTGTTAAGAGATTTGAAGTTATTGCTACAATGGTTAGAAAGAAACAATGAATTGACCTGAATGATATGTAACTTATCTTTTGCTGAGTACATATCTCTATTCTCCTTTACTGGATTCTTGCTAATTGAATACAACTTTGCAGCTCCTCCAAGATATCTAATCCTTTATCAAAATTCACTCAATTTTCTTATTCTAACCTTCTCCATATATTCTCACACATACACACTCTGATTCACAACTTGAGTATCTATATATATACCTTTTAGCTTTAACAAGTCGGCTTAAATATAGGTTCCAATAACTAAAAATCATTACATTAGTTGGCCGCATGAAGCAATTAAACTTAATATCAAAATAGTAAAATCCTTTGCTGGCTGATCAGGCTCGATAACCACTGCTTATAAATGGTTTTCTAGTGTTAACCAAGTGAAGCTCGATAAACATTCCAAAATCTTGCAAAAGTCCTTTGGAGACTGAGTGAACTCAGTGAGCACTAACTTTCCTTTGCTGTCATAGTGAGCTCAGTGGAAGTTAATTTCCTGTTGTATTTCCTTTGATGAATGAGTGAGCTTAGTAGAAGTTAACTTTTCTTTGCTGACCGAGTGAGCTCGGTAGAAGCTAACTTTTCTTTGCTGACCAAGTGAGCTTGATAGAAGCTAACTTTTCTTTGCTGATCGAGTGAGCTCGATAGAAGCTAACTTTCCTTTGCTGACCGAGTGAGGTCGATAGAAGCTAACTTTCCTTTGCTGACCAAGTGAGGTCGGTAGAAGCTAACTTTCCTTTGCTGACCGAGTGAGCTCAGTAGAAGCTAACTTTCCTTTGCTAGACTTGTGTGCTCAGTAGAAGCTAATTGATGATTGATATGACATTTGTGTAACATCAAAGACAACATTCAATTAAGAATTGTATCCAACATTACATCCCATTTTTGAGCCTCTCTTCTCAACCTTGGAGAAGGAAGGGTTGACATTTTGTTCCTCTTGAGGAAGACTTTTAAAAAACAATATGTGGGTGATGACAATTATATTGTTTCTCATGAAAACTTAAGGGTAGGGATCCTTTGGGCAGATGAAATTTAGAAGCTTCTAAAAGTTGGCCAAAGTGTGGCCCTTCAACCATTTATGTTGGGCCTTATTGCTAGGAAGTTGAAGTGCCATAAGAAATGGGCACAAATTGGCATGGATTTTCTATTTAAAAAGGTATAATCTAGATGAAGTGGCACAAGACAACTTGTTGCTTGAAGAATTCACAGCCTTAGTTGGGTCTCATTCTTTCTACATGGACTACTATAATAGTACTAGGTTTTCCCATGTTGATGTTTATGTATGGTTTCACTTTCTCTTTTGTTTTATCAAATTCCAATCATTGTACAAGTGTCTCCCTATAGATTTTTATTTTCAAGAAATATCAATGAAGGTTTTAGAGTTCCATATAAAATTGTGTTTTATTTTTATGCTTACTTTTTTTTTTTAAAATGCAAGTTTTAAATTTTTTCATTAAATTGTTAAGAAATAAAATATAACATTTAACATTGAATTAAAATTAACATATTGATGTTTAACATTTAACAATTAATTTAATCAATAAATTAGTTACTTCAGTGTTCACTAGAACAAAATAATAGAATTTGTGGAACAAAATCAATATTTACTTTTACTATCAAATTTATTTCTCCATTAGATGGTTTATTTTACAATCAAATTTAAAGTATCATTGAAAAACCTTTTTCTTTAATTAGAAATATTCTAAAATATTTAAGAACTATGTTATCAATATTATAAAGGTGATGTCAGGATTACCATTGAATGAACGAAGATCAATGACTCCAGATGTATTTTGAGCTAAATTTGGCAACAACCAACTAATTTGTCCAAATGACCCTGGATAGAAGACACATGGAAAATATGTATCAAGTGTGAAATAAAAATTCTCATAGTAGCACCAATTGATCAACTTAGATCAATGACCCAAGATGATTTTTCAAAATATACAGGAAATACTCAATCATTTTTATAAATATCACCTAGAAAGAAGACACATGTCAACTCTAATAACTAATAAATTAATAATGATGTTTCATTATTGAATTTCTCATATTGTAATAACTATGAAATTTTAATTAAAACTTTAAGTATGCTATATAATATAGAATAATTTAACTATAATGTATTAGGTCCTTAGTTATAGCCTAAGTTATAATTATCAAAGTAGTTTTCTAACATAATAGTCAATAAATTAAATATTTATAAACCACTCTATTTTCATATTATTGGGACTCAAAATTGAAGCTCTGATTTTGAGAACCAATCTAAAAGTCGGCCATCATTTTGAGGCCTATGAAGTGTTTCATGTTTATAACACCTTTCATTTAGTATATGCATGTATTCCTTAATGATAAATTGTCATTCTAAATCATTCCATGAAGTTTTATTTGAGTATTGTTCAAGTCTATATTTTCCCTAAGTGTCAAACAATGATAGGAAGTAGTATGTGTGAGATTTTTTGAGTTTTGTCTGAGGTGCTTATTTTTCAACTGCATTCTGGTATGGTGGTTCAAACTTATTTTTTGGTGAAATAATGAAGTGGTGTGCATGAAGGTTAATGGAGATGCAGTTGGTGATGTGTTTTTTTTTTCAAATTAGCGGGTTAAGGATTTTGGCATCATTTTAGTAGCAAATCTAATATTCTATCAAAAAAGGGGTTTCTCAATATTCTAGGATTTTTTTGAGTTTGTCGAAGTTGAATGATGATAATCAAATTTAGATTTTGGTTGTAGAGAGAAGAAAGAGGTTTTACATTATCCATGGTTGGAGATTCAAGTGGACAAGTGTCAATTCCATATCAGATCTAGGATTTCTGCACTTCTTCTATATCTTTCTTTCTTCTCTCATTTTCTAGGGTTGATGGTTGCTTTCCAAACTATTGAGCAGAGCTCTATCTAGGATCCCACCATTTTTACTTAGCATATTATCTTCTACAAACAACATTTTAATGGAGTCTTATGTACAATTCTAATTTATTCATTTCTTTTATGAGTTATTTACATGCATCTTGAATGTATTGTTTCAAAGAAATAAATACAAGGAACAACAAACTTCTTGGTTTCAAGTTGATTCTCATCTCCTATCTCTATTTTATACAATATTTTATGGTTTAGAAACAAAAAGCTTAAACCCATTTGCAACCCCTTAAAGTTGCATGTCTTGTTAGGCTTTTCTATTGGAACAAAGAGCCAAGTAAATGCTTACTTATCTTGACAGGGTTGTAGGTTTCAGGAGAAGGATATTTCATGAGTAATGATTTTTATGAACACTAATGTCTAATTCAAAAAGTAATAGGATAGATTTGATATCTTGATATATGAGATATGTCACTGATATCGTGGATATATATTTGTCATTTATGGAATTGCCCAATAGATAAGGCATTGATCAGTTATAGGATAAACATATTCTTGTTGTTGCATATTTGGATTTTGTTGATATCAATCATTAATCAATTATCCTTTTCCCTTTCTATTTAGGAGTTGAAAGGATGGCCTCACTTCATGTTATGATTTCATAGGCTTTGTAATTTGATACTACATGCCTTTTTCATTACATAAGTATAGGAAAAATAAGGGTTTTATCTACTTTGTATATATTCAAATTGTATGCTTTGGAACTAGTATCATATGAATGAATCTAAAGGTCTACCCATCGAGGTCTTGCATAGCCTGAAGTAGAAGAAGGAGTTTTCCTTATAGTTGGCCCTGGTGTCTAAATAGATATGTTGAACATGGGAATGAGCTACCCCTAGATGTATTTTTTCCTATCACTGCGTTATTCAAAATCTATTAATTTGGGAGCCAAAAAAATGGTGATTCTTTTAGGGACAAGGTTGCAACAAGCCATATTAAAAGGACAAGAATCTCTTGTATAAATTACATATTTTCAGTCATGTATTTTAACATGTTTTTCCCATCCAAGTTAGCCAACAAAAAGGTGACTCTGCTAGGGAGTGTATTGAATCTATATGATAGAAAAACCTTGAGAATTTGAAAAGAGATTCAATATAGCAAGAGTAATTTTCTACAATAGTATAATTGTGATGTGTTTTCCATTTATTTTTTGAATATTCATGTCTCCTAGTGGTTACTTTATTCAGGACAATATTATTTTGAAAGTTTATTGTAAATTGCATTATTACTAGTGAATTCATCATCAATCAATCTAGTTGGATAATATTTTAAAAGTGTTATTGCAAATTTTAGAGTCAAGAATCATCAAATCTATTTATTATCTTTTCCAAGTTTGTAAATATCAAAAAGTAGTTTGATGGTTTGCAAATTCCACAAGTTGAAAGTCTTGTTCAGATTTGTCAAGTGACAAATTATGTTTTAACATCTTTCTCACAATTGTAAGTGGAAAATCTCTAAAGATATTTGTACTAGTTGCAATTTTGTTTCATATAAATTTTAAAGGACTTTCAACATTGTATGGGCAGATTTGAAGCTTTTGATAGTAATTCTTAGAAAAGAAGTTATAAGTTCTTAATTTAGATAGTGTAAGTGTTGTATGAATAAGTCACTGTAAGAAATTAAAGTGTTAGAAAGTGACACACAATAGTGATTTCATTGTTCTTGTTCAAAGAAGTAGTGGTTCTACATGGCTTTTATTGATTTTGTAAAGAAGTTGAGGTTTGCACCCATGCCAAATTAGTATATTGAGTTGCAGCATCAACACTTGAATGTATTTTTCTTCTCATGATTTTTCCTTTCATGAAAGTTAAATGAAAATAAGGTTTTCCTCTATTCAATGATATTAGCACTAAGGAAAGAGGGAAATGGAAATTTTTCTTTCAAAATTGAGTTAGATCTCAGATCTAAAGTTTGTTTACCAAGTGGTGAAAGTGTGCTTGACGATATTGTAGAGATAAAAAAGGAACTCCACAATTAGATTGTTAGTTTCATAAGAAATATGGTAGGAAGTATTCAAGGTCTAAGAGATGGTCAATTTTATATGAAGTTCAAATCAACACTCATGGAGCTACATTTCTCTTTAAGACCTAAGGAACCCTCGTTACCCATTGTTTTCCTAGAAGTCTGTGTGCTTAATTTAGTTGATTGGCTAGCACATTTGATATTATAAAATATTTATCAAATAGAAGAATACATCAAGAAGATGGAGAATGATCCATATAAAAATAGGAGTAATGTTGAATCTTCTAATGGTGATAGTGAATTTTCTAAAAGTCAAGATGAATGTAATGAATCCATAGATAATGATAATTTTTCTTCTAATTATGAAGAGAGGGATTCAAATTCTAGTGAATCAAATGATTTCAATTAGCAAGATGAAGGTGGTGACTAAAAATGAATCATGTGACAGTATGTGTGAGAGTGAAGAAAACTCTAGCAATAGTAGTGATAATTTTTCTTGTGATGAAAATGATTATGGTAATGTACCTAGTGATGGGGTATTTTGCAAAGAAGAGGAAACACGCTGTGATAAGGATTTTGGTTTTTTAGATTGTTCTACTAATGTTACTTTGTTACAATTTTTTTGGATCAGCCGGATTATGATTATAGCCAAGGAGAACAGAGTTGTGATGAAGTCTTGCTAGCTGATGAAATTTTAGAACTATTGGCTCATGATTGTGAAAGGTATGCAAATGTTTTAAGGATGATCTATCTTTCCCTTGTTATGTTTCTTCTCAAGATGAAGTCCTTTCCCCAAAGTTTGATGCTAAAAGTGATACAAAATCATAATATTATGTGTCAAGTTTTGGAGGTGTATATGACAATAGTTCAAATGTCAATACACATGATGACTTATTAGATGTAAATAATACTACTAAGGGAAGATTTAGCATTGATTCAAATTCCTCTCATGTTGGTGATGCTGCAATGAATTTTGATTTTTCATTTGATAAAAGGAAAAGGATGGAAATTGTGAATATGATCTTGAGTTTCTATTTTGTGCTGATGAGTCTAGTGATTATGAGTTTGATAGATTTGAACTTCATTCTAATGAGATTTTGGAAAGAGGTAATGACAGTAATAAAAAAGTTGTTTGTGAACACTTTCAAGATAAGTTTTGTAACTTTGTAACTAATCCATTGTTTGAGGAATGTGAAAGAATTTTAGAACATGTTGAATCTGATTGAATATTAAACAAGATTTTAAATGATGAGAAATCAAATTTCATGTCCCCTTAATATCTAGTTACACAAGGTGAGTTTAAAATTAATGAGATATTTAACTCCTTGAATCAAGAAGAGTATGAGTCCTTTGTGTTTCTATTGGATATCATGCATAAGTCATTTAGTGAAAATGAATTTTAGTCTAATTATGAACTCCAAGAGCATGTTGATCCATACTTTCATAATGAGGAAGTTCTAGACAATGATTCTAGTCTCTAGTTGCATTATGAAATTGAGGATGTAGACTTTTTTTCACCAAGTGAATTGATTCAAAGTGCTAATCTAAATGGTGAAACTAATGGAAGTGATACTCTCAGCTTACCTCATGAAAATAAAAATGAAAATCAGGTTTATGATAGAGGTAAAAAGTTTTGTTGAAGTTTGGTGACCTAGGGCCATCATTTGTATAGTTTAGGAGTAGTTTTCTTGCTTTTGATAAAGTTGTTTGAGAGAAAGTTTTTGAGTGGTCTACTTCTTCTAGAGATCTAAATCCTTATCATGCCTACAAGGGACATGCATCCCTAGAAAAAGCCACTATTGAGACTCAAAATTGAAGCTCTACTTTTTTAGTACCATTCTGAAAACCAAGTCAATTGAGCCCCTATAAGCACTTTTCTTGCACGTGTGCTTGGGCATTATTTTGAGACCTATGAAGTGTTTCATGTTTCTAACACCTTTCATTTAGTATATGCACATGTCCCATAATGATAAATTATCATTTCAAATCATTTTATGAAGTGTCATTTTGAGCATTGTTCAAATTTGCATTTTGCCTAAGTATCAAACAATGACAAGAAGTAGTATGTGTGATATTTTCTAGGTTTCATCTGAGGTGCTTATTTTTAACTACATTCTGGTATAGGGGTTTAGACTTGTTTTTTGGTGAAATGATGAAGTGGGTGTGCTCAAAATTTAATGGAGATGTAGTTGGTGATGCCTTTTTTCTTTCAAAGTAGTGGCTTAATGATTTTGGCATCATTTTAGTATCAAATTTGATATTCTATCAGAAAAGGTGTTTCTCATCATTCTAGAAGATATTTTTGAGTTTGTTGAAGCTGAATGATGAGAATAAGATTTGGATTTTAGTTGTAGAGAGAAGAAAGGGATTTTAGGGCATCAATGATTGGAGATTCAAGTGGACAAGTGTCAATTCCATATCAGATCTGGGATTTCCCCTATTCTTCTATATCTTTCTTTCTTCTCTCATTCTCTAGGGTTAATGGTTGGTTTTTTTTTCCAAACTATTGAGTAGATCTCTAGCTATAATTCCACCACTTTTACTTAGCATATTCTCTTGTATGCACAACATTTTAATAGAGTTTTTCATACAAATCTAATCTATTCAATTGTTTTCTGAGTTATTTACATGCATCTTGAATGTATTGTTTCAAAGAAATGAATACAACAAACAAAAAACTTCTTAGTTTCATTTTGATTCTTGTCTCCTCTTGTTTTCTATGATATTTTTTGGTTTAGAAACAAAGAGATTAAACCTATTTGTAGCCGCTTAAAGCTACGTGTCTTGTTAGGCTTTGATTTTGGAACAAAGAGCCAAGTAAATGCTCACTTATCTTTACAGGGTTGTAGGTTTCATGAGAAGGATATTTCATGAGTATGAGGCTTTTATGAACACAGATGTCTGATTCACAAAGTGATAGGATAGATCTAATATCTTGATGCATGAGATATGTCACTAGTATCATGGATGTATGTTTGTGATTTGTAGAATTTCCCAATAGATAAGGCACTAACTAGTTATAGAAGCAACATGTTGTTGATATCAATCTTTAATTAATTATCATTTTCCCTTTTTGTTTAGGAGCTGAAAGGATGCCCTCACTCAACTTATGGATTTCATATGTTTTGCAATTTTCTACTACATGCCTTTTTCATTACATAAGTATAGGAGAAATACGGGTTTTATCTTCCTTTTATACATTCAGATTATATGCTTTGGAATTGGTACCATATGAATGAATCTAAAGGTCTACTTGCTTAGGTCTTGTAGAGCCTAAAGTAGAAGAAGTAGTTTACCTTATAGTTAGCCCCAATGTCTGAATAGATACATTGAACAAGGCAATGAGATACCCCTAGATGTATTTGTTCCTATCACTCAGTTATTCAAAAGTTGTTAATTTAGGAGCCAACACATATAAGCACTTTGACATACAACCTTTTTATTTTCTAATCATCATCAAAAGCATAAAATAAGATAAATATTTTCTTAATGTAAACAATTAAGTTTGAATTACACACATGTGCAAATAAATAAATTCTTATTTCTATTTAATTTTTTATGAATATCTTCTTGTTCAATCAAAAAATAATTTTAAAAGCCACAACACAAATATGTGAATTTTTTTCTTAAAATAAAAAATAAAATGTCTTTATTAAATTTATTTTTAATTAATAATTTTTTATCTTTAATAAAAATATGTTTTACTCTCCTTAATTAAATTATTACAAGTTACAAAAAATACAAGCCACTATGTGGCACTTGTTTTTATCATAAGAGATCTTATTTAAATCTAAAATTTTAATCTTTCATGTGCTTTAGATTATTTTGGACAAGTGTTAATACAATTTTGTTATTATTATAATATAATATAAATTAATATTATAATTATAATTTATTATAATGTCATGACTATTAATATTATAAAGAGGATGCCCCAACTACCATTGGATGAACAAAGATCAACAACTAAAGATGTATTTTGGGCCGACTTGGGCAGCACTCAACTTGTTATCCCAAATCACCCTCGAGAGAAGATATGTGGCATACATGTATCACATTGACTAATCTCTATTTATTTAGATGTGGTAAATAACATAGTGACAAGTGATGACACAACATTGACATCATTCATATTGTACCAAAAAGGGCCCAAAGGGAACATGACCACTATTTGATCAACAAAGATCAATAGCTCCATATGTATTTTGGCCCAATTTTGGCAAGAGTTAACTCATTTTCTTAAATTCCCCTGAAAAGAAGACACATGACATTTATGTACCAAGTGAGAAATGAGTATAATATTCTACCCTAATGTGACCTCTAAAGAGGCGATGGTCAATGCATCAACCATTGTTGGATCATCAAAGATCAATGGTTGGAGATGTGTTTCGAGTCAATTTTGGCTACACTAATCATTTTTTCAAAATTTTATTGGAAAGTAAGTCTTGATAAAAAGGTCACTAACTCTTCATAGACATAAATTAGCAATAATCAATAATGTTAATCCCAAATTATGCTATAACATTGCACATTTCATAATAAATTATTATACCAATTGTACATTATTCAATGTATACAACAATTAATATCAAACACACTCTTGACTCTCCTACTTCTACAATTTGTAGAATTTTCTTTTGTGTTGAGTCTAGAATGTAATGTTTTCTTTTTATTGTTCAATCTTCGATCTCTATAGAAACTACCAAGTTCTTTACAAAAGCATTGGAGCATCACTGATTAGAAAGGAGTTATGAAATTATGATTTGCAAGTTGCAATACAATCCCAATCTTTTAAGATATCTCATAGACAATAGTTATAAATTTGAGTTTCAACTTTTCAAGTAAGATCCTAAACACATTTTTCTTACTGGTGCAAGGAGGGAGAATAGCTAGGGCCAAAGGCAAACCCAACTATTCAACCACCTTGATGAATACATATAATGGAAGAAAACATAGAAAATAACATCATGGAGAGAGAGAAAAGTACTTTATTGATTCATCAAATTATCAGCATACATGCTCAGCTGTAAGCCCTTATGGGTTATGCCTAGATGAAAAATATAGCTTCAAGATCTATGATCTAGCTTTAAATTCACAATCACATAAACATCTTTTCTGAATCTCTAAGCCCCCTAAGCTCTACCCTTAAACTAAACCAAATACCTCTACTTTATACTTGCCAAAATAGCTTACAGAAGATTCTAGAACATTACATCAAAGAAAGCCCAACCTCAAAATGGTCAAGGCTCATCCCTAGGCAAGATCCTATCATTAAATTCACAATCTAAATTAAATATAAGTTTCATCTCTAACTAAGAATCAAACATATACAAACTTAGTCAAAGAAGGACCTAAGCATCAACAACAATAGGTTCACTTGGTGCATGAAAGATCACTCAATCATCAAAGAACAACTCAACTTACACTACAAGACTTGGTCAACATTAAAAAGTTTGGTTATCTAAGAAGAAACTTGATTGATACAACAAGCTTTGTTAACACAAAAATAGCTTAGCTAGTACTAAAGAGCTCAATCAACATAGTAATTTCTTGGTTGGACTACCAAAATGAACAAAAGTGCATGATTGCAAGAAAACCTAGGATGCTCCTACATCAGACAACTAGGGATGAAAGAAATGATTATCCTAAATCATGCAAGTGTCACAGCTTGAGCTGAATCCAACTTAGATTGAGAAATCCATGTAGCATCTTCAACTAATCTATTCTTCCACTTCACTAAATACTCATAGTAATTTTTTCCTCTTGTGCTCTTGCCAACTCTCTGATCCAATAAATGTTCATCCTCTTCAATCTGTTTCTTAGGATAATCATTTGATACAACTTCATCATCTAATTCATGATACTTATGTACATCATAAATATTAAATATGGAAGATATATCCATGTAATTTGGTAACTCAACTTCATAAGTATTTCCACTATCAAACTTCCTTAGGATTTTACAAGGTCCAAACTTCCTCATCTTTAGCTTACTATATGTTCCAATAGGAAATATACATTTCTTCAAATTAATCATCGCCTAATCACCAACTTCAAAAACATGATGCCTTCTAGACTTATTAGCATTCTCCTTAAAATTTTGATTACTTTGTTCCAACTTCAACTTAACTTCAGTGAACTTTGGTCATATCTTTCATGATAAGGAGGATTTGTCCAATAAATTATCTTCAATTCAAGACAATATTTAGCAGGAAGGCTATAATGAGCTAAATACAGAGGTTGAGCTAACTATTATTTCAGACTTCCATAATATTATTAGTAAGGAGGAAAATTTTTGGAGACAAAGATCAAGGATAAATTGGCTCAAGGATGGAGACCAGAATACAAATTTTTTTCACCTTTCCACTCTTAAGCATAGAGCTAATAATAGAATCTCTAGAATCAAGAAGGGGCAAGTTTTTCTATCTAAAGATAATGATTTCTCTGCTAAGGCGATGTCTTTCTTCTCTTCAATTCTATCTTGGGACCCCTTGTTATCAAGGGTGGATCAAGATGATATTGTTTCTTGTATTCCTTAGATTATCCAACCCCACTACAACAAAATGCTTCAAGCTATTCCTAATGCTCTAGAAGTTAGAGAAGCTCTTTTTTCCTTGCCTACCGATAAATTTCTAGGCCTAGATGGGTTTCCTACCTTCTTTTTTCAAATGTACTGGTAGGTGGTTATGGATGATGTGGTGAACACTATTTAGGAGTTCTTTGGAGCTAGAAGTATTCTCAAGGAGATAAATTCCACTTTCTTGGTCCTCATTCCTAAATATCCTAGGGCTAACTCTTTGGATAATTTTAGACCTATTAGTTTATGAAACTCTTTATATAAGATCATCTCGAAGGTGCTAACTTATAGGATGCTAAAAATTCTCCCTCTGATTATATCTCAGCAACAAACTAGCTTTGTCCTTCGAAGATAGATTTTAGATTTGATAATGATGGTTCATGAAGTTATTCATTTTATGGAAGCTAGTAAACATGAAGGTATGTTTCTTAAAGTGGATCTCTCTAAAGCCTATGATCGGGTTGACTGGTCTTTTCTTGGTTTGGTCCTTCAGGCCTTTGGATTCGATCAAAAAGTCTATAAGATTATCTCTTAGCTTGTTTCAACCTCTTCTCTTGCTATTTTGGTTAATGGAGCTCTTTTAGACTTCTTTAAACCTTCTAGAGGTCTTAGATAGGGAGTCCCCCTCTCACCTATTCTTTTCATTATATTGGCTAAATGTATTGCTAGGCTTATTGAGCATAAAAAGAAAGATGGAAGTCTCAAGGGGATCAAGCCTTCCTCTAAATGTGATCCTTTCTCCCACCATCAATTTGTGGATGATACAATAATTGGGGGGGGGGGGGGGTGTGGGTGGGGAAATTCTATTAAGGAGTCTAAAGCTATGAAGGAGATCCTTGATATTTACACTAGAGGGTCAGGATAGCTGATTAATTGGGATAAGAGCTCAATATTCTTTGTTAATACCCTATACCCTAGATAGAGGAAAATTGTGAGGATCCTTGGCTACGGAGTGGGAAAGCTTCCCTCTTCCTATCTTGGGCTCCCTTTGGGCTCTTCTCCCCTTGACTCCTTCTAGAATGGGATATTGGATAGATTCAGTAAAAAGTTGGTTGGTTGGAAAGATGCTTTGCTCAACCAAGCAAGTAAATCTCAGCTGGTCAAATCTACTATATAGAACCTACCTATGTATGCTTTAGCTTGTTTGGGATTCCAATGAGATTTGCTAAGAAAATGGAAAAAATTTAGAGATAATTTTTATGGATAGACCTTGAAGGGAGAAAAAGATATCCTCTTGTTGTTTGGGAGAATGTTTGTCTCCCAAAGAGGTATGCAGGTCTTGGCATAATGAAGTTAACGTATCTTAATTAGGCTCTTCTAGCTAAGCAATTATGGTGTATTTTCAATAGCACTAGTGAATAGAGAGATATCCTAGTAAATAAATACATTAGAAGGCCTTCTCTTCATTTTATTTTTAACAATGAGGACATTCCTAAAGGGTCAATCATTTGGAATGGTATTATGAAGGCCAAGGATCTGGCAAGGGCCAAAGTTTCATGGAAGTTGGGAAATGGGGAGGATGTTTAGTCCTGGTCTGATAGTTGGTTATTTCAAGGTCCCCTTATTAACAATCATGTTAATAAAGTTTGGGTGAATGAACATATGCGACAATTTGGGTTTAAAGTAAGCAATTATAGGATTTTCTAAGGATGGAGAGATCTTTCCCTCATATTTGAGGATCTGAAACTAATTATGATAATCTTAAACTCTATGGTTCTAAGTCATAGGAGAGATGAAATGATTTGGGGGGATAATCCCAATGGTAGTTATATTGTTGCTTCAAGATATAACTCTCTTTGGTGTTTAAGGGAGAAAACCCCTTGGGTGAATGCTTGGCTCCCTGGTCTTACTCCTAAGATCAATATCTTTTATTGGCTGGCCCTTTAGAATAAAATTCTCACTCAAGATAATCTTATAAAAAGAGGACATGTTATGCCAAATAGATGTATTTTATGTAAAAACTAGCTAGAGTTAGGAAACCATCTATTCATTCATTGTGTTTACTTTAGGGAGGTTTGGGAGTTCCTAACCTAGGATTTAGAGATTAGCTAGTGTATGTCAGACAATCTTCTAGACTTTTTTAGTTAATGGAAAAGTCTATTTAAATCTTCTATTTTGCAAGAATTAAGAACCTAGATTCTACCTCACTTTTACTAGAGTATCTAGAAGGAAAGGAACAATATAATTTTTAGAGATAGAGAGGAGCCAACTCTTGTTCTTAGGAAGAAGATTTATAAAAACATAAAAGAAAACTATCAAGTTAAGAAGGGGGGAGAAATTGAAGTTGGTGGCAGAAAGATGGAGAAGGAAAAAGACAAGAAGCTAGATGGCTTCTTCCCCCAAAGGGATGGTATAAAGCCAATTTTGGTAGTGCCTCTAAAGGAAATCCAGTTCCTTCAAGAAGTGGTGGAAAAATAAGAAATAACGTGGGTGAGGAAGTCATGGCTTTTTCTTTTCCATTGGGAATCCAAACTAATCATTTTTCTAAAGCCAAAGCACTTTGCCATGTGGTTAAATAGGCTTTTGAACTAGGAATAACTAAACTTTGGTAAGAAGGGGACTCTAAAAATATAATTAATTGTATAAATGGCAAAACTCTTCCATCTTGGTCAATTGCCAATTTAATTGAAGAGACATGTGACACACTTGCAAAATTTGAAATCGTCCACCTCACACATGTGTTTAGGGAAGAAAATCTAGTTGTGGATTGGTTTGCAAATAAAGGTGTGCGATTTGACAAGTTGATTACATGGCAATCAGGAAAGAATATTCTGGTAGAAGCCAAGACCTTATCAACTTGGAAAAAATCTAGGGGTGTATGATGGAGATCTAATTGCAGTAATGACTATTAATGGAATTTGGGGAATGAGTACAAGTCATAAAGGCTTTTTTGGATATCACAAGTACATGAGGTTGTCTTTTTGACACATTTTTTGGGTCAAAATTTTCATCTACTACCTATGTATTTGTAAGGTGAATTATTTTGGCACTCTTCAAAGGAACAGTGCCAAAATTTCTTCTTTGAAGGAGTGGTAGAGCTCAGAGTACATGAGAATTGTAGGAGCTAAAAGTGAAGAGATGGTGGGGGAATGCTATAGAAAGGATTTGGTGGGGGAAGTGGAGAAATAGAGAAATAGGGGTAAAGTTTGGAAAAAGCTGGAAAAGGGAGGGGTTGCAAGTTACATTGCAAAACTTCATGGGTTTGATCCTGAGGTCACCAACAAAATGACGAATTCGTGAAAAGATGGCAAGGTAAAGGTGAATGGTGTCTTTTTTATGATCATAGAGGAGGTTGTCACTATGGTTACTGAGATTCTGATGGAGGGTTTCAAGTTTTTTAGGGATAAAAAAACTCTCTACCAATGCAGTGAAGGATTTTGTGAAGAGCACCGAAGAAATGAATGAACTAGTTAAAAGTGAGACATTTTATGTAATGAAATTAATCAAGAAGCTCCAAAGGTATGTTTTGCATGCTATCATTGAACATATTACTATGGACCCTAGGTTTGATTGAGTAAGAACCCATCATTTTGTTCTTCTAAATCATTTTCACCATGATAGTAAAATTTATTTCCCTTACTATTTATTTACCTCCATGAGTAAGGCAATTTTGAGTTTTAAGAAGAAACCAACTATCAACCCTACTCTGCATGAGGGATTGTTATTTCTAATCCATGAGCACTTCAAAGCTCAGATAGTTAGCAACAATCCCTCACTAGAAGTGGAAGCTAAAAATCATAGATCTAGCTACTCTTCTGATTCTGATGAGATTCAAAGCATAAGCTTGGAGGTGGAGGGGAATATTTCTTATGGTAAGAAAATCAAGGGTCAAGTTAAGAATTTTCCCTCTGTTATAACCCCAAGAAGAAAGGATCCAAGGGACCATGGCCAAATCTTTACTAAAGATGAAATGGATTATAATTAGGATGAGGAGGACATGACTTCTAATGATAAGGGCAAGGAGAAGGAAGAGGATAATATGGAAGAACATGCAAGGAAGAAATAGAAGAGGGATGGTGCAAATGATGAGAGGGTTTTGAATTAGGGGTCAGATGTTTTGATCCTCCCTCTCTCCCTTGTACATCCTCAATCTCATCTTGAGGAGAAGGAAAAGGCTAATATTGGTGGTAAAGAGGGGGAAGTGCTTGTCAAAAATAGGAGAAAATTTTGGAGGAATTTCAATGTTAGGACTATGAAAATGGGAATTTTTAGAGAAGCTATGAATCCTTACATTCAGGTGAAAAGCTAGGAACAACCCTGGCTTGAAGAGCTCATTGACCCTACTATTGTGGCTATCACTGATAATGCTAGGGAGATAGGAATGAATCTTTTGAACAATTCTCGTATCAGCATGATTGATAATTTTAGATCAATCAAGTGGCTCTACCATGAGCTAGAAGAGGTCAGAGAGAAGGTTGGTCAGTTGGAGGGCAACACAAAGAATATAGATAATGAGAACTAGGAGGAATAGGAGGAAAGAGTTAGTTTGGCTAAGAGGAGAATTAAGAATCTAGAAAACTACAATCATAACTTGGCTAATTAGATGATTTCTCTCCTCAATTCAATCAATGACAATATTCTCTCCTTAATTGGTGTGCTCAAAGACAGAGGCCTGTTGGTAGGTGAGGACGGAAAGGATAGAGGTAGAGCCAGTTCTGATGAAGATATGGCCACTAATATCACCTTTACTAGTTTGGACCAAGATACGTAGAAAGACCATGAGCATATTCTCAAGGAGAACTAGAAGATTTATGAGGTAGCCTAGGCCATGTAGGATCTCGAGAGGAAGAATGAAGAGTAGCCCTCTTGTTTTGTCTTGTTGTTTTTTGTTGTATCTTTTTTAGCTTTTGGTTCTGGCTTTTGCTAAGTTCTATTAAAGATAGTTTTTTTTTTTGGCCTTTTCGTTGGCCTTTTATTTTGGTTGGGCCTTGTGCTTATTATCAGCCATTAGAGTTGTTTTATTCTAGCTGGGCTTCTATTGCTTATTTTCAGCCATGTTTATGTAGCTACTTTTGGGTTTCAGGGTCCCTATAAAACCTGTTTATCTTATCAAAAACTTCACTTCCTTATGCAAAGACTCCATAAAATCAAAAAATTCTTCCCCTATAGCACTTCTCTTCTCTTCACCAACAACATCCCTCAATTCTAATATTCATCTAGGCTAGATTTAACTAACAATCTCAAAAGGTGTTTTACCTGTACTCCTATTCATATAATTATTATATGCAAACTTAGCTTTTGCCTATACCATCTCCCAATTATTTGGCTTGTCTCTAAATAAGCATCTTAGAAAATTACCCAAGATTCTATTCACAACCTCTATCTATCCATCTATATGTGGATGGACTATAGAACTAAATCTCAACTCAGTACCCATGTTCTTCCACAAAGTCCTCCAAAAACAACCAAAAAACTTACTATCTCTATTAGAAATAATAGTCCTTGGTAATCCATGTAATCTAACAATCTCTTTGAATAAAATCTTAGCAACATGCTCAGCATTTGATGTCTTCTTACATGGTATGAAATGATCCATCTTAGAAAATCTATCCAGAACAACAAATATTGAATCATACCTGTTTACAATCTTAGGTAATCTAAGAAAAAAATCCATATTGATGTCACTCCAAGGTTTCTTAGGAACAAAAAGGTAAAAGCATAGATCTATGTCACTATTTGTGATACCAAAATCTGTTTTGGTCAAATTTCATTTCTCTATCAAAACTCAATTTTTTTCAAAAAATAAAAATATCCTTTTATAGATCTCAGATTCAATATCATTATTATATAATTTTTTGAGTGTTTTGATTAGTTATAATATGTTATAATCTCAAAGTATTATAAGTTGATATTTCAACATTGCAGAAGATGCTCCCTCAAAAAAAGAAAAAAAAAAGTAAATCATATAAAAAAAAATTTAAAATTATATTTATCTCTAGAGGAGAGAATCCTCTTCACGAATATGTATTTTTTTTTCAAGAACATATAGATTTGATAGGAAAGTTTTGATAGGAGGAAAAACTGTTGGATTATGATAAGGTCGAACTTGAGTACTTATAACAAAGAAAATATACATCAAAAATAATTATTTCTTTTTTTGTGCACTAGCTATACATGTCGTCTATAAGATATTTTTAAATCAGAGCAAAAAAATATGATTTGCATATACTTGTTTGACAGGAACTACACCCTATATTTTTTATTGTTAAAAAAGGGACTTCAAAATAAAATAAAATGGATAAATTCTTACTCAAAAAAATTATAAAAATTATAGGCATAAAGTTCATCCAATTCTACACATTTCATCAATTTATATCACCTTCATATTTTAAACACAAATACCATTTTTTTTGTCACTAATATTGAACTGTCGCATTCTGATATCATGTTTCTTTATAAAAGGTGACACAGGTTTGTGCTTTTACCCAAAAATAGGTATATACAAACTAGTATTTTGACTTACTCCTTTTGCAACTTGACAAACTCCACAAATCCTTACAAACTTATGAACATCCTTATACATTTGTGGTCACTAGTATTTATCCTTCAGCAAAATCAATGCCTTATCAATTCTAAAATGTCCAACCAATCCACCAAAATGCTTTTTCTTAATCAAATCAACTCTCATAATACTTCTTGGTATACACAACTGAATTCTTTTGAATAACATACCTTCTTGAATGAAATACTCATCATACTTACTCATGTGATCCGATATATTTGGTGCTCTACACTCTTTACACCTCAGAATAATTAGGGTTAGTATCAAACAACACTTTCATTTCACCAAAACCAAGAACTTCAACCATCATCTCGGTCAAAAAAGAACATCTTTTGCTCAATGCATTAACAACTTGATTATTAACTCCACTTTTATGCTTAATCATAAAATTGAAACTCTGCAAGTATTCAACCCACTTCATATGTCTCTGATTCAATTTATGTTGTCTTCCCAAGTACTCTAAAGCTTTATGATCAGTATACAACACAAAATCCTTAGAAATCAAATAATGTTTGCACTTCTTCAATGCTTAAACAACATCATAAAACTCTTGATCATATACAAAATACTTCCTTTTAGCATCATTCAACTTCTCACTAAAGAAAGCAACATATTTACCTTCTTGACTCAACAAAACTCTTATTGCACTGCTAGTTGCATCACATTCAACTTGAAACACCCTATTGAAATCAAGTAAATCCAATATAGGTAACTCAAAAACCTTTTGTTTCAAAGTCTCAAAACACTTGAAATCCTTTTTATCTCCTCTCATTGTCTTACACATAGAATTATAAATAGAATTGAAATTCTTTATAAACTTCATTTTAAAACTAGCCAAGCCATGAAATGATCTTACCTCACCCACATTCTTAGGTGTCAGCCATTCCAAAATTGATTTAACCTTCTTAGGATCCATTCTCAAACCATCAACTAAAATCTCAAATCCCAAATACACAATCTCGTCTTGCATAAAGGAATGGTTTTTTAAATTAATCATAAACATTTCTTCTTTCAATCTCTACAATACTTGTCTAACATTATCAATACGTTCTTCTATATTATTACTTAATATCAGGATATCATCCAAATAAACAATCACAAGCTTACCAAAAAATCTATTGAGAACTTCATTCATCAACCTCATGAAAGTATAAGGTGCATTAGTCAAACCAAAAAGCATTACCAACCATTCATACAAACCATCTTTTATCTTGAAATAAGTCTTCCACTCATCACCTTCTTTGATTCTAATTTGATGATAACCACTCTTCAAATCAATATCGGTAAAATATTTTCTCCACTCAAGAAATCCATTATGTTATCCATCCTCAACATAAGAAACTTATATTTCATTTTGGTCTTGTTGATAGCTAAAAAATTAGTACAAATTCTCCATTCCCCATTCTTCTTAGGCACTAATACAATAGGTACAACATATTGGCTCAAACTTTCTCCAATCAAACCTTTTTTCAATGATTTATGTACTTGTCTCTAAAGTTCTTAATTCTCTATAGGTGTCAATCTATATGGTGCTTTATTTGGAAAACTAGCTCCAGGAATCAAGTCCATACAATGACTTATACTTCTTACTAGGGCTAAACCATCAAGTATATGTTCTAGAATAATATCTTTGTACTCATTCAAAACATTTGCAATTTCCACTGGCACTTAGTCAATACTACTAGTCTCTACTATCACTCAGTTGCCACTAACTTTTGTCACTCAGTCACAATAGATTGGCCCTTGATTACCACTATTATTTGTCACTTAGTTGCTACTGGTACAACTTGATCTCCTAGGAATTATGGAAAAATAGACTTGATTCTTCTTCATTTCATTTTCAAATTTATTTCCATTACCCATGCAAATTCTCATAGTAGTACAATTAACCTCTTCTATACTTTCAATCAAAGGATACAATACTTGCTTTCTCCCATTCACCCAAAGAGTATATTTATTCAATCTTCCATCATGCACAACATATCTATCACATTGTCAAGGTCTACCCAAAAAAATATGAGAACAATCCATAGGCAATCATATCACATAGAACTTCATCAAAATAATGTCCAATCTTGAACTTCACAATACATTGTTCACTTACCAATATCTTATGCTCATCTTTGATCCATGAAACATGATAAGGTTTAGGATGCTTTAACCTTTCCAACTACAACTTTGTAACTAGCTCTTCTAATGCCAATTTTTTTGAACTCCCACTATCAATGATCACCTTGCAACATTTTCCATCCATCTTACATTTGGTCTTAAGGGACTTCTTGATAGAAAAGGTTGCTCATCACTTCCCTTATTACACAAAGTTCTTTTCACCATCATATTTTCTCCAAAATTAGGTCCACTTGGTGAACCCTTATGATCTCTTTGAATGACAATATTTATGTTACCTTTTTCATTATCACTAGATGATCTACACTTAAAAGATCTATGCCCTTCTTTGCCACATCTGAAATAATTACCATGAAAGCAACGTCTAGAATAAGAATTACCTCTTCTTTGGTAAGAACTAGTACCTCCTCGATAATAATTTCCACCTTTCCACTCAGTCTTTCCTTTTTCATCAATTTTCCATTTGTATTTTCCCTTATCTTGCATAGTATTATCAAATTTGTCACCATCTCCATAAGATCTACCCCTGCCTCTCTAGAATTGACCACCTCTACCTCTATCTTTTTTTATGCTTCTTTGTCAAAATTTCCTAAGCTTTCAAGGCATATTGATATGCTTCCTCTACACTTTCCAATTTCACAAAAGTTATTTCATCTTGAATTCTACATCTTAATCCATTTAGATATCTTGCAACTTTCTCCACATCATCATCCACATGTCTAGATCAGATGTCCAATCTATAGAATTCCTCAGTATACTCCTTTATAGTCATGTCCCTTTGTCTCAAATTTTGCATTTTCCTCAACAAGATAAGTTGGTAATCAATGGGAAGGAACTTCTTCTTCACCTTGTTTGCCATTTTTAGCTAAGTGATGATCTTCTCCTTTCCTCTCCTTTGTCTATCAATTTCTAAATGCTTCCACCATAGCAAGGCATAACCTTTTAACCTAGTAACTACAATTTTCACCTTCTTGTTGTCAAGAGTATTTTCAAACTCAAATAACTTCTCCATATCAAAAATCCAATCTAACACAACATTGGAGTCCAATTTTCCATCATAAAGAACAACTTCTACAATAGTCTTTGAATGTTCCCTAGTCAATACTCTCAACAACCTTTCCTCATCTTGATCTTCTTTAGTTTCTATATTAGAGTTTGGTGCAATAGCTTCATCCTAATTGACATCATCAATATGTGCTCCTCTCCTCTAGGCTATCTCCATATAATGTAATCTAGCTACATTCTATCTAAATTTATCCAATATGGCATTGTCAACATCTCATCTGCCTTGAACCATGTTTATAATCAAGTTCTAACAAAATCATAACCCTCTACAAATTATAGGTCAAATCTTTAGATCTTCCACTCTACAACCAAATTCACTTAGGGTTCTACATGATCTAATCACTGCAAGGATGAACCTCAAGCTCTAATACCACTTGGTGCAAGGAGGAAGAACAACTAGAGCCAAAGTCACACCTAACTATCCAACCACCTTGTTGAGTACACACAATGAAATAAAAACATAGAGAACAAAATCAAAGAGGGAGAAAACACACTTTATTGATTCATCAAATTATCAACATATATGTTTAGCTATAAGGTCTTTAGGGTTATGGCCAACTACAAAATATAGCTTCAAGATCTATGATCCAGCTTCAAATTTGTGATTCTAGAAACATTTGTTCTGACTCTTTAAGTCTGCTAAGATCTTCCCTTAAAATAAACCAAATACCTCTACTTATACTTGTGAAAACAACTTATAGAAGATTCTAGAACATTACATCAAAGAAAGACTAACCTAAAAATGGTTAGCACTCATCTCTAGATAAGATCCTATCATTAAATTCACAATCTAAATTAAATACAAGAGTTGGCTCCATCTAAAAACCAAACATAGACAAAGAAGGACAAGGGCATTAGTAGCAATGGGTTCACTCAACACATGAAAGAACACTCAGTGATCACAAAACAACTCGGCTAATACTACAGGACTTAGTCAACACTAAAAAGCTTAGTTAGCTAAGAAGAAACTCGGTTGACATAACAAGCTTGGTTAACACTAAACCAAATCAACTAACACTAAAGAACTTAATCAACATAAGAGGAACTCGGTTGGACTGGCAGAATGAACAAAAGTGCAAGATTGCAAGGAATCCCAAGATGTTCCTACATCACTTACCATTTTTTTAAATTTCCACTATAAGTTTAGTATTAGTTGTAGTATTTAGGGTTAAAGATTGAATTTATCATTCATTGTAAACCTAAATTATTTACATTCTAGTAGCTAGGTAACTTGCAAAGTAAAATATCAGAAACATAATTTAAGGTATAACTATTGATTCCACCCATAAATTATAATTTGTGACTATGTATAGTTCTATAAAAAATTTAATGATGAAAAAAATATACATGAACAGTAACACTAGCATTGCTAGTGGAAGTGCAACTCAAAATAAAATACAAGGGATAGGGAAATTCTTTTTTAACTTGCATAAATTGGTTAAAATTATAGGTTTTACTAATGAATTCCATGATATTTATGATCATGTTATCTATGGAAAAGGTATGGAGGAAATTAGACATGCAATTCAAAATAAGTGGAATGATCTACAAAAGGAGTACAAATATATTAAATACAACAAAATGATAGGGTCCATTGTAAATAAATTTGCAACATAGACTAAAGGAACAACCCACTTGGGGTTTCCTCTAGTATTTCCTTGTCTAGATTTTGAAGTGGTTTGTGCCAAAAAATATGATGAAAAAAGAAAGACAATTCTCAAACAAAATACACATGAGGTAATTCTATCGATAACATAGAGTGAATTTTCTATTTTATTTGACCTATTGTATGAAGCACAAAACCCAAACCACATTGACCTAGAAAAATTGGTAGAAAGATATGAGAACTTATGATCAAATAGAAAAAATTCATATATTAGATGATTAGCTGATGGATTCAATATGTCTCATGATCATAAACTTCCTTATGAATTGGGTATTCTTTTGCAATGAGTTTAGGATACCATATCCCTTCTATCAATGTGTTTGGGTTTAGAAAGTAACCAAAAAGTACATGGCAACATTTTGGAAATGATTTTCAATATTCGTTATCTACGAGATCTAGTAAGATATAATTATACTGAGCACATTGTTCATGGCATGCAAGAACAATTGTTAATGATTAAAACAAGTTCATACTCCTACTTACACAATACATTTAGAAACATGACCTACTTGTTTTATCTTCTGTTATCAAAGTATCATCAAATATTTGAAATAAACAAGCTTTAGTTCAATTTTGGTAAACAAATATTTGAATGGACACTTATGATTAGGATGAGTGATCCTCAAGGGAACTACAAACACTTTGTAGACTTCTTTTTGGCACCCTCTTATTATTAACTTACAAGAACTTCAATACCTAGATTTCTTATGTCTTGTAAACAATTAATTCATCTAGGAAGTCAAATTCAATTGGTCAACTAGTACTTTATGGAAGACTACACTCTATTAAGGTTTTATGATTCAGTAATAGAGCCCTAAAAACTTCCAATACATGTGATAGAGAGGGTATTTGCATTGAAATATGTATGGAAGATGGAATCACAGGTGTAATATTTCATGGTCAACAAAGGAAAACCATGTTTCCTTCCTTGCTTGTCTCATGTAGAGGGTTCACATTTGAGAGAAGAGAATTTAAAGTGGCATATATTTTTTTTAGATTTTTGAATTTGATGTTGCTAGGCACTGATAGTATGATCCACTAAACATAATTGGTAGAAAGCTTGTATAGAATGGGAACTTTGCAAGAAAATTTTAGAACGAGAGTATGCCATTGATTGAAATTTTTAAAAATATGGAATCCTGGGAAGCAATGAAAATAGAGATGAAAAAATGTGTGAGTGAAAACAATATTCCAATAGAGAAATTAATGTCAACACAAATTAAAGAATTGGATAGTCAAAAAGAAAAAATTCAGCCTATGATATCCTACAATCTCTACCAAAAAGTGGATCATCAAAGTAAAAAATATCTTTCGAATGACATAAATAAAGACTATGTAGCTATAGATTGGTGTTGATAAAAAATTAATTCTTTTTGGGAAATGAGGAAGAATATTGGGTACCCTAAGACCTTTGCAAATTTTGAATATTTCCCTATGGATGAAATACTTAGAAAATTATGGGATACTGAGCATCCATATGCAACAATACAACAACATGATGCTAAGGATGAAGATAATAAGTATAAGATTTCTAAGGATCCTACATCCACTGCCATAGGTGCTTCCATTGGTTCACTGAATCTGCTCCCTAAACTACTACTACTAGTACATTTAATTCAACTAGAAAATATACTATACTCAATCCGTAGACAAGGGAAAAGTATGTCATAGGGGAAAAGATGATAGAAAAAAATGGGTTATCAAGATGATGGCAGGCTAGGCCCAATAGTTCAAGGACCTTGGTATCCACTAGTCATTGAAGATGAATAGCATGACCCACCAAGTTCATAAAAAAAAGTGAACCCATGAAACTACTCATACTAGTTGAAATTCCAACTCCCACTATTGGTACATCTTGAAAAAGGACATTATGAGTACACCTTAACTAGTATACGATAGCTGAATGCACAAAGAAACAAAAGGTTATGCATACTTATATTGATACAATGCCTATCACAATTCCCTTAGGACAAAACCCTTAGAATAGTCCACAGACTCCACTTGTTAGTGGTAGTGGCATAGGATTAGGAAGGGGTGATGTCATTGGTAATCCTCAAAATGCAATTATTACAACCTCAAGAATTTGTGGAGAAAAGTACAATATGGCAAGTGTTCTTTCTCCTTTCAAACATTATATTGTGTTAGTAGAATTGTATTTTGAATTCAATAATTTTCTAATAAATTTTGAAGAACCCAAAAAATAATAATAATAATAATGCATTGAAGAAGGATGTACTTGATGTGGCTTGTTCTTAAGAACCTACATCGAATAAGATATTTTCAACATTTAACCCAAATAAAGAAATGATGGAGTTCACTATTTTTTCACCCCTAGAACTAGATAATAATCCACCAGATTTTAATGTTAGCACTCTATCAATGGATTTTTATGAAGTAAAAAGAGTGGATAAATTTAGCGTGGGAAAAAAAGAACAACTTTGTGGTCTATATTTCACTATTCAAGATGTGGAGAGAGAGAGAGAGAGAGAGAGAGAGAGAGAGAGAGAGAGAGAGAAATGGGATGGAGAAGGAAATTGAAAAGTTAAAAGCATACCTAGAAAATGCAAAGGAAAAGGAGAAACCAACATATAGGTGTAGAGAAATAGAGAAAAGGATAACAAGCACTTCCTCTCAAGAAGCAACTGGAAAGCTAGGAGAGGCAGAAATAAAAATTCTAAAGGAATAATTAGAAGAAAGAAAGTTAAATAAATTAAGTGATGTAAATGTGGAGAGAGAAGTAGAAATCAAGAAGTTAAAGGAACAATTGGGAGAAAGCAATAAAAAACTTAAGGATACTTGAAATCATGTTAATATGGATGCACATGTAAAATTCAAAGAAATTGGGACAAATTGCAAGAAACCAATAAACTACTTGAGAATGAAAGAGCATATATAGTAGATATTTCAAAAATTTGGAGTCTAGTGGACATACAATTAGTAACTATAATAAGGAATTGGATATTGAGAGGGAAAAAGAAAAACAATGGGAAGAGAAAGAAGAGGAAATAAAGGAACAAAGTGTTCAAATCAGTTATCACAAATGGTGTAAGAGATATAGAAGGCAAAGAAAACAATCACAACCTTCAAAAATAACTTGACTGAATCAAATGACAAAATTAAAAATTCACTCAAGTAAATTAAAGAAAAATTGTGGGGAGAAATTATGACAACTATTAATAGGTTGTGTGATTGTTTTTAATTACATCACATTGTTCGAGCTATTTGTGGGAGTATCAAAGAGAAGATTGAGAAGAACAAAGACCTTTTTAATCTTGAGAAGACTACAAGAAAGATTATACACATAATCAATACAAATAATGACAAGTATTTGGCCAACAATAAAATTCATGACTATATTAGTGCATCAATCAAGTCATCATTTTTCATTCAAAAATGCTAGAGTATAAGGGAATGAGAGGAATATTTGAAATCATTTTGGAGAAATCTCACCAAGATCAATGACATAGAAAAATTAATGATAAATCTTGGTTTGCCTAATCCTTTCCCTAGGAACTCGTCAACAAAATCCATTAGAAGGGAGTCTTACCAAAGAGAGTTGGAGGAAAAAATGATGTCTAAAGTAGTCAATTTTGCTTAGGATACAACTCTTGAGGGCATTTTGAATTTCATAAATCCATTCAAAAATATGAATGTATTATTGGATGTAGCATTTCTTTCAAGTAAATCATCCAAATATGGATGGCTAACAAAGTTTTAGGTCATCTAATATAACATAAAAAATATTGAAACTCTAAAAGAAGAACAATTATGTTGACTAATGGAGGTATAAATAGGATAACCAATATAATGAGAGGGGGGCTGGGTGAATTAGAATCTTAAGCACTTTAAAACTTTCACCAATTCATTCACATCTATCAGTAGACTTGTGCATGCAAAACTTGTAGTGATAAATTTTTGTAACATGTAAATCTAATCTATTACATGCATGAAAATAAATACACAACACAATATTTTTTACCCAAAAACCCTCCAAGATGAAGGTAAAATTGGGGTGGAGATGAAACCCACAAATCTTCACTACTACAATAATAAAGTTAACTTATTATGGTTACAATGTTTGATCATAAAATATGATCTACCCTATGAGGGGTCTTCCCTATTAAAATCTTAATAGACTATTATGTGTCACCTTGTTAAAGGATTTAACACTTATAAAAAAGTAACAAATCTGTTAGGAGATTTACAAAAATTTGTTAAGACCACTCTATTAAGATATTTACCCTGATTCAAGTCAAGTATAACTGATTGAGTACCTAACTATAATTTTTCTTTGTAAGTTGATTTTGAGTCCACTCCTTGCTAATTGATCCTCTCCTCTAATATGACAAATTTTTCTTCCACTTTCACTTCATTTCCTTGAATGGGTCACTTTCTCTGTTAAGTGATAATAGAACCCTTTCAATGACTTCTAATCTAATCTCTATCCTTCACTTCATTGATCACATATTACTCCTTGTTTTCATGTATATAATTTTCTTCTAATCTCCATGCCATGGTACATCTAATCTATATTAAGATTTTCTCTATTTAAAGAGTTTTGTAAAAGGCTTTCTAGATGGTTCCATAATAACCTCTCCATCTGAATCATTGATCACATAAAATAAAGATATGTAATCCATGTCTTTCACGTGTAAAAAACTTTGTAACAACCTCTACAAACATTAAATGTTCCTTCCATGTCAACTTGAAAATGTGTTACTATTCCATTCCTAACTTTTATGTAAACTCTAAATTTCTTAGTCTTTACTATTTTCTAACACTTGACATTATTGTTTCTTAATCAATATAGTGCTCAACACACACTATGTCACTAGGAACTTGTATGATCAAAAGTTTCTCGGTCACTATTGAGCTCAAATCATATATAAAATACTTGGTGACCATACATTTACTTGGCTCCTATAGAGCTTAGTACAAACTTTCTTATATGCATGACTTGGCCTATATAGAGTAGATCAGTCATAGTGATGACCATCTAACTCTGCCTTGTAAATGACTAAGTGGTTGACACTAATAGACAATAATGGTTAGAGATACCAACAATCTCTCCCTTTGACATTAGTGGAAAAAACACTTTGTCATATTTACATCTTTACAATACAATCTGATAATGAGCTCCCCCCCAAGTCTTATGACTTATGCCAACAAATAATGAATCAATAATGTAAAAATGAATAACACATTTATTTTCCCCTTATTAAAATATGTTTACATATCTATTTCCCCCTTACCAAATATGTTTTCCCCTTACTTTTGAGCACTTTATGTCACTATTGTTGGGCTTGAATAAGTGAAATTAATCCATATATGTCAATGAATGTCTTGCAAACTATGGTGATCATGGAGAGTGCATAATCCCATGTAGTTTTTGCTACTTCCAAATGTTTCTACAATTTTATTCTTCCAACTAGATCAATTATACTATCAACCACTGATAGATTATGATCTTCTTTGATAAGATCTTGGGCTACTTGTGTTTCCCTCCGTATGACCTCCAAATGAGGTATCATCATTGCTTGAATAGAGATCAATTTGGATCTCATATTATTTTTAGTTGAATGAAGCTTGGCTAATGTTCCTCGAGCATTTAGTAGATTATTGTAATGATCAATGCTTGATCCTATTGACTCTGAAATAATATTGTTGGATCTCTTCATCTCATCTTGAATTTGGTTTATTTTTGCTTGGATGTTGTTTGTAAATCTTGACACATTTGAAAAAATGTTGTACAAATGTTGTACCTTCTATATGAGTTCTAACATAACTATATTTTCTCTTACAAATGCACCTTTTTCTTGGCAATGGTTATGGAAACTTTGTCCACAACCTTGGTTTCAAATCTTCTTGCAGACCAATCCATAAATTTCTCATTTGACTCATGTTAGCAACATTGACTTGATCAACAATGTTTACAAGTTGGTTAATGATTGGTGCATCTTCATCAAAATTTTGAATGTCAAAAGCATCAACAAAAATATGTTGTACATCATATAGTACCTACTTTTTCTTAAGCTCCCTTCTTAACTCTTCTTTTCTTTTCTTCTTCACCAAAACTTATGTTGGTATTTTAAAACTTTAAGCTTAAAAACAACACCAAAATACTATATAGGGAGATACCTAGGGATTAGTCACTGCCCATTTTCAAAAAAACCCATTTAGATCTAGACCAACTAATGAAGCAAGAGTGCTTCCTACACTTTAGGATCTACTAACCAAGGCAGGTTTATATAGGGATTTTAAAATTTCTTCATATTTTCACACTACACATCCATTTAGAGAAGATCTGGCCTCTTAATCTTCTTGGAATTGAAATCAACTATTGAATTATAATAGCTAAGTACAAATTCAAGAGCTATTAAGAAAAGTGAATGACCAACATATAATTTTCTATTACAAACTTCAAAAAACTTTGTTTTCCATGGAGACCCATGGAGCAATGAAACATATTTCATAGCCTTATATGTGACATTGCATCAGTTAATAATTTATCACTTAACATCATGGAGATGTGGCATTAATAGTTAAATCACACCTTATCACCCCATCACAAATCAAATATATGTTATTTTCAAGCAACCCACAAAGTAGCAAATTCGGTCATCATAACCATTTCATAACTTCATAATCATTTCAGCTACCATCTTACTAACTACATTGATCTATAAATTTTCAATTAGGATAGCTATTTAACCTTCATCACCACATTTCACCTTTAAAAACTTATTGTGGCTTGACCCTTTTGAATGCACACTGACCACTTATCTCTCCATCACAACTTTCTATTATTGTTCATGATATAACCTCACAAAGTAGTGAAACTCCCTTTTACATATATCTCTGGGTCTTTGTAGTTTAGAACTCAACATGTATCATATTGGCGATGTTGCAAAACCCTTATCTTATCCACTTCACTACTTCACAACAAATCAAAACATGTTATTTTTAACCTACACAATGATGAAGACATTTCCTTTAAGCTAACAATCACTTTATTCATGGCTTCACGTCCATAAACTTTAACTCATAACTTAACCTTGCGATGTTGCAATTATTAGTTATCTTCACTTCTCCACTCTCAACTTACTTCATCTTTGAGTGTAGGAGGTGTTGAGATAAACCAATTTATGATTACCATGGTTATACTTCATGGTTTCACAACTTAAGAGTTTCCTTGTGAATCACAAGCTGAGACATTATGGTTCAAAGCTCTTTCTACTTCACATCCCTAACTTAACTGCTAGCCTTGCTACCAGAGATGTAACATGAACCTCATGACTAATTGCTTTACAACATTATTGCCAATGAAATAGTTAGAGAACATAATGAGGAGATTCATCAAATAAAAGGATTCTACAACTTTTTAACTTAAAACACTTTAGGGTTACAACTTTATATCTCATTAATTTAAAACTTATCTTAGGATTACAAATAATTTATATGTATAACCAAATTTTTATCATATCTCCTTCTTTTAAAAGCTCAAACCAAAACCTTAATAGCTTTGAAAATACCCTAAGACTTGAGTAAAAATGAAGTTAGGGATTCTTTATTGAAAATGATGACAACTCATGAAACCCTAATCATGAAGACATGTTTCTTCTTGATTTTTGCAAGATATCAAAAATTAACATTAGTGGAAAATCAAGCCATCAGTGGCTCTATATGGGGATAATGGATAGCTAGCATCCATGTAAGAATCTAGAATTTATGGAAGAGTAGACCACATACTTGACAAAGAATGACAACAGTTAGAGAGAAAAGGCTGACAAAGTACGGAAACATAGAACATAAAAAAAACCACAAAGATGTAGAAAATTTACAAAATTTAGAATCCCAAGCCCTTTTATTTTAATCTAAGATCCTCTTAATGATCTTCAAAAAAATCTTATTACTTGATTCTACTTTCCCATTTCCTTGGGGATGGTATGGTGATGAAGTGGATCTAGTAATGTCATACTTTTCACAGAAAGCCTTGTATTCTTCAGAACCAAAACACATTGCATTGTCTATGACTATTTTATTAGGGCATCCAAACCTAACAATGATGTTATACAAGATAAAATCCATCACTACCTTGTATTATTAAGAACCAAAACACATTGCATTGTCTGTGACTATTTTATTAGGGCATCCAAACCTAACAGTGATGTTGTTCAAGATAAAATCCATCACTACTTTGTTGGTAGACCTTTACAAAGGAATTCTTCTACAAATTTTGTGAAATAGTTAGTTGCTACTAGAATTCAAGAATGTCCTCCACTTGATTTATTGACAATTTCATCTATAAAATCAATTTTCCACTATTGAAATGGCATTTGCACCTCCACTAATTTTAATGGTAAATTACCAAAGAATTTTAATTTACCATCAAACCTTTGACAAGCATCACATTTTTTTACAAACTTGTGTGTATCTTTAAAATTGTAGGCCACAAAAATCCTACTCTAATAACCTTATGAGTTGTAGTTTTTTCCATGTAGTGGCCTCCACATACTCTATTGTGCATCTCCTTCAGAACTATCATTGAATTTTCTTCATCAACATGTTTAAGTAACATACCCTCTATATCCCTCTACCACAATTTCCCTCTTATCATAACATATCTAATAGCTTGTAACCTTAGGGTTCTCCTTTGATTATCATTAAATCCTAGTGGAGCTTTCATATATTATAAGTAAAACATTATTTCCTTGTACCAATCATAGACATCCATGTCACATAGTCCACTTCTACAATCATCCTCAAGATGGTTTATTCGATTTCCTTCAAGATTATCTTATGCCATCAACTTAGCAAGTCCCTCTTCTCGTACCAACTTGGTAATCTAGAAATCTATGTTAAATTCTTGGATCCTATTAATCCATCTACATCTTCTCCCCAAGACTTCTTATTATGAGAATATATCTTTCACTACAACACTGGGCACACATTCAATCACAATGGCTCCCATTAAATAGCATCTAAATTTTTTTATAGTCTTAAATAATGAATAAGCTTGTTTCTCATTAATATTATACTTCAGCTTTATAGCTTGCAGAGATTTACTAAAAAAGGCTATAGGCTATTCAAATCCATCTTTGTTGTTTTGTAGAAAAACTATAGGAATAGTGTGGAATCAGGCAAAGGAAAAAATGTTCATTGGCTTGGAATAATTAGGAGCCCTTAATATAGGAGCATCCTTTGTTTCTTGCTTTATTTTTTGAAATTCCATACTTGGTTCATCATCCCATCTGATTTTAGAACCTTTCTTTAACATTTTGGAAATGGGTCTACTTATTTCTGCAAAATTTGTAACAAATCTTTTCCAAAAATTGATCTTCCCAAAGAAAGATTATATGGCTTTCATGTTCTTAGGCTTCTAAATTTTTTCAATAGCCTCTACTTCCAATGGGTCCATCCTAACTCCTATTCCCACCAAGTGACCTAATAATTTACATTCAGTGACCACAAAGACACATTTTCTCAGGTTCAAAAAATACCATATTTAAGGGCTATGATAAATACCTTTTCTAGATGTACATAGTGGCCATTCTCATTTTTTGAATATGTTGTTAAATCATCTTGGTATACTACCAAGAACTTATCAATAATATTTGCAAAAGCCACATCCATGGCTCTCTGAAAAGTAGCACCAGCATTGGTCAAACCAAAAAACATCGTATTGTAAAGATATGTGTCCCAAGGTGTTGTAGATGTAGTCTTGTATTATTTTGATTCTTTCACAATCACCTAATTATATCCAGAGAAGTCATCCATCATGTACATCAATTCTAATCTAGTGACACTCTGCAACAAAGCCTTCATATTGGGTAGACCATAATTATCCTTTAGTGAAGAGATGTTCAAATTCCTGAAATCAATACATAATCTTAGGTCACCATTTTAATTTTTGATAGGGAGAAAATTTGACACCCAAGAGGAATGCCTAATTGGCTTGATGATCCCTACATCCCTCAATTTTACCAACTCTTCTTGTATTTTTGGTGCTAGAGTTGGATTGATTGGCCTTTGCTTCTATCTAAAAGGTTTAGCACCGTCTTTCAATGGGACTTCATGCTAGAAGAGATCTTCTCTACATGCCTTTAGATCATCATATCAATAATAAAATACATGTTTATATCTTCTTAGTAAACCAATGAAAGTCTACCTAATTTTAGGAGACAAATTCTTCACCACATACACCTTCTTGGGTGCTTCTTTGGTTCCAAGGTTTATCTCTTCTAGATCCTTTGCATCATGTTCCTTTTCATTTTTTTATATCTATCATGGTTATCAAAAATAGTTTCTAATATGGCTAGTCCTTTAAGAATCTTGTTTGTTTTCAATTGAACAACTTCCTCACTAAAAATGGTATTCTTTCCAGCAATTGTTTCCACAAGTGTTGCACAATTAATCTCTTGTCCCCAAAATTGGTCTTCACAATTTAGAAACCTTATAATATCTTTTTCATCTTCAAAGGCCTTCTAGTTTAAGATATTATCAGGGATAGATGGCCTAATCTACATTTCCACTTTTGATAAACCAACAAAAGTCACATCATTAGGCTTTATAGTAATATTTTTCAATAAATCAACCATCTTGTTCTTGCTTCTATCTTTCCATATCATCCCAAATGCATCAAATCTATCTAGTGTGTCCCAAAATGAATTTCTATATTGTTTCAATCTCTTATTCTTAAAAACATATACTCTTCTTATTTGGGAAATGATTAACTTAGAATCACCAACAACATACAAACACTTGATACCATATTTATGAACTAGCCTCAAACCTAACAGTAGTGCCTCATATTTTAAAATATTTCTTGTACATGGGAAACTTAAAGTGAAATAAAACTTGTAAGTGAAACCCTTAGGATAAATTAAAAGAGAACCTACTCCTAATCAATGTTTACAATGGGCTTCATCAAAATACATGGTCTATAATTCTCCATTTTTTCTTTTGAATCAACTTCCACTATAAGGGATTTGATTGGTTCCCTTTTCAACACTAAGACTTCTACCTCGAATGCATTTACATCAGTATCTACAAAACATATTATTTCATTTTCAATATCTTGTTCAATCAGGTAAATACTCTTGGGCTCTCTATTTATTTTGACTAGCTTATCTTCAATTTGAAAAGTGGTATAATATAGAACACATTGCATATTTCCACCCATTTCTATACTCCAATTTCTTGATAAAAGCATACCATAATGGGGTGGAATATCAACTACCAAAACACTTATTATTATCTCTTTACTAGAATAGGTAGATAACATATAACATAATGCATTTATGTTCCCTATGATAGTAACTTCTCTTTGATCCATGGAACAATATCTACCTTGAACAATATCCACTTTCAACCCTAACTCTTTCATGACTTCAAAAGGCATCACTGTGTTTGATGTACCAAAATCTATCATACAAATTTTTTAAGTCTTCCCATTTACCATGATACTTAAGAAAAATGGGCGAATATTTCCTAGACACTGATTAACTAAATCATCCAAATACATAGGTGGGATTTGAGATACTACTCCTTCCATCTCTACTAGTTCACTATTTTCAACAGGGGTTTCATTTGAGGTAAAAATAAGATCAACACCTTTCTTAACACTCCCAACCTATGCCATATCTTTATCCTTATGTTTAGGGATTCTCAATAATTCAAAGATTTGAACTTTCACAATAATTTGTGACAACATGGATAACATATCAATAGGAGACTTAGGAAAATTTTCAACATGCATACCTTTCACCTCCTTTTTCTTTTCAATAGTACCAATAGCATCATGAGTTTTTTGTTCACTCCTTCCAACAATTACATGGCATTCTTTCTCCTCTCCCTTTTATGGATTCTTTCTTCTCTCCATTGTAAGATTTGGGGATCTTTGATCCTTCTGCCTTCTTAGGTTCCCACTTTTTCCTCACAGTTTTAAACTTGATGTTATGACTCTCCTTAGGCTTATTTACATTTTACCCTTTGGGCTCTCCCTTCTTGACAAAAATGTCAACCACTTTACCAACATCATCTTTAGATATCATACCAAAGGTCTACACTTGTGAAACCATATTAGCAGTAATTTGGTAAATTTTTTCCTTGGTGGGCCTTCTAAAGACTACTTCATCATCCTTTGAGGAGATCATGTTACAAGTAGTATCATTTGCTTCATCTTCATTTGAAAAAATTTGTTGATGTATAACATTATGCATCTATCTCTTTCCATACACATCACTATTAGTATCATCATAGTTAGATATATTATCATAATAATATTCAACAATGTTACATCCCACATCATTACTGTTTCTTCATGATCATATTTCTCCTCATCTTCATTTTGACTTATGGAGAAAGACATAGAAATGACACAATATTCTGATGAATGAGGTAGTTGACATACTAAACACCATGGAGAATCATTAGTCATATTAATTGAAGCCTTTTGGAGGGGATCATGGATATTCTTCTCGGGAACAATAGGTTCCTCATCCTTCTATTGAGTTGTATAGGGATAATTGTGCATCCTATTTTGTCTTCTAAAATTTTTGAACAATGTTTTATCACCAGTATTTTCTTTGTTAGCATTTACAATTGGAGGATTCATATTGTTCAATAAGTTCAATATTTGATCCATCTTATCCTCTTCAAGTTTTTAATTTGCAATAGGCTTATCACCCTCCTTTTTGTTTCTACAAGGGTTGAAAAGTTTTGGGTCATCTCTTCTTCCTAACTTGCTATAAGCTTTCGAATTATTCTTAATATTCACATCTATTTTGAGGGCATCTCTTAATGTTCTAGGATTTTTATCCCTTAAAATGTAAGGCATCTTACTATCAAAAGAATTGAAGTATATTGTAAGACAAACATTTTCCTCAAACCTCATCACTTGGAACAATTTGTACATTCCCTTTTGAAATTTGACATTGAAATATAATGTAGATTCATTTTGATTCTTCTTTATACTATTGAACTGATTCAATATAAAACTAGCATTAGTATTATCCCTATATTGTTCTTTGAAACATTTTTCAAGATCTTCCCAAGAACTAATTTTGTCATCAGGTAATCTCCTATACCAATCCCTAGCATCTTCTATGAGAAAATGTACAAATAGCTTTATGACCACATCTTCATGCTCAACTTCATAATCATTCAACATATCTTTAAATTCTCTAAGGTGCTCTTCACCATTGATAGCATTATTTCCTTAAAAATTAGCAACTTTGTCTCTCAAATAATTTGCAATAGGATTTCAAGGATTTCTAGGAAATATATTTGTCTATATGTTTCCATATACATAGGTCTTTTTGTGAAACCTACAACACTAGTAAAACTAGGTCAAATAGTCCAACTCTCAACATTTATTTTTCCTAGCTGACCCCCTATTTGTTGGGATACTATGGTAGAGCAAGAAGATGGGCTAGATTGAGAAGAAGTGACATTACTAATTGTGGGGCCATAAGTTTCACTAGAAGGAATTCCTAATGTAGGTTGATCTTGACTTCCATTCAATTAAGAGGAAGACTTTAGGAATTGAATCTTATTCCTCATTTCTCTTGCTTGAGTTTCATTCTCCACCTTCTCAATTTCTATAGCTAAGTCCTCTTTCTCCTTCTTAGCTCTATCCAATTATAAATCTATATTGGACATGGTAGGGACATTTTTGGATGCAACAACTAGTTCATTTATCCTAACACTAGTTACTTTCTGCTTACCCTTTTCAGCAACTTTGGTGGTAAGATCTATTATACTCACTTCAATTTTGTCCCCAATGGGTTTATATAGATGGATCTATTCAACCATAAGACCCCTATTTCATTTTGTATTCCACTCATACTCTTGAACTTTAGATCTCATTTCCCCAATATCTTCAAACAGACCTGAGTATAAAAAAGTAGACTTATCTTCTAGCTCCTTGTTTTGTTCCTGTAATGCAACCATTCTTCTAAGTAGGTTATCTCCTTCAATCAAAGAAATCATAGTAATTTTCTCTTTCTCTTTCTCCAAACATATGTGTTTGGCATCTTCTTTAGTAACTATTTCCTAAGGGCTTCTACTTCTATTAGTATATCATCAAGGTCTACAATAGTTATCTCTAATTTAGTGGGATCATTTAGGTCAATGAGATTTCACTCAGTAAAAGGAACATGCCTAGGGTGAAATCTTCTTGACTAAACACTCCTAGGCCACACATGTTGGTTTATTCCTCCTAAATCAACTAGTCTAAAGGTAGTATCTCCCATAGATGACACCATTTTGTCTTGGAAAATTTGTTCCTCTTGAAAATGTGTTGTGAAAAGCCCACCTAGAAGCCTAGTAGTCTCAGATTTAGAACTATGGAACAAGATTTATTTCCCCACTATGGGTTGGTACTGAGGATCATCTCTAGGTTTCCATGTATGAATTTACTCACCCCTTTTCTTAGGCCATTTTTTTCTACTAGCTTTTGGCAATTCTATATATAATAGGATTTTTGGGTTCTCTCTCACATATGCTCTTGTATTTTTCATCCTATCAGTCATTTCTTATTTTAATAAAAACACTAGTTAACAAAACCTTTGACTGTTTTTCCACCCACTAGGGGTAAATATACTTTTAATATGGATAGAAGAGAGGAAAATGTCTTGGAAAAAGAATGTTTGAAAATACATTCAGACATAAGGGCCCAATACAAAATAACTTTAATATGGTGCACTTTGGTAACATAAACTCTAACTTAACAATAAGGAACTATTCAAACACACATCTCATGTCATATATCTCCTATGGTGTTGGGAATTTTTTAGATTCTCAGGGTTTGTCACTTAAAAGAGACCAATACAAGAATAGGAAAAATATAACAGAGAAAAAGACTGCAAATATACAAATTATACCAGAGATTACAATAATTTTAAATAATGAATTTCTCTACACAAGTCCCCACTAGATTCACCATTTTGTTGATGTTTTCAAACTTCGGGATAAAAAACAACACCAAAATACTATATAAGGAGATACTTAGGGATTAGCTACTTCCCATTTTTAGGAAAAACCCATTTAGATCTGGACCAACTAATGAAGGAAGAGTGCTTCCTAAAATTTTAGGCTCTCCTAACCAAGGTGGGTTTACCTAGGGATTTCAAAATTTCTTCATATTTTCACACTACACATCTCTTTAGAGAAGATCTAGCCTCTTAATGTTCTTCAAATTGAAATCAATTGTATAATTATAGTAGTTAACTACAAATTCAAGATCTATTACAATAAGTGAATGACTAACATATAATTTTTTTGTTTCAAACTTTAGAGATTGATATTTTTAATGATTTTTTCTATTGGCCCTTGATTTAACAATTTTGAAAATAACCAAGAAACTAGACCAATGCATCTAAGGCTAGAAAATTCCTATGATGGATACACTTGACTAAAATTAAAAGGCATAACTCCTTCACTTCAGGCTCTGCAAGACCTAGGTGGGTTAACCTTTAGGTTTTGATAAATGGTACCAGTGCAATTTAAAACATAAATTTAAACCTATTAACAATAGATGAAATCGCTTTTATCCTCTAATACTTATGCAATGACATAGGAATGAAATAGATACAAATCATAACCTATGAACCCATAAGCTAAGTGAGGGTTAATTCCTTTCAGCCCACTACAAAACATGAAGAACTAAATTGATTTGATTAAAAGATTTGTGCAAATAACTTTCACCTCAGCTTGCATCTGATTTAGTGATCAATGCCTTATCTATTGGGACATAGAGTCATTACTAGTAGGATGACCTAACTTGATTGCCTTGCAACTAAGTTTGTCAACTGAATTTTCCAAATTTCATTCTTACAAAATATCTTCTCCATACACCCAGAAACCCTATTAGAAAATTAAGCATTTACTTAACTCCTTGAGTCAAAAGAAACAACAGATCTAATACACAACTCATCCAAGATGTCTTAAAACAAATTAACCTTATTCACTCAATTACAAAGTTAATAGCATATGAAGAATCAGGAGATAGAATAAGAAAACCCAAATAATTCATTGTAAATCCCCTTTATTATTCATCCTTGGAAAGATTGAATACATAAACTAGTAAAACTAAATGTAACTCAAGATACTTCACATGATCTATCATCAATTTCTATTATCTCAGAATAACAACACATGAAATGAATAGAAAATCTACATAAGAGTGGATGTGTGGCCTTCACTGCTAGAGCTCATCTCAATTAGACAGGAAGAAAAACCATCAACAACCTTGGTTTCACAGTGAAAGCTAGAACCCTACTAGTATCATAGAGAAAACTACAAACCCTAGTATCACAGTAGTGAGAAACTTCTCCAAAACTAGAACCCTCACAATGGAGAAAGAAAGAGAAAGATATAGGAGGAAGTGAATTCCTAGATTTTTTCTACATCTAACATGTGTCCACTTGAAAAACCTCCTCAAGAAGTTAAAAGCATCTCTCTAATCTCTCTCTATAACTACATATCAAATCCTCATCATTTTGCCTTCCAAAAGCATAGAGTATCTCACATATTTGATGGAAATCATAACTGATTGCAAAAGACAAAGAACTCTGAGAAATTCCATCAAAATAAGGAAAATTGTGAAAAACTTGTAGTAAAACACATCATTATGCATCAAATTTTGAACAAACTGAGCCAACAAAGCATTTCAAATGCATCCCAACTAAATTCTATAACTACATTGATGAAATCATTGCCTAGAATTGAGCATACCACTAAAAAAACAAAACCCCCTATATCATGCACCAATGACCATTTGTGTTAAAAATAGATCCATAAATAGATAGCTTATCTCCTCTTGGTTCCAATGGTATGTTACATTGTATATTTTGGACAAAAATGGTTCCCCTGAGACCAATTTGAAAATCTAGCTCATAGACTGAATTAGAGCATTAAAATGGAAAAATTAAAATGTTTATATAGTTAAACTATTTAAAACTTTTACTTTTATTTAAATCTTTCCATCATTTGAAAATCTACATTAGAGAACCTTTGAGTTTTTATTTTTATTACTTTTTCCTCCATCCCCTTATCTCAGAGCCAATTGTCCACCTCATATTCCCTCATCATACCCAGGTGAGCCCCACACAACAATATACATTTGAAATATTTCAATTTTTTTTTTAAACCTATAGCATCTTACCTTATAAAATTTTCTTTCACAATCCTATGACAAGCATCTTTGTAGCATCACAGGTCACTTTTTCCTAACCTACAATCATATGGCAACTTGATGCTACGATGAAATGTTTCCCCAACATAACATCACAACCCTTCAAATTTTTCTTTGTGATCCTATGATGACCAGATGAATCATAACATCTTAGACCTTGGATCTAAGCCCCCTAACAATACAATGTCATTGTAACATTGCACACCCCCAAATTTAACTTTACAATTTCACAGCAACATTTCATTCTCCTTCCCGATCACACAACAACTGGCCCATCATAGCATCTTAAGGCTTCAAGCCTTACCTTAAAATCAGATAATGAACACCTTAGCATAGGATCATAGGCCCTTAAACTTGATTTCTTGACCATAGGACATGGTCATAATATCACACATCTTAGACTGAGCCTCCCGATCCTACAATTACATCATAGGATCGTAGACCTTCATCTTTTGCTTCATGATTTGATGATGACCCCTTAGCATAAGATTGTAGGCCTTTAATCTAAAATGTCCCTTTCTCTAATTTTATATGATATTTCAACCCTCTAATCATATTTTCAAAACCAAACAACCAATATTACAAAGATCCACCAATTTCTCAATAAAACCCAAATCGGGTATGTCCGAAATAGTGCCAAAAAACTTCACAACTTCACAAATTATTAATAAATCTGAAAATGGAAATTTTTTTCAGAAATTTCAGCAGCATAATAGCCTAAAAAATGACATTTCCAAATCTTTATAGCCTTTACACAACAGCCCACAAATGTAGGACAAAAACTATGCTCGTCGGGCTCTTGAAATTAACACATAAATGCCTGGAAACACCACAAAAACACTAATAATCTATCTCAAAAGTTTAATCACATCCCAATACATATATTCAGCTCTATTTTAACATCTTAAAGTCTAAAATACAACAGCAACCCAAACTGATATGAAATACTCAACTGGAAACACCAAACTCATACAAAAAACACACCTGAAAGCTCACAAATCTGCACTGTTCAGCACAAAGGAAAACTTTGTATGAGCATGCACATGGAATGGATTCAAACTCCCATCCTTAGCCTTCCTATAAACCTAAAAACTTCCATTCTTGGGTCTCCTTCTCCATAGGTTTGGCAGCCTCTGAAGAACAACAAAGAAATGAGCAAAAATCAAGTTCTGGAATGAGCCCAAAATGCCTCCAAACCCCTTAAAAGAGGGCATAACCCTAATTCATTTCCAAGAGGGGTTAATAAAATATAATTTAATAATAATTTTTATTTATTAGTCCATTGGTTTCCAAAGATTAGCCCCTTTTTCTGAAACTTCACGTTTTTGGAGCCTGCCTGCCTTAGCAAAGTTTATTATTTTTAATTATATGAAAAGGGGACATGACAAGTCCTCCCCTCCCAAATATTGCTTGTCCTCAAGAAATTAAGGTTGTAATTCTCAAGAATATTTGCTCCTTCCCAAGTTGCATACTCTAGTGGTAATCCTTTCCATTTGACCAAATGCTCTATGACGCTCTTGTTTCTCAATCTTTTCTCTCTTGTATCCAAAATCTCTTTTGGTATCAAAACTAATTTCTCTTCATCATCAAGAGGTGGTAATTCTGTAGATACTATGGTTTGATGGCCTAGAACCTTCTTTAGGCAAGATACATGGAAAATATTATTTATTTTTCTGTTTGGTGGGAGCTCCAATTCATAAGCTACCTCTCCTATGTTCTTGATGATCTTATAAGGCCCATAGAACCTTGGCTTGAGTTTCTGTGCCCCACTTCTCTTCAAGGTGCTTTGCTTATATGGCTACAACCTAAAAAATACCAAATCTCCCACCTCAAAATATCTTTCAATTCTTTTCCTATCAGCATATAACTTTTGTTGGTTCTGTGCATGTTGTAGATTATCCTTGAGGGACCTTATTATGTCTTGGCTTTGCTTGACGAAATCACTTGCTGCAGGTACTCTGCTATTAGAAAGTATTAGATCAATAAAGGAAAGGGCATCATAACCATAAAGAGCATGAAAAGGAGGCATACCAATAGACATGTGATGAGTGTATTGTAACAATACTCCCCTAGGTGTAACCATTTCACCCAAGCATGTTATTGATTTGAAACATAGTTCCTCAAATATCCCTCTATCCATTTATTAAGTATCTCTGTTTTTCCATCTATTTGAGGGTGATAGCTAGTACTTTGAGTGAGTTTAGTTCCTACCAAATGAAAGAGCTCCTTCCAAAAAGAGCTAAGGAATCTACTATCCCGGTCACTAACAATGTTTCTAGGAAAGCCATGTAATCTAAAAATTTCCTTGAAGAACAATTCGGTCACTTGTGATGCCTTGAAATCAGATGTGATAGGAAAGAAATGTGCATACTTAGTTAGTCTATCTATCACCACATATATGCAATCCTTACCTTGAACCTTGGGCAACCCAGTGATGAAGTCCATGGAAATACTTTCTCATTTTTGTTCAGGAATAAGAAGTGGTTGCAACAACCCTCCAGGAAAATTTTGCTCACTCTTGCTTTGTTAGCATACCATACATTCCTTAATGTGTTTAAGGAAATCCTCCTTCATACCCTTCCATGAAAACCACTCTCAAATTTGCCTGTATGTCTTGAAGTATCCCTAATGACCAGTCAAAGGTGTGTCATGAAAGGCCCTCAATATCCTCTCCTTAGTTTTTGATCCTGGCACTAAGAAGATCCTATTCTTGTAATAAATCAATCCATCAACAACCTTGTACCTGTTATCATCCACTAACTTATCCAAAATCTTGGTGGCAAAGGAATCTTTAGCATACTCTAAAATTATGGACACTTTCCAATCAGCAGAGATAGATGATAAGGAACACAAAGTGCACTTTTTTGAGAGAGCATAAACAACCACATTATTCTTTCCTTTCATGTATTCAATATCAAAATCATAAGCTTGCAATTTTCTTACCCATTTTTCTTGATGATCATTCAAATCCCTTTGGTTCAAGAAGAACCTAAAGCTATTATGGTATGTCTTTACAATGAATCTCCCACATACCAAATATTGTCTAAACTTATGAAGTGCATGCATGATTGCCAACATTTCCTTATCTTAGATGGAGTAACCTTTCTTTGATTGATTTAATTTTCTACTCTCAAATGCTATTGGATGTCCACTTTGAGTTAGGACAGCCCCTATACCTTCTCCAGAAGCATCACATTCAACAACAAAAGGTAAAGAGAAATCTAGAATTGCAAGCACAGGGCATGAACTCATTACCTCCTTAAGCTTATTAAATGTTTTTTGTGCCTTTTCTATCCAAAAAAAAGATGCTTTCTTTGTAAAATCAGTCAAGGGGGCAGAAAACTGAGAAAATCCCTTGGCAAATCTCCTATAGTAGCTACACAATCCGAAGAAACCTCTCAACTGTGTAAGATTAGTGGGTGGAGGCCAATCCAAAATTGCCTGGATTTTTTGTTGATCAACCTGTAGTCCTTTAGAACTTATAATATGTCCCAAATATAGGATCTTTGTCAAACCAAACTCACATTTAGATAGCTTAGCATAGAAGGATTGCTGCTCAAAGATTCCCAAAATAGTGTCTACGTGCTTTAGATGCTCTTCCCATGTTTTACTATAAATCAAGATATCATCAAAAAATATCAAAACAAATTTTTGAAGATGTTGGCTGAATACCTTATTCATACAAGATTGGAATGTTGCAGGTGCGTTAGTGAGGCCAAATGGCATAACAAGAAATTCAAAGTGCCCATAGTGACATCTAAAAGCAGTCTTTTCCACATCTTCACTCCTCATTCAGATTTGATGGTACCCTAATCTTAAGTCAAATTTTGAGAAATATATAGCACCATGTAACTCATCAATGAGTTCATCTATGCGCGGTATGGGATACCTATTTTTTATGGTCTTCTTGTTTAGATCCTTGTAGTCTATACACATTCTCATTGTACCATCCTTTTTCTTGACAAGTACCATAGATGATGCAAATGGACTAGAGCTAGGCCTTATGAATCCCATGTCCAAGAGTTCTTTAATAGTTTTTTCAATTTCTTCCTTATAACCTCTTGGATGGCAATATGGGGTTGGTGTAACTAGTTTGGCACCCTATTCTAACTCTATAACATGCTCAAAACCTCTATCTAGTGGTAATCCTAGAGGCAAGTCATTGAAAACTATACTATGCTTATCAAGAATATTTTGAATTTCAAAATGGAAATTACCTTGATTCTTTGGAGAGCTTGTTGGATGGATTATGACTCCTGCTGCCCATGCTACTTGTCCTCTTCGAAAAGTCCTCTCCATCCTCTTTGCAAAGACTACCTTAGGTGCTCCATTCGATAAACCTCTCAATATGACTTCTTTCCCATTGGAATGAAATTTAAACTCCATAGTTTGATGGTTCATGTAATAGCCTCCAATAGAGTGCAACCATTGAACACCCAATACAAGATCTGTCTCCCCAATACCAACCACATAGAAGTCATCACATAACTCATAATCTCCTAAGGTCATCTTAAGTTGTTTCACCACCCATGTGCAAGGCATAGTGAATCCATCAGCTACAGTAACATTGAATCCCTCAAAATATTCTTCTTTAAGCCCTCTTTTCATGACAAATCCCTCATCAATAAAATTGTGGGTTGCTCCACTATTAAGAAGAACTGTCAACCTTTGCCTTGCTAGTACCCCTCGAATTCGAAAGGGATGGTATCTTGGGACTCCTAATAATGCTACTAAAGTGCCATCCTTGCTGATTTCTTTTTCTTTCTCTTCTTCTACCTCCTCCTTAGTATCATAAAATTCCTCATGCTCATCTGAATCAGATTCTGAAGCAACTTCAATATAGTGCACTTGACCTTTCCCCAAACATTTGTGTCCTAGAACCCATGGTTCTCTACAAGTAAAACAAAGTTTTTTCCTTCGTAATTCACTCTTAGTCTCTTCATCTACCTTCTTTTTTGCCACATTTATCACATCTTTTGGTGGTAGTTTTAGGAAAGTCTTTTTCTGAAAATTTCCCTTATGTTGCCAAAGATTTGATTAGTGACTAATTTCATAGGCACACAAGTTTCAAGTTGCAAGCTTCTTTTGATAGCTTCCTGTAAGGTTGAGGGTGAGAAAGCCTTAACCAAACCCTTAACAGAATCTTCTAAACCATAAAGAAAAAGATAAACAATCCTCTTTTCACTCATATCAGGTACCATAACAGCCACTTTTTGAAACTCTTCTATATACTCATTAACTGATTTGGTTTGCTTCAACTTTGACAATTCTTTAAAGTACTCTTCATCATCCTTGAGGTCAAATCTATCTATCACTCTTTGACTGAAATCATCAAATGTAGTTACCTAATCATGACCTTGAGTAGTCATTCTATGATACCACCAATCATAGGCTGCATCTCCCAAGTGTAGACTTGCAAATTGAACAGCATCACTCTCCTTCATGGGGTTAAGTGTGAAGAAAGTCTGTAATTTTTGTAGCCATGCTCTAGCTGAAATTTTATTTGTTCCATCAAAAGTAGGTGTTGTAAACTTGCTTATTTTATTTTTGAGCTCTCTTCCACTTATGTCATGCTCCCTCCTGTTCTCTTTCTTGGGCATCAAAGTGTTCATCATATCCACATATTCTCTAAAAGGAATTGAACTACAAAAGTCATCATCTAAGCCATTGTAAGTAGCTCTTAATGCAATCAAGTTACCTGTAACCTCTTCCACGGGATTAATGGCTAGATTTGGTACTAGTGGCTCATCTACATGCAAGAAAATAGTTTTGGTTGATTTAGATGGTGTGGATTTTAGATTTCTTGGCTCCTCTGAAGTGCTCCCTTTCTCATTAATAGATGCAACTCCTTGTAGTTTTTCTGTCAATATTCACAAAGCCTCTCTAGTTTGTGCCAAACTATCCACTGTTTGCTTCTGAGTATTTTGGATGTCTTGGAAGAATTTCTTTGCCATCTCATCTGGATCAGCCAAACTTTTCCCTTCCTTGAATTTTGTACTTTTGCTTTCAACTGGAGGTTTGATCAAAATTTCTTTATTATTTTCTCACTGCAAATATCTTTTTTCTCTTTCATTTAGTTGCATGTGACCATAAATTTTGACATACAACTAATTAGAAGCAACATGCAACCATAAATTATGACATGCAAGATATGGGTAGTTGTCAAAACTGACATACAAACTTCTACAAACCCTCAGGCTGGCAAGATCATTTCTCTGATACCAGTGAAATGTCCCTTTCTCTGATTTTATATGATATTTCAACCCTCTAATCAAATTTTCAAAACCAAACAACCAATATTACAAAGATCCACCAATTTCTCAATAAAACCCAAATCGGGTATGTCCGAAATAGTGCCAAAAAACTTCACAACTTCATAAATTATTAATAAATCTGAAAATGGACATTTTTACAAAAAATTCAGCAGCATAACATCCTAAAAAATGACATTTCCAGATTTTTATAGCCTTTACACAACAACTCACAAATGCAAGACAAAAACTATGCTCATCGGGCTCCCGAAATTAACACAAAAATGCCCAAAAACACCACAAAAACACTAATAATCTATCTCAGAAGTTTAATCACATCCCAATACATATATTCAGCTCTATTTTAACATCTTAAAGTCTGAAATACAGTAGCAACCCAAACTGATATGAAATACTCAACTAAAAACACCAAACTCATACAAAAAACACACCCGAAAACCCACAAATCTGCACTGTTTAGCACAAAGGAAAACTCTGTATGAGCATGCACATGGAATGGTTTCAAAATAAAATACTTAGCCTTCTTAGAAACCTAAAAACTCCCATTCTTGGGTCTCCTTCTCCACAGGTTTGGCAGCCTCTGAACAACAACAAAGAAATGAGCAAAAATCAAGTTCTTGAATGAGCCCAAAATGCCTCCAAACCCCTTAAAAGAGGGAATAACCCTAATTCATGTCTAATATGGGTTAATAATAATTTTTATTTATTAGTCCATTGGTTTCCAAAGATTAGCCCCTTTTGCCGAAACTTCACCTTTTTGGAGCCTGCCTGCCTTAGCAAAGTTTATTATTTTTAATTATTTGAAAAGGGGACATGACATAATCTTTCCAAACCTGAACTCATGATCATTTATTCTTTATTTGATCACATGAAAATGGGTTTGTCGTAGCATTGGGGCCCTAAATTTATGCTTTGCGATCTCATGATTTCCCAACTAGCCTCATTTTTGTAACATCGCAAGGCTTCAATTTTGGCCATCTGACCCTATGATCAGTTGCAACATTGAGGCACTTCAAATTATTCTTGTCAATCCTATGATTGGTTGTAAGATAAAATATCCTCCTCATTTGGTTTTACAACCCCATGACAGGACTCCCAAAAATGCCATGTGGCATACTTTGACCTATGTCCTCTTTCAAAATATATTGACTTATATGCCAGCTCGCCGCACACATGGGCCCCTCCACATACTTGTACTTGCCAAAAGGAAATGTGTCTTTTGAAGATAGCTCATAATTGCATGCTTGGGCATTTGAAATAGTAACAGCTCTCCCTCATCCCCAATGTGGGATAAAACATGCCTGCATGTGGTCTCCATTTATGATACGACCTTCCTCTTTGTTGTGGTCTTCTTGCAAAAATGTGGATTACTACATTTGGTGTGAATGACTCTCCTTTGACCTACAGTAATACATATTCCCTATAGCCATGGACATGCCCTTCATCTTTGCCTAGGATATAGCTCAAAACATGGGTGCTCTCTCACTTGTATGTTGTTTCTAGGTAGGGGAATTCTCTTGTTGCCAATTGCAACCTAAACAACTTCAATCCATACATAATTTCATCTATCTGATGTAATCAGCCAAGCACTCAAGCAAGAAAATGCATTTATAGAGCTTGATTATTTCAAAATTTTCAATATGTGACTAAAAATTGACCATGCAATTTTCAGTCCCAATAGTGGCTCTGTTTGATGATGCATGTCCCTTGCAAGCATGGCAAGGATTCAGATCTCTGGATGAAGTAGACCACACACTTGACCTCTCTCAAACAAATTTATTGAAAGAAAGGAAACTACTACTACTATGTACACACAATGGCTTTGAGCCACCAAAAAGTTTTCAAAACTCCTTACCTCTGTCATACACCTAATTTTCCTAATCATCTTCTTGAGGTAAACTAAAACTTTCATTTACATCAATTTCACTACATACATCAGATCTTCTCATTAGAAAATTAGGTGAAACAAAATCATTCTCATATTACATGTACAGATTAGCATTAAACTCTACATCATGCTCACTATGAAAATACAAATCAGCTTGATCATAACTACTGATATCAAACCAAGATTAATCATCACTAACTAAATCATGGACACCTTGAACCAAAAATGCAAAAGTTTGATACTCTATATCATTCAACAAGTTACATGAATCAAATTGTAACTCACCTTATGGATTTGGAAATGAAGAAAATGTAAAATTTGATTTCTCCTCATTTGCAACATCAATAGTTCATAAATTAGACTGAACATTCACTATAACCTCTTCACACTCAAATAGCTTATTAGATACCAAATCAAAAGAATCATCATGAAATTGCATTTCACAATATGCTGATATGTATCAATGTTTTCTTCAAATAACTCATTAGAGTAAACAATTTCATATGAGCATATGAGCAATCTGAATGTATCTCAACCTCATCAAAACATGAAGAAAATGAACCAACAACAGACCTTATCTCTATGTCTTTCTTCTCAATATAGAAGTCATCATGTGTATTGATGTATGAACTACCATCACATACACCTCCAAAACTTGATAGAGCATATTCTAAAGCTATATCTTCTTCAACATCAAATTTAGGAGAAATGATGTCATCATATGAAAAGGAAAAATGTGGCAAAGTACAAGAATCCTTGGATAAATTTGCATAACTTTCAAAATCATGAGCTAACAAATCTAAGATCTCATCAACATTTAACAAAACTTCATTACTAATTTCTTTTCCTTGGCTGTGATTATTATCTAGATAGCTTGACACATTTATAATAGTAGACTCGTTAGTAATACCTCCTAAAGAATTAGAACTCTAATCATTCCATACATCTTCTTCTTTAGAAAATATCTCAACAACCGGTATCGTAACACATTCACATTCATCACTAGAAGAAAGACTATTATTATTGTTACACTTTTCCTCTTCTTTATACTCATCATCATAAAAAGATGAATCCACATTATTCATGTCATCAAACTACTGATTACTATCCTCTTCTTCATAAAACTAAGACTCTTCATATTTAACATTATTTTCTATGGATTCATTTAATTCATTATCATTAGATTCATTAGCATTCAAAGCACTTTCAATCTCCATGATAAAATCTTAGATTTCACAAATCTTATCTAATGTTGACTTTGTTGACCAATCAATTGAATGTGGCATAAAAACTTCTAAGAGTACCATTGGCCATGAAGACTCCTCAGGTCTGAAAAACTCATCAAGATTCATAACTACTTATTTAAACTTCATGTAAATTTGAAATCCACTAAGACCCTTAATGTCACCAATTGTATCTCTTCACATTGTGACAGTCTTATTATGAATCTTTCTTTTCAACCTAGCAATATTTGCATGAACACTTTCAAGAGTTGGAACATCACTTTCAGACCTAGACTCTGAATCCATCCTTTTAAAATTTTTAATTTATACCTCTATTTTCTTAGTGCTGAAACACTAGATAGAGGCAACCATTTCTACCATTCAACTTTCATGAAAGACAAATACATAAAACTTGTAAATACCTTATGCATTGCTACATTAAACCTCTAATCTGCTGATTGGCATAAGTGCAAACATGAAATCTTTCACACCATAGATAATATCCTTGTAGAGCCACCACCTCCTTGAAGAGGAAAATGAAATCACAATAGTGATTCACATTTTGAAATCAATTACTTCAGCAGATACAAACAACCACATAAACTATCAATCAAGAAATTGATCCTTCCTCTTTCCCAACAAACTAGATCTGCCCATAAATACTTAAAGCCTCTGATATTAAAATAAACCATACACTAGCACAAAGATTTAGACTAGAGTCACCACTCACACTTAGTGAGAAAAGATTTGAAACAATTTACCACTTGTAAATTCTAAACTAGACTTTCAATATAGGAGAAACTTGCAGATCATTAACACCTTGAAAAGAGAATATACTTCATAATTCAATTCTTGACTCTAAAACTTTCTCAATAGCATATGCAAAAATTGAACTATTTGAAAATAGACGTGTAATAGTCATAGAACACAATTTACATCCAATTCTTAGAACATATTATTGTCCATGAACAAAGCTTAACTAGGGTGCACAACATTTAGACAGGATATGAAAAGAACATCACAATTACCTCACTACTGTAGCAAATTCTTCATGTTGTATTAAATCCTTTTCAAATTCTCAAGGCTTGTCTATCATTTAGATTCAATACAACCCCTAGCAAAGTCGCCATCTTGTCAGCTGACTTAGATGGGCAAAACCATACTAAAAATAAGACTAAAATATTCAATTAACACCATAGATTCTTATCCTTTTAACAAAATGTATTTCCATCTAATCTCCCCAATAGAGTCACCAATTTTTTGGCTCCTAATTTAAATTTTTTGAAAATAACCAAGAAACTAGACCAATGCATCTAAGGCTAGAAAATTCCTATGATGGATACACTCGACTACAATCTTGGGCCAAGTATAAGGCATAACTCCTTCTTCACTTCAGGGTTTGCAAGACCTAGGTGGGTTAACCTTGAGGTTCTAATATATGGTATTGATGCAATTTAAAACATAAAGTTGAACCTATTAATAGCAAATGAAACCTCATTTATCTTCTAATACTATGCAATGACACAGGAATGAAATAGCTACAAATCATAACCTACAAACACATAAGCTAAGTGAGGTTTAATTCCTTTCATCCCACTACAAAACATGAAGAACTAAATCGATTTGATTAAAAGATTTGTGCAAATAACTTTCACCTTAGCTTGCATCTGATTTAGTGATCAGTGCCTTACCTATTGGGACATAGAGTCATTACCAATAGGATGACTTAACTTGATCACCTTACAATTAAGTTTGTCAACTGAAATTCCCAAATTCCATTCTTATGAAATATCCCCTCGATACACCTAGAAATCCTATCAAAGCATTGAAGCATTTACTTAACTCCTTGAGTCAAAAGCAACAAAAGATCTAATACACAACTCATCCAAGATGTCTTAAATCAATTGAACCTTATTCACTCAATTGCAAAGTTAGCATATGAAGAATCAAGAGAGATAGAATAAGAAAACCCAGATAATTCATTCTAAATCCCCTTTATTATTCATCCTTGGAAAGATTGAATACATAAACTGGTAAAACTAAATGTAACTTAAGATACTTCACATGATCTATCATCAATTTCCATTATCTCAGAATAACAACACATGAAATGAATAGAAAATCTACACAAGAATGGATGTGCGACCTTCACTGCTAGAGCTCATCTTAATTAGACAAGAAGCAAAACCATCAACAACCTTGATTTTACAGTGAAAACTAGAACCCTGGTGGAATCATAGAGAAAACTGCCAATGCTGGTATCATAGTAGTGAGAAACTTTTTCAAAATTGGAACCATTATAATGGAGAAAGAAAGAGAAAGATATAGGAGGAAGTGAATTCCTGGATTTTTTCTACATCTAACATGTGTCCACTTGGAAAACCTCCTGAAGAAGTTAAAAGCATCTCTCTAATCTCTCTTTGTAACTATATATCAAATCCCCATCATTTTGCCTTCCAAAAGAATAAAGTATCTTAGATATTTGATGGAAATCATAACTAATTGCAAAAGACAAGAACTTTGAGAAGTTCCATCAAAAAGCAAGTAAATTGTGAAATGCTTGAAGCAAAATTAATCATTATGTGTCAAATATTGACAAACTGAGCCACCCAAGTAAATCAAATGCATCCCAACTAAATTATATAACTAAATTATATAACTGGTGACCATATCTGTTAAAACTAGCTCTAGAAATTGATAGCTTGTCTCCTCCTGATTCCAACGGTATGCTACATTACATATTTTGGACAGAATGGTGCCCCTAAGACCAATTTGAAAATTTGGCTCCCATAATGAATTAAAGCATTAAAATGGAAAAATTAAAATGTTTATATAGTTGAACTATATAAAACTTTTAATTTTATTTAAATCTTTCCATCATTTAAAAATCTACATTGGAGAACCTCTGAGTTTTGCTTTTTATTACTTTTTCTTCCATCCCCTTATCTCAGTGCCAAGTGTCCACCTCATATTCACTGATCATACCCAAGTAGGCCCCACACAAAAAAATACATTATAAAATTTTCTTTAATGATCCTACAAAAAGCGGCTTCGTAGCATCACAGGTCACTTTTTCCTAACCTATGATCATACGACAACTTGACACTATGATGAAATCTTTCCCCAGCATAACATCACAACCCTTTAAATTCTACTTGGTGATCCTACTATTACCATATGAATCATAACATCTTATGCCTTGGATATAAGCCCCCTGACAATATGATGTCATTGTAACATTACACACCCCTAGATTTTACTTTACGATCTCATGGCAACATTTCATTCTCCTTCCTGATCACATGACAACTAGCCTATTGTAGCATCTTAAGGCTTTAAGCCTTACCTTATGATTAGATGTTGACCACCTTAGCATAGGATTGTAGGCCCTTAAACTTGATCTCCCCACCATACACACATCTCAAACTAAGCCTCCCAATTCTACGATTACATTGTGGGATTGTAGACCTCCATCTTTCATTTCATGATCTGATGATGAGCCCTTTGTGTAAGATCACTTTCAATCTTTCCAATCCTAAACTCATGATCATTTCTTCTTTCTTTGATCACATGAAAATGGGTTTGTCGAGCATCAGGGCCCTAATTTTATGCTTTGCGATCTCATAATTTCTCGACTGGCCTCATTTTTGTAAATTGCAGGGCTTTAATTTTGGCTATCCGACCCTATAATCAGTCATAACATTAGGGTATTTCAAATTTTTCTTGGAAATCCTATGATTAGTTGTAAGATTGTAGATCCTCCTCATTTGGTTTTATGACCTCATGACAAGGTTCCCATAAATGTCACGTGGCATACTTCAATATGCATTCTCTTTCAAAATATGTTGACTTATATGCTAGTTGGCTACACACACGAGCCCCTCCACATACACGTTGTGCCTGCCACAAGGAAATGTGTCTTTTGAAGATAACTTATAATTGCATGCTTGGGCATTTAAAATGGTAAAAACTCTCCCTCATCCCCAATGTGGGATAAAATATGCCTGCATGTGGTCTCCATTTATGCTGCAACCTTCTTCTTTGTTGTGGTCTTCCTACAAAAATGTGGATTCCTACCTTGGGCATGAATGACTCTCCTTTGACTTGCAGTAATGCATCTGCCCTATAGTTGTGGACATGCCCTTCCTCTTTGCCTAGGATATAGCTCAAAATGTGGGTGCTCTCTCACTTGTATGTCATTTCTAGCTAGGGGAATTCTCTTATTGCCAATTGTAACCTGAGCAACTTCAATCCATACATAATTTCATCCATCTGATGTAATCAGTAAGGTACTCAAGAAAGAAAATGCATTTAAAGGGCTTGATTTTTTCAAAATTTTCAATATGTGACTGAAAATTGACCATGCAATTTTTAGTCCCTACTAAAGATTGCTTCAATTTGCATCCTAACTTATGAATAGTGCCTTATCCATTATTACACAAAGTCATATCAATAGATTTTGATGCATTTAATTGACTTGCAATCAAATATATTATTTGCTAACCCTAAATTCCTTACTTATAATATCCCTTCCATATACTAAGAAATCATATTCCCCTTCATAACTCAACCTTTCCTCTAGGTGATTTTTTTATGAGTAACTTGTCAAATCTTCTTCATCAATCAAATAGATATGACTTTTAGATCAAATAGCAACATGTCTCATCAGTAGATTTGACATGAATGATAATACAACAATTGTTCCAATTGTAGATTTCAACACCCTTTGGTTTCTTTAAGTCAAGGCTATATTACATTCACATTCTTGATTACATATCAAATTTAATTGTATCTATGGAGATAATGGTATCTTTCATTTGATGTTATTCAAATCTACTATACATTAGCATTTCCTTTATCATTTACATTTCAATTCAAGTTTGATTCCACAATATAGGGCTTGACCAAGGTAAGCGCTCATCCACTAAAAAATAAAAAACTTTAATTTCTATGTTGAGGAGTAGGGTAATGAAATTTTGATCACAAATCTGAAAATAACTATTTTAGAGGTTTCTAGAGATCTAGTTTGACTTCATTACAGGTCCCTGAAACACGATGACCTTGCAAGAATTGTTATGCATAATTACTACCAGGTCAATCTATTCCTTCAACTAAATTTGGAATAGCAATTTTTGGTTTTTTTTTTCTTTTTTATTTTATTTTTGGATTTGTGGACAAAATTTTAGACTTTAGTCATATTTGCACTTTTGGAGCAAAAACAAACTTTCTTGAGCACATTTTAAGGTGGGTAATTTATCCTTCACTTAAATTTTCAATTTTAGTATAACTCCATATATTAATTGGGTTTATTTCATATATTTAAAACCTATACCTATATTACACTCATTATTTTAGTCAACTAAATCAAATACACTTGTACATTTACACATCCTCAATTTGATCTGCATTGCATGAAAGAGGACTTTCTAGTATATTTCCTTGATAAGTCTTTAGGTTTTGTATTTGCATTTCTTTATCACACTTTATAGTTTCTAATCAAACCTAGGTCTTATTGAGATTTATTCTTAGAATCCCCTCCTCTATATTTTAAATTCTTTAGATACAAAAAGTGGAGGCTACATCCTATTAAATTATATTCATTTTTCCAATAAAATTTTTGGTGAACTTGATTGCATCAACTCTTTCTTTTGTGGTGTTAGATTGCTCCTTTTCTTTTTATTGGGTGTTTACCTTCTTTCGGTAAACCTACACTCTTTCCCCCTTCTTGTGGATTTTGGAGTTTGATCCTTAGATCTCCCTTATTTCCTTATTTAGATAAGGTGTTTTATTGGTATATCTATATCTACTTTGTATGCATTAGTGGTAAGTAGATATCCTTTTATATATAGATTTCATGTTATATATTTTTATTTTAAAAATACAAAAAAAAATTGCATCTAGTTCATTTTAGGTTGCATTTTCTTTATAGTCATTGCATTTCATTATGATGGGATTGTTATTTTGATTTTCAATTTGTCTTCATGATCTTCAATACATTACACTTTATGCATATGATGATGCTTCAATATGTTCTTTTATTGAGGCTCACCTTTTTAAAGTTGATTTTGATTAACCTTTAGTGATTCATGATATTCCTAAGCTTGATAGTGCAACATTTTGGGATGAGCCCTTTGATAGGAACATTAAATACTCTCTTCCTTATGAAACTACTTATTCCTCTTGTAATGTGTGTTTTCCTCCCTCCTTGGATGATTCTATTATTTGTGATGAACTCTTATATAAGGACATAGATTATTCCCTCCTCATGAAACCCATTTGCATAATGACATGGTTATTGCTTATGATCAACCTCTTTCTAAGTTCATATTCCTTTATACATGAGGCCTTTATGAGCTTTTTTTTCCCTCCTTCTAAGAGTGCCTCAGATATAGAAGATCATACATTGGATTATCCTTCTTATTCCTTCCCTATAATTTCTTATTTCAATTTAGGTCTTGTTCAAAAAGATGATTCTAATGATGTTATTTTCACCAATTCAAACTTATGTCATAAGGGACCTACTCACATTGACTCTATAAGTGGCTTCTCCACTCTTAAAGATTGGAAAACCCTATAATTCACCAACATCCTAAATTCTTTATTATGTGCATCCAACACCTTTATTTAATGAGTATATGTAGATTAAGGGTTTTTCTTTAAATTTCAGTTTCATTATGGCTAATAGATATTATTCTATGAAAATAATTCTTTTCAATTCATTTATTTTATTATGTTTCATATGAATTTATATGTTGAATTGTATCTTTTTCATGATAATTTTACTTGATAGATATACATCTCCATTATGTTTCTCTTAGCTTTGTGATATTGTTAGCCTATCTTTTGGGAGGATCTTTGTCCTACTCTACGAGTAACATAATGATCATTTCCCTTGCCTCTACACTTGGGGGCCAAGAACCCTATTTCCTCTTTTTATCTATATTATAGGATACATCTTTCTCTATTTTATGACTTGTTTTCCTTCTATATTATGGAATATTTTCTTGCATTCATTTATACTGATCACTTGTAGACTAACATCCCAAGTACAATCTTATGTTTTCTTGAAATTACATGTCTAGTATAAATTGAAACAACTTAGGGAGATGTAATGTGTTCCTATTATTTTATTTTTAAATTCATCCAATATCCTATATAAACTTTCATTCTCTTATAATTTTATGTTTTAACTTGCATGCATTTATTGTGTTAAATATTTATTAGCATCCTGGGTGAAATCTAACTTGTAAATGCATCTTTATTAGAAAAAAAGTTTCATCTAAGGCATATATTGGATTTTCTTTCTCTCTCTTCTCTCAAGTACTAGTTATCCATTTGGTGTTCCTTTTGTGATAACTAAGTTGGTATAGCATGGTATTCTTTCTTCTACCTATCTCATTTCACTATAGGTTGCATTATTTTATGGTAAATTCTTACCTTTGGCTATGTATTCGTTGAAAATATAAGAGGAGTAACTGAGAGGGGAGGGGTTAATCAGTTACCACTAAAATAAATTTTAGATCCCTTAGATGTCAATACAAATAAAAAATTTGATTAAATTATATTCTGTCGTAAATTAGCAAACGCACATGTACTTAGTAAACACTGAAATAACTTGGTAATTTCTTAACATGAAAATCTTTAAGATATTATCTATGATTAATATTACTTGACTTAGTTGCATACACATAAAATAAATATCATGAACATAATTGACACCAAGATTTAATGTGGAATCCCAATTTGGGAAAAACCACCAATTGCAACTAGTTACTGATTTTCACTTTCTGAAGTAAGCCCTGTTAGGAGCCAACCCTATTAAATACTACAAAACACACTAGTAGGTGTGATTCTAATAGAGTATTTAATCACCCTTTTAGGAGTGGCCTTTTTAGAAGTCTTTAGACACTTGAAATAGAAATGCCACCTTGTTAGAGGATTTATAAATAGCTATTAAGCCAACTCAGTTAAGAGATTTAGATCACTGCTACAATGGTTAGAAAGTAACAATGAGATGACCTAATTTTTGATGCAAATGAATTGTTAATTATAGATTTCAATTATGGCTTGTATACTTGATCCTTCCTGATCAAATGTGTATTTGCAGCTCAACAAGGATATTCTACTTATCCTTCGAATTCACTTCCTCTAAGGATCATCAAATATTCTATTATGTTCCACATATTCAATCCTCAACTTGACCTTATATTTATATCTTACACATTGTCATCTTAGTTTGAAGACAACTTAGAATAATTAATAGTCATCTCCTTAGTCAACTAGAACCAACAACTAAATCATATGAACTCAATATGCCAAAACAAGAAAATCCTTTGTTAATCAACCCTGCTTAGTAGACACTGACACAACAATGATTTTCATATGTTAACCAAGTGAACTTAGTTAACAATACATATTCACAAAGTTCCTTTGGTAACCAAGTGAGCTTGATTAACATTGGTTTCATCCAACATTTCCTTCATTAACCAAGAAAGCTCGGTTAATACTCAACTTTAGCAAACTTTTCTTTATTGCGTAAGTGAACTTAATAGACAATTTCTTTTAAACTAGGAAAAATCTAGAATGCTCAAAAAACATAGGAAACTTTATTCAATGCCTCAGTGAGCTTGACATACATTGATTGGTAATGATATGACATTTTTTGTAACGTCAAAGACAATACACAATTAATTAATTGTTTTCAACAATCTCCCTATTTGGCATTGATGGCAACACATGCCATAACATAATGAAATTTTTTAGAAAGAATAAATTAAGGAACATATCCTTAGTTTCATTCTAATTCTCATCCATGAGAACTTCCTCTATCAATGTGAACTCCCTCTGCCTTTAGTTTCTCCCTCTGTTAGCAAAACTCTATCTTCAACATTTTCTTCTAATAGTAAGATTTCCTTTTTTGGTATCAAACCAAGTTCTCCTTCTTTAATATCTCCATCTTTGTCATTTCTTGAAGTGATAAAATTTCTATGACATATGACAAAAAAATTCTCCTTCTTTGACATCTCATGCCAACAAAAATATTGAGTGAATATTAATGTACCTCATATACTGATTCATATGCAATGTGCCTTTATCAATACTATATCATCTGACTAATCTTCAACATGTTCTAGTTGATACATCACTAGAACTACATATAGTGAGCTTCAGATAGGGGAATGACCCTAACTTACCTCTTAGATACAAAAATACATCTTAGCTAATGGCTTAGTGAATATATCTACAATTTTCTCTTTAGTGTTCACATATTTCAATCTTACCTTTTTATCTTGTACCAATTCTCTCAAAAAATGATATTTTATAGTAATGTACTTGGTTTTGGTATGCATCATATGATTCTTGGATAAATTTATTGTACCAGTGTTATCATAGAAGATAACCACTAGATCCTTGATCTCTATCTTCATACCTACCAATAGTTGCTTGAACCAAACAACATTTTAACAATTAATTTCTATTGCAACATATTTTACCTCTACTGTGGACTAAGAAATACAATTCTTCTTCTTGCTTGTCCAAGACACTAGTATTTTACCAAGAAAGAATGCTCCACCACTTGTGCTTTTTTTTTCATCAAAACTTCTTGCCCAATCAGCATCTATGAGTTCTTTCAAATCCATATTGCCTCCTTTTTTGTAACATAAATCATATTTTTTAGTACCTTTTAGATACCTCATGATTCTCTTGATTGCCATCATGTGATTTTCTTTGAGATTTACTAAGGATCTTGCCACCATACCAACTACTAATGCAATGTCAAGCCTTGTGTGCACACATATTGCAAATTTCCAATCATTGATCTATATGTGGTCTAATCTACTTCTTTGGAAAGCTTATGTCTAGTTGACATGGGTGTTCCAACAAGTTTTGAATATCCCATTCCAAACTTCTTTAATATCTCCTTGATATATTTGGATTGAGTAATGTCAATACCATCTTTCTTCTACTATATTTGCAACCCAGCAAAGAATTTTATCTCTCCAAACATAGGCATCTTAAATTATTTATTCATCTCTTCTAAAAATGCCTTGCATAACACATCATTTCCTGTAAATAAAGTGTCATCCACAAATATTTCTACCAACATAATTTTCTTGTCTAGTCCTTTAATATACAGACTGTTGTTGTCATTTTTTCTTTGAAAACCAATCTTTATCATGTAGTTATGAAGTCTTTAATACCAATCTTTGGGAGTTTGCTTGAGACCATTAAATGCCTTGTGTAATTTTTAGACCATATCTCTTTTGCTAGGATCTACAAAACCTTTAGGTTGTTCAATGTAGACTTCCTCATCAAGCATTTCATTCAAGAATGTAGATTTTACATCCATTTGATAGACTTTAAATCCTCTATGTGTTGCATATTCTAGTAAAGTTCTAAAAAATTATAATCTTGCAATAGGAGAAAAATTTTCACCATAATCAATACCTTCTTCTTCAAAAGAACCTTTACATACTAACCTAGCTTTGTTTCTTGAGACTTTCCAATCTTCATTTAGCTTATTTTTGAATACCCACTTTGAGCCAATTACATTTTTATACTTGGTTTTTGGAACAAGAGTCCAAGTCTTATTCTTGTCTACTTGTTATATTTCTTCATTCATAGGTTCAATCAAAATTTCATTATCCAAAGCATCTTTAACATTTCTAGGTTCAAATTCAACAAGAAAACATGTGCCTTTCAAATTTGTCTTATCATTGTTCCATCTAACTTGTCTCTTATGATCTGATTAGGTGCATAGTTCTTTCTAACATATCTTTCTAACATAGGTGCTTTAGATTCAAAATCCATTCCACTTACCTCTTCATGATCTTCTATATCAAGCTTAGGTCCCACAAACTGTGAGTTGGGTCCATTAGACTCGATTTTCTCTTGTACTAGCTTGATAGCTTCATACTGTGACTTGGGTCCTTCAAATTGTGACTTGGGTTGCATTGGTTGCAACTTAGTAGCCTTTGGAGATTTTGGGGACTCAGGAGGTGAGGCCTCTTGAATTCCTAAAAGATTTGGAAAGGTATCAAGTTCATAGTAAACAAATCTTCTATAATCCTTAGGTTCTTTGCTACTTTCCTCTTCATTCTTTTTCTGTGAATTCATCAATTCTCACATATGCAGTTTATATGATCTAATGAGCAGTTAGATTCAAACACTTGTATGCTTTACTTTTGCAGGAGTATCCTAGGAATATGTTGTCATGACATTTGATATCAAATTTACCTTTTGTAGATTCCTTCAAGACATAACATTTTCTACCAAATACTTTCAAGTAACTTACATTGGGTTTGTAGCCATACAATATTTCATAAGAAGTTTGATTTGATTCTTTCTTCAACTATACTCTATTCAAGGTATGCACTATAGTACTTATTTCTTCCTTCAAGTATTTCATTTCAACACTCTTTTCTATCATTAAGGTTCTTGCACAATCCATGATGGATATGTTCCTTCTTTCAACTATACCATTCTATTAAGGTGTACTAGGGGCTAATACTTGTCTTTTAATTCCCTTTTCAATTTAAAATTCATTGAACTCATTGGAAATGAATTCACCACCTTTGTTTGATCTTAAAAATTTCAATTTCTTTCTAGTTTATTTCTCTATTCTTTCTAGATACCACTTAAACTTTTGAAAAGCTTGATATTTTTCTTTTAAATACATTACAATCATCATTGTATAATAATCATCAAAAAAAAGAATAAAGTACTTATCTCCACTACAATTTTCTATTCTAATAGGTCCACATAGGTCTATATGAACAAATTCCAAGACTTCTTCTGATTTATAGATCTTTCTTTTGAAATTAGTCTTTCTCATCTTTTCGATTTGACAAGTTTTGCATAGATGCATATCAAGTTTCCTTAGACTAGAAATACCTGTTACTCTTTTTTTTTAGCTTATCTTGACCAGATTATAAAAGTTTTCATGACATAACCTTTTATTCCACAACCAACTTTCTTCTACTTGAGCAATAAAACATGAACTTTCACTAATTTCTAGGTAGAATAGATTACCTTTTGTTTGTTTTCCAAACCCAACTAGATTTCCTCTTCCATCTAGTAGTTTGGCTTTTCCATTAAAGAATTCCACCTTGAATCTAATGTTATTAAATTATTCCACACTCAATAGATTATTCTTTAGTCCTTCAACCTAGTAAGCATTGTCACATCTAAGTTCATTGGTTAGTGAGATACAACCTTTTTCCTTTATGCAATAAGGTTCATTATTTCCAAATTTCACACTACCACCATCATGATTTTCCAAGTGCTCAAATTTTGATTTATCTCTAGTAATATGATGTGAGAAACCACTATCAATAATCCATGTATCATTTTTGCTAACATGAGAGATAAGTGCCATTTTATCTACTTCATCATCAAACTCATCTTTTACAACAATATTTACCATTTCATCATCTTCACTACTATTTGAATGTTTAGCTATGAAACAAGATTTCTTACCTTTTTCCTTGTAGTATTTGTATTTTTTTATATCCTTCTTGCCTTTGAACTTGATGTGCTTCTTTTCATCTTTTTCTTCTCTATTTGGGCACCTAGCAGCAATGTGTCCAAATTCTTCACAAGAGAAACATATTAGAGGAATCTTACCTTTATACTTTCCTTTGCCTTTAGGATACCTCTTGCAAGTAATGCTTCAATGGCTTCAAGATCACTATTAGAACTATCTTCCTCTTCACTTTTAGATTTTTTTCTTTTAGACCTTTTAGCTTTCTTCTTGAGTGATACCTTGGCTTCAAATGTAGGCTCAAAATTGCTAGAACTAGGAATATAATTATCATAGTTATCTAGTTCAAATGTTGTCAACCTTCAAACTAATTCATCCAAAGTTATGTTGTTATTTGGATCACATCTCATTTCTTGAATAGAAAACACTCTAATTACATAGATAGGAAGAAGGGTTTTGAGTACCTTTCTTACCACTATTACATCATCAATTGTTCCTCTAGAGGCTTTGATAGCACTGACATTGGCTTTTATTCTTTAAACATATTTTTGCAATGTTTTCATCCTCTCATTTTCATTTGATCAAATTGGCCTCTCAAGGTTTTTCCCTTGGCTCTTTTTACATTATCATCACCTCCATAGATATTCTTTAGTTTGGTCCACATTTCATGAGCAGTAGTAGATCCTTTGACAACATAAAATTTAGCGTAGTTAAGAGATGATGCTATGTCAATCATCATGATATTATGATTTTTATTTTTAGAAATTTCTTCTACAGACATTGAAATAGTATGAGCCTTATGAGAAGTGTTTAATTATTTCAAACCTAAATCACTAATGGTTGCCAGATGTAACTTCATAAGTTCCTGTCATGCTACAAATTTGTCTCTGTTCAACTTTGGGATCTCCCTTTTTTAAGACATCCCAATTTTTAGCTTAGGTCCTTGAAACATTTTCTTCAAGCACCAAGTAGCTATGATACCAATTGTTGGAAATATAAGAGGAGTAATTGAGAGGGGAGGGGTGAATCAATTACTGCTAAAATAAATCCTAGATCCCATAGATGTCAATACAAATCAAAACTTTGATCAAATTGTATTCTGTTGTAACTCAACAAACACACATGTACTTAGTTTACACTAATAAATGGTGTAACTCAGTAAACACTAAAATAACTCAATAACTACTTAACATGGAAATCTTTAAGATATTATCTGTGATTAATCTTACTTAACTTAGTTTCATACATATAAAATAAATAGCATGAACACAATTGACACCAAGATTTAATGTGAAAACACAATTTGGGATAACTACCAATTGCAACTAGTTACTAATTTTGACTCTTTTGAAGTGAGCCCTATTAAGAGCTAATCATGGTAAAGGTTACAAAACACACTATTAGGTGTGATCCTATTAAGAGATTTAATCACCCTATTAGGAGTGGCCTTGTTAAAGGTCTTTAGACACTTCAAATACAAATGCCACCTTGTTAGAGGATTTACAAATAACCATTAAGAAAACTTGATCAGATTTAAATCACTGGTACAATGGTTAGAAAGTAACAATGAGATGACCTAATTTTTTATGCAATTGAATTGTTGATTATAGATATCAATTCTAGCTTGTACATATGTGATCCTTCATAATCGAATGTATCTTTGTAGCTCAACAAGGATATTTTACTTATCCTTCCAATTTGCTTCCTCTAAGCATCATCAAATATTCTATTATGTTCCACACATTAAATCCTCAACTTGACCTTATATTTATATCTTACACATTGTCAAGTTGGCTTGAATACAACTTAGAATAATTAATATTCATCTCCTTAGTTGGCTAGAACCAACAACTAAATCACATGAACTCAATATGTGAAAATAAGAAAATCCTTCGTTAGCCAAACCTGCTTGGTAGAAACTAACACAACAATAATTTTCCTATGTTAACCAAGTGAACTCAGTTAACATTACATATTCATAAAGTTTCTTTGGTAACCAAGTGAGCTCAGTTAACATTGGTTCCATCCAACATTTCCTTCATTAACCGAGTTAGCTAAGTTAATACTCAACTTCAACAAACTTTTGTTTGTCACCTGAGTGAACTTGGTAGACACTATCTTCTAAACTAGGCAAACTTTGGAATTCTCGATAGACATAGGAAACTATCTTGAATGCTTGAGTGAGCTTGACATACACTGATTGCCAATGATATGACATTTTGTGTAACATCAAAGACAATACACAATTAATCAATTATTTTCAGCAGTATTGCTTTGTTACACAAAAGATCATGTGTCTATGCATAGAAAATGTATCTTCATGCCTTATATTTTAATATTTCTTATTTAATATCATTAATATTTTACTTCATTAGTGATATATTTTCTAGCATCTTATGTTGTTTGGAATTGGGTATCCTATGATATTTCTTTCTTTAATTCTCTATGGTGTACCATTATTCCATGATAGTTTTTGTGGGATATGGAGTGTTTACATTTCATACATAGATATGAGTTGTTTCTTTTAGTTAATATTTATATCTTGGAAGATATTGTTATATAACTCACCATAGATTTCTCTTTCTTTCTGCATGCTTGGGGAGAAAGGTTTTTTATCATTCTTTATCTCTCTTCATCTAAGGCTCAACTTTCCTTAGTAAAGTCATATTTTTTTTGTCATGTGACATAATTTTCATATAAGGAATTGTGTCTTGATCATGACTCACTCTTATATAATAGGTGTGTGTGTTTCTTTGATCATCGCCTCTTCTTTATTTGCAAAACTATGTTCATTATAAATATTTTCCCTTACTTTAGGCTTTACAATTTGTCATCCTTCATCCAAGGATCCTTATTCCACCTATATACATGGGGAAGAATAGGTGAATTCTTATTCTCCTTCCCATATTTTTTCTTAAAAATGATATCTATGTTCATGACACTACTCTTGAAAGAAGATTATGGAAGGTAGATGTCTTAGTTTATAAGAGTCAACACTATTTGCTAATTTTGTGTCTTACATTATTGATGGAGGATATCTCCTTGTTGATAGAAGTTGTTATCCTTGATTATCTTCCTAATGATTTTTATGGCTATTTTTTCATCATAAGTAGGGGGCATACAGATTCCCTCCTTAATTTTTTCTAATATCAATTGGGTAGAAAATATAGATTATGAGTATGACTTGGAGTACTTTAGCCTTGCTCACTTGGTATTATTTCTTGGTCATCCTCAAATCTATGCATTATTGCTTCATCTCTCTTATTCCCACACACAAGTACATATGATAAACATCGTATATGGGTAATGCATACAAATTTTCTAAATCCTCAATGGGTATTAGGGATACTTATCCATCTCGAGGAAAATTCACCATTTTACTTTTTTCATTTTTTGCTAATTCCTCAATGAGTATTAGTAATACTTCTCTATCCTAAGTAAATGCATGCATAAGTTGTCGACGGGTGCATAAGATTGACTATCAAGAACACAAACCTACTAGAGCATTTGATCTTCTCTTTTTAAGGATTGACAATCAAATATAAAAACTTGCTAGACTATTCAATCCTTCATTTATATGATTCATGGTAAGGAATACGAATCATAATGGGAAAGACAATCTCTCTCTCTCTCTCTCTCTCTCTCTCTCTCTCTCTCTCTCTCTCTCTCTCTCTCTCTCTCTCTCTCTCTCTCTCTCTCTCTCTCTCTCTCTCTTCTTTCATTTTGGTTGGATAGAATCATGATGGCTATAGTCCTTCACGATGAGCTTTCCTTTCTATATCATCTTAAAATGGAAACACTTCCATGTTAAGAGCATTTAGCTCTACGAGTAAGTGGTTTGGAGTCATGTCAAGAACCTTGAATGGGTCCTTAGCTTAGATCTAGATTTTTGCCTAATTCTACCTCCTTCCCACTTTCTTTCTACATTTTTCTAGCATTCTGGACTAAGATCTTGAGATTTGTGACCTCAGGGTCAATATTGACTTTTTAGGTCAAGGTTGACCTTGATCTTGACCTAGGTCAAGGACAACCTCGACCATGACCTAGGTCAGAGTCGACCTTGATCCTAACCCAAGGTCCAAATTTTAAGGTTCCATGATTTTTAAATGTCAGGTTTCAAAAAGAATCGTTTTCCCACTTTCAGGTCAATTATTTTGGGTTTTGAAATGGTAAAATGTTAAATAACATTTAATCTAGGTCCATTTCTAGGGGTAAGGGCCCAATGAGAATTTATTTTTCATATGTCAACTTCTCTAGCCATTTGTGCTCTAGATCTCTATATAAGGAAGCCTTCCTCTCTCATTGATCCATCTAATATCTATTATCTATGATCAAGCATCCACTTTCAAGATTGAGCTCTCAAGTAAAATAAAGCATTCAAGCATTCAAGCCTTCAAGAGTTCAAGCATCCAATTCATCAAAGAGATCCATTAGTATCCATTGAAGGATTCAAGCTCTATGGAGCCCTCTTGTTGAAGATTCATCCATTTCAATTCAAGCCTCTTCCTAATCAAAGATCCATTCAAGATTGGTTTTGAAGATCTAAGACAATTTATTTGAGGCATCCTACATCCTATTCTAAATTCATTTGGAGCATCTATGCTTGTGGATTCATGGATTCAAATCCTCCATAAGGATTTCAAAATAAGAAAGAAGAATAGTTCTATTTTCTTCATTTATTCATATTGCAATTTCAATTATAGTTCAAGGTTAATTCCAAACTAGGGTTTGACCAAGGCAAACCCCCTATCCAAACCAAAAAATCAATTTTCTTGTAGGTATAGGTATAGGACAACAAATATCAGTATAGATTTGGATACGCTTTTTGAAAAACTTCCAAGATTTGTGAATAGAATTTCCATTAGAGTAGTACAGGTCAAGGTCAACTTTTTCTACCTAGGCCAAGGTCGACCTAACCTCAAAAAAGAAAAATATTTTTGGGTTTTTAATATCTCATAGTTTTGGTTCAAGATCATGAAAATCAACAGTTTTGGAGACTTTATGATATGTTTTTTAGTTGATTCTTTTTTAGAAGTAAGTACTTTTTATTTCTTCATTTCAATATTAGTCATCTAGATTTACTTTCCACATCATAAGAATCAATATATATGTGTAAAATATGGGTTTAGAGTCTCTTTCATGTGTACTATTCTAAAACCCTACTCATCCATATTTTACCCTATACATTTTGGTGAACCTACGATATACAGTTCTTTCTTTTTGGTGTTAGATCTACATTTTATGGTAGATCTTACATGCATATAAAAGTATATTTTTTTTATGCTCTTTCATTTTTCAAAAATACAAAAAAAAAAAAAAAGGATTAAAAATTTCTTCAAAAATAATTTTTTAAAACATTTTTCTTGCTTTATGGAATTAGATTCCCTATTATGTTTAAGGTTTTTTCTTTTCTCTTCATGCTTATAAAGTCTATTTAACTACATTTGAATGCATCTAAATGTATTTTTTTATAGATTTCTTTATTCGTTATCGTGTTGCACAAGTTTTTTCAAATGTTTTGCAAACATTCTTCTATAAATTTTGGGATTACACAACATCCTCCTCTTACCTTATCATTGCATGGTGTTACACCTAGAAAAAATTTCTTTAGTACATGTGATGTTGCTTTATCCTCTTTTGAATTACCTTGTAAGGATATATTATAGCAAGAAGATGACCTTAATCTATCTCTCCATCATATTTCTCTTTATGGAGATAAGTTGAGGATTGATGTTAATTCTTCTCCTAATATATTTCCTTTCTATGAGCCTACTTTATGTTGGAATTACAATTAGACATGCATAAACTTATTGAAATAACATGTAAATTAAATGCATTCACATAGACACTCGACACAAGATATGATTACCCAAAAACCTCCAATGAGAAGGTAAAACTAGGGTGGGGGTGACACCCACAAATCTTCACTACTATAGCAATAAAGTTCACTTGTTAAGGTTACATGATTTGACCATTCTCATGATCTGCCCTATGAAAGGCCTACCTTGTTAAAGGCTTACAAAGACTATTAAGTACTACCCTATTAAAGGATTTCAACACCTTGTTAGAAGTGTGCCCGGTTAAAGGACTTCTGATCATTTTCTTGGAATGTCACCCTATTAAAGGATTTATACAATGGCTATTAAAACAACCTAAGTCCATAGGATTTCATTCTACTATAATAGTTGTTAAAGAGTACAATAGAATGTTTAATCTAATACACTTACAATCTAATATTGCTGATTTTAGATCCCAATTTAGTTCATCGTGATCCTTCTCTAATCTGATATGACAATGTTGTAACCTTGATCCTTTGTTTTGCTAACTAATTCTACAATTCATTTCTTCACAATAGCTTCTAAGTCTCCATGAATGCTAAGTCTATGTATGTAAACTTCTCTACAATCCTTTCACACACTCATAAGAAGTTTAGGGTTTTTTTTTCCTTAATAAGACTTTGAGACTTGGGATTAGGTATGAATCTATGGCTTAGATTCATCTAGATTTCCCACTTAAACCTTTCCTTTAATTGATTGGCTACATTTAATTGCCTTAGAATTCCACAAATAGATTTAACCTTATCTCCAAAGATCACAATCTATCCATATGTCGGCTCAAAAATGATTTACATATTTGTTTGTGCCATTACAAATAACTATGTCCAATATGTGTTACTTGACACTTGATAGTTCTGATACTTGACACTTGATAGCACTCATACTTAGCACTTGATATAATTCTATCTTGCTTAGCACCTAAAATTTCTTGGTATCAACTATTCACTTGACACATATACTTGCTTGGCACTATCTAGTTTCCCGAAACCTGAGTGACTCGACACTTACTATATTTTTGGCTCAACACATATTGCAACTCAACACTTGTATATAATATACTCGGCATATGTACTAGCTCAGCATGAGCTTAGTAAATAGCTTAAGTGTGTTGACACTTGAGAGTCAAAACCAATCTAAGATCAACAATCTCCCCCTCTGACATGAGTGTTAAAAACACTTAACTATAGATGATGAATCTAATTCCTTTGAGTATAATATACATCTAGTTCGGCATATATACAAAACTTCAAAAATGTTCAAAATTTTTTAAAGACTATACACCTTAAAAGTCTATAACTCCCCCCAAGTTAATTTGTCTTATGTGTTTCAAAAATCTCTCTAGGCAGATTTTGCCTCGTGCTAATTCATTCTGATACTTTTTATCCGATCTAGTTTGATATGCCCTATTTTTGTTTTTCTACTTTGTACTCCCCATTTATTGCTCTTCTTTTGACTCCCCCTTTCACATGTCTCCCCTTGCAAATTAATTCTCCTTTTGGCCTTTTGATTTATCTCCCCCTTTACAATTTCTACCCCTTTTTGACACTTATGTTAAAGGGTCTATATGTTGATTGAGTATTTTTCCAAGAAGTTCTTTTTTTACGTCCATCACAATTCTTAGAATAGTATACCAATTTTGTATTGCAACTTCTACTTATTTGATTTGTATTGTTGTCTTTGCTGCAAGGTGAACTAAGCCATCTAATGTTGAAAGATTAGGATCATTCTTTAATACATTTTTTGCATAGGCTAGTTCCTTTTGTAGAATCTCCATGTGAGGGATTGGGATGGCTTGAAGTTGAACTAATTTGGCTCTAGTATTAGCCTCTTCTACTATCAATACAGCTAGTTCCTTATGTGTGTGAAGCATTGTATGAAAATGCTTCTCACTTTGATACTTTTAGATTTCTTTCCAAGCTCAATATTTTGTGGCTGGCTTCTTGTGTAAAGATTGAAGGATGAAACAATTTTGTGTACAGTAAGAATATATTCTCAAGTAACTTCTTCACTTTCTCAATTTTTTTGGCTAGCTCTACATGTGATAGTGCTATTTCACTAGATATCTTTTCATTTACCTTTGATTGAAATTTCTTCTCTCACCATTCAATTAGTTTTGCATTAGCATCATGGTCTTCACTTTGCACCTAGTCCACTATTTTTGAGAGTTGCTCCAAAATAGGCTTTTTTTCATTAGGTGATTGCAAGCTAAAGGCATCTAAGAAGATGTCTTAATATCATGTAATGCTTCCTTTTGTTTATACTCATTTTTGAGTATCTCCTACTTCTTCTTCCTTTCTAATGCCTCCTACATTATATTTATCTGATCAAGTGTAATAGTATCATAGTCATATTTTGGAATGACTATCTCTTCATCTAATGTAGGGTCTCCATAGTGAATTACCCTTGTAACTTTTGTGTAGCTTGAGCCTAGTGTAGAGATTTGTAGTGGCATAACATCAGTGCTTAGCTTCTAAAGCATTCTTGTAGGAGTCCCAGTAGTTGGTAGATTTACCAAAGTTTGAATTGCTTCCTGCTCTTTTTCCTTTGGAATCTCCTTCTCCTCATCTAATTTTTCTTTATCAATAATAATTATTTGCAGTGGTGCACCTTGTACTTGTGCATTAGGAATAGAAGTATCCATCTATCCTATTTCTTCCTTTGTAGGCTCTTTCTCCTTTGTAGTTTGAGTCCATTGTTCAATCGTAACAAATTTGACTATGCTGTCAACCTTTGCTGATGTATTTTCTGATGTTTGTATTGAAAGTTGACCACTGGTAGTTGTAGGGATGGAAAAAGAAGGTTCTTGTGTATTCACCTTATCCCTAGTTATGTCAACTATTGCTTTCTGCAATTCATCTACACTAACCAATATAGGATTATTGTATAGTTGAGCTTGTAATATTGATTAGTCAAGGATCTTCTTAAGATCCTCTATAGTTAATGGATTGATGTTCTAATTGGAGTTATCAAGAACATCCTTTATTGATACTATGTCTGCAGGTGTAGAGGTGTTATGGAGGGCTCAATGGTGGAAATTGTTTATCTTGCACACTTTGATCATTTGCTGCTCCTCAGCTATTGCCATTTTATCTCCTTGTTGTATCTCCTCCATTGTGTTATCTCCTATTTCTTTCTCAGTTTCTTCTTCTCCATTATTTCTTCCCTCAAAGGGATCCTCTTCTCCTTTGTTGATAGTTGTTAAACCATATATGAACTGCCACATCTTGGTGGATTTTTTAACAACATTTTCAATGTTGTTTTGGAGAATGTTGAAGATCTTGTATTTGGGTGCAAATTTGCTCCCATGATTCTTGTTAGCCTTAGTTATTTGTCCTTTTGTAAGTTTTAGTATTGCTTGAGCCAATGTAGACTCTCTTATTCTTTCTCCATGTTAAGTCAATAATGCCATTTATTCTCAACAATAGAATACAAATCTTTAGGCATTGAATTATCAAGTTCAAGTGGGGTGTTCTTGAACTTAGCCATCATGGTATAGATTGATTCTTCAAACATGTTTTTTTCTTCTCTACTTATCTTACTGAAGTCAATGTTATTCAATCTAGTTAAGTCTAACTATCTTTAGTATTACCACAAATATTCTCTAAATTAGATTTAGTAGCATGATTTATCACTCTAAATTGGTTGATGTCTTCTGACTCGATCCTTTCTTCATCAAAGTTAGGTTGAGCTACATATTTTCTTCTTTGTTTCTTCTCCATAGGACTAGTCTATTCAGTAGCCTTCTTCTTTTCTTTAACTTTCTCCCTGGCCTTTTGAGTAGATGCTCTTGTAGCTAGAATAGTAAGCTTTGCAGGGCTTGGCTAAGCAACCTTCTTTCTCTTTGTCTATGTTGCAAGCTGTGTGTTTTTTTTCTTCTTCTAGGGTTTTGGCTTAGTTGGTGCTTCCTCAACTTGTTCCTCCTTGGCACCTTCTTCCTCTTCATTTTCACCCAGGCCTTCTATCAAGGCAAGTGGTCCTTGACCCTATTCTTCTGCTTCCTCTTCTTCATCTTCATCATCATCATCACCATCACAACTTTTGGTAGAATAATGGATAGCACACTAGCAAGGTCAATTTTATACGTGAAATTTGGAATTGGCCTGAAGTGTAGTTTCTTGACCTCATTGCTAACCAACTAAACCTCAAATGGTTCCTCATCCTTAGGGTTTTTAGAATTGGAGGCCCATTTTGTAATCTAGGGTTTTAACAAATATGAAACAATTTAGCTCAACACTTGAGAAATATATTAGATCGATGAAATGACATTTGATTACTATTGAAATCTACACAAATGCTTTTTCCTTTCTTGAAGATGACTTCTTTGCTCTGTTTGCTCTTGCTTTGTGTTTGAATGACAAAAAATGATTGAAAATTTGACCTTATACCCTTCAATACATAGCATTTAATGCTTAGTGCATATGTAACTATACACTCAGCTCCTTATGAAATTTCTACTTTACTCGACATCCATGGGAATTTCACCCTCACTTAGCTGCTATTAGATTTAGCTTTTACTTGGCAACCACTACTTACTTGGCTTCAACTAGTCTTGGTTAACAACTTGACATCTAAAGGAAGCTTTTCACATTCGACAGTAAGATGAAAACTTAAAATTTTGACCTTTGTTTTTCTTCATTATATTGCATCTTCCTTCATGCCACTATATGTTTTTTAGTACAAATCTATTTTGGAACTAATGTATGATGAAGCATTTAAATATCAGTCCCACATACCTCTTTTTTCTTAATTTGATGAGGTGTGATCACTTGACCTATCATGTGAAGTGATCCCTTCTTCATTTGATGTACTGCAGTCATCTTTCTTCTTCCATGTCTTATTCATCTCATTCTTGGCATGTTCAACATCTACTTGTCTTTTGCCTTTATCAAATTCACAACTTGGTACCTTTGACCTAGTTGGACAATGTTTGCTAATATGACCAGTCTTCAAACAAATAAAGCATGTAGTTTGACTTAACCACCTTTTGTAATTACCACTAAAATGTGTTCTAATATTGTTCTTAGGAATATGTCCATATTCTTGGCAATAATGACAACTATACCTTGTATTTGTTAGAGTAAATAATTAATTTACTAATTATTTATTCTATTACTTAAGCTTACTTAGGTAAATGCATTTATTTATTAGTTGTAGCCTAGGAGTTTATTATAAGTGGTTGACAATATGAGAGTTTGTTCTCTTCTAAGTCATACTTATCCTCTTACATTGTTTGAGGACTTTCCACCTTATGTGGATGTATGCTTAGTTGTCACACTTATCTCCTAGCATCTTCTAGCTTGTTCTGAAAGATTCCTAGAGCTCTTTATATTTGAGCTCCCTCATTGTATTTTCATATCACTTCTTGCATATTGTAAATACATATTTTCTTGTGTTGCAATATCTTGTGGTCTCTCATGTCTGTTTAAGGTTTTCCCCTTACTCCATGCTCTTCCTTGGCTTCTCTTTGACAGGTTTTCACATGCAGGTGATCTTGGAAATCTTTGGAGTTGGCTTTCATCAACTCCAACATGGTATCAAAGCCTCCCTACTACTGCTTCATTGAAAGATTTTTGAATCCATGATTTGAAGTCATAAACCCTAGTTTATTTATGTATTTTTTTTCAAATCGGGGGATCAACAATTTTTCGAAGCACTTTCAGCCCAAACGAATGTTGCCATTAGATCTGGAAAGCCGTTTGCAGTTAGGATTCATATAAAACTTTTCATTTTTGGAGACAGAGCTCTGAGAGGCAAAAAAAAATTTGCTTGCAGGGCCATATGGACCCATACGGACGATTCGGCATAAAAAAAAAAAAAATTAAATTTTTGGGCCGTGCCACTATGGCACTACCCAGCGGCCACCACGGGGCCGCCTATGCTCGGCCAAAGTGCTACTTGCACCCTGTCTCCCCTGTCCCGCCGCTCAAACACCGCCCAGCCCTAGCCACAACTCACTCGCCACTTCCTACTGGCAGTGATGCCTACTTTGCTCATCTCTACCAGGGTTCTACAACCAGCCCACCACTAGTGATTAGCGCTCAATTAGTTGTTCTAGCCTGTTTACTGCTTGCCTACATGGTATGCTCTATCAACAGTTATAGTTAGCAACAATGCTAGCTATTGTTTAGTCAGCGCCCAGTCTACGTGCGACACGTGGTAGGGATGCCACATGGTACTTTGCCATGTGGCCCCTACCACGTTAGCCATAAGCCACATGGCTACCATGTGGACCTCCCATATGGCATGCCACGTAGCATTCTTTTTTTGCGACGATGACTACATGGCCATCAAATTTAAGCTCACTAATTACTGACATCAGCATGACATCAGCACTACATCATCCTTCTTGCACCTCTCCTAGGTCATTTTGAACCTACTTACTATTTTTTGGCCATAACTTGAGCATACGGAGGTATTTTTCCAATCTGAAAGAATTTTCGAAAAGCTGATTCTAAGACAGAGACATTGGTACATGTATTTTTGGGTTTTGATGCATTTTTTATTACTTTTTTAGTCAAAGTTCAAAATTTTATTTTTGACTCCTGCTAGCATATCTTTTGCGTCCCATGCCCATTTTTTGAAAACTTTATATTTTTGGAAAGCTGGTTTTGTCACCTTTTCAAAAATGTGGTCCTTTTTCTCAATTTTTTGGCCCATGCTCTTTCTATCATAGTTTTGGTATTTTTGCTATATGGTGGATATCTTGAGTGTTTTAAGCCCGAGGATCATTTTCTTGGCATGGTTTCCTTTGTTTTAATCTATACTTTGTTTTGTATTAGCTTGTTTTCCATTTTGATCATTGTAGCTATCATTTTGAAGAACTTTTATGTATCACACTGAGATAAAGTGTCACTCTTGCATTTTGAGAGTCATGAACATTGTTTTGAGTCAGTTGTACATGCACTATTTTCATAAAGCATCATGGGAGGGATAATTGTTTGCTATTTTAGGCTTCTCCCTTTGTCAAGTGAGTGTCCCTTTCACAAAATTAACCCTATGTAGAGTTAGTTTGACTGTGTCTTTATAGGTGTTTGTACCTCTTCCTCTCTCGTCGTTCTTGGTTCATTTGCAAGAGACTTTGGCCCACCTTCTTAGTTGTAAGTTATCAAAACCTGTCTACATTAAGGGGGGTTATGTTTTTGTTCTAATGCATCTGTGGTTTGATGGTTCGATAGTGTGAACTATATATTCAGTGGTTGATCCTATGTACAAGGTGATTGCAATGGCTGGCTACCTATGCATTTCGATGAGATGGATCATCTACCATATAGACACACTCAGTTTGTGCCTTCTTCTACCTTGGTGGTACTTCAAATCAATAGTTTGGTAGATTTGTGACTTCTTCATGCTTCAGTGATGCTCTTCATGATCACTCTTTGTTTTTATTTTACGGGACATTTCCCTAGTTGGAGGCTTCTTCAGTTCTTCACTAGGTTCTTATCTCTTTTTGGAGAGGGGTTTTTTCCATTGGGTTTTCTCCTTTGTTTCAATTACAGAGATTGCATTTTGTTGCATTGTACATGGGTACCTAACATGGCCTTGTTGCTGGGACCCATTATGCATTCATCTTAGTTTTGTGAGCTTAAGGCATTTCCTTAAGTTTCACTTAAGGGGGGGTGTTAGAGTAAATAATTAATTTACTATTTATTTATTCTATTACTTAAGCTTACTTAGGTAAATGCATTTATTTATTAGTTGAAGCTTAGGAGTTTGTTATAAGTGATTGACAATACAGGAGTTTGTTCTCTCCTAAGTCATACTTATCCTCTCACATTGTTCAAGGACTTTCCACCTTATGTGGATGTATGCTTAGTTGTCACACGTATCTCCTAGCATCTTCTAGCTTGTTCTGGAAGATTCTTAGAGCTTTTTATATTTGAGCTCCCTCATTGTACTTTCATATCACTTCTTGCATATTGTAAATACATATTTTCTTGTGTTGCAATATCTTGTGATCTTTCATGTTCATTTAGGATTTTTTCCTTGCTCCATACTCTTCCTTTCTTGGCTTCCCTTTGACAGGTTTTCTCATGCTGGTGATCTTGGGCATCTTCAAAGTTGGATTTCATCAACTCTAATAGTATTGTAATCCAAATTATAAGAATTCCCATTTTTCCTTACCTTTGCTTGCTTGTTTGATGTCCATGTAGACTTGGACCTACATTCAAAAGCTCTGTGTCCATACTTTTGATAGTTTTAGCAATAACCTTCAAATCTTGGTGCATGCATAGTTCTAGTTCTACATTCATGTGCCTAATGACCTTGCCTATTGCACTTGTGACAATGAATCATGCTCTTAGGTCTAGCATTCTGATTTGTAGTTTTCCTCCTACACACATTAGTAGTATGTCCTTTCTTTCCACAATTATGACAAGTAGGTTTGGAATCCTTACCTTTAATGTTCCTTTCTTCAGCACTTCTAGATTACTCTCCTTCTTTAGTGCTTGTGTATCCTAGTCTAGATGTATCATTTTTAGATCTAGTAGATTTCAATAGTTACTCAAAGTACTTGATGGCTTCATTTGGCTTGTTGAAGCTTTCAAAAAAATCCTTTTCTCTCTTTAAGTCATTTTACAGTTGATCATTTTGTAACTTCAATGTAGTAATCTCAATGTCTTTGATTTTCAACTCATGATGACCATTCATCATCTGACTTAGGGTGTCCAATTGCATGTTGGAAATCTTGGTTAGTTCTAATGATGTCTCTTCTAGTCTATGAGTCAGAACTCTTTTTTCTTCTTCCATCATGGCTTTGTCTTCCATGGCTTTCTTCTTCTATTTATTTACCTCACATAGCATTATGGCATGTGATTCTTGCTCTAACTTAAGATATCTAATTTCCTTAGCTTGGATCTTGTTCTTTTCCATTAGATCTACAACTGCTATATCATACTCACTTAAGTCTCCATTTGCAAATAGCTTGGTAGTGTCGATCTCTTTGTATTGTGTGTCATTCTTAGCAATAGCAATGTCTTTCCTTCTCTTCAAGGAACTCTTTAAAGCTTCTCCTCCTTCATTTAGCTATTGAATAATAAGTTGTATTTCAATCTCTTGGTTCTCAATAATTTTCCCTAACTTGTAGACTTCCATCTCAAGATCTTTCCTCAAAGTTGTAAAGCTTCTTTTTTAGAGAACAAGGCTCTGATACCAATTTTTGGAATTACAATTAGGAAAGTAAACTTTAGAGAGGAGGGGGGTGAATCTGAAGTGCTAATCTTTGAACCAGTAATACTTGTAACCTTAAAAAAAATACATGCATAAACTTATTGAAATAACATGTAATGTAAATGCATTCACATAGACACTTGACACAAGATATGATTACCCAAAAACCCTCCAATGAAAAGGTAAAACTGGGGTGTTGATGACACCCACAAATCTTCACTACTATAGCAATAAAGTTCACCTATTAAGGTTACATGATTTGACCATTCTCATGATCTGCCCTATGAAAGGCCTACCCTGTTAAAGACTTACAAAGACTATTAAGTCCTACCCCGTTAAAGGATTTCAACACCCTATTAGAAGTGTTCTTGGTTAAAGGACTTCTGATCATTTTCTTGGAATGTCACCCTATTAAAGGATTTATACAATGGTTGTTAAACCAACCTAAGTACATAGGATTTCAATTATTAGAGAGTACAATAGAATGTTTGATTTGATACACTTACAATCTGATATTGCTGAGTTTAGATCCCAATTCAGTTCATCCCAATTCTTCTATGATCTGATATGACAATGTTGTTGGAAATCTGATTGAAAAGATCATTGTAAGTAGAAGATTGAAGATGAAATAGGGAGAATGTTTTTTATAGAATGTTTTCAATCAATTTTTTGTCATTAATGTCAAACCTACTATTTATAGGAATTACATTTTCTTATAACATCCGAGTACTATCACTTAGTTGATTGATGGAGAGGATTTGATCAACAAGATGTAACAAGAGCACCTACAAGAAAAGTTGAGTTATGATGTTGTAGTGAAGTGCAAGGATCAATTAAGACAATGGTTAAATGATCTATTGAAAACATACTTCAAGATATAGAGGTTGATCACACTTAGAAACATTGGAGGAATGAGTTGTAACAAGGTTGACTACAAAGCTTAAAACTAAGTTCATTTAGTGGGTGTCAAGCAAGCTAGTTGAAGCTGAGAAAAATCTCTGTTGGAGCCAAGAAAAAGTAAAATCTAGTGTGTGCCAAGTGAAGTTCAAATGCTGAGCAAAGTATCAGGTTCTGAGCATCAAAAAATCTTATTTGGTGTCGAGTGAACTTCAGGTGTTGAGCGCCAGTAAAAACATAGTAGGTGTTGAGCATTAGGATTTCAATAGTGCCAAGCTATTGCATTATTTTAAATGACAAATATTTTCCAAATCTGAGCTGACATAGTGGTTGCCTTGAATTTTGTGAACTAGTTGGAGGATAAGGATGATGAGCTGGTGGCACAAAATTCAATGTAAACCATTTTTAGGAAAATTCAAAAGGATTATTCAAGAATTTTCTAGAGGAAGAAAAATATGGATTAGATACAATGAATCCTACCTAATCCATATGAATTGAAATCAAAGGAAGGAAGAATCAAGCAGGAAAGGAACTCCAAGACTTCTATTTAAGGAGACATAGACTAGGAAGCAAATGTTGTTGATGCTACTACTATTGAAGTGCCAAATTGCAAAGTGGTTAGAAGGGTGTCAAGGAGAAGGCATCTAGGAGAAGGAAGAGTACAGAGGCTTTGCTTCTACAAGTGGTCAAGAAGAGATTATTACACTTGTACATTGAGCATGGAGACTCAAGGAGATTGAGCTTGAAAGGAGGGAAAGCTATCAAGAGTTGCATAGATTGAAGGCCAAGAAATGGTATGAGCTAAGAAGTGATCTAAGATCTACAAGTTAAGTTATATGTTGTAATTAACTCAAAGATTTTCTAATACTCTAGCAATTGTATTAGATATAAAAATCCTATGGACTTAGGTTGGTTTAATAGCTATTTGTAAATCCTTTAATAGGGTGGCATTCCAAGTGAATGTTCTATAGTCCTCTAACAAGGCCCACTTCTAATAGGGTGGATAAATCCTCTAACAAGGTCATATTTAATAGTGTGTTGTAAGCCTTTAACAAGGTAGGCCTTTCACAGGGCATCACTTCAGAAGAGTGAGAATGAGTAGCATGTTATTGGTTGTTTTTCCCAAATTGGGTTTCCACATAAATTACTATGTTATGTGTTGATCTTTTATGTGTTATGCTTGCATGTTAATTTACAATAACTTGCTAATTAGGAAATCTAATGCTTAGATGAAAAAATGGTTGAATGGGCTCACTACACATAGTAAAAAAGTTTCAATTGGACATGTTGGAACTTGAATAACTGATTCACCCCCCCTATCAATTATTCTAAAGCATTTCTAACAAATGTTGTAACCTTGATCCTCTATTCTGCTAACTAACTTTGAAATTCATTCCTTCACAATAGCTTCTAAGTCTCCATGAATGCTAAGTTTGCACATGCAAACTTCTCTACAATCCTTTCATGCATGCATAAGAAGTTTAGGGGTTGATCTTCCTTAATAAGACTTTGAGACTTAGGGTTAGGTATGAATCTATAGCTTAGATTCATCTAACTTTCCCGCTTAAACCTTTCCTTTAATTGATTAGCTACCAGTAATTGCCTAGGAATTCCACAAATAGATTCATCCTTATCTCCAGAAGATCGCAATTTATACATATGTTGGTTCCAAAATGGTTTACATATTTGTTTGTGTCAATACAATTAACTATGTCTAATTTGTGTTACTCAACACTTGATAGTTCTAATACTCGGCACTTGATAACACTCATACTCGACAGTTTCTATAATTCTATCTTTCTCAGCACCCAAACTTGCTCGGCTTCAAATGTTCACTCAACACATATACTTGCTCAGCACTATCTAGTTGCTTGGCACCTGAGTGACTCAGCACTTACTATATTTCTAGCTCATCACATATTGTAGCTCAACACTTGTATATAATATACTTGCCATATGTACTAGCTTGGCATGAGCTTAGTAAATAGCTTAAGTGTGTTGACACTCAATATTCAAAAGTAATCTAAGATCAACACTTTAGAATATAATTTACCTTCTTCCCCCTCTAGGGATCAATATTTAGTGATTTATGGTGCTTCTACCATATGCTTTATTGATAGGGATAGTAATCCTCCTATTTGGGATGAACCTTTGGATTTGGATGTTGATTACTCTCTTCCTCATGAAACCATTATGGATGATCCCTTTGATAAAGCCATTGATTTATCCCCTCCTCATGAAGAAGCTCTTATATAAGAGGGTGATTTATTAATGGATGACATATCCATACACAATGATAAGTCTTTTTCTAAAACACACTCCCCTTATGAAGACATTATAAATGCTTTACCTTCATTTGGGATTCCTTCTAGTGATGAGGCATTAGTGGAGAATGATATGAATTCCCTTAATTCTCTTAGTGATGATCTTATGGAGAATCAAGATACTACCTCATTTCCTCTTAGGATGTCTTCTTTGCTTCCTTCTTGTGAATTTCTTTGCAGTGTTGAGATAACTAACATGGTTTATCCAGAACCTTTGTTGACTATCAAAGGTTATCCTCACATTACTATCAAAGGTAAATCCATGGAGTCTTTAGAGTCTTTTAGTGACCAAGATTCTATAGCTCACACATATCATACAAGGAGTAACCTTAAACCTAATCTAGTGGTTTCTACTTCATTTCCACCTTCTCAACCCTTTCTTCCTCCTCCACCCAATCTTCCTAGCAAGTATTATGATTTGATAAACCAATTGCAAAATACCCCTACAAAAATTTCTTTATGGGAACTTCTTCAAACTTCACCTACCTACTATGAAGCCTTCCAAAAATCTCTAGCAACTCTTCCCATTCCACCTGCTAATCAAGAGAACATCAATAACTTCTTACAATGCATGCATACTACCTCGAGTATTCCTAACATTGGATTTACTCAAAAATATTTACATTCTAAAGAAGTTCAAAATTAATATGATACATTTATGGTGGTTGTTACTATCAATAAAAGTACCATTCATAGGACCTTGATGTGGGAAATGTTTTAGAATAACTGAGAGGTGGGGGGGTGAATCAGTTATCCAAAGTCTAAATTCCCTAATAATACTTTTTAACTAATTATAGTGATCCCATTAAACTACTCATCCATCCAAGCTTAAAACAACCATCTTAGCAAGTTATAGCAAATCAACATGCAGGAATAAAACATGCAAGATCAACACATGACACAGTGATTTATGTGGAAAACCAATTTGGGAAAAACCACCAGTAACATGCTACTCAATTCTCACTCTTCTAAAGTGATGCCCTGTTAAAGGCCTACCCTATTAAAGGCTTACAACACATTGTTAGATGTGACCTTGTTAGAGGATTTCACCATACTATTAGGAATGGGCCTCATCAAAGCACTTTGGAACATTCACTTGGAATGTCACCCTGTTAAAGGATTTACAACATGGCTATTAAACCAACCTAAGTCCATAGGATTTATACTAACTATTACAATTGCTAGAGAGTAACAATAAGAGCTTTTGATTTGATACAACTCACAACATATATTGTAGATTTTAGATCACACTTTAGTTCAATCCTTTGCTTGGCTACAATCACTGTGGCTTTGATAGCTTGTCTTACTTTCAAGCTTTGTCTCCTTGAGTTTTCTTGCTCATCATACCAATTTAATCATCTCTATGGTCATCACTCAAAATAGAGTTTTTTTTCTTTCTTCCTCCTTAGCACCTTCTTCAGCACTTCATGCTTTCATGCTTGACCAATACCTTTTCTTCATGACCTTATGACTCCTTAAATAGAAATTTGGAATACTTTTCCTGCTCGATTATCCATCTCCAACTTTAGGGTTTCCATAGCTTAGGTAGGATACAATGTATCTATCCCATATCTTATTTTTATCTAGAAACTTCATCTAGAATCCAATTGTATTCACCAAAAATGTTTTACATAGTGTTTTTTACCACTAGCTCATCATTCTTATCTTCTATCTGGTTCACAAAATTCTAGATAACAACCATGTCAGCTCAGAATTGGCAAATCTTCGACTTTTCAAAATAATGCAATAGCTCAACACTTTTGACTTTCTGATGCTTGGCACATGAACACAACTCGGCACTTGATCTTCACTCAACACTTGATCTTCACTTAGCACTTGATCTTCACTCGGCACTTGATCTTCACTTAGCACTTGATTTTTACTTAGCACTTGATTTTTACTTGGCACTTAATCTTCAAGTATATTGTCAATACATCACTTTATCATTGTCTTAATTGATCTTTGCACTTCATTCCAAAACCATAACTCAACCTTTCCCTTAGGTGCTTTTGTTACATCTTATTCATTCCTCATCAATCAACTAAGTGATAGTGCTTGGATCTTATAAGCAATTGCCATTCCAACAAATAGTAGGTTTGACATTAGTGACAAAATAATGATTGAACACATTCTGTAGCAACAATATCTTTCATACAATGATCTATTTCAATAAGATTACAACAATCTCCCTCTTTAGCATTGATGGCAAACCAAAATGATCAACCAAACCAAAACTAACTGATCAACCAAGTTAAAAAAATGTTAAATAGGCTAAAACAATAACTCAAATGCCAGAAAGAAAGCTTGTTGACTTTTGTATTTCCCTCTGATCTTATTCCTTCTGATCTATCTTTGATTTAGTCTCTTGAGCTGTTCCTTTGGAGAGCTGATTAGTGTCTGTTATTCCTCTATTTCAAGAATTTGACCAACTATAGCTATTTTCTCCCTCTTTAATTAGTTCCCTCTATTTTCTACTTTCTCCCTCTTTCTTTTCTTTGATCAGTTTCTACTATTTCTCCCTCTTTGACAATAATCCCAAAGACACATTATTTTAGCATCTTATCATGCAACTGTAGCATTTACAAGAACTTCCAATATCTCCCTCCGTCACCTTGCTTGTGACTTGTTTGGAATGTTAGTACTTTGATTATTTTAGGCTAAACCTAAAGTGAGTACCCTCTGCATCAACTTATATCATCTGATCAATCAACTTACTTGATGTAGGGTAGTCTTGCTTTTACTTAAGCAGCCTTAGTTAGGGGTATCACCCCTAACTTACCTCTATGATATTCAAATGCATCTTTAGATAATGGTTTTGTGAAGATGTCAGCAATTTGTTCTTTTGTATTGATATACTCCATCTTCACTTGCTTGTCTTCCACCAATTCTCTTACATAGTGATACTTGATTGCAATATGCTTTGTTTTGGCATGCATCACGGGGTTCTTTCATATGTTGATAGCACTTGTGTTATCACAATAAAGTATCATAGGTTTAGTTATTTCTTCCTTCATTCCTTTCAACAGATGCTTGATCCACACAATATTTGTACAATTTATAGCAGCAGCAACATACTCAGCTTCTGCTGTGGACTGTGATGTACAACTTTGCTTTTCACTAGTCCAAGTGACTAATATTTTTCCTAAGAAAAGTGCTCCTCCACTGGTGCTTTTTCTATCATCTATGTTACCTCCCCAATCTGCATCAATGGAGGCCTTTAAATCAAAATTTTCAGTCCTCTTGTAGTACAAACCAAAATCTTTTGTACCTTTTAGATACCTCATTATTCTCTTGATAGCCATAAGATGATTTTCTCTTGGGTTTGTAGAAAATATTGCCATTATTCCAATAGATAAAGCAATATCTGGTCTACTATGTACAACATATTGTAGTTTTCTAATCATGGATCTATACATTTTCTAATTTACTTCAGCTAAATCATCATTCTTAGATAACTTATGTCCTATTTCCATTAGTGTACTTACTGATTTTGATTCATCTAAACCAAATGTTTTGAGTATTTCCTTGATATATTTTGATTGGGTTACAAATATACCATGTTTTAATTGATGTGCTTGCAATCCAACTAAAATTTTGATCTCTCCAAACATTGACATCTCAAATTCATGTTTCATTTGATCAATGAAACTTTTCATAGAGCATCTTTTCCTCCAAATATTATATCATCAAAAAAGATCTTAGATATCAAAACATCTTTACCATTCTCTTCCTTGATATATAGATTGCTATTGTCAACTATTTTCTCAAATCCTATCTTGACAAGATATTTGTGAAGTCTCTCATACCATGCTCTACGTGCTTGTTTCAAACCATAGAGTTCTTTATGTAGTTTACAAACCATATCCCTATTGTTCTCATTAATAAATCCCTTTGTTTGTTCAATATAGACTTCCTCTTCCAATATACCATTTAGAAAAGTAGACTTTACATTCATTTGATAAACTTTAAAACCTTTATACGTAGCATATGCAAGTAAATTTCTTACTCCTTCCATTCTAGCAACAGGGGCAAATGTTTCCCCATAGTCTAATCCTTCTTCCTGAGCATAACCCTTTACATACTAGTCTGGCTTTATTTCTAGTAATCTCACCATTCTCATCCATCTTGTTTTTAAATACCCACATAGTGCCAATCACATTCTTGTCAGCTGGTCTGGGAACCAAACTCCAAGTTTTATTCCTCCTTATTTGATCAACCTCTTCTTCCATAGCTTTATATCAGTCACCATCTTTTAATGCATCATACAATGCCTTAGGTTCAAATTTTCTTAATAGACATGATTCATTTCTTAATCTATTCCTTGTCACTGGTCTTGCATCTTTGTCACCAATTATTTGTTTAGCAGGGTGATGTCTCTTCACATATTTGGATAATCTTGGTTCTGTCCTTGTTTCCATGTTTGATCGTTCAGATTTAGGGTCACTATGTACTTCATTGTCAGGTAGTTCTACATCTCTTTCATGCATACTAACTTCAGAATCAGAATGTGCATTTTCTTCATTCTATAACTCAGCTTCTGAATGCAGCTCGACATTCACTAGTTGTGACTCGGTTGAAACTAAAACTTGTTGTTGAATCCCAATTTGATTAATAGCATCCTTGTCAACAAGCATTGCTTCATAAGAATACACAAAGGTTTTTTAGTCATCCATTCTCTTTAGTTCTTCAACTTGGACTTCTATATGCTCATCAAAGTTTACATTTGCACTTTCCACAATTTTATTAGTGTTAATATTTAAACACTTATAAGCTTTACTTCTAGTGGAGTAACCAAGGAATATGCCTTCATCACTTTTTGATCAAATTTTCCATTTCTAGTATCTTTAAGGATAAAACATTTGCAACCAAATACTTTGAAATGCTTTACATTGGGTGAGTGGCCATACCATAATTCAAAAGGTGTTGCATTTGTACCTTTCTTGACTTGTACTCGGTTTAGTGTATAAACAGCCACACATATAGCTTCTCTCCAATATTTCAGAGCAACAGTCTTTTCCATCATCAATGCTTTGGAACAATCAATCATAGATCTAGTTCTTCTCTTAGCAATTCCATTGTGTGGGGGAGTCCTTGGAGCTGATGTTTGTCTCTTGATTCCTTTTTCATTACAAAATATCTCAAATTCATTTGATGTGAATTCTCCACCTCTGTCTAATCTTAGGCATTTCAAACTCTTTCCTATTTCTTTTTCAACTCTAGCCACATACCATTTAAACATTTGAAAAGCATCAAATTTTTTCTTTAAGAACATAACAGTCATCATCTTGGAATAGTCATCAAAAAACAACATTATATATTTAACTCCTTTGTAGCTTTGTACTTCTATTGGACCACATAAATTAGTATGGACTAACTCAAGTACTTCTTTAGATTTATAGTTTTTACTCTTGAAACTTGACTTAGTCATCTTTCCTAGCTGACATTGTTTACACATGATGTTGTCAAGCTTCTTTAGTTTAGGTAAACCTCTAACTTTCTTCATTTTACTGATATTGACCAGATTATCAAAGTTGACATGACATAGCCTTCTATACCATAACCATTCATCATCAAATTTTGCAACAAAATAAGAAGCATTTTCCATATCAAGATAAAACATATTACCTCTTGTTTGATCTCCTTTTCCTATCAATTTACCATCAGTATAATAGATTTTTGCAGTTTTGTTTCCAAATTCTACTTTGCACCCTACATTGCCTAACTATGAGACACTCAAAAAATTTTAGTTTAGTCCTTCAACATAGTATGCATTATCACATGAAATTTTCTCTGTAAGCTTAATAGAGTCTTTTCCTTTCATTTGACATGGAGCATCATTTCCAAAGCTAACACTATTTCCATCATACTAAGTAAAGTCAACAAACTTATTTTTGTCTCCTATCATGTGGTGTGAGCACCCACTGTCTATGATCCATCTATCATTCTTTTTCATACATGTTACTAGTGCTATAGGCTCTTCTTCATCAGACTGGTCTTTCATAACCACATAAACAACTTCATCATCACTATCATCAGAATCCTCTTCAGTGATATAGCACTTCTTGCCTTCTTCTTTGTAATCTCTCTTATCATCTTCTCTTCTATTTTTGTACTTGCTACCTTCCTTGTAATTCTTTTTCTGTGTATACCTTGCAGCAATATGTCCTACTTCGTTGCAATTGGAACAAATGATAGGCAGTTGACCCTTGAATTTTCCTTTGCCTCTGTGAAATCTTCTTGCTAGTAATGCTTCCAATTGTTCCACATCTTCCTTATCAGTGCTACTATCACTCGATACATATTTCATCTTTTTTTCCTTCTTTGATTTCACCTATTCAGTATCTTTCAGTGATAGCTTGGCCTTGAAAGAAGATTCAACATTCTCAGGTCTGTAGTTGTCAAAGTTAGATAACTCAAATGCAGTGAGTCTACCCACTATACCTTTAAAACTTAGATTGTTTCCTGGCACACATCTTAGCTCTTGTATAGCTGATACTCTAATAGCATAGATAGGGAGCAAGATTCTTAAGAACTTACTATTAATAGTATCATCATCTAATTGACCATTCAAACATCTTATTGCACTTACAACTTCCTTTATTCTAGAGGCATACTGAGCAACATTCTCACTTTCCTCCATTTTCATGTCATCAAACTTTCCTATGAGGCTTTCTCTTTTTGCTCTTTAGACATTTTTATCTCCTCAATAGATTTTTGACAGGGCTTTCCACATCTTAAATGTAGTGTCACATCCTTTGATATCATCAAATTCAACATAGTTGAGTGCAGAAGAAATCTCCAGCATTGTCTGATTGTATTCCTATTTGTTTTTCAAATCTTCTGTAGTAAGAGTACCAATTGGATCAATATGTTCAATAACAATTGAATTCTGGGCATAATCTCCTATAGATCCAAGATGCAGCTTCATCAAACTTTTCCATATAAAAAAGTTCTCTTTATTGAGCTTGGAAACTTCTCTCTTAGGGATTTTGATCTTTTTTTATTCTAGTTCCTTTAAACTAAATCAGCAACAAGGCTCTGATACCAATTGCTCGAAATGTTTTAGAATAACTGAGAGGGGTGGGGGGGGGGGGGGGGGAATCAATTATTCAAAGTCTAAATGCCCTAATAATACGTTTTCACTAATTATAGTAAGCCCATTAAACTACTCATCCATCCAAGTTTAAAACAACCATCTTAGCAAGTTATAACAAATCAACATGCAAGAATAAAACATGCAAGATCAACACATGACATAGTGATTTACATGGAAATCTAATTTGAAAAAAACCACCAGTAACATGCTACTCAATTCTCGCTCTTTTGAAGTGATGCCCTGTTAAAGGCCTACCCTGTTAAAGGCTTACAATACACTGTTAAATATGACCTTGTTAGAGGATTTCACCATACTATTAGGAATGAGCCAGGTTAAAGGAATTTGAAACATTCACTTGGAATGTCACCCTATTAAAGGATTTAAAACATGGCTATTAAACCAACCTAAGTTCATAGGATTTATACTAACTGTTACAATTAATAGAGAGTAACAATAAGAGCTTTTGATCTGATACAACTCACAACATATCTTGCTGATTTCAGATCACACTTCAGTTCAATCCTTTGCTTGGCTTCAATCACTGCGGGTCTGATAGCTTGTCTTACTTACAAGCTTCATCTCCTTGAGTCTTCTTGCTCATCATACCAATGTAATCATCTCTATGGTCATCTATCGAAATAGAGTTTCTATGCTCTCTTCCTCCTTAGCACCTTCTTTAGCACTTCATGCTTTCATACTTGATCAACACTTTTGGTTCGTGACCTTATGACTCCTTAAATAGAAATCTAGAATACTTTTCTCACTTGATTCTCCCTCTCCAACTTTAGAGTTTCCATAGATTAGGTAGGATACAATGTATCTATCCCATATCTCATTTTTATCTAGAAACTTTGTCTAGAATCTACTTGTATTTGCCAAAAATGTTTTTCATAGTCTTCTGTGCCACTAGCTCATCATTCTTATCTTCTATCTGGTTCACAAAATTCTAGATAAAAACCATGTTAGCTCAGATTTGGCGAATCTTTGACTTTTCAAAATAATGTAGCAGCTCGACACTTTTGAATTTCTAATGCTCGGCACATGAACACAACTTGGCTCTTGATCTTCACTCGGTACTTGATCTTCACTTGGCACTTGATCTTTACTCGACACTTGATCTTCACTTGACACTTGATCTCCACTCAACACTTGATTTTTACTTGGCACTTGATTTTTACTCGGCACTTAATCTTCAAGTATATTGTCAATACATCACTTTATCATTGTCTTAATTGATCTTTGCACTTCATTCCAAAACCATAATTCAACCTTTCCCTTAGGTTCTTTTATTACATCTTATTGATTCCTCATCAATCAACTAAGTGATAGTGCTTGGATCTTATAAGAAATTTCCATTCCAACAAATAGCAAGTTTGACATCAGTGACAAAATAATGATTGAACACATTCTATAGCAACAATATCTTTCATACAATGATCTATTTCAATCATATTACAACACTTGATTGATAATAGATCTAGCTTAATGTTTTTAGCATGGACATTCTCAAAGAAATTAGTGTTGATCTATCAACTATTCAACCTAATAATGTTTCTATACGTGGCTTTGATAACATTTCTAAGAGCACTTTAGGAATCATTATCTTACATATCAAAGTAGGTTCAGTCATCCTAAATATACCTATTCATGTTATGCCTAGACCTCTCAATTATAACCTTATTTTAGGTAGACCTTGGTTGCATGAGATGTATGCTATCCCTTCCATCCTTCATCATAAAGTCAAGTTTATACATAACAACATGATGTATACACTTCATGTAGATGATGCACCAAATCCTTGTTTGAATATTCTAAACCACACTACTCCTATTTCTAATAGTAATCCTTCTTCCTCTAATGCTCCTCCTAGTGGTGATTAGGGAACCTTGTATTTTAATCCTACCTTTATTGGAGAGTATAAGGTTTCTGATCTTGAATTTATGAAGCCACAAAGAGAGTTTTAACACTAGTTTTTTACTTCTAAATCTCTTTGAAACAACTTTTTCATTGTTTCTATCCACAATGAAACTATCAAACCTGCTAATGATGACATAGTGACTAATGAAGTTCCATTGACTCCTTTTGATATGGCTTCTCATTATGGTCTTGGTTATCATTTCCTAGTTAAAAAAGGATTCAATGGTCAAGTAGGTGGTAAGAATAAACATGGAATTCAAATGCCCTTACAGAATGGGGGGCACAAGAATTCTTATGGATTGGGATTTAATCCTCAAAAACAAATCAATGTTAACAATATATCAAATAACACTTCAAAATGTGACGAAACTATGAAGGATTTTGACCAAGAAATTTTGTTTCCTAAAATCCTTCATTCTAAGATGATTGCTAGAACTAAACACAAAAGGAAACATTTTCCACACTTGAAGACTCCTCCTTTTTTTTTATATCATAGATTTCATGATCACTCTACTAATGAATGTCAAGATTTACATTATAAGATTAGGCAGCTCATTGATATTATGGTTATTTATATATCATGTGGAAATGAGTTGTATTTCAATCTTTTTTATTTTAAATAACATTTATGTTCCTATTATGGAGCTCCAAATTATGTAAACAATGTTAGCCTAATCTTTAGGGGCTTATTGTCTTGTATAGTGTTGTGAGTGATATAATAGGTCCCCTTTCATCCTTGTTCCTATGCTTGGGGGTGTTGGTGTTTCAAAACTACCAAGGAACAAAATACTTGATACTAGGATTTTGAAAGTAAAACTTGGTCTAAGGGTTAGAAACCTCCTATATTCAACTAAGAATACTTCAAATCTGGATCCAACTTCAATAGAATCACATCAATTCTCTACTCTTTAAGTTTTTCAAAACAAATATGGGTGCATGTGAGGGATATATAGATATATAACTAGTTTATGGTTGTTGACTTCAACATATACTTAATTACATCATATTTTTATTTTATTTCTATCCCTTACATCAAAAAGTGGTCACAATTCTTCTATACTTTACAAAGAATCCTTAATAGTAGTAGCTAAAATGTTGATCTCGGATTGGTTTTGAAAAATGAGTGTCTATAAACTTAAGTCATTTACTTAGTTCATGCCAAATAAGTAATATATGCTGAGCATAACATATCAAATAATGCATGCTAAGTAAACAATGAGTGCCAACTCACTCAAGTGTCGAGTCACTCAAATTCTGAGTAGATAGTATGTGTCGAGTGATTCAGGTGCCAAGAAAGTATTGCATGCTAAGTCATTTAGATTTCAAGTGACAACATTGAAATTATAGTTAGTGTCGAGCACTAGTGACTTTAGATGTCAAGTAATATAGTTTTGACATAGTTGATTATATTGGCACAAACTACTATGTAAACCATTTTTTAGCTGACTTAAGTATTATTTTATGATCTTTGTTGATAAGGATGAATCTTAATTGTAAATCTCTAAGCATTACATGCATACAATTAGAAAAAGGGAAGGTTTAAGTGGCAATATGAATGAATCAATACTATTGATTCATACCTTACCCTAAATCACTGAGGTCTTCTTAAGGAAAAAAAACCCTAAACTCTCAAAGAAATTAAATGGAATGCTAAGGAGAATTCAAGAGAGTTTTGCATGTGCAAATAGAACATTCATGGTAATTAATGTGTTATGAATTGAGTTACATTGCAGAATTAGTTAGAAGAAGAATAGAGGAAAGCAATTAGAGGATAGCAAAGGAACATCTGATTAGAAAGGATCAAGTACACATTAGTATAGAGATGATCTAACATCAAGCAAAAGAGTGATAATTGAAGGATAATTGTTGAGACATTTTAGTGTTAGAATTCTTTAGAATAATTGAGAGGGTGGGGCGGGGGGGTTGATGAATCAATTATTCAAGATCTAATGATGTCAAATACAACTTTTTCTACAAATCCTTAATGGCACATAGCTGAAATTATCATGCATGCAATTAAACATTGAAAAACTATAAAAGATAATATGCATCACACCATAACACTAAGGATTTTGATGACCTAGAAACCCTCCAAGAATAAGAAGGTAAAACTGGGGTGAGAGTGATACCCACAAAATAACTGTGCAATTGACTTCAACCACTTTTGTTGGTCTACCCTGTTAAAGGCCTACCCTATTAAAGGCTTTATACATTGTAATATGTGACCCTATTAAAGGATTTAAGAACATTCAACTTAGAATGTCACCTTGTTAAAGGATTTACATAGAGCTATTAGGCTCACCCAAGTCCATGGGATTTATAGTCACCTTCTCAAAAGAAACTTTCATCCCTCTCTAAGGATCTCCTATCCTCCTCTCTTATCCTTCTCCTAAGGATCTCTTTATCCTTCTCTTGAGGATCTCTTTATCCTTTTCTTGAGGCTTATCCACCTAGCTATTAAGCTAACCTAGCAATGTAGGATTTCAATATCTAATACAGTGGTAAAAAAGCATTAGAAGGGTTTTGACCTGATACAGATTGCAACGTCACCTTGAAGATTTTAGATTGCTCTTCAGTCCTTTTATTTTCTTGGCTTTCCTCCCTCGCAGTGCTGACAGCTTGTTCACCCTTCAAGATCTGTCTCCTTGATTTCTTCCACTCATTATGCCAATGCACTCCATGATCATTTGATCAACTCAGAGTCTTGATGCTCTGTTCCTAATCCTAATGGTTTCTTCACATGACCACACCTAAGACCAACTCCCTCTCTCACATGCGCACTTGATTTCTAACCTGTAGCTCCTTATAAAGAAGTTTTGTTCTCAATTTCCTACTGAAATCTTAATTTTCTCTTGAGAAAATGGTATTGTTTTCCCTTCAAATTGTTTCTTCTAGAAACTTCATGATAAATCCATTAGCATTCATCTTTAAAATGGTTTGCATGGATTACATAGAATTTTGTGACATCTACTCATCATCCTTATCATCCAACTAATTCACAAAATTTGATGTAACAACCTTGTCACTGTTGATCTGGCAAAACTTTGACTTCAACAAATAATGTAGCAACTTGACATCATTAGTTTACTAATGCTTGGCTCCTTCTGTGTTACTTGGCTTCTATTGTTATTTACTAGCACTCAGTACCTGACGAAATTATTTGTTACTCAGCTTCTATTGTTATTTACTGGTGCTCAACACCTAAAGAAATTCTATTTTACTTGGCACTCAATCTTCACTCAGCACCTAAAAGCTACTCGGCACCTGAAGATCACTCGGCACCTAAAGACTGCTCGGCACCTGAAGATCACTCAGCACACACTAAGTTGAACTAGCTTGGCTTCAACTAAGAATCTATTCAGAACTAACTAGCTAGCTCGGTCATCTTCAATGAACTTAGTTAATCCTTACATCTTTGATGTGTCTCATTGTGTCCATCCTCTCTGTCTTAGAGTATGTTATCAATTCACTATTTCATCAATGGTTTATCTGATCCTTATACTTCATTACAACATCATAATTTCAACCTTTCTCTAGGTGCTCTAGTTACATCTTATTGATAGCCACCTCCTTGTCAATCAACCAATTGATAGTATTTGGATCACTTAAGCAATTGTCATTCCTGCAAGTAGCAAGTTTGACATCAATGACAAAACAATGATTGAAACATCTTTTACCATTTCCATTTCTCTTCATTCATGATCTTTTCAATCATTTTCAACATTTAGCAAGTGAATTAGTTAAATTTATTAACAGAGTAGTCTTAATAGGCTATTGTAAATCCATTGATAGGGTGCTCACTTTGTTATAAGTTAAAGTCCTCTTACCAAGCACATTTTTAGTAGGGTGTTTAAATCCTTTAATAGGGTAAGATGTAACAATCTTGTAAACCTTTAATAGGGTAGATCATATTTTATGGTCAAACATTGTAACCTTCATTGGATGCACTTTATTACTATAGTAGTGAAGATTTGTGGGTGTCATCCCCACCCCATTTTTACCTTCTCCTTGGAGGGTTTTTGGGTAACCAAATATCTTGTATCTTACAAGTGTTGAATATTTACTTTCATGCTATGGATGTATATGTTTAAATTGGTATTTTAGTTTATATGTATAGATTGTGAGATGGATGTGTGATGAATAGTTTTAGAGGTTAAAATTTTTAAGTATTGGTTCACCCTCCCTCCCTCTCAAAGTTTACTTTCCTATTGTATTTCCAACAATTGGTATAAGAGCTTAGTTCTCTAAAAGAAAAGATTCTTGGAGATGGAAATCTACAAATTGGTAAAGACTACTAAGAACCAAATAATTGAAATACAAGTTGCCCTATGTTAGCTGAATGAAGCAAGAGATGCGTTAAAGAAATAATTAAAGAGAAGGAAGGAAATTTCTATTCAAGATAATGGCACACAATATCAAGAGATTGACACTACTAAATTATTTGCAAATGGAAATAGTAATGAATTTGATGTAGTAGTTGTAGATCTGATGGAAAAGAAGGGAACCTTAACAAAAGAGGTTAGAAATCTAAAGAGAGAACAAGAGATCCAATCAGTATTTCTATGTGAGGTGATCGAGCAGAAAAAGAAAGCTAAAGAGGACAAAGTCATGATTGAAGATGAAAAAAACATTTTGACCAAAAAATTGGAAGAGAAAACATTAGAGATAACTAAGATTTCCAACATGCAATTGGAAACTTTGAGTCAAATGATGATTGCAAATCATGAACTAAATGCAAAGGATATTGAGATCATAACACTAAAGTTGCAGAATGAACAACTAAGAAATTATTTGAAAAGAGAAAAGGAGTTTGCTAATAGTTTCAACAAACCTAGTGAAGTCATCAAATACTTTGAACAATTGATGAGATCCCCTAGATCCAATAGTAATACTTCTAAATTGGGATATACTAGTACTGAAGAAGGAGAATCATCCAAAAGTGGCAAAGAAAGAAGTAACAAATGTAAGAACTCCAAACCTACTTGTCATAATTGTGGTAAGATATGTCATACTGCTAATGTTTGAAAGAGAAAGATTGAAAATCAAAATCCTAAGTAGAAGTTGATGGTTCATTGCCATAAATGTAAAAAACAAGGACATCAAATGCATGAATGGAAAACCAAGATCACAAGCTCACAAACATTTGAAGGATACTGCTAAAACTGTTATAACTATGGACATAGAGCATATGAGTATAGATCTTAGCCTAAATGGTCATCTAAGAAGTAGACAAAGGTAAAGCATAAATGCAACTCTTATCATTGGGATTATAATACAAGGTATAGTTGTCACTATTGTCAATAGTATGGATATGTTGCTGAAAATTGTATAAGAACACATTTCAGAAGTGACTACAATAGATGGTTAAGTCAAACCACATGTTCAAAGAGTGAGTTCAACATAAGAAAAAATTGTCCAACAAGGTCAAAGGCACCAAATAGTGAGTTCAACAAAGGAAAAGGAAAGATAGATGTTGAGAATGTCACAAATGAAATGAACAAGACATGGAAGAGAAAGGAAGATTGCAACACATCAAGTGTAGAAGGGATCACTTCACCCAATGGGTCAGGTAATCACACCTCCTCCTATTAAGCAATCAGGAGGTAAGTGGGACTCATATCTAAAAGGACATACTTTACATTAGTTCCAAGGATTTAATTCTAAAAATATTCCATATTCATGAAGAGAGATGCAAAGTGTTGTTAATAATCAAGAAGAAATTTTTAAGTTTTCTTAGTCTTCATGTTACTGCCGAGCATGAAAAGTTTCACTATGGTTGCTAAGTCAAATTAATAGTTGATGCCAAGCTATCAAAAATGTTATTGTTGACCAAGCTTGTAGTGGTTTTTGAGTGGGTAGGAAACTTCATGGAAGTTGTGTGAGTTGAAATCTTTATTGAAGTTGAGCTTACAACTGTGTAAGCACCAAGCATTAATTTCAAGGTTTTGAGGTCTATATGATCAATTTCTCCTCAATTGAAATCATTAAAATTTGAAGGGTAGAAAAAAGAGTTAAAGATGAATAGGAGAAATTTTCCTCAGCATTTGTAGATGAATTCAATAGAGGCTTGAGACAATCACTGTAGATTCAAGAAGGTATTTATCGTGTGCCGAGCTATGCAGTTTGAATTTTTGCAAAACCTAGTTTAATGAAATGGTGTCTAGTTCTTTGGCAGCCAAGGAAAAGGAAGTTTTGAATGTGTAATTAATAATTAATTAGATTAAACAACCTAATTTTAGAGCTATTCCAGATATAGCTTATAAACAAGATCCATCTAGTGTGTTGTTAATGATACCACCACAAGTCTTAATGATTCAAGATGTTAGATGCTACTATACATGCAAGTCTTAATGATTCAAGATGTTAGATGCTGCTATACATGCAAGGTTGGAAGCATAGGAGACATGGAAAATAGGGAGACATATGGGAAATTGTGTGAAAATGGAGTGTTGAAGGATGAATTCAAAAATTTTGAGAAGAAAGGGTTAACCCATGCCCTAGATTTCCCCAACAACTTCAAGATAGAATGGATAAAGATAGTTTTGAGTAGGATACATGACAACTTTGTATGGTTAGAGAATGGACCGATGAAACTCACCAAGAAAATTGTGGATAGAGTTATAGAGTATCCAACCCTAGATCAACCCAAGACATTGAGAAGTGAACAAAAAGAGGTAATTGAAAGGAATATAGGGGTTGTATGGAATAAATGAGGGATGACTATAGATACAATCACAAATCCCTTAATTTCTTTTGTAGTGAGTATTATAGCACATAATTTCTATCAATCCAGTAGGCTTAACAGTGTTCCATGTATTGGAGTGGACATAGGATCGAAGATAGTGATGAAAGATCATACTTATGATCTTGCTGAGTTTTAGTTGCAACAATTGATTGAGAATTTGGGCACCATAAGGAAGACCAAAAGTGCACAATGAAAATTTGGATCTATTCTCGTATGTGTACATTCTTTTATGTATAGAATACATTTCCTACTTTTGGTAAAGTTGCATGGAAGTTAGACACACCTATTGCAGTGCAAATTGGTGAGTTCACTAAGCAAGAAGATGATAATTTTTAGTCAGTCATGACAAGCTACATTGAATGTTTCAAGCAAACAATGAAGAAAAGATTAAGGATACTAGTTTCAGTAGTGGAGAAACATTTTGATGATGTTTGCTTCCTAGTTGACACTAACTATACATATGTCTAGGCATGAGTTCCTAGAGTTAGATGGTTGAGACCACTGGTATGTGAAATCAAAATTGATGAATCCTCTACAAAAATAATAGCAATATTTGTAGAAGAAGTGGATAGGGAGGCTAAAAATTTTGGGAACTATGATATGTCCAAGTCAAAAATCATAATGGACTTGAAGATTGCTTGAATCATTAGAAAGAAGAATAGGATGGTAAAGAAACTAAAAGAGAAATTTTGTGAAGGGGTAGAAGAAGAAGAAGATGATGATGACAATGAAGAAGAAGATAATGTACCTATCCAAGGACCACTTCCCATCACTCAAGGTCAAGGAGAGGACCAATAAGAAGAGGAAGTAGAAATTTTAGAAGGTGCCAAGGGAGAAGAAGCTAGTGAAGCACCCACTACTACTAAAAAGGAGAAAAGAAAAGCTAAATTGCCTATAGTAAGCAAACCAAAGAAGGTTTCAAAACCTACTCAGCCTATAGTACCTACAACAAGGGCTAGCACAAGGGTCACTACACAAAACACTAAGAAAGTAGCCAAGCCAAAGGAAAAGAGAGCTAGTCAAGCTAGAAAGGGTGAATAATCTTTGAAGAGACCAAGGAGAAAATATGTCACTCTAGCTAAATATGATGAAAACAAGACTAAATCTAATGATAACAGCCAATTTCAAGTGGTAAGTTATAGTTCTTCTTTAGACTTAGATAATCTATGTGGGAATATTAGAAATAATGTTAATTTATTTGGATTCTCTCACATTGAGTTTGAAAATCTTGGGAAGATTGAAAAGAATCAAGTTGAAGATGTAGTATATACCATTATGGAAATATTTTAAAATGCTTCTCTTGAACTTGCCAACTCCATATCCAAAATTTTGTATGAAAAGGTTGAGCAAAAGTGGCATTATTGTCTGGATACTAGAAAACAAATAAGAGAAACAACACTTTCCTAGGTAATGCCAAAACTAAGTAAGGGTGCAATGGAAAAAGCCATTAAGAAACATAGTGGAAAATTTGCACCAAAATATAGGGCATTGAGTATATTGTAGAATAACATTAAGGATTTTGTACAAAAGACTACTTTGATTTGGAAATCACTATATGGTTTGACAACATCCCAAGAAATATTGTAGGCACCTATTGAGGTAGGTGAGGAAAAAGAAGGAGAAAAAGAAGAGGGTATTAAACAAGGTACAATTGAGGGAGGCATGGACATGAACATAGACACACAAGCACCAACTAAGGATGAGCAACCAATAGAATAGAGAGTACGAGATACACTAGTGTTAAGTGATGCAGAGCCACACCTTGGAAAACTCAGGAGGAATCAGTCACTCAACTGAGTTTCTTCAAGGGTCATCTACAACCTTCAAGATCACACACTAAAATCAGATTCAATAAACAAAATTTTGAAAATAAAATCCCCCAAAATATCTTCTTGCTGCCTTCGGATAGACCCGCACTCAGACATGAATAACTTTCAAACCAGAAAATATTTACTCAATCCAACCGTTGATATTTGGTGTAACTAGGTTTCAAACAACATATAAAACTTTGAGAGAAATCTAATGGTTTAAATCCGAGATATTGACCCCACATCAGAGTACATTTTTCTGCAATTGTTATTCCCTAAACTGATTGCCATGAGAAATATATGAAGCATAACAGTAGAACCATAATCTTGAAAAAAAACACAGGAGACCAAAGGAGACATAAAACTTCCCATTCCTCCCCAAGTTTGAATCCTTTTTTTACATAAAATATTGGCTTTTTGATAACCAAAGTCTGACTGGCCTTGCTGTCTAGTAGTAATAAAAACGTTTTCTTTTCCATCTAAGAATAGGAATCTGAAAGACGTTTTACCATCAATACCATGCAACAATCATGGATATTCTTGTAACTGCTAAGAATAGGAATCTAAAAGATGCTTTACCATCAATACCATCTAGCAATCATGGATATTTTTGTAACTGCTAAGAATAGGAATTTGAAAGATGCTTTACCATCAATACCATGCAGCAATCATGGATATTCTTGTAACTACTAAGAATAGGAATCTGAAAGATGCTTTACCATCAATACCATGCAGCAATCATGGGTATTCTTGTAATTGTCTATTATCTGTCACCCGTATTTGATGGAATTCTCTTTAATTATTTAGCACAACTACGAATTAAAACAACTATTCTAATTTTAAAATCCACACCCCTGGTCCTAGGTGGCTATATCTGGAGAGCTCATCGAATTGCTACTCTAGGTATGCCACCACATGTAGGACATTATTGAAAACATTTAAATTTAAAACACACACAAAATGTAAAACATTACTTATCATATTTTCCACTTTGCTACTGCAGCATTAAGTGCCAGCCCTCCACATGACGTGAATATAGAAGATGATACTTTAAAGATAAAGGATTTTTTTGATACTATCACTTAGAACATCAATCCCCTCATGGAGGATGACTTGAAGAAGATACTGGTAGAATCCACCACCCAGGCCAAACTTTGTGAGAATCCTATACTAGTGAGTATTGATGAGATTGAGAAGGAAAATAAGGTATCTATAGGGGAGGAAGTATAGCAAAAAATCACACCTTCATTCCTTCCTCAATTCACCATGATAAAACCTACATTACCCCTTGTGGTATATCAAAAGAAAGGAGATAGCTACTTCTACCATCAATAAATTGGTACAAAGTACTCCAGTCTTAGTCACTATAGAAAAAAGTTTACATGCCAAGGCTGAGACAATTGGAGAGTAGAAATGTGAAACAAAGAAGAATGAAGAAGTTCAAGCTCAAAAAGGTCAAGTAGATACTCTTGCACCTAAAACACAAAATCAAGGTGTTACTAAAAATATAGAGAAAGAGGACACAACTAAAGAGTCAAGTTTGACAACAAAGCCAGAGGAGCAATTAGCAATACAAACACTGGTAACATTACTAGAATCTGCCACTCCTCTTAGAAAAGATCTTTAGAGGTTGAGCATAGAAGCTACACCATTACAATCCTCAAGGCCAAGTCTAAGTACATCCAAGGAAGTTAAAGTTACATCATTTGTTCATGTAAATCTAAATAAAGTAATTAAGTTTACCAAATTTGATTATGCAACTATTACTATTGAGCATATGGGAATACTCAAGGAAGCCCTAGAAAAGAAGAAGACTCAAGAATTGCTCAAACATGAGCATAGGTAGAAGCAAGATTTGATTGATATCAAAGACATTTTTATTGATGCATTTAGTCTACTAGCTCTAGAGGAAACCAAGCCAATAATAGAATAGTTAACCAGCTTAGTGAAGAAGCTAAATGACACAAACCTAGATTCTAATGTCAAACTACTTGAATGGTCTAAGAGGAAGTTCCAACATAAGGTTGATGAAAAGATATCAAATGCTATTGCACTAACACTAGTTGAATTAGCAACAAAAATAGAGAATGTGAAGAAGATACTAGAGAATAGTTTCTCTTTGTATACCAAATTTAATAATACTGCACTCTTCACAAGGGAAGTTATGAGTCATATCCTAAACTTGGAGAGCATTATGCAAACATCTAGCATAACTCTACCAAAGTCTCTAGCCCAAAGTGAAAAACACATCTACACCCTCCTACATTCCCAAAGTCAATTAACAACTTTACATGTAGATGAAGCCAACATTAGGACTAAACTAATATGCATCTAGTCTACATTGAATCCACACATGGAGATAATGGACAAGGAACTAGCCTATGCTAAAACTCTCATGAAGAAAGATTCTCATCTTTCTACACATGAAGGCTTAGTACACCTTGCTGCCAAGCTAGCCATTTAAATCAAGTCATTGGAGGTAGCTTGTGATAATTGCGATGCATTTGTAAAAATTATAGTAGAGGTCTACAAACCATTTTTGGACAAACACACTATTAGTGTATAACCCATTGACATAAGTGTCAAAAAGGGGGAGTGAGGAAAAAAGGAGAGTAATAGTGAGAAGAGTATGAGGGAGAAAAAGACAAAGTAGAACAGATAGAAAATCTACTCAGTAGGAGAAAGATTTTGGTTCAGATACAGAGTATAGCACAAAAAACTCAACTAAGAGGGAGTTATGAAATTTTGAGATTTTTTTATAGAAGCCAAATAGATACTAGTTATCTAAGTTATGCTCATAAGGATAAGATCATTAATGCATGACCAAGTGTTTTTGATGCTCATGTCAAAGGGGGAGATTGTTGATCTTAGATTGGTTTTGAAAAATGAGTGTCTATACACTTAAGTCATTTACTTAGTTCATGTCAAACAAATAGCATATCTTAAGTATAACATATAAGATAGTGCATGTCAAGTAAAAAATGAGTGTCAAGTCACTCAGATGCCGAGAAAATAGTATGTGTTGAGTGATTTAGGTCTCAAGCAAGTAGTGCATGCCAAGTCATTCAGATGTTGAGTGACATCATTGAAGTTACAATTAGTGCCAAGCACCAAGGACTTCAAATGCTAAGTAATATAGTTCTAACATAGTTTTTTGTATTGGCACAAACTACTATGTAAACCATTTTTGAGCTAACTTAAGTATTGTTTTACAATCTTTGTTGATAAGGATGAATCTTAATTGTGAATCCCTATACATTACATGCATCTAATTAGAAAAGGAAAGGTTTAAGAAGAAATATAGGTGAATCTCTACCATTGGTTCATAGCTAACCCTAAATCACTTAGGTCTTCTTAAGGAAGAATAACCCTGAACTCCCAAAGAAATGAAATGGAATGCTAAGGAGAATGGAAGAGTGTTTTGCATTTGCAAATAGAGCATTCATTGTAATTAAGGTGTTATGAATAGAGTTACATTGTAGAATTAGTTAGAAGGAGAATAGAGGAAAGAAATTAGAGGATAGCAGAGGTACATCTAATTAGAAAGGATCAAGTACACATAAGTATAGAGATGATCTGAAATCAAGCAACAGAGTACTAACTAAAGGATCATTGATAAGACATTAGGTGAATTAATTAAATCTCTTAATAGAGTAGTCTTAACAGGCTATTGTAAATCCTTTGACAGGGTGCTTACTTCATTATAAGTTAAAGTCCTCTTACCAGGCACACTTTTAGTAAGGTTTTTAAATCCTTTAATAGGGTAAGATCTAACAATCTTGTAAGCTTTTAATAGGGTAGATCTTTCACAAGGTAGATCATGTTTCATGGTCAAACATTGTAAACTTTAGTGGATGCACTTTATTATGGCATTAATGAAGATTTGTGGCTGTCATACCCACCCCAATTTTACCTTCTTCTTGGAGGGTTTCTAGATAACCAAATATTTTGTGTCATACATGTGTTGAATATTTATTTTCATGCTATGGATGTATATGTTTAAATTGGTATTTTAGTTTATATGCATAGACTGTGAGATGAATGTGTTTTGAATAGTTTTAGAGGTTAAAATTTTTAAGTGTTGATGCACCACCCCCCCACCCCCCTCAGAGTTTACTTTGTTATTGTGTTTCCAACATAAAAATGACATACAAGGGATTATTGAAAATAAATGTTGACCAAAAATTTAACTCTTCATACAATAAAGTAAATATTGGTTTAATTTATATTTATTCTCTATGCAACCCCATGAACTCAAAAGTTTGAATTCTAAGTAGTGATCAGTGTCTTATCCATTGGTACAGAGAAAATCACACCAGTAAAACTTGATTTGTTAAATTTCCCTACAATTGAAACCATCACAAGTTAACTCTAAATTTTCTTCTTATAAACATCCTCCCCATACACCTAGAAAACCTATCAATTCAATGAAAGCATTTATGTAATTGCTTGATTTTAGAAAAATCAATAAACAAACATACAACCCATCCAAGCTGCATTAAAATGAACGAACATTATTCATTCATTCTCAAATCTTCATATATATGAAATAAGAGACAAAATTTAGAGACACAAATTTTTGCAAAACCTTCCTTTATATTTATTTTTCTTGAAAATGATACATTACTAGCATCAAGTTCTAAATAACTCAAGATTAGACACTTAATCCTTCCATGTTCTAATTATTTTTCAGATATGCAAAGATGAACACATCATAAAATTCACACAACGACTACTAGAATGACTACAAAAACATCCTAAGACTCAAATTATATAGAATTTGGACCCTTCTCTAGCATTTGAATCTCATTCATATAGCATGAGATGCAATAAGCTTCAAGCTTAGAGAATAATGTCAGCTATCCTTAAGGCAAAAATATTTTACAAACAAAAAGGTCACTATTACAATAAGACAAAAATTGGTGCTCCCTTGCTTTATTGCAACACAATGTCTCTATCATGAATCTTCTTGTTGTGAGGCCATTTCTATTGCATCTTCTTGTTGTTGAGGAGTTTCACTTGATGATTGGTCTAGATGCAATTATTGTTCCTCTGACTCTGGGACGATTTGATTTTCCTATGGTGAGTCATGTTATGATATCAAACAACTGATTGTAACTCATGGCTATCCCTCCAGATCATCAGATTGAATTTCCCAATCAGCACTTACAAATGGTTGCTCTCTTATTCAGTCACCAGTTTGAACTTCCATATTTGTTACTACAATTGGTTGATCTTCTTTCCTTTCTTCTATTTGAGCCAGTGTATCAATTATCTTCAATTCATTAGGTTCCACACCATCTTCACCACTTTCCTGATATATTAACTAATTGGCTTGAGCAAGATTTTCCATCCACTTGTTGAAAAGTGAATTATCTAGCTAATTAAAGTTCAAAATTTCTTGTTCTTCAGGATTTCTTCTCCTAATTCCTTAATTTCAACAAAGTCCTTTCTAAAAGAATAAAAAAATATCTACACCCTCACAATTTTCTGAGTTGTTTTGGCAAACCATATGTGATTATTTTCATTTATGACCTTATTCACTCTAATGCGTATCAAGTCATCTAATTCCTTGGCCCATTCTTCTTTATCATTCAATTTATCCACTACCTTGAGTGCATGAGGAAGAACCCTAAACTTTCACCAAGATATTTTGAAAAATAATTTATAATTCTCCTTTGGAGCATAATTCTCTTATTATCAAAATCAGAAAGGTCATTAGTCATATCAAAAGTTTTCTCTACTTGTTCACAAGAAAGACTAATGAGTGAACAACATTAAATTGTGACATCATTATCCCTACTATTCCCTTTTTTTAATAATTGGCATCAAATTGACCTCATTACTCTTCATCTCATTCCATATATTAATTAGTTTTGACAATTGTTCATAAAATACAGGCCAACCTACCCTATCTACCAAATATATAATTGTATTTCTTATTTTATCCTCATATTGGACATCTAATTCCACATACATTGCCCATAATTTGTTCCTTTTTTCCTCAAACTCTTTAGTAGCATACAATTGGGGTGGTTCATATTTCTATAAGGGGATTTTTATTGAAAGGTAAAATTGGAGATGACAAAGATAAGTAATCCTTGGCTAACTAGATCCCTCTCCTACTTTTCTTTTCCCTAGTTGTTTCTCCATTTGAGAAATTGTTCCTTCCAGCTGGCATATTATGTTCCCTGTTCCTCCATGGGCCTCTAGCACCTTTTCAAATCTGACATTTAATTCTAGGAACTTATTTTTTTGCTTTAGCTACAACCACATCTCCAAAGTTCACCATTTCTTCTATCATTTGAGAAACCTTCTCACTATCTACCTCATCCACTCTATAAACCATGAGACTGCTTGTTTGTTCAGAATCTAAAACCTCTTGAATCCTAGTTTTGTCTCTTTCCTGGATGGACCACAACACCAAGGCCTGATGGTCATCACTATACTTTAACCCTTTATGAGCTTGTAAGACTTCTTCCTTAGTCTTAAACTAGGTGTCCTTTGATTTCCTTACTATGTCAAAAACCATTGCATTGGCAATGTCTAATTCACATAAAATAAAAACTCGTGAATCCTTTAGCAACTACCTACCCCCTTCATGGATTATCTATGAAAATTCCTCAATAAGACTAGCCTTGACCTGGTCCTCAATTTTAGAGTCCTACTTGCCAAGTTACTCTATTTTAAGCCTTTTACATTTTCCCTCAAAATTGTTTATACTTTTTCTCCACAAAAATTGACTGAATGCTCTTGACCTCACAAAGCTTTCATCATCTATAATTTCTAAGATGCACATTCCACTATAGGATCTATTTATTTTCCTTTCAAATATCCTACAATGAGAGCTAATGTTGGCATAGGGGGTTCCTTAGAAACTCCCTCTTCTATGCTTGTTTTTGTTATTATAATTTCCTTCTCCCCTCCCATTTGTCTTAGTTGTTCTCTCAAAGATACTTCATCATCTATTCAGAGTGGATTTTGGGTAGGAGAATATTCTTTAGTCCTAGAAGAAGAACCCTATTCTAATTTTTGTCTCTTGGGAGCAGGTATAGTAGGTGGGCTTTTTGAAAGTTTCCTTTTATAAAGTAGTATAGGTTGTACACTCTTTTCTATTATATATCTAGGTCTTCTTTGCAATGTGTATTGGCCTAGTGATATGATTACCTTGTTTTGCAATCTAGTCTCTACCTCAGCTGCCTTGTCTGGGTAAATTTGGGTTAGGATTACCTTCTTGTCATTTAAGGTTTTCATAAAACTAGCAAAATTGTTCATAAGAAAATCCATTTTAGCACCCCAATATTTCTTGTCAACCAGAGGATTATATTTTGGTTCAAAAACATTCACGAATTTGAACACCCTATTGTATACTTTCAATTTTTCTTTCATAATCTCTTGTTCTTGCAATGAAAACTAATTTCTAATTATATCTTTAAGAAATTATACAACTTGTTCAAGAGATCTAGCCTTGGTTCTTTCTTTGAACATATCATTAAAACCCTTTGGATCTATAAATCGAGAATGAGACTATGCCATTTGATATTTATGTATAATTTTTAAAAAATTCCTCCACGACTTTTAAAATAAAATAAAATTGTGCACAATAGTAATTTGAGGAAAGAAAGTACCTCTGGATCTACCAATTAGCTCTTGTTCTTCAAGTGATCCTATCTACCACAAGAGCTCTATAATTCCCACCTTCAAGGGCACTTGATAAGGTGACACATATGGTTTTCCAAGGAAACTATATATTTTGAATACAATGGACATTGCATATGGGATGATATCACCTCAATTGTGACTTACCTTCAATCCTTTTTCATGATCTTTAGGTCTAATAAAGTGTAATAATGATTGAGACATTCTAGGACTATCTCTAGCCAATAACATTCTAAGCCTAGAGGTAAAGTACCTATCAAATCTAACAAAGATAGCATTAGTAACCTTCCATTTCATGTTTGCACTCCATAATTGGACATGAAGCTTTTCTCCATCTCTTTCCAATTCCAATTTCATTTCTTTGACAAAGAAAGTGACACCTTTGTACAAACATATGTACATTAGCAAGGGATACCAGCAAAAGGGTTTATCAACTTTAGCCTTAGCTATACATATCAACCCATTATGAATCTCTCCCACTAAGTATGTGGAAAAATCAAAGATTGAGCTCATACCATACTGAATTTTTTGAGAAATAATAAGAACAAGGGATCCTTGACTATGATCCTTTTCATCCATTCCAAAAATTATACAAAGAGAAACATATAATGCCTAAGCCCTAGGATTGAAAAATTTCTCTAGCAATGGCTCTAGAGTGGAAGTAGTTACTAATGATAGTGACCCTATCTTGAGAAAATGTTCTTGTAATGGTCCTCCCCTCAAATATACCCTTTGTGTATCATACCTAGCCTACAAATCTTCCATATCTATCTTCTCATGCATTGTATGGCTAGGGTTTAATTTGCAAACCTCCCTATTCAATTCTACTAAAAAGATTGTCACTAGAATGATTTTTCACTATCTTGGTTATTGGATCATACATCCTTGACATTATTGTAAGTCATCATCAAAGAATACTTCTAGTATAATCAATTTTCCAATGTCAAATTCCCACACATTGCTCAAAGGGGTATCAAGTTTTCTTTCTGAAAACCATTTCTAGAATAACTCTAAACCTCCAATTGGTCTCTGAGCATCTCTTAGCTAATTTTCCCTATCATAGAAACTCTCAATAACCAATAACCTAGGGTTTTTAGGCATTAATTCCTTTCCCCTAGGAAACTCATTTGTGGATTGTGGTAGTCATTCTTAGAAATCGTCATGTACATGTTGACATTGAGGTCAATTTTTTTTATTAGTGACACACACACTGAGTCAATTGGTTAGCAACTACCAAGCTTATCTTTTAGTAAGTAGTATTAACTGAGCAATCTAGTTATGACCAAGTTCTACAGTTGTTATCGAGTTTCAAAATGTACATTCAGTTCACGTCAAGTAGTATCTATCAAGTTCATCAGTGGCAGTGCAAACGAAGCTTCACAATATTAACTAAGTTGCATAGTATCAACCATGTTCTCCAGTGTCTACCAAGTTTCCAGTGTCAGTCATGTGAATCTAGTGTTGATCAGGCCAAGGAGTGTCAACCAAGTGATTCAGTTTATATGATGAGTTTCCAAGTGTTCACTGAGTCAAAAGTGTTGACCAAGTTCAAACTACTTGGAAGTGATTAGTATGAACCAAACTTCTATGTCTACCAAGATCATGATGATGCTCAGTGTTGAAAATGCTTGTTGAGTATTAGAACCTCACCAAGTTTGTCTTCAAAATTTGAGTGCTAGCAGTTGAGCCGACTTTATGGATTGTGGTAAAACTTGTATTATACAAGCAGTATAAGGGACAACAAAGATTTATCTATCACAGCAAGGTGATCATTACATTTCAAAGGAATCTCAACCAAAAAATCTAAGTTGTAGATCAACTAAATCCTTTAACAGGGTAGACTTAACAATCTTTTACAAATCTCTTTACCAATTACATACTTCATTGTATGTTTTGTAATCCTTTCACAAGGTGGACCTAGCATTCCTTATTGCTCCTAATAGGGTAGATCATCAAAAGTGATCAATTATAAGACTTAACTAAACAAATTTAAACTGTAGTACTAAAGCCTATGTGTATCATCCTCACCCCAATTTTACTTTTTATTTTGAAGGTTTCTGGGTCACCATATCTTGTGTCAAAGTGTTATGAATGTTTTACTAATTTCATTCTTTCATGCATACAATTAAATTAGAATATTATATGAAGGATTAATTGATGAAATAAGTTAAATTTTTATTGGGTCCTAATTCACCCCTAAACTCTCAATAGCCTTTCCTAACTCATATTTCTAACATTTGGTATTAGAGCATTGTGGTTCTTAGAGAAATTTTTTAGCAACTTGAGCAAAGATCAAAAGCAATAGAGGTATATAGGCTAGATAAGGCTATTAACAATGAAAATTTGGATTTGGAATTAGCCATTGGTCATTTGAATAAATAAAAGGAGAGACTATTGGAAAAGAATTACAATCTTCAAGAATAATTTAGAAAGCTAAAAAGAAAACAATAAATCTAGTCAGTAAGACTATGTGACGTCATGGAAGAAAAAGACAAAGCTAAGGAAGAGATAGAAGGAAAGAAGAATGAAATTCAGCATCTATCCCTTCAATTGAATGAGCAAAGATGGTAAAAACACAAAGGAAAAGTTAGAATAGGATACACAGAAGAAGGTGAATCATCCAAGAAAGTATCTCAAAAGAATCAAAGGTCTTCTTGCAATCATTGTGGTAAGTTGGGCCACACATCAAACAAATGTTCGAGTAATGGTAAAGAAAAATTCAATGGAAAGTGTTACAATTGCAACAAGAATGGTCATAGACCAAGTGAATGCAAGGAGAAACCCAAGTTTGAAGGTAAATGTCACAAGTGTAATAAACAAGGACACAAATCTTCTAAATGCAAAACCAAGATTTGTGTCATAGAAAATTGTGTGAAACATCACAGGAGGAAAAGAGACACCATTAGATGTTTTATTTTTATACGAATTGAAAACCTTGCCAAGAACTATATAAAAACTAGAAGAGTTGAGGATGAAAGAGAGATAAAGATGATAAAATTAGAAAGTAGATTAGGAACCAATGGATTCCAAAATCTTCTAAGAATGCAAGTCTGAGTCATGAAGAAGATGTTGCTCAAGAGTTGGGTGACTCAAGCATGTCAACTTGAATTCCCATAGGAATAACTAGAATTGAGACTCTGAAGAAAACATCTCACATCAGTTCTAGCTAGCAAGAAGAAGAGATACATATCAACATTCAAGATGCAAAGGGATCACTAAGTGATCACATAAATTCAAGACCTTACCAAGCTAGGTCAGGTTGCAAGACCCTACATATTGAGGTTGGGATACATTGAAACATTGTGTGGACACTGAGCTATGAATAACTATACTAAGCATTAAGGTTAAACCGAAAGCAAGATAGTCTATCACTAAATGAGAGATCATACCAAGAATTTATGACATTTGTAGAGTGAAATCTATTAAAAGGAAGAAAATTGAATTCATTTTTCATTTTGAATTTTTGAAGAGCTATTTGCAAAGAGTGATCTCTATTATTCCAAGTGATCTATGTGTTTTTTGCTGAAGATTTTTATATTTTCATTAACCCTACTAAGCATGGCAACTTCTAGCAACAAAACTAGGAAAGGATTTGAGATGTTGGTTCATGGAGTTGAATGGAAGGCACCAGACTTCAAGTTGAGTCTAAAAATTGTAGAAGCACTTGACCTAACCAAAGCTAAATCATTGATTCTACCCAAGTTATTACTTGTTAATGATATTCATTTACATTTTTACTATTCAATTCAAGAACTTGGAAACCTAGAGATGGATTAATCTTTGAAGAAGTTATGCGTGAAAGGTGTGTTGAAACTTGAGCATCAACATTTAGAGACCAAGGGTTTAACACACATTCCGCATATTCCCTAAGATTTCAAAATTAAATGGATTAGGTTTATTCTTAGCCATGTATACAATGGGTAGTTATGGTTGGAGCAGCCTATTCAAATTGCAAAGAAAATGGTTCAAAAATTACAAGGCTCTCAATGTTGAACAAAACTAAGACTACCAAAACCCTAAGTCGGGTAGAACTAGAAAACAAGACTCTAATTGAGTGGGATGGAAGAGGAATGAAGAATTTGTTAGCAATAACTCAAAACCCTCAAAAAATGCATCTTAAGCTTTGGATATTTCCAATCTATGAAAATTTTACAACCTTGGTGTTCAATAATGAAAAATTAGAAACCTTATTGCAAATTTGGTCTCATGTGAAACAAAATTGATCAAAATTAATGATCCAATTTTCATATTTCATGTCACACCATAGAATTTAAAATCTAGTTGTTGATCTTCATAAATTAGATGAATTAGCTTTTTTTTAAAAATGCTTGCATTACCCTTTTTTAAACTGGCCACACGTCAAAATATGCTTCTCCACATTCTCTAAAGTTTCAGCATTTTCATAAATCAGGGAAGCAATGATCATCAATCTCCAAATGATCAAATGAACAACCTTAGTTTTTGCTGCACTTTCCTTTAATATTTTTGGCCCACTAAAAACTCAACCTCCAACTCATTAGACACATAATACTCCTTAGCAAATTAGCACAAAGCATTTGGCATACATTCCACCTCAGCACCTCTTGACAACCTCTAGAAAAGACAACCCCACATGGATATGTGTCAATTTTTTTATTTCCCACATTCTCTAAAACTCATGTAGTTCCATAAAGTAGCAAAGTGACATCTGTCAATCTTCAAATGATCTATAGTGTAACATATCCTCTTTAATGTAGTCTAGTCGCTAATTCAATCCAATGAAATAGTGCTAAATTACTGTCATATTCTAACAATTGTCAAACAATTGTTTGGCTATTTTGATAGGTCTACCTTTTTTAGCCTATAAAGGAGATGACATCACAAAATCCATGTGTTGAGACTTCACTTACCCATATTCTCTAAAGATCAAGCAGTTTCAAATTGTAGGAAAGCGACGCTCATTGATCTTTTCAAGATCAATGGTTAAGACTTAAAATATATAAGGTTAAAGAATTTCAAAGGAACACTACATAGGTTGACTCATTGTTAAAACCATGGTTAGAGAAAAGGTGGCTAGGGTAAAAATTTTTGGGAAAAGATTATTAAAGATATATGCAAAAAATTTACAAAAAGGTTTTTCTAAGGGCAAACACTTCTTGTTTATTTTCAAAAATGAACCAACATAACCATATTTTTTATAACCTAGGGCACAAAAAATATCAAGGTAATTTTAAATTAGAGGATTTATCTAGGGTAAAAAAAATTGAAACACGTAACCCCTTAATTTCAAATAATCAATTGGATTTTCACAGTAAAAATGCAACAAATTTTTGGATGTGAAAAACCAAGCCAACAGGGGGGAAAGGATGTCATCTCCTTCTTTTCTATCTTTCCCAGATCCACTTTTTCTTGGTTAAGCAATATCTATCTTTTATATGATATCCAATCATACATGAAAATTATGGTTTGCATTGAGGATTTATCTCCTTAATCATAACCTATTTCGTTGTTTGACATTGGGTTTCTATGGTTGATAAATCTCTCACCTTAAAGTAAATTGTCTGATATCCCTCACAAGTGTTACATTTTCTCTTCTTACATGATATCTCTTTGCATTTTTCCCCTCCAAGGCCTCATAGGAGTTGTGACCTTTTTGGCTTGGACTAGGTGTTGTCTATGGATATTGTCTTGATGTTGAAGAAGCCTTTATCCATGTTCTTTTCTTTCCTTAACATGTCAAAATAGTATGTAACTTTTCCATCTTAAGGAGGGGGGCATATATATAGCCTCCATCATTCTATATTATGCATTTTTATTCTAACCTTTTGTTTTGCAACATGCTAAATCTCATAAGGTATTGCACATAAGTTGCTAAATCCTAAAGAGATGCATTTCCAATTTCAAATATGCTAAATCCTTTTAAGGTAATGCACATAAGTTGCCAAATCCTAAAGAGATGTGCATTTTAAAAATGTATTCTATGATGATATGAGAATATGGATCCATGGGTACTTTATAAAACTCATCAGAAGATGCACTACATCCATGCACAAAGTTTCTAGAAGGAACATAACTTTATGGGGTGACTATGAAGTTATTTCTTGGTGGGCCATCCTATTCATTTTGTGGTTCACAATGAGATACACAGATCTTTCTAGGCAAGGTAGAAACTCCTCTCTCCCTCTTCTCTCTTTTTTCTAGTGATGTCTCTCTTATTGTAATCTTGGAGTTGAAAAAGACTTGAGTCATTGGGTCTTGACAATCCCTTTGTCCCTTTGATTTTGATAAGATTATATTTTCATTATGATCTCCTTTACCAAGATTTTGCATTGAGTTTGTACTCTTGGTAATGTGGGAGCTTAATGTATCATCTTAAAATGGAAGTGCTTCCATGTTAAGAGCATTTAGCCCTCTGAGTAAGTGGTTTGGGATCATGCCAAGCACCTTGAATGGGCCCTTGGCTTAGATCTAGCCTTTTCCCCTAATTTTTCCCACTTTTCCACTTTCTTTCTACATTTTTCTAGCATTCTAGACTGAGATCCTAAGATTTGTGACCTCGGGGTCAAAGTTGATCTTTTAGGTCAAGGTCAACCTTGGCCCTAACCTAGGTCATAGATGAGCTCAACCCTAACCTAGGTCAAAGTTGATCTCAACCCTGACCCAGGGTCCAAATTTCAAGGTTCCATGATTTCCAAATGTTGCATTTCAAAAAGAATTTTTTTCCCACTTCCAAGCTAGATTTTTTGGTCTTTGAAATGGTAAACTCTTGAATAGACTTTAATTGAGGTCCATTTCTAGGGGTAAGGGCCCAATGAGAATTTATTTCTAATATGTCAACTTCTCTAGGATTTTTTTCCCTAGATCTCTATATAAGGAAATCATCCTCTCTCATTTGATCCATCTACTTGTTGGAAATATATAACATAGGCTAGGTTACTAAGAGGGGAAAGGTGAATTAGTAACCTATAAAATTTAATTCACCAATTAATCCTTCATATGTATTCTAAACTAATTGTATACATGAAAAACTAAAAGCATTAAAATATTCATAACACTTTGACACATAATATGGTGACCCAGAAACTTTCCAAATAGAAAGTAAAACTGTGGTGGGGATGATACCCACAAGCTTTAGTACCACAATATAAAGTTGGCTAATTAGGGCTTATAATGATCACTTCTGATGATTTGCCCTATTAGGAGCAATAAGGACTGCTAGGTCCACCTTGCAAAAGGATTTACAAATATACAATGAAGTATGCATTTGGCAAAGAAATTTTAAAAAGACTATTAAGTCTACCTTGTGAAAGGATTTAACTATTCCACTTGTTAGGATGAACTAGTGGCTGATCTCTGATCTACAACTTTGATTTGTTGAATGAGATTCCTTTGGAGTGTAATGATCACCTTGCTATGATGGATAAATCTTTGTTGCTCCTTATACTATTGCAGCCTTCTTACTTTGCACTTTTTGCTCTAGGTGTATCTTGTTAATATTCCATTCATAATCATCATTATTTGGATGTGATACAATTAATTACATATATACTAATCTAATTTACAATTTATCAAAGTTGGCTACATTACAAGTTTCACTAAAATACACAAAGTTGGCCCAACTATAGGTACTTGGGTTCTGAAGACAAACTTAGTGAGGTTCTGACACTCAACAACCATTGTCAACACTTGACATCATCATGCACTTAGTAGATGTAGAAGCTCGACTCATACTAGTGACTTCCAAGTAATATGAACTCAATTTGTACTAGTGACTTGGTGAATACTATGAAACTCTACATATAAACTAAATCACTTGGTTGACACTGCATAGCTCAGTCAACACTATCTTTGTGAGCTTGGTATAAATTTATTCACTTGGTTGATATTGTATAGCTTGATCAACACTAGATTCACATTGCTGAAGTTGCAAAATTGGTAAGCACTAGAAAACTTAGTTTTTATTGGGGGACTTAGTAAACACAATAAAACTCGATTTACATTGATAATCACCAACTTGGTAGATACTACTCAGTGTGAACTGGATATTTTTCCTAGAACTCGGTAGCAACTGTAAAACTCAGTATAGCCTGAATTACTTTGGCTAAATCTGTAAATTGTACTATAAGCTCAATGGCTACTAACCATCTAATTAAGTGTGTATGTCACTAATAAAAAAAATTGACCTTAATGTCAACAATCTCCCTCTTTGGCATTATTGACCAAAAAATTTATCAATCATAACTGAATTCAAAAAGTTAAAAAAAATAATCTTAAGTATCCATCCTATGTCATCCACTCGATAAGATACTCTATTTTTGAGAGTTTACAAAATTTCTTTTGTAAGAGATTTTTTATCTAGATATCTGTACATGTATATGTATAATATCATAATGCTCCCCCATACATATATATTCAATATACTTTACATATTATATACATCTTTTAATCTTCTCCCCTTTTATTGTATCATTACATAGTCTCCCCTTTTTACATATCACATCATATATTACATCTTCTTCCCCTTTTTGACATAAGTTCCAAAGGCATATGCTATATAGTTATTCCAAAATGTGATAAGAAGTAAGAATGTACCTTTAAAATTAGTGACATTGTCTTGTCCCAATTTTCTTGCAACATCTTTCTTGCATACAATGCAATTTGAACTTCTACTAATAATTCCATCATATGATCAGCTATGGAGAAGTTGTTATCATGGAGGAGAGATTTGGCATGTGCTATGTGTTTCTATAATGCATCCATGTTCAGAAGAATCATGCTTTGTATATCTACAAGTGTAGCCCTTATCTTGGCTTCTTCCCTTAGTAATTCTACTTGCATATCAATTAGAAATCTAATCTTTGTATAATGAGAAGAACTATAACTTGGGTCAAGTGATAGCTGGTGTGCACTTGACTTTAGATCTTCATCTATCGTGGAGAATTTATCTTTGATTTCCTACATGAAGGTATATGTATCACATAGATTCCCAGATGGAGAAGTGACATTGTTGGAAAAGGTTTCCAATGAGCTAAGAATAGTAGACAAGTCTACTTGATATATTGCAATCTTTTGTGCAACTAGCTCCAGTACTTTGTTTTCAAATTTCTTCTCTAATCTTTGCAACAATTTTTCTTGCCCATTCAAATCTTCATTAAACTTTTGGACCACTTTTGCTAATTGAGCCAAAATAGGTTGAGATATGTCAACCTTAGTGCTGAGTGCATCTACAAGAATGTTCTTTGTGTCTTCTAGCACTTGACCTTTGTCTCTTAGCTTTCTTCAACAAAAGCTCTCCTACGATATGCATTTGATCAGGATTTAGAGTAGAGATATCCCAATTCAGGATAACTATATCCTCATCAAGATCAACATCTAGCCCATTCAAATCTTGATATATTGCAATCTTTTGTGCAACTAGCTCCAGTACTTTGTTTTCAAATTTCTTCTCTACTCTTTGCAACAATTTTTCTTTCCCATTCAAATATTCATAAAAATTTTGGACCACTTTTGCTAATTGAGCCAAAATAGGTTGAGATATATCAACCTTAGTGCTGAGTGCATCTACAAGAATGTTCTTTGTGTCTTCTAGCACTTGACCTTTGTCTCTTAGCTTTCTTCAACAAAAGCTCTCCTACTATATGCATTTGATTAGGATTTAGAGTAGAGATATCCCAATTCAGGATAACTATATTCCCCTTCTAGCTAGAGACATCACTTTAGCTGGTGATTAGCCTATCAGAGACCCTCGTAGGCTAATAAGATTGGATAGAGGGTCACCTTGGTGTGGAGATCCTCCAAGGACCAAAGCAGAGTACTCTTCTGGTTTGCCAGAGTTTGTTTATGATGAGTTTTCCTTTGAGCTTGGCTTGGTCAAGCTATTTTTAGCAGTTTTGGAGTTATAAAGATAGACCCCTGCTATTTTTAGAAAAGGGGTATGGTCATATGCAGTTCTATCATGTTAGCTCCTAGTCCAAACGACATTCAAAAATGTTGAGTAATAATGAAGATATTAATGTTTATTTAGTTAAAATAAACATTATTGGTTTTGAGCCTATATTGTTAAGTTATAATATATAAGTTAAGTGAGGGTCATGATATCATAAAAGGGGCCATTGTTTCAATTAATTGTGGGTCCAAGCTTATGGAAAAATTAAAAGGGATTTTCTAAGTTTTAATGTAATAACATTTTTTATGTTATTATTATATCTTTTATCCCACATTGAGCGTGGAGACTCATTCTAGAGTCGAGGAGTCCTTATAAACAAACCTTGTCTTCCTTCAAGAGCAAGTTATGAGAAGTGCTTAAAAACTTTGCCTTGTGAAATTTTTTGAAGTTGTGGCAACAAGGGTTTCTAAAAGTTTGAGAAGAATTCAGACTATGGAGGATGTAGAATCTTCAGAGTTGATGCAATTTGAGGGTGTGAAATATCACTTGAATTTTGCCTGTGAGTTGACTTCATTCTGGAGTCAATATTGTGTTTAGTAGGAAAGAATTGGATGAATCTATTACAGGTTGGAAGGGGTTATAACAGCAGCTACAGTGCTGTGAACAGTACAACGCTACAGTGAATTAAAAATCAGAGATTTAATATTGCATTTTTTGATAGGCGCTGCCCAAGGAGGAAGCAACCAGCAGTGTGGTTGCGTATCAGAGACAAAAATCAAGTTTTTTTTCAACTATTAATGATGATATTTTTAATGTATGCTTCCAGAAATAAGTATTGTACAAACATTAGGAGCCATCTGAATAAATGAATTTGATCAAATTTGAGTTATAATTTGAGGTAGATTAGTTTTCAATATTTGTATTTTCTTTTCATCAACTCAAAAACCCAAAAACAACTTAAAACATTCAAAAACAAACCAAAAACAATTATTACACCCAGGGAAACAAACAGTGATTAGCGTAGAGCCTATTTGGGGTTCTTACATTGGAATCAAAGCCTCATTCCTGCCATCCTGAGGGTTTGGGGAGTCATATGCAGCCACTGAAAATTGGACCACACAGGTACCATACTCGTAGGAGAGCTCTGATTGAAAGAGAACAGTTACAGGAAACAGGAAATATGGAAGAGAGGCATGATGGTAGTCCACCTAGAAACAGGAGGAATAATGATGATCAAGATACCAGAGAATTCTACTGTGCTACGGTTACAGGGTAGCAGCAGATGGCACAGGCATTACAAGCACTCACTACTATGGTAGAAAGGATGAACCCACCTGTTAGACAAAATGGGGAGCTGGGAGAACAGGGAGATAACAGGAGTGCTACAGGTAATCAGAGACCACAACAGACCCATTCCAGAATAGCTGATAGGCCTACACGCCCTACATTTGTTTTGGAGGAGCTAGAAGAAGCTCTGGTAGAGGAGGCGACAGGAGACCCCATATTCGTAGATGCACTCATGGCTGCAAATGATGAATGGGAATTATTAGCTCCACAGGTACAGCAGAGGATGACCTTTGAACGCTTTGTAAATCAGAGGAGAGAGCATTACAGGTCACTCAGACAAGATAGGAGGCCTAGAGGTCAAAATAGTGAGATGAAGAGGGCTACAGGCAAGCTTACTATGCCTACATTTGATGGGAGTGGTAAGATGACAGCTCAAGCTTGGATTCATAAGCTTGACACATTTTTGGCACCGAGGCCAATGACAGAGATTGAAGCTATCAAATATGCCACCTTGCATTTGGAGGGAATAGCACATGATTGGTGGTACCATGGTATGGTAACACTTCAGCATAACCAAGTGACAGAATACCAGGACTTCGTGGATAGGTTGGTTGAAAGATTTGACAAAAAAGATCCAGAGATTTACTTCCAGGACTTAGCACAGCTAAAACAAACAGGCAACTTGGAGTATTTCATTGGTGAATTTCAGCGGTTGGCAGTCATGGTGCCAAACATTTTAGAGCATAGATTGATAGTTCTTTTCATTGAGGGCCTATCCGAACCACTGAGAGGTTGGATAAAGGCATTTGATCCTATTTATTTATAGGAAGCGATGAAAAAGGCAAGAAGTATGGAACATGCAGTCCCAACAAACAAATTTCAGTCCAAAGGAGCATCTTCTAGTAAGGATAACAAACCATTTTATAAAAAACCAGAGAGGACTGATTTTAAAAATGATTTTAAAGATAAAACTCCAGCACCTTTTGACAAGGAAAAATTAAACGATTTGAGGAAGAAAAAATTATGTTTCTACTGTAAGGGACCCTATGATGCAAACCATGATTGTCCTCTTAGGCCAAAGGGAAAAGCTAACAGAGTTATGTGGGCATACTATGAGGAATCAGAATCAAATAATTCAGATCAGCAGTTTGATATAGAGGAAATAGATGGTGAAAAAGAGGAAGTCAAGGCTGAAAACTTGTCTAAAATGGAGTCCAAGGATGGGGAAGGAGATGGGCAACTTAGGGAAGCTCGTCTCACTAGTATTAAGGAAGAAGGGTCATTCCGGATGAGAGGAGTACTCGCTGGACAGCGAGTCATAACCTTGGTTGATACAGGTGCCACTCATAATTTCATTGATGCTAGGATGGTGGAGAAGCGTGGCATACAAATAGAGGAGTTTGGGGGAATTAGAGTGAGGGTAACAGATGGCCATGTCCTCAAATGTGATCGTAGGATCACTGGATTCCCATTGAAAGTTAATAATTATGACTTTAAGGCAGATTTTTATGTTGTACCTATGGGAGATACAGATATAGTTCTTGGGATGAGTTGGTTGCACGATATTGGTGAGTTCACTCTTAACCTCAAGGAGATGGAGATGATGTTTAAAGTGAATGGGAAGACACATATTCTTAAGGAAATCAGGGACAGTGATCTCAGGATGGTCTCTTTTCATAGAATGGCTAGATTGATTCGACATGATCAAGTAGAGTGGGCAGCAGAGTGCACATTGATGCCATCACAGGAGGGACAGCATAAGATTGAATATCCTCCTGATATTCAGGAGCTTAGAGTTAAACACTCTAAGCTGTTCAGTGACATTCCACCAAGTAGACCACCAGACAGAGGTATTGAGCACATCATTGAGTTAGAGGAGGGGGCTAAGCCCATCATGATTACACCTTACAGGCATTCGAAGAGGTTGAAGGATGAAATTGAGAAAACCATAAAGGAGTTACTTGCTATGGGCCACATTAGACCAAGTAAGTCTCCTTTTGCTTCTTCAGTAGTGTTAGTAAAGAAGAAGGATGGGACATTGAGGATGTGCATTGATTATAGAGTGCTTAATAGGAAGATGATTTAAAACAGATACCCCATTCCCAGGATCGATGAGTTGATAGATGAGCTTCATAGAGCTTGCTTCTTCTCAAAGACAGATTTGAGATCAGGTTATCACCAGATCAGAGTTAGAGAGTAGGATATCAAGAAGATAGCCTTTAGATGTCATTGTGGCCATTTTGAGTTTGTAGTTATGCCATTTGGGCTAACTAACGCACCTGCTACTTTTCAGGCAATAATGAATAGGGTTTTCCATCCTCAGTTGAGGAGATTTGTACTTGTGTTCTTCGATGATATCTTGGTATATAGTAGATCTTGGGAGGAGCACTTGGTTCACCTGGACACGATGTTGGGTATATTGGATAGAGAATCCTTGTATGCAAAGGAGTCAAAGTGTGATTTGGGCATGACAAAGTTGTTGTACTTGGGTCACATCATCAGTGCAGAGGGCATGTGCATGGATCCTAAAAAGATTCATGGCATTGTGGAGTGGCCTTCACCGGTGAACCTTACACAGTTGAGGGGATTTCTAGGACTATGTGGTTTCTACAGAAGGTTTATGGATGGATATTCCAAGCATGTGGCACCCTTGACAGATTTGATGAGAAAGGGAGCTTTCTTGTGGACTCTTGAGGCACAGGAGTGTTTTGAGAAATTTAAGGGGTTGATGACTTCTTGTCCAGTGTTAGCATTACCAGATTTCAAAAAAACTTTTGAGCTACATTGTGATGCTTTCGGAGAGGGCATTGGAGCGGTGCTTATGCAGGAGAAGCACCCTATTGCTTATGAGAGTAGGAAATTGAGAGGGCCAGAGTGGAGCTTCAGCATATATGATAAGGAGATTTTAGCCATTATGCATGCTTTGGCCAAATTCAAGCAATATTTGGTAGGTAGCAAATTTTGTATCAAAATCGACTATAATAGCCTAAGACACTTTTTGGGGTAGCGAGATCTCAATGATAGGCAGAAAAAGTGGGTGAGCAAGTTACAGTTGACTTTGACATTACATATTTTAAGGGGACACAGAATGTAGTTGCTGAAGCCTTTTCATGTAGGCCCCATTTGAGCTTATTGATAGACATATCGAAGGATTGGAGACACTTGATCCTTGCAGAGTATGCAAAGGACACTTGGGCAGCTGGATTCATAGATGGGACTATTTAGGACAGCAGATACACCCTTGTGAATGAGCTCATCATTTACAAAGGACGAATATTTTTGGTCGCAGGATCAGTAGTGAGGAGGGTGGTTTTGAAATATTTTCATGATTCACCTATGGTAGGACATCCTGGTTTCTACAAGACATACTGATAGATTAGAGAGTGATTCACATGGAAAGGGCTCAAAGCAGAGGTACTTCAATATGTTAGGGAGTGTCCCACTTGCCAGCAGAATAAGCAAGAACACTCCTATCCAGCCGGTTTACTTCAGCCACTTCCAATTCCTGATAGGAAGTGGGAGTGTTTGTCTATGGACTTCATCATAGGACTACCTAGAGCCCAAGGCAGAGACTGCATATATGTGGTTGTGGATTGCCTTACGAAGTTTGCACACTTCTTTCTGATCACTGCTACATACACTGCTACACAGGTGGTAGAGTTGTTCTTCAAAGAGATATTTAGATTACATGGCTTACCTCAGAGCATTGTAAGTGACAGAGATAGCAGGTTTATGAGTCACTTTTGGCAGGAGCTATTCAGGTTGTGTGCGACAGAGCTCACTCTGAGTACTAGCTACCACCCTCAGACAGATGGTCAAACAGAGATAGTAAACAAATGGGTGGAGGGATATCTCAGAAATTATATAGCAGGGAAACAGAGGGCATGGGTAAAATGGATTTATCTCTATGAGTATTGCTACAATACCACTTATCACATGTCTATTCAGATGTCACCCTTTATGGCCCTGTATGGGTATGAGGCACCCAATTTTATGGATCTGCTTTTGAGTGACAGTAGAGTGCCCAGTGCAGGTGATTTTTTATAGGAGAGTCAAGACCTTGTTAAGACTCTCAAGGATAATCTAACTAAGGCACAAAATCAGCAAAAGCAGTATGCAAATCAGAAGAGGACTGAGCGGACTTTTGAGGTTAAAGACATGGTGTATCTTATGTTGCAGCCTTACCGTCAATCCACTCTCAAGAAGGGTGGTGTCGAGAAACTCAAGCCATGATACTATGGTCCATTTAGGATTATCAAGAAAATGGGAGAGGTGGCTTATGAGTTAGACTTGCCGGTGGAGAGCAAGGTGCACAATGTTTTTCATGTGTCATGCCTCAAAAAGGTGCTAGGGCATCATATTGTGCCTTCTACAGTACTACCACCCTTGGATGATGAGGGAAAACTTGTTTTGATACCGGAGGCTATCGTTGATTTTAGAGAGAGGAACTTGAGGAAACGTACCATCCGAGAATATTTGGTGAAGTGGAAGGATTTGCCGGTAGAGGATGCTACTTGGGAGAGCGAGGAGATTTTATAGCATCCAGAGTTGAGATTGCTTGAGGACAAGCAATTTCAAGGAGGGCGGACTGTGATGTCCCCTTCTAGCTAGAGACATCACTTTAGCTAGTGATTAGCCTATCAGAGACCCTCGTAGGCTAATAAGATTGGATAGAGGGTCACCTTGGTGTGGAGATCCTCCAAGGACCAAAGCAGAGTACTCTTCTAGATTGCCAGAGTTTGTTTATGATGAGTTTTCCTTTGAGTTTGGCTTGGTCGGGCTATTTTTAGCAGTTTTGGAGTTATAAAGAAAGACCCCTGCTATTTTTAGAAAAGGGGTATGGTCATATGCAGTTCTATCATGTTAGCTCCTAGTCCAAACGACATTCAAAAATTTTGAGTAATAATGGAGATATTAATGTTTATTTAGTTAAAATAAACATTATTGGTTTTGAGCCTATATTGTTAAGTTATAATATATAAGTTAAGTGAGGGTCATGATATCATAAAAGGGGCCATTGTTTCAATTAATTGTGGGTCCAAGCTTATGGAAAAATTAAAAGGGATTTTCTAAGTTTTAATGTAATAACATTTTTTATGTTATTATTATATCTTTTATCCCACATTGAGCATGGAGACTCATTCTAGAGTCGAGGAGTCCTTATAAACAAACCTTGTCTTCCTTCAAGAGCAGGTTATGAGAAGTGCTTAAAAACTTTGCCTTGTGAAATTTCTTGAAGTTGTGGCAACAAGGGTTTCTACAAGTTTGAGAAGAATTCAGACTGTGGAGGACGTAGTATCTTCAGAGTTGATGCAATTTGAGGGTGTGAAATATCACTTGAATTTTTCCTGTGAGTTGACTTCATTTTGGAGTCAATATTGTGTTTAGTAGGAAAGAATTGGATGAATCTGTTACAGGTTGGAAGGGGTTATAACAGTAGCTACAGTGCTATGAACAGTACAACGCTACAGTGAATTAAAAATCAGAGATTTAATATTGCAATTTTTGATAGGCACTGCCCAAGGAGGAAGCAACCAGTAGTGTGGTTGCGTATCAGAGACAAAAATCAGGTTTTTATTCAACTATTAATAATGATGTTTTTAATGTATGCTTCCAGCAATAAGTATTGTACAAACATTAGGAGCCATCTGAATAAATGAATTTGATCAGATTTGAGTTATAATTTGAGGTAGATTAGTTTTCAATATTTGTATTTTCTTTTCATCAACTCAAAAACCCAAAAAAACCTTAAAACATTCAAAAAAAAACCAAAAACAATTATTACACCCAGGGAAACAAACAGTGATCAGCGTAGAGCCTATTTGGGGTTCTTACATCTTGCCCATTCAAATCTTCATTAAACTTTTGGACCACTTTTGCTGATTGAGCCAAAATAGGTTGAGATATATCAACCTTAGTGCTGAGTGCATCTACAAGAATGTTCTTTGTGTCTTCTAGTACTTGACCTTTGTCTCTTAGCTTTCTTCAACAAAAGCTCTCCTACTATATGCATTTGATCAGGATTTAGAGTAGAGATATCCCAATTCAGGATAACTATATCCTCATCAAGATCAACATCTTCTTCCTGATCTTTTCCTTTGCTAGAAACTTTAATACTCAATTGAGGCTTGTTCTCAACTATATTTGTACTAATTATTTGCACACTTGGAATAGTAACAATGGTTTAAATGGAAGGACTAGCAACAAAAGTAGATATTGCATTGATTGAAGAAATAGCTTGTTGCTAAGTAGCCATTATTGATGAAGGAGGAAGCACTGACTGCTTGGTAGATGAAGTGATGATCACTTAAGTTAATGAAGTACTAAGTTGAATAGGTGCAAAGATTGGTTGAGTGCTTGGATTTTTAGTGTTTGTCACAACCAACTTGGTGGTAGTTTTCTATAAGCTTGATGGATTTAAATCTTTTCTTGGATAGTGAGGAAGTGAGACCATAACGGCTATTGCAATATTTTCAAGGTCTACTTACGAAGATTGTAGATATTCTTCCATGTGTTAGTGGCATTCCTCACCACATGTTCAATGTCATTAACCAATATCAAGTAGGTGTTAAATTTCAAAGTGAATTTTATTTCATTCTACTTAATGGACTCTTTTACTTCTTTGTCATTAAGATTCGACATGAGTTTCCTCAAATTCTGCTCATATATGTATTTTGTAGTTTGCTTGACATGTTTCCATCTTGGTTTGATTCTTTCTACTGGTTCATTGGGAATTTTTTGTACAAGTTGGTCAGGTGAATATTTTCATTTACCTAATTTAGACATAACCATGTCTTCAAATTGCTTCTTCTCTTCTACATTTCTAGTTTCATATCTCAATGACTTAAAGTTTTCCATGCCAGCTCCGGAATCATTCTCTTTTAGTTTATCTTGAAATTTGGGTGGAGGCCATTTGAAAATCACATCCTCTACTTCTTCACCCAATTTCAGTTTCTTTCTAGATGTTCTTCTTGTAAATACTGTAGTAGATGACTTGGTAGGTTCTGTTATGATAACTTTACCTTTCTTCTTGACTAGCTCTTCTTCTTTTGATTTTTCTTCATCTTCTACCTCATCTTCTATTACATCATCTCCTTTTCCTTCTATTAATAGGAGAGTAGAACTAGTTTGTCTTAGTTTTGCTATTCTTTTCTTTCCTTTGCTGACCACCTGAGGAAGTTTTATTTCTAATTCAATTTTGGCTTTGGCGTTATCATATATACCAAAATATCCAACCTTGGAATCCAAAAGTTCATTCAACAATGCCTCGATGATATCCCTAGTGTCATCAATATTGACCTCATAGCCTAAAGACTTGACCCATCTCATTCTAGGTTTGACTTCTTTTATATACACTTTATCACAATCTACCATAAAACAAATGTCATCCTTGTAGTCTTCTACAAGTTTCTTTGGAATTCTAAATCTATTATTCATCTTTTCTTTGAAAGAATCAAAATAATTTTCCATGATATTGATATAATTTTCACCCATCTCTACTATATACTCATTGATTTGATAAAGAACAAACACATCTTTTCTCCATACAATTGTACCTTTTGAGGGGAAAAACTTTTGTACAAAGAAGAAAAAATAGGTTAAAAGTGAACCAAACTTACACAAGTTATTCTTCAATGTTCTGATGCTTACCATGTTCTTATTGAATTGGTTCAACCTCAACTTGGCAAGGTTGAAGGATATGTTGTTCTTCACCACCTTGAAAGCAAGATCCATCACTTCAAATAATATACTATTGAGTCAATTGGAGCTATATATCTTGTGTGCAATTATATGAATTCCAAACTTCAGCTCCATGTTAGCTATATAGCTAATCTTCATACCTCTTCCATCCCATTGGGCAAGAGATTTCTTTTCTAGTTCCACCCAACTTAGGGTTTTGGTAGTCTTTGCCTTGGCCAACATTGGGAGCCCGATGATTCAATGAATGATTCTCTTTGTTATGAGAATAGGCTTCTCCAACCATACTTGACTATTGTTTACATAGCTAAGGATAAACCTTATCCACTTGTCTAAAATTCTTGGGGCATGTGTGGAATGTGGGTTAAACCCTTGATTTCCAAGTTTTGATGCTTGAGTTTTAACACACCATTCACACACAATTTTTCCAAAGTTTCATCCATTTATAGGGTTCCTATTTCTTGAATTGAACAATAAAAATGTGATCAAATATCATTTACCAATAGTACCTTAGGATAAATCTATGATTGAGCTCTAGTATGATCTAGTGTTTCTATAATTGTTAGACTCAATTTGAAATTAGGTTCTTTCCACTCAACTCCTCAAACTAACATCTTTGATCCTTTCTTAGTTTTTCTACTAGAGGTTGCCATTGCTTAGTATGGTTTATGGAAAACCCTAGAAAACCTTAACAACAATTTGCATAGATCACTTGGATGCATAGTAATCGCTCTTTGTATAAGCTCTTGAAAATTCATAGTGACAAATGAATTTGATTTCACCCTTTTTAACAAATTCCACTTTTTGGTTGCCATAAATGCTTGGTAAATTCACTTCCTTGATGAAAAACTATCTTCTACTTAGTTTGAATTAATTGATCAGTAGAACTATTCATGACTTGGTGTCCACACAATGACTTAGTTACTCCCAACCTTGCTCGATAGGGTCTTGCAACCTGACCTAGCTCGGTAAGGTCCAAAATTTCCTTAGATACTCGATGATCTCTTTGCATCTTGAATGCTAATATGGATCTTTCCTTCTAGCTAACTAGAACTAATGTAAGATGTTTGCTTCAAAATCTTAGTTCCAGTTATCCTTATAAGAGATTCAATAGAGACGCTTGAGTCACCCAATTCTTGAGTGACATTTTCTTCATTTCTCAAACTTGCATTCTTAGAAGATTATGGAATCCACTATTATCTCATCTATTTTTTGATGATATCAGCCTTGGCTTTCTTTTCATCTTCAATTCTTCTAGTGTTCATATAGTTCTTGGCAAGATGTCCAATTTCTATAAAAACAAAACATATTTTAGTGGTGTCTATTGTTCTCATGTGATGTTTTACTCAATTCATTCCAATGTGTACAAATTCTCCACAATAGTGGCATATGTGTCAAGTTTTGTAGTTCCAACCAAATATAGCTTTTACAACTTGTTCTACTAGATTCAATATCTTTTTTTTGCATTCTAAAGATTTGTGCCCATCGTTCTTGCATTTGTGACATTTTCCTTCAAATTTAGATTTTTCTTTACATTCATTAGCTCTATGACCATGCTTATCAAAATTGTAGCATTTTCCATTGAATTTATCTTTACCATTACTCCAACATTTGTTTGATGCATGAACTAGCTTACCACAATGATTGCAAGTAGATCTTTGATTCTTTTGAGCTCCTTGCTTGGATGATTCACCTTCTTCTGTATATCCAATTCCTGCTTTTCCTTTCTATCTATATTAGATTTTCTAATTTAATTGATTCATGTCTGCTTGAGATTTCATCATCCTCTCATTGGTTTACTTTTTAGTGTTTAGATCATTTTGCAATTTTTTATTTTTTGATCTAAGATTCATGATATCCTCATTTGCATTATTAAGCTAATTAATGAATTTCATTGTTCTTTCCTTCTAATTCTTCTTTTATCTTGTTTTTCTCTTTCATGACTTCAGACAATCTTACTAACTAAATTTATTATTCTCTTTTTAGCATTCTTACTTCTTCTTGAAGTGTACTATTCTTTTCTAATAGTTCTCTGATTGCTTCATTAGCTTCATCTAAATTACTTTCTGAATAGATATCTTCAATTCTTTCTTTAGTGTAGATTTTTTCATTCATCTGTACTACAAGATCTTTTTTTCTTTTTAGGGATTGAGAGAGTTTCTCCTTTTCTTTCTTAAGTTTTCCACTAGCCAATTCCAATCTAGCTTTTCATTTCCAATAGCCCTATCAAGTATGAATAATTCCATTTCCTCTAATCTTTTCTCAAGCTATTAAACTTCTTCTTTGAGAACCACATGCTCTAATAAAAATTGTTGGAAATATAAGATAGGATAGGTTACTAAGAGGGGAGGGGTGAATTGGTAACCTATAAAACTTAATCTTAATTCACCAATTAATCCTTCATATGTATTCTAATCTAATTGCATACATGAAAAATTGAAAGCATTAAAACATTCATAACACTTTGATACATAATACAGTGACCCAGAAACCTTCCAAATAGAAAGTAAAACTAGGGTGGGGATGATGTCCACAAGCTTTAGTACTATAGTATAAATGTTAAGGCTTAAAATGATCACTTCTAATGATCTTCCCTGTTAGGAGCAATAAGGACTGCTAGGTCCACCTTGCAAAAGGATTTACAAATATATAATGAAGTATACACTTGGAAAAGAGATTTTAAAAAGACTATTAAGTCTACCTTGGGAAAGGATTTAACTATTCCACCTATTAGGATGAACTAGTGGCTGATATCTGATCTATAACTTTGATTTGCTAAATGAGATTCCTTTGAAGTGTAATGATCACTTTGCTATGATGGATAAATCTCTGCTAGTCCTTATACTATTGTAGCCTTCTTACTTTACACTTTTTTCTCTTGGTGTATCTTATTAATATTTCATTCATATTAATAATTATTTGGATGTGATACAATTAATTACATATATATCAATCCAATTTACAATTTATCAAAGTTGGCTACAATACAAGTTTCACCAAAATACACAAACTCAGACCAACTATAGGTAATTGAGTTTTGAAGACAAACTTGGTGAGGTTTTGATACTCAGTAACTGTTATCAATGCTCAACATCATCATGCACTCAGTATACATAGAATTTTGGCTCATTCTAGTCACTTCCAAGTAGTCTAAACTCAGTTTGCACTGGTGACTTAGTGAATATAGTGAAACTTTGCGCATAAACTAAATCACTTGGTTGACACTACATAGCTCAGTCAACACTATCTTTGCAAGTTCAGTATAAATTGAATCACTTGATTGACACCATATATCTTATTCAACACTAGATTCACATTGTTAAAGTTGTGAACTTAGTAAGCACTAGAAAACTTGGCTTGCACTAAGAGACTCGGTAAACACTATGAAACTTAGTTTACATTGATAATCACCAAATTGGTAGATGTTGCTCGGTGCAAACTTAATATTATTCTTGGAACTTGGTAGAAACTATAGAACTTGGTATAGCCTAAATTACTTTGGTTAATGCTATAAACTATACTATAAGCTTAGTAGCTACTAACCATCTAATTAAGTGTGTATGTCACTAATAAACAAACTTGACTATAATGTCAACACTACTATCTATTATCTATGATCAAGAATCCACTTTCATGATCAAGCTCTGAAGTAGAAGAAAAAATTTAAGCATTTAAGCCTTCAAGTATTCATCTTTAAGTATTCAATCCTTTAAGAGTTCAAGTAACCAATTCATCAAGGAGATCCATTGGTAGCCATTGAAGGATTCAAGCTCTGTAGAGTCCTCTTGTTGAAGATTCATCTATTTCGATTCAAGCCTCTTCCTAATCCAAGATCCATTCAATATTGGTGTTGAAGATCTAAGACAGTTGATTTGAGATATCCTACATCCTATTCTACATTTATTTGGAGCATCCATACTTGTGGATTCAAGGATTCAAATCCTCCATAAGGATTTCAACATAAGCAAGGTGAATAGTTCCATATTACAATTTCAATTATATTTCAAGGTTGATTCCAAACTAGGGTTTGACCAAGGCACACCCACCATCCAAAGAACAAACCCATTTTCTTGTAGTTACATGTATAGGACAATGAATATCAGTACATTTTTGGATACTCTTTTTGGCAAACCTCTAAGATCTATGAACACATTTTTTGTCAGTGTAGTGCAAGTCAAGGTTGACCTTTTTGGGTCAAGGTCAGATTTTTGGGTCAATGTCAACTTTATCTAGTTAAGTCAAGGTTGACCTGACCTCAAAAAAGAAAAATATTTTTGAGTTTTGAAGATCTTGCAATTTTGGTACAAGGATATAAAAATCAATAGTTTCTAAGACTATGTAATAGGTTTTTCAGCTGATTCTTTTTCAAAGATAAGTACTTTTTATTTTTTCATTTCAATATTAGTCATCTAGATTTACTTTTCATATCATAAGAATCTATATGTATGTGTAAAATATGTGTTTAGGGTCTCTTTCTTGTTCATTATTCTAAAACCCTATTCATCCACATTATACCAAATACACATTCCTATGTGATCTCTTATGTTTTTAATAGCCTTCCAAATATGATATTAGTTGATGTGGCATTATCAACAGGTCCATTTCACTAGTTAATTTGAATTTTATAGAGTCTTTTTTTATATCTTTGTTTCCCCCTTTTAGTTTTCCTTTTTGTTTTTGTGCTCTTATGCATGTGAGTGGAGTTAGGATCCTAGGTTTTGGGGATTGTGTTCTTTTGCTTACTGATATTCTTGCTAGAATATATAGTCCACCAATATAACTCAGGGGAGGGTTGAATTAGTTAGACAACTATTATCACAATTATCAACCTTAAACAAACTTAACTATATGAGCAATGCAAACTAAAACCACAACAAGATACTCATACACAATAACACTAGATATGTTAACTAGGAAAACCCTTGATCAGAGGAAAAATCCTAGTAGGGATGGTACCCACTAGATGACATAATAATATAAATATTCCATGTTAGAGGATGGACCCTACCAAGAGTCTATTAATACATTCAGTACATATGAGTCCTTGTTAGGAGACTTTGAATCTATATTAGGAGATTCAAACCATGTTTGGAGTTGTGCCAGACCTATTAAGAGTTGTGGAATATATCTGGTCTCATTTCCCAAATAGCTTTAAGGGAAAGACCAATGAACTCACTATCCAAATGATCTCTAAATTATTCCTTGTAGAATAATAGAATTGTATTGTACTATTCCTTGTTCTTTCTCTATCCTATCAACTAGATCTCTACTCCTTTTGATCTTGTAACCAGACCACAAATATCACATCTAATAACCCCTTGGATCACTTACTTTCATTTAGTAAGAACTCTACTCCTTTTCGCACTTCAGACTTCAACAACAATCACAATACTTCAATACACACTTTAAATTCAAGGAAAAAATCTTTCCTTTATACCATATATTCATAATAATTCCTTGAGTCAGCCTTGATGCTTTCCTAATTAATTATAATAAGATAATTAATTAATTACAATTAAAATAGCACTCTTAGCTCATATTCTATACAAAAGTTCACATGTGTGATATTAGGGCTTACACACTTACTAACATCATCAGCTATCTATCCTTTGTCACTTCCTAACTACACATCACTTCATTACATCTAAGATGTAAGATAGCCAAAAAAATCAGGAAATGATTTTCCAATACTTTATTTCTGGACTACTCTCTATAAATCAGGTATATTCTTTATGCATCTTCAATTTAGACTCTTCACACTTGACCACGTGATTAGGAGATTGTGCCAAATATGTCCATAACTTCACATCGCTAGATAATCAAACCATTGTACATAGCATCAAAATCTATGTCTAATACTCAACCCTTTTTTATAGAAACTATTTTATTTTGAAATCAATAAAACAGTCATGAATGTAATATGTCAATACTCTCCAATGCTCAGGATACTCCCCAAAGTAGTATCATCAACATTCATGCTAACACTCATTATATCTCAAATGTAAGATAATGAGCAAACATCAGGAACTACTTTCCCAATACTTTGTCTCTAAACTACTCTTTATAAATTAGGTACAACTTCCATACATCTTTAACTTAGACTCTGCATACTTCACCATGTCATCAAGACACTGTACTAAACATTTCATAAATGGACATCACCAAAAAATCAAAATATTGTCTATACCATTAATATTTTTGTCTACTACTTAGCCAGTCTTTATAGAAACCAATCTATGTTGATATCAATGAAAAACACGGTCATGAAGGTAACATATCAATACTCTCCAATGCTTAGGATATTCTCCCAAAGTAGCATCATCAACATTCATGCTAAAAATCTCCCCCTTTGGCATTGATGGCAACATAGATGAAAACAATCTAAGTTTGAAGAATACTAAATAATGTTTTGTTGCTACTACTAACCAACATCAGTTGTCCACATTCCAAAAAGTCTTAATACAATAGGTGCATAGTCTTGCATCTTTGGGAAAAAATGTTTGCTTAACACTAAAGAATTCATAATATATTAGGTGCATATTCCTTCTTCCTTTCATTAATATTTCTAAATCTCTCTAAAGAGATATCTCTCCTTTATTCATACATATCTTCTCCCCCATTTCTTAGGAGATGATTTTCATGCATAATCTCTCCCCCATTAACATCAATGTCAAAGGCTTCAATGTTAAAACATACCAGTTGTTACATACCAATTACTAATATGCTATTCCAAGTCTTCAACCATCTTGAGTATCCAAAGATACTATTCAAAACCAAATACAAAGAGTCCTTAGTAACTCTACTTGTCACAGATACTCCCCCATATGAGAAACATCAAAATTAAATCTAGGCTAACAATAATGCTCTGTACCACTAGACTAATGTATTTTATGCATCATCTAGTCAGAAGTAGGTAGGGGCATAACTCCAAGCATACCTCTCAAGTACTCAAATGTATCTTTAGGAAAATGCTTCATAAAGATATTTGCAATTTGATCTTTAGTACTCACATACAACAAAGTTGATCTCCTTTTCTACTACTTTCTCTCTTAGCACTTGATACTTAATAGATATATGCTTTCTCTTAGAGTGAAATACAATATTCTTAGACTTACTCATTGTACTTGTGTTATCATAGTAAATGATAACAGGTTCTTGAAATTGAATTCTAATATCTTTCAGCATTTGCTTCATCCACATACCTTGACTATAGTTATTTGTTGTTGCAACATACTCTACCTTAGCTATACTCTGAGAAATGAAATCTTTCTTCTTGCTTAGCCAAGAAACCAATCTTCCTCCAAGAATGAATAGTCCACCATTGGTGCTCTTTTTTTTTATCCATAGTTCCTACCCAATCTGCATTAGTATATGCACATAGAGTAAAATCACTTGATCTATCATACCAAATTCCATAATTAGATGTTCCTTCAAATATCTAAATATTCTCTTTACTACTACAAAATGATACTCCTTAGGATCTATTTGAAATATAGCTATAATCCAGGTTGGGTAAAAGCACAAACTTATGTCACCCTTTTGTAAAGAAAAAGGCTAACAAAAGTATAACTATCCACCTTTAATGACATAAAATTGGTATTATTATTTTGATTTTGGAAATGAAGTAAACTAATGAAATGTGTAGAAATGGATGAATTTTAGGATTATAATTTTTAATAATTATTTGGAATAATAATTGATATATTTTCCTAATTTTTATAAATAAATTTTTAGGTGGTAAAAAAAGCTAAAAATTAGGAGTCTAGTTCCCACCATAAAACTATATGGAAATAAACTTATTTCCCTTTGATTTCAAACTATATTATAGCCAACATATATATCTAGAACAATAAAAAATGAAATTTGGCTTTAGACCTGAATTTTCTCTTTTATACAGATTAAAATTTCAACTCACCTAAAATCGATAGTTTTCATCCCCCACCACATTTTTCAAAACAAATCTATTCTAACTAGAAGAAAAGTTATACATTCTAGAAGAGGACTCTCTCCTCTAGAATGTCATATAATTTTTAGATTTTTTTGATATGATTTAGTATTTTTTCTTTCTCAAAACTGACACTTTCCAAGTGTTAAAATACATGGTTGTGGAATTTTTAAATTACAATATACTATATCTAATTAAAACACTATAAACTCTACATGAAAATATTCTTAACTCTTTTCTCTATAAAATAATATTTATATGCTATTAAAAAAAAACTAAAAAAAAATAAGAGTTATTGAAACACCACTTTCTGAAATAATTTTATTTCTTTAGTAATTGGATACAAACTAGTATAAAACATGCATTTAATAGACATTTCCAATTGGAAAAGTGTGAGACCATATCTAACTTAGCTAGAATGAATTTATCTAGACCATATGTTAAAAAAAATGAATTTTAGATAGAAATACACAAATTCAGTAGATCTAATAAGTCAACCTAAGAGGTAACACAACTTTGTACTTTTACCCCCCAAGTACATTTTCTATATCTAGTCTGGTGTGAGTTAGATACTACAAACCTCTAATCATGGATCTATACTTCTTCTACTCTACTACAAGTGTCTTAGCTTTGCTAGATTACAACTTTCTAAACCAAACCTTTTTAAGAAGTCTTTCAAGTACTTAGCTTGTGACATTGATGTAGAGCCCTCTATATTTACCTTTAAGGAACACTAATTCAGCTCAAGGGATTAAAAAAATAATGGTACTCCATCAAGGAATTAGGATCAACTTAGAGGCTTCAACAAATAAACCTGACATTATACACCAACAAAGACAACATTTGCATTCACACAATATGATTTCTATGTTTGATTACATTATTCATAACTTTTAATCCTGAAAATTTTATTGCCAAGACCTTTATTAAAAATTTTCCAAATTATTAATAATAAAACATATCCAAAGATGAGATTAAAAAAAAAAAATCCATTAAAAGTTATAGTCTCTTGACTTAGACCCATTGTCTTTCTCATAAATCAGAAGTAACACAAGTAACCCTGCATAGGGTATCCCATATATTTCTCAAAACGAATCCAAAAGAAAAAAAAAATCAAATTCACATTAAAATGATATGAGTCTAGTTTCTCAGTATGTAATCCATTGATTTAAACAATGCATAAATCTTTCTACAAGTGCAATTCATTGTTTGTAACTTCAATGGAGATCCTTAAACACCAGTCTTTACTCAACTACACATAATTTACACAAATTTGAATGAAAATGAATCAAACCATTTGGAAATGAAACCTAGTTAACATATATTTTCAATAAATATAAATAGAGTTTTTGTTTCATCCACATTTTTTTGTACTAAACATTGCAATCCAACTGTAGTAGGGCATCCTCAAATCTGCAAATAACCACTTTTACCAAAACTTTCATAACTCCTTCATTTCTATATGAATTAAATCCAAAACAAATCCAAAATAAATTTTATTCACTACTCTATCTAGATATATAGATTTTACATGGTTTCTAGGTTGTACATGCCTATACAAGACCTAAAACCAACACTAAAACTGAAAAACCAATCAAAATAACAAATCACAATTTCATAGAATGTGTTTCAAATGTATCTCTTTCCATCCATTAATACTTTTGTTTTTCCATACATGCATTTTAATAGCTTTTTTGGTTGGTTATAACTTCCAAGCTACCTTTTAAACAATCTCCTTACATTCTTTTAATCATTATGCAACTTTGACAACATTTATGCACTTTATGCATTTTCACATTACAACTTTTGTATAAACCCAACCTAAACTAAAATTATGTCTCAAATGAATTTAGATCTCTTAGATTAATATTTTTAACCTCCATTTTTATTTTATGTTGGGTGCCTGTACACCAGAAATTAAAATATCATCCCTGTTTTGCACAATCTGCAATCTTATGAAAAACTTCATTTATCCTATCATGCTCATTTCAGACTCATTTATTTCTTTAGAAAAATTATCACTTGATTCATCATTACCTCCAAAAATGATGTTACCAAAAAATATTAATATTATTAGCAAACCATTCTCAACTTCTTTCAAATACAAGTTACTATCTATCATACCTTTAGCAAATCCAAGCTTTGGAAAATAATTTTCCAACCTTGCATACTAGGTTCTTAGTGCTTGCTTTAAACCATAAAGAGATTTATTTAGCTTGCATACCATATCTTTGCCTTTTGATAAAGGAAAACCTTCAATATTCTCAATATATACCTCTTCTTCAAGTTCTCCATTTAGGAAGGCCAATTTAACATCCATCTAATAAACCTTGAAAGTTTCTTATTTGCTACATAAGCCAAGAACATCTTACTACTTCCATTCTAGCTACAAGTGCATATGTCTCCTCATAGTCTATGCCTTCTTGCTATGAATATCCTTTCCATACAATTCTAGCAAAAATACATTCTTTACATACAACATTAGTGTCCTTTGTAATCTTAGCCAAGTCTTTGACTACAAATGTGCTACTAACCTCCACAATACTATCAAAATTTATGTGATAGAATATTCTATGCCACAACCAAATATTTACTACTTTAGCTACCAAACATGTCATTTCAATAGGATTCAACTAAAATAAATTATCTCTAGATCGTGTTCCTATTCCAATTAGCTTACCATCTTTGTCTTTGATCATCTAGGTCTTCTTAGTGAACTACAATAGATAACCCTTGTCCACCAACTGTCCAACACTCAACAAGTTATGCTTCAATCCATCAACAAAATAAACATCATCAGTGTTATTTTTACCATAAAGAGTAATGGATCCAATTCTTGTTATATGATAGGTTGTATTGTTACCAACTCTAACCACACCTCCATCATGATTCTTGAACTTAACAAACTTATTCATATTACCATTCATGTGATGTGAACAACCACTATCAATTATCCAATTAGATTTATTTTCCACTTGGGAAACTAGAGCTCTTTCTTCTATAATTTCTCTATCAAGATCATCTTCCTTGATAACCACAAATCCCAATTCCTCATCACTTTCACTTTGACCCTTCTCATGAGATTCTTCATCTTCATTAGCATACAAATAATTTCTATCTCTTCTAGGCTTAAACTTTCCTTTATACTTTTTCTCTCTTTTAGTACATTTAGATGCATAATGATTGAATTCATCACAAGTCCAACATTTAAATATTTTCTTACCATATTTTTCTCTTCTCACAAGAAGGGCTATACCTTCCTCAATCTTCTTTTCTTCATCAAACTAGAAAAATCTCCATGTGTGCTTGCACTCCTTGTCAGATTAGGTTGAATGTTCAAGGCACTGAAAGATATTTTAACTCTAGCTAGATCTCTAGACAATCTCAAATCTACTTCTGTAGATTCTAATCTTCCAAGCAATGTTTCCTTTGTGAAATATTTAGTGCAAGGCATTACTAGCTAAATCAGGTAACCTACTGTCTTGAATGTTGACGTCAAAGTTTTCAAGATAATCCATATTACTTCATCATCTTCCTTGCTTCCACCAAGAGACCAAATTTCTATAACAAATTCTAATATTCTACAAATATAGCTTCTTACGTATTCATCTTCCATCATCTTAGCATCTTGAAATGCACATATATAATTATGTTATCTCATTCTTTTTGCATGTGTATCACCTTCAAAAGTAGATTCTAATGCTTTCAAAATTTCATGACAAGTTTGAAGTGACCTTACCTAATTTTATTCATTCTCTACAAAAGCTTATAGTAGGGCTTCTCTATCCCTCATGTTACACATGAACAAATCTATCTCTTCTTCAATGTATTGCTCAAGCTGATTTTCTTTCACAATCACCTTCCCACTCTTTGTCAAGATCCAATAACCAGGACCCATGGACAATAGATGAGTCTTCATCTTCTCCTTCCATCTGTCATAGTTAGCCCCATAAAATCTAGGACTATCCTTTCAAAAAATATTTTCCATCAATCTCCCAAAGTTGTTAAGCTTATCCTTCAAGGACTTGATGCTATGATACCAATTGTCAGAATATATAGTCCACCAATATAATTGAGATGGGGGCTGAATCAGTTATAAAACTATTATTTTAATTATCAACCTTAAATAAACTTAACCATATGAACAATGTAAACTAAAACCACAATAAGATATTTATACACAATAACACCAGATATGTTAACTAGGGAAACCCTTGATTAGAGGAAAAACCCGAGTGGGAATGGCACCCACAAAATGATGTACTAATATAGAAATTACTTGTTAGAGGATGGACCCTATTAGGAGTCTATGAATGCATTCAGTACATATGAGTCCCTGTTAGGAGACTTTGAATCCCTTTTAGGATATTCCAACCCTATTAGGAATTGTGGAAGGCAACTAGACCCACTACCCAAATAGCTTCAAGGATAAGACCAATGAACCAACTATCCAAATTATCTTTGTATTATTCCTTGAAAAATAATAGAAATGAAATGTAATTCCTTCCTCTTCTTCTATCCTATCAACCGAACCTCTACTCCTTTTGATCTTGTAACTATATCATAAAACTCACATATAATAATCCCTTAGATCACTTACTCACTTTCCTTAAGCACTTTGCTCCTTTTAGCACTTAGCACTTCAATGGATCACAATACACATTTCAAATAAGGAAAAAATATTTTCTTTATACCACATCTTTAAAATAATTCCTTAAGTCAGCCTTGAGGTTTTCCTAATTAATTATAATAAAATAATTATTTAATTACAATTACAATGGCACTATCAAATCACACTCTATACAAAACTTCACACATGAAATACTAGGGATTGCACACTCATTGACATCACCAAAAAAATATCCTTTATTACTACCTGATAGCACATCTTCTCATTACATCTTAGATGTAAGATAGTGAACAAACATCAGGAACTTCTTTACCAATACTCTATCTTTGAAATGCTCTTTGTAAATTAGGTACAAATTTTGTACATCTTTGACTTAGACTCTATGCACTTGACCAAGTCATCAAGACATTATTCTAAATGTATCCATAATTTTACATCACCAAATAATCAAAACATTGTTTGTACAATTAAGATCTTTTTTTGCTACTCATCTAGTCTTTATAGAAACCATGCTATGTTGACATCAATGATAAGGATAGTCACAAATGCAACATATCAATACTCTCCAATGCTTATGATACTCCCCCAAAGGAGTATCATCAAAATTCATGCTAAAAATTCTACCTCATTGTGACATTATCTCTTCTCTCTTCTCTTCCTCTTTTACCAAGAGTATGAATTGCCTTATATTCTCACTAAAGTGGGGGCTAAATATGTCATCTTAAAATGGATGAACTTAATTTTGAGACCTTTTATCCCTCCTTAGTGTGGTTATGGTATCTCTTTTTCTTCCTTAAACCATCTCATATTTCTACATCATCTTCTTCCTTTTAATAAGGTCCTCTAAGCATTACATTTCCACCTTTCTTTCCATATCTTCTGGCAAGCTCCATATTTCACCATTCTTTCTACACTTTCCCATCAACCTTTATGAGGTATATTTTTTCCCTTCTATAGGAATAGGTTGACCTAGTCCATTAGAAGTTTACCCAAGTCAACCTCTTCCCTAGAGATTATGGGGCTTAGGTCCTAAACTACCTCAAGGTTCTAGTTGCTAACTCTTTTTTTCTGGTTGTCCTGTATGATTTTCCCAATCAAAAACTAGTATATAAGAAGGCTTGTGGGTTTCATTTTCACTTCCACACTCTTTATGATCATGCATTCACAATACTCCCATAAGGAATAAAGAGATCAAGGAATTTTCAAGGTGTTCAATCAAGCAAGCATTTTCAAACATTCAAGTTCAAGTATTTCTTCCTTACATCAAGCTTCTTCCTTCAAGGTGGTAGTCAAGTTTGGCTTCAAATGAGAAGATTCATCATTCCTTAATCCATTCAAATTATTCTATCATTCATCCATGGAATTTCACATACATTTCTATTCATGAGGTTTTAGCTTCTTTGATTTCCCTTTAGTTTCTTTGGGTTAAGGCTAATAACATTCACCTAACACATTTATATTCTTACCATAACTCTTAAATCCTCCTAGTCTAGCACCTAAGGAAAAAATCAATCTGATGGTGAGATAACATATTTTTGGGGGAGACAATCTTGAGTTGGTAAACATTATAGAAAAGCTATAGGGAAGGTTACCAAAGAAACCATGTGATGAAATAATGGAACATATTATTGAAGAATTAGTAGAAATGTTTTGGGAGAAGATACTAGAATAGTTGTAGGAAGAACCTAAGGAGTAGCAAAAGGAGGAGCCCCTACAAGAAGGGGCACTATGGATTGAGGAAGAATGGAAAATAGTGAACAATCAATTAGATAAGGAGGATATAAATGATAAGGAAATGGATGAATCTTAATTTTTTCAAGAAAATATACAAGATCCTCACATGCAAAAAGAATAATTTTATAGTAAGCAACATGATGTTGAAATGGAACAAGAAGTTCCCAAGAAACCAAGTGAGAAGGAAATAATGGAGACAATAGAGTACCTTGTTGATTCCTTAGAGAATCACTTTTTTAAATATGTAACTAAAGAATTTTAAGAGCCACTTGCAGGAAAGGAGCAACTAGAAGTTGAACCTAAAAAAGAGGAGCTATAGAAATGAGGTTTGGAGAAGGAAGAAGAAACTAAAATAATTGTTTCATCTTTTGATAAGGTGCCAAAAAGATATAACAATTAGCCTCCTCTTCATTTAACATTTTTCATACAAGATTGTCATGTTATAAGGAAATGCAAGATCAAAAGAATACCTAGGAGTTGGAAATGGATAAATTGAAGAGAAATCCAAAACACGTAGAAATTGCTAACCTTAAGGATACCCTAAATCAAGTAGTCAATAGTGTTCCAAAATTAGTTAAATGGAGGTATCCCTCTTCAATTTGTGTGATGTATTTGATGGATTTGGATTTGATTTTTTTTAGTTAATCATAATTTGGAAAGGTTAAAACCCTTCTTTGAGTGTTCCCCAAGAGTTCTATGATGCTTACCAACATTATCTATATCACATCATGTACCTATTGCATGAATTATATTTACACAATCTAGCTATGCCTAGTGACATGGAGTGGAATTCTTTGTGTTATGTACAAGACATACATTAGTGTTTTAATCTCCTAGATCAAAAATTAAATTAGAAGAGGAGAACAACTTGATATCTATAAACATGTAGAAGATGAAATTATACTCCCAGTAAGGAAAGAATTAAAGAAGAGAATATGGATTTATTTTGGCTAGAAGAAACTATGGGAAGATAATTTTCTTACCCAATATTCTAAGATTGTGAATGATGACCTTAATGATGCCATTAAACATAGTTGAACAAGATGGGAACAATTCCCATTATGATGAAAACAAAAAAAGAGGATCATACTCTAAACAACCTTTATGAAACCACCAAGAGAGAAAAGGTTCTTGACAAATGCAAGGAAAAAGATGTAAAATTGGTTACCATTGATCATGTAGCCACTCATTCTCCTATGACCACTATTGGCCATGAAGGGAGAAAATAATATCAATAATAGGGCATCAAAGGAAAATGGACGGCAATGGTTGGAGGATATGAAGACCCACTTCTAGACCTTTCACCATGGAGAATGTGGACGACAAAAAAAATGTAGAATTAAAAGAATTTGTGCAAAAAAAAAATATGGCTTGCTAAAGGGACCAACAAGGAGTAGATTGAGGGGAGTGATAAGTCCATTTTTTTGCATGTTTTGGGCTATGTTTTTGGCACTGTTATATCTTTTATTATGTTGAAATAGACATTAAGTACTAATTATGGAAGTAATATATAGATTTTTATGCTTAATATAAATAAAATTAGTATGATAAGTATTTGATAGATTTTTTATGGTTATTTCTTAATTTCTTATCACTTTCATGATATGTGTCTATCTTATGACTCTATGAGATGAAATCCTCTTCGTATAGCCACCATTGTTCACCTTCTTGAACCATATGCAAAATTTTGTTTGATTGGAGTTAATACCTAATTAACGTGTGTATGGGATAATGAATCATTTAATGAGTTTAATGTGTTGATTTGACCCTATGCTATAAGAGTAGATGATAGTTATTGTAGGTACCAAGCTCAAGGAGAAGATTTGGCCTCTAGTAGATTATTGTAGAACTAATTCAAAGAAGACTTAATTAGTAGCAGGAAATAAGGATATAGTTTGGAAGTCATCCACTACCTAAGGGGGACATTCTAAGAATATATAAAAAGGAGTCTTGATGGCATAAAAATCTAGGATAGTGGTTCATTCATTCCTTAAAAATGGTTTAACTCAGTTCTCTCTCTTGTATCGACTTCTTTAATGTAAAGGTCAAAAATATATATAAGGTTTCCCATTTATTTGGGAAATGTTAGTTAATTGTTAGGTTTTTTATTTGAATAAATTACCATGTTCTCCTATAGATAAATAGGTTTGAATGTTTAATGTTGTATTAGGTATATTTGCAAGTTGCAAGATGTGAGTGATGTATTTTTTGGTTTCAGTTCAATGAAAGTGTTTGTATGAAGTTTGAAGTTTAATCTATTTTGTATTTGAGACACTACCTAAGGGGGGCAGGAAATTTTTCTATCTTTTTTTTTTTCAATAAGATTATTTGTGATTCATTTTTGTATAACTCCATTGCAATGGTTCCTATAGCTAGTAGAATTACAAAAGTGTCAATTATTATTGCAGCCACTAGGGATAGAGTACTTCTTATCTTTAAAACTGGGGTAGTTTTCATTTTGTGGAATAGATGCTAGTTGAATTTTGCTTCCAATAATCTTATTTCTAGCATGGTATTTATTAGGTAGAATACATGTCTAAAATAGGTTGTTAGTGCATATGTTCTGTTGGCCCATTTTGAGTTTAACATCCCTAGGTTGATAGTTAAATGATGTCCTTAAGTAGATTATAGCTGCTAGTTGTGATGTCCAATCCATTAGTAGAGGAATATATATTCTTATTTATTATGCTAATTAGGTACACTGCACTAACTCCTAATGTGTGGACTTGGATCTATAGCAATATAGTCATCTTGGAATAGGAGCCTCACACCATGGATGCTCACATATCATAGATAGTCACTCATCACTCCTATATCCTCACTTATAGGGAAGGCACAAAATCATCTAGACTCTCAGTATCTATCGACTCAATATCATAATACTTATTTATGTTAAGGCCCTAGACATATCTATGTATCTTTACCCATGCATGTATCTAGGCACTTGTGTGCAAGGACCTTTTGTAGACTACCTGCTACATCATCCTATCATAATAGTAGAGCACTACATTGTAAACATGTATTACCTCTAGTAACCTTTATCTTTGCACCTAACTCATCTCTATTGCAAGTTCTAGGCATGATATCATGTGACTATAATATCTACATATCACCTTTGTAGATTGTAGACAATCTAGCCTAACCCTCTAGTATGATAAACTTTTAAAGTGTCATGGATGGCTCAATGGATATGTGAATTCTCTTAGTTGGCATGTCCATAGAGTATTTAGCAAGGATTCTACATGTAATATACTTGAAGGAAAACACTTATAGGAGTGTGCATATCATCAAGGTATACCACTAGTATATCATGAATCTCTCAAGATCATAACATAAGTGTGTGAGAATGCTCCAACCCCATGCATACACTATAGAGTCACTCTTCATTTGGAAAATAAAATGAGTTAGAGGAGTGTTGATAAAAGTTCCCTTTATATTAGGCACCAATTTTGTAGCAATAGTGAAAAGCATGAGACACTTGATTAAATAAGTCCATCCAAAGGAGATTCCTTTCAAGCTAACCTAACTGGGCCTCTCTATCCATGTATGGAATCCCTATTCATTGCTCAAAATTCCTATTAATCTCTCATTGAGAATGGATGACCCATGGTGTAAGCATTTGTCCTTAGATTGTTAGATGTAAGATTTATACATCCTCCAAGGTGATTTTCATCTCTCCAAAGGGTAGATGGAATAAGCATGTATCCTTATCCCATCTCTCCATTAGTTCTAATAGCAAGGCCCTATGAAAATGCATATTAGATAGTTGTACTACCTAGTAGAATCCAATATCTCTCATGATCTACATCTCCCCTACTCCTCTACTATATGGTCATGATCATAGATCATAATGTTCAATGTGTAGCACTCTCTCATCAGTAGAAAATCTTACAATGGGAGCATGATGGACCCTTATTAATATCTCAACATCAATTTTTTAATTTTGATCTACTCAAGTATAGGTTAACTTCTTAGGAAGATGTTGACTTCCTAGGAAGAGGTTGAATTTCACCCTAGAACATATCAACTTCCTAACCTAGGTATCAACAATAAGCCCATGTCAATGGGCCCTTGGTCTACTAGTAAAGTTGAAAGGTTCTTAAAGAGCACACTAGAGATCAAGTATCATAATTGAGTGTGTAGCTCTAACATTTAAAAGAGATAAGGCCAAGATTTTTTCCTAGGTTAATTTTGTGGAATGGACACTCCTTAATCCTTGGCTCTCGGCTAAAGAGTTTCAATGATAAGGTTTGTGCTCTCGTATTGGGTAGGTGAAACTATTTCATGGAGGAACTCCATTGAAAAAAAGTCCCTACAACATATAGAAAAAATTCCTAAATCTATAGAAAGCATAATAATGAATTTTTTTTTAAGGAAATAGGCACATGCATAAAGGCCTACCTCATCTAGCTCTACAATATATGTGACTACTTCTTGGACTAACTCCATCCACATTAGTGACACTTCCTCCTTCCTTGACAACTTTTATCTCTTTCTCTTTCCACCATGAAGAAAGTACTTCAAATGAGCTTCAACAAAGGTAACTTTTCTTTACGTATATTCTTGATTAATTTAGTTTTTGGATTTATTTTCAAAAGTTAACATATCATTGTTAGATGATAATACCCTCTTCCACTTTTTTGATCATATCATGAGTTTGGCAACTCTAATTTGGGTGTCATTACATGCATTATAATTTCAAATCAATCATCTTGATATCCAAGTAACTGCAAAGTAATTAAGGATTCATCTTGAATTATTTTGAATGCTACTTGTCAACACATTCTTATACTTAGTTAATTGTGGTAAATATGGTTTCCTATTTCACATTTTCCAAAAAGGAAAGCCAAAACAAGGTGGCATAGAGCTACCCACAAAATTCATCATCTTTCTTTAGTAAGTCTTAGGTGATTTTATTGAACTAACATGTAGCTTTTTAAAATGTGGTTACTATTTTTTCTTGAAATATCTGCACATGTGCACTTTGTAATATCATTTTTTATTTATATATTCTTATCTTACTTTATCTTTCATATGCACATAGTGTCATATACTACTAAAGTCCAAGATAACTATACCATTTCAAATTGGAAGCACTTTAATTTATGACCTTCTAGATCCTCTTCAGTATGTTTTCATTGCACACTTGTCCTTGGATCACATACTTTCCTATTTCATTTTCTCTTCCCTAGGTGAAATTAAGGTAGGGCCTAACACATCCTCCTTGATTTCCCTTTTTCTCATGCAAGGGATGAGGTGGGATCTAGTTTCTATGAATAATCATCTTTCTAGTTCCTATTTCCCAACACTAATTATGATTTATCAGTCCCTAATGCACATTACACCTAGGCCTTCTATAGCCCAAGAATCTTGGGTTACAACTCTAAGGCTTTGGCCTCCTAGGGAATAAGTTGACCTAGGTTGATCTCTTGCATAATTGGTCAATCTAGATCAACTTGTTTTTATTGTGGTTATGAATTTTGGTCCTTGGTCCTACTATAAATTTCAAGATTATGCTTACTCATTAAAATCAACTCTTGGAGGAGTAATCTAACAAACTCACTATAAAAAGGCATCACTAATCTCATTTGACATGAATATAAGCAAGGTACAAGAATTCATGGACACCCCAAATTGACATAGAGAAACTATAAGTGGAAGAAAGGGATGAATCTAATTCATTCATTTCTAGAGTGAGGTCTATATCAACATCTTTCAATTTAAACATCCAAACATTGTTAGAAATAGGAAATGTTGAGAGGGAGGGGTGAATATATATTCCAACACTATTTTCCCAAATATGGATATGAAAAACTAACCATAAACATGCACAAATAATTAGACTAGATACTAATAATAAGAATACCACAAAGAAACTAACAATATTGTATTTTTTTAACTAGAGAAACCTTGGGAAAGTGAAAATTCTAGTGGGATTGTTGAAAACAGTTTATTAATTTTGTATTGTATTTGATGTTACACAAGATGTCATATCATTTCATTGTATGTCAATCTCACTAGGGTGATGAAGATGGTTCCTTGTGTCTTCTAAGCATTCCAAAGTTTGCCAACTTTAGAAGATAGTGTCTACCAAGTTCACTTGGTCGTCAAAGAAAAGTTTACATAAGTTGAGTGTTAATTGTGCTCACTCATTTAATAAAGGAAATGTTGGGTGGAACTAGTGTTAACCAAGATCACTTAGTTACCAAAGAAATTTTTTAAAGATACAATGTTAACCGAGTTCACTCAGTTAACATAGGAAAATCATTCTGAGTTAGTGGCTACTAATCAAGGTTGGCTAACTAAGGATTTTCTTATTTTTCCATATTAAGTTCATTTGATTTATTTGTTGGCTCTAGTTGACTGAGGAGATGAATATTAAGTATTGTAAGTTGTATTCAAACTGACTTGATAATGAGTAAGAAATAAATATAAGGTCAAGTTGAGAATTGAATGCGTGGAACAATAATAGAAGATTTGAGGATGCTTAGAGGAAGTGAATTAGAAGGATAAGAAAAATATCCTTGTTGAGATGCAAAGATACATTCGATTAGGAAAAGATCAAGTATACAAGCCAGAATTGAGATCTATAATTAGCAATTTAATTGCATCATAAATCAGGTCATTTCATTGGTACTCCTTGACCATTGTAGTAGTAATCAAAATTACTTAATAGAGTTGGCTTAACATCTATTTGTAAATCCTCTAACAAGGTTGCATTTCTATTTGAAGTGTCTAAAGACCTCTAACAAGGCCACTCCTAATAGGGTGATTAAATCCTCTAACAAGGTCACACCTAATAGTGTGTTTTGTAACCTTGAATAGGGTTGGCTCCTAACAAGGCTCACTTTAGAAGAGTGAAAATTAGTAACTGGTTGCAACTGGCGATTTTTCCATATTGGGTTTCCACATTAAATCTTGGTGTCACTTGTGTTCATGCTATTTCTTTTATGTATTAAACTAAGGTAAATAAGGCCAATCAAAGAAAATGTCATAAGATTTGCATTTTTTGAGTTACTATTGTGATTTCAGTGTTTACCAAGTTATAGCATTTGCTAGTGTAAATTGAGTGTATGTGTATTTGTTGAGTTACAACATAATATAGTTTGATCAGAGTTTTGATTTTTATTGACATCTAAGGGATCTAGGATTTATTTTGTAGTAATTGATTCACCCCTCCCCTCTTAGTTACTCTTATATTTCCAACAATTGGTATTAGAGCTTCTTGGTGCTTGCAAAAAAGGTTTCAAGGACTTGTGCTAAAGATCAAGATGTCTTATAGAAGGGAGATCCCAAAGTTGAACAAAGATAACTTCAAGGCATGGCAGGAACTCATGAGGCTACACTTAGCAACCATTGGAAATTCAGGGCTAAAATATCTAGATACCAAATACAAGACTCCTACTAGAACAATGACTATTAAAGAAATTATAGAGGAAAAGAGTCATAATATCATGATGATTGATATTGCTTCATCTCTCTACTATGCCAAATTTGATGAGGTCAAAGATTGTGGAACTATTTATGAAATGTGGATCAAGCTAAAAGCCATCTATGGAGGAGATGACAATGTATGGAGAGCCAAAGAAAAAAGTCTTAGAGGATAGTTTGATCATATGAAAATGAGAGAGGATGAAAAATATGTTGAAAGAATTAAAGCCAGTGTCAGTGCTATCAAAGCCTCTAGAGGAAAAGTTGAAGATGTAATAATGGTAAGAAAGGTATTCATAACTCGTCTTTCTATATATGCAATAAGAGGGTCTATTATTCAAGATATGAGATGTGATCCAAATCACAATGTAACCTTGGATTCTCTATTAGGAAGATTGACAACATTTGAACTAGATAACTATGATAATTATACTCCTAGTTCTAACAATCTTGAGTCTACATTTGAATCCAAGGTATCACTCAAGAAGAAACCTAAAAGATATAAAAGCAAACAATTTTAAAGTGAAAAGGAAGATAGTTCTAATAGTGATCTTGAACCCATTAAAGCATTGCTTGCAAGAAGGTTTCCCAAAGACAAAGAAAAGTATAAAGGTAAGATTCCTCTAATTTGTTTCTCTTGTGAAGAAGTTGGACACATTGTTGCAAGGTGTCCAAATAGAGAAGACAAAGATGGAAAGAAACACAAGTACAAAGGCAAGAAGGATTTTAAGAACCTCAAGGACTACAAGGAAAAAGGTAAGAAATCTTTTTTTATGGCTAAAGATTCATATAACAATGAAGATGATGAAATGGTATATATTGTTGTAAAAGATGACACTAGTGTTGAAGGAGATAAGATGACACTTATCTCACATGTTAGAAAAGATGATACATGGATTACTGATAGTGGCTACTCACATCATATGACTGGTGACAAAAAAAAATTTGAACACATGGAACAATTTGATGGTGGTACTATAAGATTTGGAAACAATGAACCTTGTTCCATAAAGAGAAAAGGTTGTATCTCACTAACGAATGAACTTAGATGTGACAAATGCTTATTGGGTTGAATGACTAAACTATAATCTATTGAGTGTGGCACAACTAAATAAAATTTGATTCAATGTATAATTCATGAAGGGGAAGGCCAAACTACTAGATGGAAAAGGTTATTTGGTTGGGTCTGGCAAACAAACAAAAGGCAACCTATTCTACCTAAATCTTAGTGAAAGTTCCTATTTTATTTCTCAAGTAGATGATAGTTGGTTCTAGCATAAAAGGTTGTGTCATGCGAACTTTGATAATCTAGTTAAGATATGAAAAAATAGAAGATTAACAGGTATTCCTAGTCTAAGGAAACCTAATATAGGCCTATGCAAAAATTGTTAAATTGGTAAAATGGGAAAGACAAGTTTCAAAAGCAAAGACTATCATTCAGAAGAAGTCTTGGAGCTAGTTCATATAGACTTATGTGGACCTATTGGAATCAAAAGTTATAATGGATATAATTATTTTATTCTATTTCTTATAATTATTCTAGAATGATGAATGTAATGTATCTAAAAGAAAAATATGAAGCTTTTCAAAAGTTTAAGTGTTATCTGGCAAGACTAGAGGAAAAAACTAGTAAGAAGCTAAAGTGTTTAAGATCAGACGAAGGTGGTGAATTCATTTCCAATGAGTTCAATGAATTATGCATTGAAAGAGGAATCAAGAGACAAGTATCAACCCCTAGTACAACATAGCAGAATGGTATAGTTGAATGAAGGAACAAATTCATCATGGATTGTGCAAAAACTTTAATGATAGAGATGAATGTTGCAATCAAATAATGGAAGGAAGAAATTAGTACTATAGTGCATACCTTGAATAGAGTATAGTTGAAGAAAGACTCAACTCAAAGTCCTTATGAACTATGGTATGGCTACAAACCTAACGTAAGTTACTTAAAAGTAGTTGGTAGAAAATGTTATATCTTAAAGGAATCTAGGAAAGGTAAATTTGATGTCAAAGGTAATGAAGACATATTCCTAGGATGCTTTTGTAGAAGTAAATTATACAAGTGTTTGAATCTAACTACTCATAAGATCATAGAATGTGCACATGTGAGAATTGATAAGTTTTCAAAAAAGAGTGAAGAAGAAATCAACAAAGAACCTGAGGATTACATAAGGTTTTTTTACTATGAACTTAATACATTGCAAAATCTATTTGGAATTTAGGTGGCCTCACCTTCTAAGTCCCCAAAATCTTCAAAAGCTACCAAGTTACAACTAGTTCAACCTAAGTCATAGTTTGAAGGACTTGATTTCTAGTTAGAAGCTAGCAAGTTGTTGCTAGAGCAAATCGAGTCTGATGGACCTGAGTCACAAACAATCAAACCTAAGCTTGATATAGAAGATCATGAAGAGGTTAGTGGAACATGTTCTAAATCCAAAGTACACATGTTAGCAAGATATGTCAAAAGGCACCATGCACTTGATCAGATCATTGGAGAGAAGTCAAATAGAATAATGACAAGAAACAAATTGAAAGGTACATGTTTGCTCGTTGAATTTGAACCGAGAAATGTTAAAGATGCTTTGGATAATGAAAGTTGGATTCAAGCTATGAATGAATAAATAGAATAGATAGAGAGAAATAATACTTTGACTCTTTTTCCTATTGATGTTTGAAAATGATGGAGGGTTTTCAATTATCCCAATGAGAATATGACATATCTAGGGGCAGCTAACTCCTATTTTCAATATGCCATTTCAAACATCAGGCCAACTATAAGGCTAGACCCTTCTTCTACTTCAAGCTCTGCAAGACCTAGGCAGGTGGACCTCAGATTCAATTGATACCATACCAGTACAAAAACATATCCCTAAATCTATTAAGCAGATGAAAACCCCTTATATCTCCTAAATCCGTATGTAGTAACAAAGAAGTGCAATAGCTAATTACAACTCTAGGAAATGCACAAGCTAAGTGAGGGTTAAAATTTGATAGCTCTTCAACATAAAAGGGTAAAACACGTTTGATTAATAATGTTGAATTTAGAAAAACCTCATATATGTAGTAGTAAGACTTAATGATCCTATAAACTAATTAGTGCCTTAACCATTGGGCAAATCTATGAATCAAAAACACACATATGGATATCTGATACCTATTTGTATCTTCAAATATTTGATGTATCTATTTAACTTGTAAATAGACATCTATGCTCAATTTGAACCTCATTCTTACATGATATCCCCATTAGTAACCTTACAACCCTGTTGATTTCCCTGAAGCATTTACATAACCCTTTGAGTCACAGGCAACAATGAAATAACATACAACCTTAAGGGACTGCAACTACAACCTAAGCTCTATGTCAAAGATTATAAAACATTGAAGATCACTGATGAAGGAGACAAGATTCAAGATGAAACTCAACCATTTGCTATTCTTTGTATTGATTTCCTTGAAATTATACATTCATATGCATGAAATGAAAACATAGAAAACACCTAACAGATCTAAACTATCTATATTATCCTTCCTAATGCTATTCATACAAGAGAGAAAGTGCTGAAAGAAAATGGTTTCACAATAAAACATTGGAACCTTGCTGGTATTACCCAGAGAAAATTGCCAATAACCCCACAAAAGAGAAGAAGGAAGAAAGATATAGGAAGGAAGAAATTCTCAGATTGAATCTACAACTGACATGTGTACCCTCAAAATTTCTTCCCAAGAAGATCAAAAGCCTCTCTCAACCTTCTCTCTATAACTAAAAAGCAAGTCCCCATCATTCTTGCTCTTAAGTGCATCAAATATCTTAGAAATTTGATTCGTCATCATAACTAATTTTTGATGTCAAAGTAAATTCATGGTAAAAGTGAAAAATTAGTTAAATATGGCCTTTAGAATGCAATATATTCTTTTCTAGCTTATTTTAACCACATTTAGGCTTCAATAAGTTTTCAAATCCAACCTCTAACAAACTTTGATGCTCCATGATCAAATTTTCTCATTCCACTTAGAAGGCCTTGGGACTCAAAAAATGGCTTATAGCTCAAACCAATGAGAAACTATGCACAAACTGACTTCATATTTGAATAATTTGGCTCTTTCTAGTTCCAGTGGTATATTGGAACACCTATTTTGGATAAAAATTGCTCCAGTTTTACTCATTTGAAAATCAGGTCTCTATTCATACTATCTGGTCTGCAACTGAATTTTCAAAAATAAAAAAAAGAATTCTCAAGTATAGACTTTAGAAAAGTGCCTTTTGAATTTAAAAGACTTATGTATGTGCATTTTACTTTGAGAAGATATTTTAAAAATTATTTTAATCACTCCCAAATTTTTCCTTATCCTTCAAATTTAGGGTCAAACTTAGTTTGACCAAGTGCCACATGTCACTTTGTGATTGGCCCAATTTTTTTCCATGTCATCTATCCACCTCGCTACAAGCTAGTCGGTCGCCATGTCACTATGTTAACATTCGAGCATCTTTTCCTTAGCGACATAACAACTACCATTAGATCTACCATGTGGCACAATCTGGTACATCATTAAAACTTTCTTGCCACATCACTTCTTGGTTGCCACTTGTCATTCTTTGGTTTGTTGATGCCACCACATCACCTCCACATGGGACCCATGACTATTTGCTAGATTTTGAGATTTTTCGATAACTCGCTATGTCACTAGCCAAAAAATCTAGGATTTTTCGACTAGTGACATAGTGACTTGCTAGATTTTTGACTTTTCGGTAACCTCAATCCTACTTATGTCATTGTTTAGGTATGTGTGTGTTGTTGTTTAAAAATACTAAGCAACAAAATGCTTAATACCAAAATGATATCACTCACACAATCTAAGGATTAGCCAATTCCCATTAATAATTATATGTGCAAACCATTTGGACCCAACTTCAACAAAACTATGGGTGGTTTTCTACTCTGTAGGCTATGGAAAACCAAGGTGGGTATACCCAAGGATGATTCAAGACTAGGAAATGATGTATGAGAATTATTTTAGTTTCATTTTGATTCTCATCTCAAATCCTCAAATACATACATAATTCTTGACAATTTGATAAACACATCCCATATAACAGATCTGGCCAAAATTCTTCTATAGTTTTGCACGTGTTCTTAGAAATAGTGGCTAACTAAAGGTAAAACATTCCATGCAAACAAGTACCGGCCAACTTTGAAGATCTTCAGGAAATAAAAGTAAAATTGATTATAATTCTGCATTTGAAAACCATTTATGACACATTTCTCTTCCAGCTAAATCAATTTGACTAGTGCCTAATCCATTAGGGTTTAGAGTCTACTACAAATCCTTAGATCTAATTTGTTGCCTTACAACAAATATTATTAGCAATTCTTATCAGAATTCATCATTCAAAAATCCTTTCTACTATTATAGCAACCTTATCAAATTCATCAAAGCTTTTACTTAATCCCTTGAACTAATAGTAGTGGTGAAGAGATATACAACCTAAATGGATTGCATTCAATTGCACAAGCCTTTAATCATACAATATCAAGATGACCAAGTAACTAAAAGGAGACAAAATTCAGAAAGAACTGATATGGGGACAACTCATAATTTGTATTCATTTTCTTTAAAAATTGTATTCATTTGTAGTAAACTCAGAATGACCTTAGGAAAAGCATAGAGATCATTCTATATTAATGTATTCTCAAGAACTAACAAAGATAATACATCATAAAACTTGCTCAAACATTGGACCAAAAACAAACTAAGTATATCACCTAGAAACAATAGAAATTGGACCACTTCTCTAGCCCTAGAATCTCACTTATATAGTGTGAGATGCAACAAGCTTCAGGCTAGGAGAAATTGATAGGTGTCCTTTACAAGAAATAATTACATACACCTATCACAAAATGACAAAAATGTGGGCAATAGAAGATGTCCAAATCAAAACATTCTTTTTGGTGGGTCCACTTCTATCACATCCTCTAATGTTGTTGAGTTGGCTGCTATTATTATCCCTCTTTGTATGCAACTACCAAGCTAGCCAATGATGAGTTTTTTTTATCGATTGCAAGTTAGTCTCCACCTGTGGGTTTTCACCATTTTTATCTTGTACCATAGGGATAACTTCTACTTTTCCCTCTTGTTTGGTGGTGTCAGTGTCCTGTGGGCCTGGGTTTGCAATTGTAAGTGACTGATCATTCTTTTCTTCTTCTTTTTGTTGGCCTTGTGTAGTGACAGTGTCAATGATTTGGATCTCATCATCCTACTCCTCATTGCTGTCAGTTTCTTCTTCCTCAAATTGTTCACCAGGAGCTATTTCTACCATCCACTTGTCAAACAGTGTGTCATCTGGCCAATTGAATTACAAATTATCACTTTGCCTCTTGAGCACATACTTAGCCTCATTATCAATAGTAACAAAATTATATTTCAAAGAATCAAAGAATATTTGGGCTTTCACTATTTCTTTAGTTGTTGTGGCCCACCATGCATGCCCTATTCCATTTATAATTATGTTCATTCTTAAACAAAAAATATCATCCATTTCCTTTTCCCATTCATGTTTATTTTTTAAATTATTCTTCTTAATTGGGGCATGAGGAAATAGACTAAAATTTTGGCTCTTGTACTTATCTAAGTAGCCAACTATTATTCTTTGCAAGTGAATTCTCTTATTGTGAAAATTAGTAAGATTAGAAACAATATCAAAAGTTTTCTCAATTTGATCACAAAAGGTTTTTATAATAGAATAACATAAAATTGTCATCTCCTTCCTCCTTCTTACCCATTTATTCATAATGGGTTTCAGAGCCTCATCACTTGCTTTTATTTCATCCTAGATATTGATCACAATAGCTAAATGATCATAAACTAGTGGCCATTCAACTTTATCCCCCAAATACATTAGAGCTTTTCTTAATTTATCTTCATATTTTGCCTCCAACTCTACATGTAGGGCCCTTAGTTTACTCTTTTCTTCTTCAAAATCTTCAGCAGTGTAGTGATGTGGCCTTTGGGGTGTATTTGGTATTTCTATGAGGTGGGCAGATTTGAAGTGTTTAGCTAGGGGACGAGGGTATGTTATTCCTGGTGCTACTGACCTACCCATTAGCTTGTTCTCAAGCTCAATTCTCCTCTTTCCTTCTTTATTGTAGGCATCCACGACCACCTCATACTTTCTCTGCAACTCAATCATTTCTTTTTCCTCCCTCTCTGTAGTAGCCAAGGAAAATTGAGAGTAATCTACATTGATGTGGACTGCTTGTACATGTGAGGTATTAGCAACTCTCCTCACAATGATATTCCCTATTAGTCTTGAATCATTAGGCTATGATGGAACAACCCTAGATCCTCTTCTTAATGACCACATGAGAAGAGTAGCTTGGTCATTACTAAATGTAGTTCCCAAGAACTCCTTCTTATATGGATCTTGCAATCCCAAATGATTTAACACAGAATTGAAAATCAAAGCATCAACAATGTCCCAAATGGGAAATAATAAAATATTTGCAACCTTTACCATCTATCTCCCTTCTTCAAGGGTTATATTTTTTAACTCTTGAATCATTTGTTCCTTTATTTTATTTTGAATGGAGGCTTCATCCATTTCTGGATGTTCTATTTTCATATTCTTACATCTTTCCTCAAAATTTCTCATGTTTGCCCTCCAAGGAAATTGGTGGAAAGCCCTAGACTTTACAAAACTATCATTAGAAAAAAATTGCTGACTGGCTTGTTCCAAAATAGGATCCAATTCTCTTCCCCTAAAATCTACTATAGTCAACTCAAAACTTGGCATAGGAGGCTCCTAGGGGTTCCCTTCATCAATCTCTATTTGGGTAACAAAAACTCCCCCTTGTGATCCAATTTGTTCAATTTTCTCATCAGTGAGCTGCTCCTCCTCAATTATCATGGGGGTTTGGGAAGGTGAGTAACTTTCATCATGTGGTTCCTCTTCCCTTATTATCTTTCTCCTCTTAGGAGAAGGCTCAGGAGGCCTTTCTTCAAAAATAGCACTAGTAGATTCAACTATCTATTTTCCTTTATCCATAATGGGCCTTTGATCTTGAATGATAGTATATCCTGACCTCTTTTGAACAATGAATGGGCCTACCCCTATATTGGGAGTGAAACCTAATCTTCTCATTATTTTCCTGGCCTTATTTGGAAAAGAATCAATGAAATGTTGCTTCTTCTCATTCATTACCTTAATTATTTCAGGGAATGTACTCATAATCTTATCTATTTTATCTGTAGTAGTTACAACATTACTAAGAGGGCTATTATCTTTGTCAAAACAATTAATAAAATTCAAAACTTTTGAATAGACTCTCCATTTTTCTTTATTTGTTTCTTGCTCCTATAGAGAGTACTCATTCCTTATTACATCTTTAGGGATATAAAATTCATGCTCAACTAGATGAAGCTTGATCCTATGCCTAAGAGCCAAATTAAAGAAACCCTCTACATCACAAAAACAAGGGTGAGATACTGCCATCTTATACTAATCCAAAAATTTGTAGAGGAAGACCACCCTTCCTTGGTTATTACAAACTAGTGGGCTATTATGCAAGTGGGAAAAATTGATATTGTTCCCCTTTTGTGCAAAAAGGCTTCTTCTACTCCTCCCAACTGCCACAAGAATTCAGCTACTCCTACCTTTAAGGGCACCTGGTAAGGTAGCACATGCGGTGTCCCTTTAAATCCATAAATTTTGATAACAGTTGAAACTGAATATGGGATGATATCTCCCCAATTATTTGAAACCTTCAAATTATGGGGTTTTTCCATAGGCCTAACAAGGTGCATTATTGCCTTAGGGATCTTGGGATTGTCACTCAATATGAGGTACCTCAGTTTGGAGGCAAAGTATCTGTCAAATCTAACAAAACTAGCATTTTCTGCTTCCCCAGTCATATTTGCACTCCATAATTGAACTGGTAGTGTTTCCCCTTCTTGTTCTCTATTTAAAACCATTTCTTTGCCAAAGTATGTAACCCCCTCAAATAGAAACATGTGCATCAATAGAGAGTAATGGCTCCAAGCCTTCTCCATCTTGCCCTTAGCAATCCCAACCAATCCACTATGAATCTCATCAGCCAAGTAAGAAGCAAAATCAAAAATTATTTCCATGCCAAAAGAGGAGATTTGAGTAATCATATACATGAAACTTATAGGGATTAACTCTTCTTTGCCCTCTCCAAACACTCTACACAGGGTCTTATATATCTCTACTACCCTGGCATTGAAGCGTGCTTTCTTGAAAGGTTCTTTAGAGGATGATGTTATTGTTGGTAGAGTTCCAATCTTGCCAATTTGGTCCTTTAGTGCACCTTGTCTAATTATATCCCTCTTAGACATATTTTCTTCTTTTAAATCTTCCAAATTAATGGGCACATGATACCTAGTGAGAGGTCCCAAATGGAAAACTTCCCTAATTTCTTCTGGGCTGATGGTGATTAGAATTTCACCATCTATTCTTCTCACTACCCTAGTGGCTTGATCATAACTCTTTTCCACAACCTCAAGGAGATCATAATCCATAAACACATTAGGAACAACTAGCTTTCCCAGGTTGAAATTCCATATATTGGCATGTGGGGCAAACAGTTTCCTTTCTGCAAATCATTTCTTGAACAAATTTAAACCAGTTTGCAAGGTTTGAGCATCTTGGACCCAATTACCTTTGTCATACAATCTATTTGCTATCCTCAACCTAAGGTTTAATGAGTTCAACTTTTTAATTTGCACTATCTCTACAGTAGACTCAGGAAGCAACTTAAGCAAATCATCATGTACATTTCTATCCAAATAATTTACTTGACCTGAAAACTCCTTCTTCGGAGGCATCTTTGATTATGCTTTACAGAACTAAAATACTTACAGAGATTATAGTAGGATTACTTACTTGAATTCTGTCTTCATTTTCCTCTATATATCTACAATTTTTTTGCAAACAAACTACTTCACAATCTTGCCAAACATCAGCACAATCTTCTTCAGTAATTACTTCTACTTAGAAAAGGCTCAAAATCCTTGTTTGCGTAAGGTGAAACTGATAAAATCTTCTGTATTATACTCTATTTTTCCTCACATGTGAAGCTTTCATGTCTAATTAATACATAGAGTGGCACTACCTTCTATATTTAAATCTATATTGTCAATCTTTAAAAATCCTACGATCATGGGATATGGAGAAAGACAACCTGGCATTCCACTTGACAAGTTGGCCAGTCAATCCAATGAAACCTGCCCATGTACATAGCTCCTTCCTTGATGACACTTCTATTTGGATCCACTAGTGACTAAGGACATGTGTCAACAGGTTGCTACTTTGCTATACATAAAGAACGAGAACATTGCCATAGTGAAATAGTGACAACCATTGATTCAATCTTGATCTTGTGGATGACACATTACTGCATTGCTTAGAAGAATAGTGGTGGGCCCTTATTCACTACCTCGCTATACATATCCTTCAAGCAACTTTTTATGGTGAGATGATGATGGTCATTGATCTGAGATCAAATCAAAGGTAAGGAAACTGCACAAAGTACCCTGAAGAGTGGTGGGTCCCATATTGGCTATGTCGCATAGATTAAACAACTTTCAACTTTCCATAGTGAGATAGTGAGGACTATTGATTCTAGTTTGATCTAATGATTGGGATCCCTTATGTACCTTCTAAATAGGGTGTGGTTCTAAGGCACTAATGACACAAAAAAATATGCACTACTAGCAACAAACCAAAACCTTACTTTCATCCTAGTCACCTTTCCACATCGCTTGAGCTCCCACCATGTTTTCTTTTCATGGTGCCTTGCTACTTCGCTAACGGCAAGATGTCAAAGTCTTTTGATAGTGATGTAGCAAGCTCTAGTGAATTTAATAGAACTTGGCACTAGAAGAATAAAAACCCATCAAATCACCATCACCCTACTAAGTACTTTTGGAAATAGTAGTTATTACTCGTCATGCCACCTGGACAGACTATAGTTACCGAGAAACTTAGAGGACACCATGTCTTTGATTTCATGGCACCTTGCTACTTCGCTAATAGCAAGATAATTAGTTTTTCTAATAGTGAGGTAGCGAGCCATCAAAAAGACCTTTATTTCGGTGCTAACTTTTGGCTACTTCTACTGGGTCCCTTTTCCTATTCAAACGGTACTTACAAGGTGCACATGATTGAAAATTTGGCCAAAAAACAAATCCTTGATTGTTGTACCTTTATTTTATGGTCCCATTTTATAAACTTTTAGGCACTCGCTACCTCGCTATGTATAAAAAGTGCTCATCATTTTATAGCGAGGTAGCGACAATAGTAGATCTATTCAAATCAAATGGTAAGGAACATGAGAGGAAAGGCTATTTGAGGGCGCAAAAAAATTTAAAAGAAAATATAATATTCACTCAAGTTCTAAAAAGGTTTTGTGCTTGAAAATTACAAAAGGGATGAGACAAAGGGTTTTAATGAATTTTTTCAAAGATTAACAAATCAGGATGACAAAAGACCATAAACCCTATTCACCATTAATGGATACAATCTAAATTTTTATACCTGGACCAAGGAATTTTATCATGCAAAAATTTAGGCCAATAGTGTGTTCATTCAAAATTCAATATCTTCATCACTGACATCATCCATCTTCAAGTCGAACAGGGGGCCCAACTACACATGCGTTGGTTCTCACAAAAAGCTCCTTTCTTTAACATAGGAGGGGTATTGTGCCTTTTAGTATTTAAAGATCAAAAGGGTCTTTGAAATGAGCTATGTAGGATTAAACCTTTAGAGGTGTTCCCACCTGCTATGCATGGGCTGTAGCATTCTTTTCCTTATTTTAGCAGCAGGCTTTCTCAATGTCAGGGTTGCTATTCTATCTTCATTGTCGTGCCTTTAGTTTGCATGGATCTCTATGGCTATGGCTTTTGTTCTTTTCAAGGGTCCTTTTATATTGCATGGATGACTCTCCTTGTTTGTGTTGGCAGTCTCCATTGACTTGCCTATGGGCTGGAGTTTTTGGCATCTTCATATGTTGTTGACTCTGCCATGGCTTTCTCTGCCTGTGGCTTCCCCTCTAATGTCTGGTGTCTTCCTACTTCACATGGGTTTTATGTTTCTCATGCATGGTTTTCCCTTTGGTAATTGGCACCCTCCTCTTTTTTATGCAGCGGGTTTGCATGCTGATTGTGTGGATCTCTATTTTTAGTGGCTTCTTCCTATGTGTTAAGTCATTCTTTATGCATGGGTTTGCTTTGATCTCTCTTGTGCCTGCTTTTTTAAAACATGAAAATTGCACCTTATCTCAATGTGGGTTCCTCTTTATTGTGCCTTATTACTACAAATTTTGGAGAAACTTGTGTCGGCATGAGTCCTTTTATTCATGGCATGCGTTACTCTCCTTATTGCTGAGTCAATGCTTCCTCTTTTGGCATGCGAACTCTCCTCACCTCTACTATAGATTGGCACCTCATGTTTGATATGGTGCTAAGGATAGTAAACACCAATGAAATCATAAACCCTTTCTAAACAAGTAGAATGGAAACAATAGTCTTGATCTCAGCATATTTGAAATTGCTCCTAGTATCATGCAACAAATCTCTCTGATCATTAAGTGAGGAAACAGAAATACCAATGCAATCTTATTCTCTCATGAGATGGCACACAAATGTAAGAAAGGTAAAGACAATTCTCAAGAGTTAGAGATGTTCATGTGTCAAGCACTTTCTGCAATTAATTTGGTCTTAGTGGTTGGTGGGATCAAAATAATTCTTGGAATGGATAAGAAAATAGTTTCAAAACATCACCATCATCTCTTCTTTTCTCATTTCCTTCTTAGAGTCATATATTTTCCTTGACACCATTGTATGACTTCACTTTGTAAGAACTTTACCTTTGCCAGATATAGCTATCTAAAAAGTTTCTTTTGGATCAAACTTATAGGTATCCCTTAGTGCAAGTTCCAATTAAGTATCTCAAATTTTGAATCTAAGTTTCTTATGCACCTTCATACTTTTTGGAGTAGGTGTGTCTTTATGATTCCTCATGAATAGAGTCTACTCACCAATCTTACTCATAACGATGCTCTCATATCACAATATCTTCATCTCTAAACACCATATCAGTCTGACGAGATTAGTCGGGCCCCAAAGTGGGTGCAGCTAAAAAAATTTCATTTTCAAACACCTGAACTATCCAACTAATCCATAGAACATCTGATACTAATTCTGAACAAATTTGACCACTAATCTATCATTTAAAACTCATTTTATCACTTTATTTCAACTTGTCACTTTTGCACCAGGAGGTTCGTTGATTTGCCTTAAAAACTAACCCAAACCTCTGATCGGGCTCTAAAAACTGGCATACTGATTCTTTTTTTTGCACACTTGTACCATGTCAAATATCGTCTCATTAAAAATTTGAGGTAAAAAGATATTCTCTATAAAATTTGACCTTTCAAAACTTCCTGCAAGAAAACATGTCAGAAAATACTAAATTGGGTTCAAAATTGGCTTTAGAAACTGGGCAAACTGACACTTGGGAAGACAAAAATTTGGGCATTGGTTCTTTTTCATGAGGACATTATAAAACTACAATTTAGGCTCATGAAAAATAACTTGGTTCAAATGGAAATTAGTCAAAGTGAGCTACTTGGATTTTGTAGATTGAAACAATGGCAAGAAATCATTTTTTTGCAAATGGAACTAACCTAAAAAAGTGTGCAAATGGATTTGTCATGACTTGAAAACTAACACACTTAAAATATTTTTAGAGGAAAATACAATGGTACAATCCATTCAATCCATCCAATCATGGGTTTTGAGTTATGGCATCACGAACAGGGGTACCAAACAATCTGCATCTACTGACACCAGTAAAAAGATAGAAATTCCATTTGGAATCGCATTTGAAAACTAATCAAATAGATTCATCATGAGATGAAAATTGAAACATAACAAGTCTCTAACATCTACAATGAAACATAAAACGAAATTTCACATTATGGTCAACTGGGTTAAAAATATAACACATCAAACAGGGCTTCCCAGAATTCTAAACATTGTGCATTAGCATAAAAATAATAAACTACCAACTTTGAGGGATTCAAAACCTAGTCAAACAGACTCAAAAAAACTCAAAATCTAAAAAATAGGCTCTTAGGTATGGACACTAGATACTCCCAAATTAGCAAGTCATGAAACATTTCTGGGTAGAAGATATTCACTTGCAAACATAGGCTCATGTCGCTATTTGACATTGGTGAAAATGCAGATTTGGCACTGGCTCAAAATGAGACTTCACAAAATGGCTCGGAATGGAAATTTAGCTTCATGAAACAAGTGGGCTCACTAAATGAAAGGTGTTAGAAACATTAAACACCTCATGAGGCTCAAAGGTACAGCCAAGTACATAGGCATTTATGGGGCTTGATTTGACTCAAAATGAGAATGCAATTTTGAGCGCCAACAGTTGCTAGACCCAAGGATAAAAATGTAATTGGTACAAAATGGAGTTTTAGAAATAAGTTGAATGAAGATGGAAAATTTTTCAAAAAAAAGACAAGATTAGTATGCAAGGGTTATTCTCAAGAAGAAGGTTTTGATTATGGTGAAACTTTTTCACTTCTTGCTAGATTAGGTGTTAGAACTTTACTTGCTTATGTTGCACACAAAGGATTTAAAGTTTATCAAATGGATGTAAAATTTGCATTCTTGAATGGAATTCTTGATGAGGAATTCTACATAGAACAACTTGAAGGTTTTGTAGATCCTAACAAAAGGGATATGGTCTTTAAATTACACAAAACATTGTATGGTCTCAAGCAAGCTCCCAGTGATTGGTATAAAAGACTTCATAACTACTTGATAAAGATTCATTTTCAAATAAAAAATGAAAACAATAGTCTATATATCAAAGAAGGACCAAAAAAGAATATTGTGTTGGATAAAATATTTGTGGATGAGACTTTATTTACAAAAATGATGATTTATGCAAGTCATTTTTAGTAGAGATGAGTAAAGAATTTGAGATGTCCATGTTTCAAGAGATAAAATTCTTTGCTGAATTGCAAATCTAGCAAAAGAAAGATGGTATCTACATTACTCAATCCAAATATATCAAGGAGATACTAAAAAAATTTAGAATGGAAGATTCAATACCTATGTCTACCTAACATAAGCTTTCCAAAAATGATGATTCCAAAGAGGTAGATCAGACCACATACAAATCAATGATTGGAAAATTGCAATATGTACTGCACACAAGGCTTGATATTGCATTAGCAATTGGTATGGTGGCAAGACTCTTAGCAAATCCTAAAGAAGATCACATGATGGAAATTAAGAGAATCATGAGATATTTGAAAGGTACTAAAGATTATGGATTATGGTACAAGAAAGGAGGCAATTTGGATTTGAAAGCATTCACAGATATTGATTGGGCATAAAGTGTTGATGATAGAAAGAGCACCAATGGTGGAGCATTCTTTCTTGGTAAAATACTAGTGCCTTGGAAAAGCAAGAAGTAGAATTGTATTTCTTAGTCCATAGTAGAAGCAAAATATGTTGCAGTAGCAGTTAATTGTTCCAATGTTGTTTGGTTCAATGAAGATAGAAATCAAGGATCCAATGCTAATATTTTTTGATAACACTAGTGCAATGAATATATCAAGGAATCCTATGATGCATACCAAAACCAAGAACATTGCTATAGAATATCATTTTTTGAGAGAATTGGTACAAGATAAATAAGATTGGAATATGTGAATACTAAAGAAAAAATTATAGATATATTCAAAAATCCAGTAGCTAAGGATACATTTTTTTACCTAAGAGGTAAGTTAGGGGTCCCTCCCCTATCTGAAGCTCACTAAATGAAGTTTAGTGATACATCAACTAGAGTATGTTGAAGACTAGTCAGTTGATGCAATATTAAAAAAGACACATTGCATATGAATTAGTACATGAGGTACATTGATACTCTCTAAAGATTTTCTTTGGTATGAGATGTCAAAGAGGGAGAGTTTGTTGTCATATCTCATAGAAATTTTATTACTTCTAGTGATATCAAAAAGGAAGAACTTGGGTTAATATCAAAGAAGGAAAGTTTTCTATCAGAAGAAGATGTTGAAGGAAAATTATTGTAGATAGAGGGAGAAACTAAAGGTGGAGGGAATTCACACTTATAGATGGAGTTGTCATTGATGAGAATCAGAATGAAACTAAGGATGTTCCTTACTTTATTCTTTCTCTAAAAATTTAATTGTATTATGACATGTTGTGTTGCCATCAATGCCAATGAGGGAGATTGTTGAAAATAATTGATTAATTGTGTATTATTTTTGATGTTACACAAAATGTCATATCATTTCCAATCAGTATTTTTTGAGCTCACTTGGGTGATGAAGATAGTTTCTTATGTCTGTCAAGCATTCCAAAGTTAACCAAGTTCAAAAGATAGTGTCTATTGAGCTCACTCGATTGTGAAAGAAAAGTTTACAAAAGTTGAGTGTTAACCAACCTCTCTTGATTAATGAAGGAAATTTTGGATGGAACCAGTGTTAATCAAACTCACTCAGTTACCAAAGGAACTTTGTGAAGATGCAATGTTAACTGAGTTCGCTTGGTTAAGATAGGAAAATCATGTCTGAGTTAGTGTCTATTGAGTAGGGTTTCCTAACGAAGGATTTTCTTGTTTTGGCATATTAAGTTCATTTGATTTATTTGTTGGTTCTAGTTGAATGAGGAGATGAATATTAAGCATTCTCAGTTGTATTCAAGCCAACTTGACAATGAGTAAGATATAAATATAATGTCAACTTGAGGATTGAATGTGTGGAACAATAATAGAAGATTTGAGGATACTTAGAGGAAGTGAATTAGAAGGATAAGAAGAATATCCTTTTTGAGATGTAAAGATACATTCAATCAAGAAAGGATCAAGTATACAAGCCAAAATTGAGATCTATAATCAGAAATTTAGTTGCATTAGAAATTAGGTCATTTCATTCTTACTCTCTAACCATTGTAGCAGCAATCAAAATCACTTAATAGAGTTGGCTTAACAACTATTTGTAAATCCTCTAACAAGGTGGCATTTTAATTTGAAGTGTGTAAAGACCTCTAAAAAGGCCACTCCTAGTAGGGTTATTAAATCCTCTAATAGGGTCACACCTAACAATGTGCTTTGTAACCTGTAATAGGGTTGGCTCCTAATAGGGCTCACTTTAGAAGAGTGAAAATTAGTAACTAGTTACAATTGGTCATTTTTCCCAAATTGGTTAAGACTGCTTATTATAAAGATATAGTTTTGGTTAAGACTTCTTATTGTAAAGATATCATGAAAATTAGTAACTATAGCTTTATAATAAACAATCTTAACCTTGCATTGCATTGTCAGTAATGACAAAATTCATGTTATTATCTTATTTCACTTTCCAATAATCTCCCCCTTTCACATTGATGGCAACATTTGTGAAATTTTTTTTGCCAAGTGTCTAAAATTACAAAAACTCAAAATTGTGGCCATATAAAACTTTAACTCCCTTATATGCATAATTCTACCATATCATACCTATATACACACTCCCTCTTAGTATATGTTTTATATATTATGTTCCCCCTTTATAATATACCTTATAATTGTAGTTTTCACTTTCCTCACTCCCCCTTTGATATCAATAGCAAAGATAAGTATTATATATACAAACCAAAAAATTGATGCCAAAAACTTCCTCTAATCCCTAAATCTTGTACAAATTGAAAATTTTATTCTCAATATTTCACACTCCACATCCCAAGTCTTCTTTACTTATTTGGCCTCATGCATTATTACGCATATTGCATATGCAAAAATTTCAGCTCTGTTTAGGTCCATAGGAATGAACTTCTCATATGATTTCTTTGCTTCAAATAGGGTATCCAATTGCTTCTATAACATATCTAACTTTGGGGTCGAATTATTTCTTTATAGATTGATTCTTACTAATATTCTATTTCTCTCATGTTCCAATGTGTGAAGTGTTATAAAGTCTCATTGCCATGTAATTTTTAAACTATTGTTGTCATTTATTTGTAAAGATTCAAAGAGGATCTAGATTTTTCATGGTAACATTATCATCAATAAAATAATGAACTAGTATACATGCGCATGGTAATACTAGCCAAGCCACAACTAAAAGACAAACATGAAGGGTTTGTTAATTATAGATCATCTATAAGAAGATTCACCATAGATGTGACAAGACACAAGGTCAGGCAGAGTTGACATGACAAGAGTAAAGGTCAAAGTGGTGAAACCAAGCAAGGACAAGGCTATGGATAGACTCATAGATGGACTGGCAGAGCTACCAATCTATACCCTATGAGTAGGTGTCATAGGTTTTCTATGAGTAACTTAGGCATGAATTTCAAATTTGAAAACGAGTGATATTTTATTTTGGGTAACTATGCACCCTAACATTACAGAATGTAAAAATGTACTTAGACTTCATTTGTAAATTTGTTTAAGTTGTTATTATTGGGAAGTAGAGTATTCTTTCACCCAAGAGAGTTTTTGTGTTGTTTTTTGAGATTGAAGAACATATTTGTAGAGGATAGTGTAATAGAAAATAGGTTATTCTAAACAATGAAGATAGAGGTGATACTAAAGGGCTCATGGGACAAGAAGAGAAGGGAATAAGTGCATCTTAAAGGATCTATATATGAAGATCTATAAGGAAATATAATATTATTTATAGATCACTCATTTATATTTATTTCTTACCATTGCATATATTTTTAAGTCTTTAACAAGGAAAGTTTCAATAGTAACCTTTTGTAAATCCTCTAACAAGATGTCTCTTAAAAAGAGATTTACATGCTTCTTGTAATCCTAGCATGTTATAGACAAAATGTGTTCATAGAAAGAATAGTTAAAGATATTAACTAGACAACCATTTACATGCATTATAAGGACTAGTGGGTATAATATACCCACGATTATTTTCATCCTCTCATTGAGGGTTTCCACGTACAAAATCACTGTGTAACCTGATGTATGTTTTTGTGTGTGAGTTTACATGATTTTACTTAATCGCATTTGTTGTTGTATTATTGTGAAGATAACTACTATTTGAAATATACTATGTGATATTTGATATAACTAGTAGAATTTTTTTTACTAACTCACCCCATCCCCCTCAAGTATCTATTAGGACCAACATGATGAGCACCAAATTTCTTGCTCACTCTTTTGTCCACTTTAATTATATTTAAGTCATGTTACTCTAGTTCATGAGTTATCTTGTATAACTTAACCTCATCTTATTTAATACATTTTATCACATCTTCAACATAATGGTGTCATCTAGTACATGCTATGTAAATTTTCAATGCTTGAGCAATGCAATGTCTTATGTATTTGATGTACTCATCAATGACTAGAACACCATTTTCTATATTTGCACATACCTTCTAAAATTATTCTGACTCAAACTCTTATTGTTCTTTCATCTTAGTTGACTCTTTCAAAGTAGTGTATTGATCATATTCAGAAATCAACTTACTCAAGTTCTCTAAAATGTTTGATCCTTGTAGTTGTGGTGGTGTAGGCAATGTCATCTACAATTTTTCCAATGCCTTCTCAAGAAGAAAGGTGTGATATTTTGTATTCTTCTCAGACTTCTCTAGTGCTTTTGTATAAGAAAATAGTGATATTTTCATAAAACCTTTATCATCCATGTCTTCATTGATTAACTTTTTGATGTCTTCTGAGATGTTCTTACTTTCCAACAATATTTGAACTAATGTCTTGGGTGTTGAAGGTGTGGCAATATTTTTACCTTTTTCAACTGACCTAAGATCAACAATAGAAGGTTGAGTATCACTCTATACTAAATCTTTTTCCCTTTGTCCAATCAAAGTAGTCTAATCACCTTCCTTATTGGATTCATATATTATGGTAAATGATGATTTATCTTCATTTATCACATATGGAAATGTATTCTAACCTGTATCCATGTTATGTTGACTCTAATCTACTTCCATATTCTTATTATCTTGCTTAGGGTCTTCTTGTTTCTTATCTTGTTTAGGTTTTCCCTCTTTTCTTCTTTCTTGTTATCCTCCCTATCACTATCACTAATACCCTCTTTTAAATTGACTACCTTTGAGATAATATTCCAAATATATCTTATGTTACCAACATTCTCAGTATTATCCACATTACTCTCCTCTTTATTCTTCTCTTCCTCTCTAGGTGATCCATCTAATGTAATTGGTACTCCATTGATATAAAATCAAGTTTCTTAACTATACTAACAATTTTTTTTTGCCTCCTTATCATTTTTTTTAAATATTGCTAGCTAATTAATTAAAATACCAACTAATGTCTTTCTTGGTTGCTTCATCCTAAGACTAGGATCTCCAAGTACTTCAATAAGTTCCTTAGTTTCAACATCAACTTCATCATATAGTCTTGTAATCAATTTTCTTTTTCTCATCTTTGTCCTTAACTTAGGATTTACTAAATTAAGGACCTCTTTCATCTCTTCAAAAATAATTAGAGTATGAATCTCTCAAACTTTGTTCTCACTCTCATCTTATTATCCTCTTCTATAGCTCTAAGTCTCTTTTTCTCTAACTTTGCAAATGAATGTTTTGGTATGGTTCCTTTCAATTCTACTACACTCTTTAAATTTAATAAATACTTACTAACTGGGCATTCAAGCATATATTGTTGTTCTTTAGTGTACTTTGAGTAAAAAAAATTAATTTTGATCTAAGTTCCCATCATGTTTAACTATTATCTCTAATCCGTTTGATGATTCTTTTTCAATGTAACTAATCCATGTCATATCTCCTTTAGGTTTTTGTCCCATTAACTACTCATCAATTTTATTTGTTCTTGAATATAACTTCTCTAAATGTTCCCTAGTTTGAACTAGTTCTTTATTCACTATACTATTATACTTTTCAAGTTTAATGAATTTCAACATAGTGCTCTCAAGTTTAGATGTTACCTTGGTGAGTTGTAACTAATTTAGATTTATAACGTCAATCTTTAAATGTGCTTCTATTTTGATCTCATTTGATATCATACTTGACTTTAATAATCTCAAGTTCAAGCTTCAACATCTCATTCTATTTTTTCAACTTGATAATTGTATCTAAGTCCTTAATTTTTTCTATTATATCTTTACTCTTTTATCTTGAATTCTCAATCTAATATTTCATATTTTGAGTGAAATCTTGTGCATCTCTAAGTTTGATCTTCAACCTAATTCTTTCATCATTAGCCTAATATAATGCTTCAAAATTTGACTCATAGTTTCTTTTTAATTCTTTTAAACCTATAGTGATGTCCTTCAAGTTCTTAGAATTATTTTGAGTAACTAAGATCTTATTGAAATTTTTAGAAATAGGTAATACTAAGAGGGGGTTGAATCAATATGCTAACACTTTTTTCCTAAATATGGATATTAAAGACTAACCTTAAGGATGCATAAATAATGAAATTGAATACCAATCATAAAAAAACTAGATAAATAAAGTCATAATACCATATTTTGTTAACTAGAGAAATAATAGACAAGGGAAAACCCTAGTGGGGACAACACCCACAAAATGATCCAAAAATACCCTATGAAAGGTATTAACCCTCTTAGGAGTATATTACATACATATCATTAATGTATCCTTTTTTTTGAAAATAGATTGATACAAGTATGACAATGTGTTTCAATTATTGTTTTGTCACTAATGTCAAACCTAGTACTTACTATTAAGACAACTACTTAGTTGATTTGAGTACTATCATTTGTTTGATTGATGAAGAGAATTTGATCAAATGAGATAAAAAAAAATCACCTACAGAAAAGGTTCAATTATGGTATGTTAAAATAAGTACAAGGATTAGTTAAGACAATGATGATATAGTGCATTGATTATCTGTCATGCCCAAAAATTATGGCAAAAAAAAAACACACCAAATTTTTTTTTTTAATTTTTTTATTTAAATGTATTTATTTAAACTTAAGTGCACTAAGTTGATACAGTAAGTTCACATGAAACAAGGATGCCAAGAAGGCGGTTACACGAACTCTTAACAATCAATTGATTCAGTTAACAACCCCTCTTATTTAATTAGAAGACCCAATTAATTGATAGATTTAATAAATCCCTTTAAAAGATTTACACTCTAAGAACATTAGTAAATTTCTTAAATACAATTTTATTTCAATTTTACATATGAATTTGTCGTCAACTTCGACAAGGAGTAAAACTAAAATTATCATTCACTTTATGAGTTAATCTGGATTGCATGACCCTCCAATAGACATAGATCAATTTTAAACTATAAAATTCTAATGTTTAAGACTTATAAATTTAAACCACATTTTACTAATCCCGAAAATAAAACTTCCCATTAAGAACTGCTAATCGACTAATTAAACTTAATTAAGTTATCCTTAACTACATTAAATAATAACTATATTGCATTCACAGAATTTAATAATTAACGTTACAAATTAACAATTAATAAATAAACAGATAAAACTATTTTAGAACGATTCTTTAATTAATAATATTCATTAATTATTAAATTCGCTAAGCTAAAATTATTAAATTTATAAGTTGTTAATGAACTTCATTAATACACATTATAATTTAAACTAATAATTAAATAAAATAAAAATAAAAACTACTAACAACTATTTTTAACTAATCTATATAAACGAAAATTTAATTTAAACTAAACTATATAAATGAAAATTTAATTTTAACTAAACTATAAAAAAAAATTTTTAAAAAAATAATAAAAAAAAATTTAAAACGCCGCCCCACGCATATATATGCGTGGGGGATCCCACGCAATATATGCGTGGGCCTCACGCATACACACGCGTGGGGATCCCATGCATTTAAATGTGTGGTCCTCACGCATGGGTATGCGTGGGGTCTTCCACGCGTACGGGGACTGGCCGCCGGGTACGAGCCGCAGGCTCTGCCCGAAATTCGAATTTTTTTTTGTTTTTTTTTTTTTAAAATTTTTTTTTTGATGGGTTGTATTAAATAAGGTAGGTCGCCCACCCTTTGAAGCCTTATAATAGGAGGGTGATTTACTATAATTTATTGACTGTAATAGAGGGGTCTCCCCTTTTTTTTTTTGCCCATACATTTTCCAGCAAGTTTGAGCACCTACAGGCCTCTATTTTTTTTTTTGGAGATTAAGTCTTTATCAAATTTCTCCATTGATCTTGAGACATGGGTGTCAATAGATTGGTGAATCTATACATTGCATATTACATCATGAACACAACCATACATTAATCAAATGATATGCTTATAACATTTTTTTTTTTTTAAACTAACTTTAGTTCCTCTTCCTTTGTTGTTGGATCAATACAATTCTATTTTCTTTCACATACAAATGCAACAACTGCATATGAATCCAATTTTATACATAATGCAACTAATTACTCTATGGGAATGGAAAATAGAAAGATCACAATGGATGTTTAAACTCTCTATAATTTCATATGCATATATTTTCTCCATACCATTCTAATGTCTATTTGAACTCAGCCTTTCCTAACATAATTCCTTCATATACAAGATTAACATTCAACATTCTCAATCCATCATACAAGATATAAGATAACTCAATACCTCTTTCCTATCTTTCTTCAATACATCCCAAGGTTTGAGAGTAATTAATATAGTTTCACACAACCAACAATTCTCCCTTACATATCCATTTTTTTTTTGTTATACATTCATCACAATAATATGCATGAACAAAAAGGTGGTTGAATTGGCTATAACAAGTTTCACAAAATGAGAAGACCATTTAACATACATTACGCAAATTTTCCAAAGAACATGGGAGCAATGCAAGGAAATTCTCATAATCTTTTTTTTTTTGTATTATTCATCCTGGTTCAAAGGCTCCACTCGGGAAAGAACCAGTAAGAAAACCCGAGGTCATTGCCCAATACTTCCAAGTTTCCAATCCATTGTACATCATTTTACAACTCACATAAATCTCTACAAACTTCCAACATGTGCTATCTTCCAAATAACTTCAAAATCACAATAAAGGATAATGGGGAAGACAAAACTAAAACAAGGTGGATAATCACAACAACATCAAATCAAACATACACTCCAAACCCGGTTTGCACAATAGATCTATACATGGAATCAAAACAAGGGTGGAGGTGGATTTTCCCAATGGGAGAAGTCAATCACCATTCCATTACATGGCCCTTTCGGGGCTTGAATTTTAAGAATTTCCATTCTATATAAGGCCCTTTCGGGGCTCCAATCACAAGGATACTCATTTTCTCTTCATACACATGATTTCACAACATCAATAAGGAAGGTGATGACAAGTAGGGGCCCATACACCCTACCCTTTTTTCCTTCCTCTCACCATGAAAGGAGACTCTCACCAATGAGGTCCAACTAAAGCCCTACCCCCATACATGGCCACTTCTTCCCTATCCAAGGGTGAGTGATGCCATCACAATCCCCATGAAAACTCAAAGAACAAGGTCTCAACAAAGCAAGAAATGAAATCCAAAACAAGGTAAAATTCCCTCCAATATCCTCCCAATACACACAACATAAAAGGACAAGAACCTTCACAATACTATAACAAGATTCACACATGATCAACAAAAAGGAAAGCTAAGCCCATGAGAGAGAAATTCCTACCTCCACAAGTGTTATGGCAACAATGGAAGTTTTTGAGAAGAGCTTCTTTCCTTTCTCCTTCCTTCAATCTTCAAGCTTGCTCTCTAAAAACTAGAGATTGGGTAACCCCCTTCACTACTTCCCAAGTGCCTCTAAATAAGAATCTACTTAACTAGGCTTAGGGTAACCCCTTGGTGGAGTCAAGGTCACCAACCTATGAAGTGACAACCAATTTCGAATTCAAGCAAAGATGGAGTGTTTGAGTGACCATAAAGGTCAACCAAGGAGACTTGGGGAGTGGAAAACACTCCCAACCCAAACCCTTACCCTTAGGGTAATTAATTTTGAAGTTTTAAAACATAAGGATTTAATAAGGACAATAAAACTAGGGGAAACAAACTACCAAAAGAAATACACCTTAAAGATGGACTAGGTAAAAAAAGAATATAGCACAAAATAAACATGGGGTTCAGCTTTTGTCTTCCCATTGGATTTCCCGGCTAAATTTCCTGCACACTCATTGCACACGTCAGTAATTCGAGAAGCACATGTATATATATATATATATAAATACGCATCAACAATTTCATGAAATTTAAAACATCCATTCTTCCATAATCTATTCATTCATCTCATTCTACTCATTAAAATTGGAGATTCAAAGTGTTAGTTTGCATTCATTCATTTTATCAGCATATACGTTATAAAACATTAAACTACAGAAATCAAATATCTGAAATAAAGCATCATACATCATAATTAGCAAAATAATGTTCAGTGCCACAAATAATGCTCTGACATATCGAGCCATAAAAAAAATAATATATAGTATCATCGAGGCTAGGATGGGTCGAGGCGGGGCCTCACATTATCTACTTAAGGTTGCAAAGGTTGGGTACACTAACAAAGTCTAGAAGAACAAGTAAGAAGAATTGAGTCTACCAAGCTTGAGTAAGTGGATAGTAGGTGTTGAGAAAAGTTGGTGCAAGCCAAGTAGAAAATTAGTTGGAGCTAAGCAAAGTCAAAGTTTAGTGTATGTCGAGTGATACAGTGTATGTTAAGTAAAGTTTACTTGATGTTGAGCACCAACAAACTTTAGTGTTTGCTGAGTGATCTAGTTAAAGAAGAGTGGAAGAATCGTATAGAAGCCAAATGACAACATATTGATGCCAAGTTCCAGTATTCATGTTAATCATGGATTTGATAAATCTGAGCTGACTATTTTGTTTTCTTTAATTTTGTGAAGCATGTGGAAGATAACTATGATGAGATCGTGACAAAGAATTCATGGTAAATTATTTTGAGGTGACTTCAAAGAGGATTGAAGGAGAAGCTTCTAAAAGGGACTAAAATGAAAATATGGGTAGATTCATTGAATCCTACCTAATCCTACCTAATCCAAAAATGGATGATAGATAATTAATGACAAAAGATCTTAATTTTCTATCTATAGAGATGGTTGGTTAGAAGCAAGGTTGGTCAATGTTTGAGAAGCTAAGTTAGAAAAGAGGTCTAGGGTATTGCTTTAATTAGAGACTGAATAGAAGAGACTATTATTGGCAAGAAAGAAAGAACGGTTAAGAGTATGAATGCTTGAAGGGTGAAGAAGCTATCAGAGCTAAAGTGTGTGAAAGCCAAGCAGAATGGAGGACTAAAATAGAGATTAGTAATCTAGAAGTGAGTGGTAATTTATTATCAGATATAGCCTTACTGTTACTTTCTAATCATTTTACTAATCTAGGGTAAATCCTTTGGATTAAGGTTGACCTAGTAGTCATTTGTAAATCCTTTAACCAAGTGACATTCCAAGTGAATGATCTAATGTCCTCTAACAAGGATTACTCCTAATAGGGTGATTGAAATCTTCTAACCAATTCACATTTAACAATGTGTATTATAACCTTTAATAGGGTTGGTCTTTCATAGGGTGTCTCTTTAGAAGAGTGAGAATGAGTAGCATGTTACTGGTGGTTTTTCCAAAATTGGGTTTCCATGTAAAATCATTGTGTCTAATGTGTTATGAATCTATTATGTTTCATGCTTACATTTCTACAAAGTTGATTTGATAGTAACCTACAAAGTTTAAGTGTTTGTATGATCTAATGAATGCATGCATCAATATGTTTTATGGATATGGGTTCACTAAGCTATGAAAAATTTTATTTGTACATTTGTACCTTAAATAATTGATTCAACCCCCCTTTTAGTTATTATAAATAATTCCAAAAATTGGTATCAAAGCCATCTACTTAAGAGGACTAGTTTGAAGGTACTAGAAGCAAAATATCAAGATGTCAAAAAGAGAGGTACCCAAGCTTAACAGGGACAACTTTCTTGCATGGAAAATTCTAATGAAGCTACATTAGAAGGTCTTGGAGACCATGCACGATGTACCATCACCAATGAGCATGTTGATCCTACTAGAGCCCTAACTATTGAAAATCTGAAAAAGAAGAAAGAACAGAATCAAAAAATGTTTGAGATTGCATCTACCCTAAGTTATGTCACATTTGATGACATCAAGGGTTGTGATAGCACAAAGAAGATGCAAGATTCTCTTCACACCATCTATGGAGGTGATGCAAATTTTTTGAGAGCCAAATCTAAAAGTCTTAGAGGTAAGTTTGATGCTATGAGGATGCAAGAAGGTGAGAATGTTGCTCAATATTGCTCTAGGATAAATATGTTGTTAATGCTATAAGAGGATCTACTGGTAAGATAGATGGTGAGACTATATTAAGAAAAGTTTTGAGAACATTGATGCCCATCTATGTTATTAACATTTTTGCAATGCAAGAACTAAGATGTATACTAGGTCCTAATTTGATTCTTAAAGGTCTGGTAGGTAGGCTCACTTCTTTTTAGATATCTAATTTTGACACCTTCAAATCTGAAAATGTTGAATCTTCTTTAAAGCTAGATGTGATTGAAGAAAACTAATGAGAAGACAAAGAAGAAAAAGCTAAAATATGTTTCCAATGTTAGTGATATAGATGAGGAGGGTGTATAATAGCACGAAGCACTACTAGAAAGGAGATTTCATAGAGGAAAAGGAAAATTCAAAGGTAAGTTACCTATCATGTGTTTTAATTACAATGAGGTTGGTTGTATTGCTGCTAGATGTTCAGAGAAGAAGAACTATAGAGGTGAAGACAAGTACAAAAGTAGAAGAGATGAGGACAACAAAGATTACAAAGACAAAGGAAAGAATTCTTGCTACATTGTAGAAGAGGAAACTAAAGATGGATCTGATGAACATAATGATGAAGTGTTGTATGTTGCAATGAAGGATGAATTTGATGAGGATGAAGTAACTGCATTAGTGTCTTGTGTGAACAAGAATGATACATGGATCATTGATAGTGGGTGTTCACATCACATGACTAGAGATAAAAGTAAGTGCATTACCTTGAATTATTATAATGGAAATAGTGTAAGTTTTGTGTAGTGCCTACCCTAGTTTGCATTTCGCTATGATGGATTTCCATATTTTTCTTTGTGAGCCCTTGGTGTATTTTCTATTAATTAAGTCTGATTAAATTATTTAATCAATGATCTAATTAAATGGAAAATTAATATGATATTTTATTATTTAATTTTCTTTAATTAATTAGGAAATTAATTAAATAAAAGAACTAAATTTGGAGATGAAAATTATAAGTTCAAAGTTGGAATGTGATAATATTTAAACTTAATAACAATATGTTTAGTGTTCATTTTTAAATAAATGTTAAATAATAATATTATTTAAGTTAATAAATATTTTATTAACTAAGTTTCAAAAATAAATTTTAAAAGTGGAAAATAAATTAATTTATTAAAATGCCATGATTACATGATAAGTGCATGACAATTAAAAATTAATAAACTAATTAAAATAGGTCAGCTGAATATTAAATAAAGTAATGTGAATTATTTTAATAATTATTCACCTAGAAGTATGCGTACCTCCTTGATGCATGAGTTGTCTATGACATAGGAGTTAGCCTACTAATTAAGCACATGGTGTCTACAACCTTATCACTCTTATTCATTTATCTAGAAGGTAGGATAAGGCTCATGCTTAGTTGTCAACGCTTATCTCCTAGTTTCTTCTAGAGGATTCTAGGTGCTCCCTTAGAAATCTTTAAATCCAAGCGTTCCTAGTCACTCAGGGTGTGGTTGATGGACTGCAAATTAGCACCTATGTTCAGCAATTTTGGTGACAACCTTCGATGCATGGAATCAAGTGTTTTAGAGCCTTCATTCTTCATGACTGTAGTCATGTTTTTCTATGAATGGAGTCAATAGAATTCTTTTACAATGCTGATTTGAGGAGCGATATTTAGGAATTCGAACCATGATTGGGAAATAAGTTGACTAAAACACAAAATTCCCTCATTTCGTGGACTTCATGAGAAATATGGAACATTAAGCTATAGGAGAATAGATTGAGGCAGCGGATGGATATTTTGGAAATGAGTATCTTCTGCTGGGGCTCAGAATAACCATCGACATACATATATCAGGTATTTTCTTTTTCTTACTTAGAATTGCATTATGTAATTTTCTCATAAGTGATTGAGACCAAGTAGAGTTTCTTTTTGGATTGGTATTCTTTCATTTTGTCTCGAGTTATGCTGCCATTTAGTTCAACTCAGCAATGAGCTTTAGGAAACAATAAATTCTCCTTAAGATATTCAAAAAAGAAACTTCACTTTTTCATTTGGTATAGTTCTGAAATTATTGTGTAGATTTAAAAAGAAAGATAAGAATTTGTGACCTAATAGACAGAGAGATTTAGAAGGTTGCATTTTCTTCATAGAATACATTAATCGTTAAAAAAATGACATGGCTCAAGGAAAATACCTATCGGAACCAAACTAGAACCATATCCTTCTAATTTTCATGATGATTCTTTATACATATCTCTTTCATATGTATTCACATTAATTACTGAGATTAATCGCTTAGTCTGTCGTACTCCTGAGCGTCTCAAAATTAACACAAAACACAATATCTCATGTCTTTGCTTATTAAATAACTCTACTTATTTTAATCATGATAAATATATAAATATATATATACTTTTAATTATTTTATATTCAATATGGTGGCTTCTCTTAAACATCTCACCATTTGCTACATGTTATAAATCACCATCTTACTATCAATGCTCTGTTATTGTCATTGCTATATTAACCTAGTTCACCATATATCCTCAATACATGTTTTTTTTAGTAAACTCCAAGCACTGACAGGATATCTTATATGATTGTCTCCTTTCGATGCACATATATATTTGTTTATATATTTATATATATATATGGCTATTTTTAGTTTAACAAGAAGACGATGCATCAAACTTGGTTCTAGGAGATATGTACTCAGTAGTATCTTTTGTATATTCATTTATGTATATTGGAGGAATCTTGACCTATTGGTGGAGTGATGAAATATTGTCCTCTCTGTGTGAGTTGTTATTATAGTGTATTTCCCTAGGCTGGCAAATATTTTCAAAATCTGAGAGATTCCTCAATTTGAGCATTGAAGTGGGGAGACATTTTGATTTCCCTTACCCTCGCTATATGGGTCCTTCCTTCGTTTGCTTGATTTAAGCATTCTCTTTACTGTTCTTATTCTCCTTCATCTACTGGTTCTTTTCATCCCTGGTATTCAACATCAACTATGTTTAGCATCTTTGCAAATTTGTTATTTCTTTAGCATTGACAGACGTTGCTATTTCCAATCGATGCAGCGGTCAAAATATGCTACAAACACTTTTGACGTTTGCCTTAGTATTAATCATTGTTGTATTTTATGATCCATTGTCAAGATGGATAAACAGGAAAGGAGACTTCTCAAATTAAACATTGCCTAGATCTGTTAACTCCTCCTGAACATAGACAGTGCATCTCCTTCTGAGTTAGACAAAGGCATGGCCTCGCACACAACCTCACCTCTATCAAAATTCTAGTCAATTTCCTTAGGGAAAGTCACAGATTTACAAGACATACCATAAAGTATTCATTCGATAGAAAAATTGATTTGCGATTTAAGTGTTACTTATGTTAAGTCAACATTAAAGTATTGTATGTTGATTGTTATAAGGTTGTACTGCCGCGGTCTGTTGTACAGACTATCAGCCATTATGTCACGACATATGCTATACAGTTGTATAAGGGATTTTTAATTAGTAACAAGTTTGTTATTTCCTTTGGAATTGTCAAAATATTATATGCTTATATAGGATAATATGCATATATCATTAGTGGTAATATATGTTATTAAATATTAACTAGTATATATAAAAACATGAATCAATATTAATATTTACTATGTTACAAATATTTTATGTCATTGTTGATGTATTATATTTGTTAATATTATTATTATAGTAATGTTAATATGGACCATTATTTTGATAATAATTCATTAATTATTATTAATTGAACAGAGATATCCGCTGGTTGAATTTAATCAATAATGAATGGTGGAATAAATAGTTTATATAATTATTAATTAATTCAATTCAATTAAAATCAATAGTGATTAATTAATAATTGAGGTATTGTATTGGGATTAATTCTAATCGAGGGTATTAAATGATTGGAGTGTTGTGGCAAGTTATAAATCAATTTGAATGAATGGGAGTTGATCAAGATCAAATTTAGAAGGGAAGTGTTTATTGGAAACTATTTCAATTGATATTTATGTTTCTATTAAGTTATTAATAAAATATATTGGTGATCCTATGAATAGTTTCAAATAAGTGTTTAAAGGAAATAATGATAAGTCATTAAGGAGTTATAACTACCTATTGTTAATTTGATTTTGTGTAACTTAATAGTATTGGGAATACTTAATAAATTCAGGAATGTAAGTTGTGCACTTACGTGGTTATGTTACAAATTAAGTCCTAATTATTGTTATCAGAAAACATTGGAAACATTAGATTTACAAATTGATTTATTGAGATCAACGAATAATTTAATAGGGATCGAATGAAAAAAGGAAGTGGTTAATAGAAATGAACTCAATTTAACTTAACGATGATTTGTACTATATTGGAATTAAATCATTGAGAAATTATTAACTTTGGTCTTGATGATTTAAGTTATTCAAATGTTTACCCATAATTGATTTTGAGGAGGTTAACTTCAAAATGGTTTCGGGAGTTAAGCCTTGATTTACTCATGAAAGAGTCTTCTCACTTGTATAGACACATCCTGATCTCTCTTTAGAATGAGAACTTAGGGTCATTGAGTTTTAGTATAGCTATGTAATTATTAATTAATTAAATTAATTATAGAATTAATTAAATTTATTGATAATTAAGTTGTTCAATGGAATTTAGTTGATACAATTATCATTGGATATTGAACATTATCATTTAATGTCTTTCAATTGTCATAAGGAACTGTTGTGAATATTATGATTGTCTCTTTCTGGATGCTTTCCAGTTATTCGTAGAGAACAAATGTGAATATAGTAAACTATCTTTTGATGCTTACTAGTCTCTTGTTTAGAACTGAGATATTTGCAAGATTTCTTCTATATTATGTGGCTGGATGTCATGTTATGTCCTATGATTCAAATTGAAATTTATGTTTATGAGATTTACCTTGTGGAGCATTGATGTGTACTTGTATGGAAGTATCGACTTGTTTTTAGGTTGCATGTTAAGGAATCGAGTATGATTATGATTGATATTGTGGTATTAAGAGAAGTTGTCTAGGTACATGTCTTTGGGGGTGGCTTGTAGTAGGGGTTCGGGGCCCAAAGTGGTCAGTACCAAGGTAACCTATTGCAAGTTATGTAAAAAGTGATAATCTAGTAATTAATAATTTTGGGAAAACACACTAAAAAGATAAGTTAGGGATATTTGACCCACCCATACCTTGAGTGCTTGTATAGACTAAGGATGGGAAAGGGATGATGCCTCATCTTCATGAGAGGGCTTTCTAGTTCCACATGTGCCACATTGAGGGTCCAGGGTTCAGAGTAACTAGTCTAGGGTAACTCAATGCTTGAGGGTTCGAGGTCTATTAAGAGACCAGTCCAGGGTAACTCAAGCATCCATGTGATGACACTCCCTAGAATGTAGCCTAAGTCTCCTCTATAGAGTTGGTTTGTACCTCTGATGGTTTACTTATTGTTGAATGTGCTTATTGATTTTCATTGATGATGATTGGCAATTTTTGGATGATGTACTCTTGACATGTGGATTTTGACTTGAGTTTATCTCCTCCAGCACATTCTTTGTTGGAATTTACCTTCATTCTGTTCTTGGATCATTATGATGGATGTTATATCTTATGTTAGATGTTATTTGCTAACGTAATTCTTTATATTGATGATTTGCAAGTGATAGAGAATGCTATTTACTTATAGAATCATCTTATGCTTTATTTTGTATGAATAGATTTCTCATGCATATGTTGTAGCATGTTAGATTTCTTTCTGCATATGATGTAGTATGTTTTAGGAGTGACATTCCTACTATGATAATACTGATGATCTCTTCGGTGACTTGGGATGTTATGCACGAAGGGATGGCTAGGGCCCATGATGGTCTAATGATGCTATTGACAGTTGGGAGGAATATCGCACTTAGATTAATTGTGTTTTATGATGGATGGTTATCTTTTTTCGATGATTGTTATATCCTTAGTGATGAATGGATGTATCATGAATGTTATTAGTTTCATGGATTTACTAAGGTTGATGAATCATTATCTTTGCATTTTTATATCCATTTCAGCCATTCATACGATGTGACATGTACAAATAGATGATTGAGCATTTTGAACTGATTTGCCAAGATGCATTCAGAACAAATGTATATTATGGACATTAGACTTTTTAACTATTCTTTCATGAGGATGTGGTAGTTGTTAGACTTAGAGTTAATTAGATTAAATGTGACTCAACATTTAGGGATCCTTAAGGAATGTAACCTATTATATATGCTTTAGTTGAATGTATATTATTGCTTCTGCTACTCTGTGTTTGAGGTGAATAATGTTATCTTGCATGTTCTCAAAAAAAAAAATTGTTTAGCAAACTTTTGGTTAATTCTTTTGGATCCCTTGGCGGGGCGTTACATTTTGGTAATGATGCACTTAGTCTAATCAAAGGAAAAAGTTCTATCAAACTCACAAAAAATATTTTATGTGACAATGCTGATTATGTTGAAGGACTTAACTATAATTTGTTGAGTATGTCACAACTAAATAGTTTAGGTTGCAAGGTTGATTTTGCAAACAATATTGCTAAGATATATGATTCTAATGGAAAACTAATGGGAAAAGGTGATCGAACTATAGGTAATCTATTCTATCTTTATATGGATGATGTTATTTGTCTAGTTGTAGAATTTGATGATGTGTGGTTATCACACAAGAGGTTATGTCATGTTAATTTTGATTACTTGGTTAGTATCAGTAACATGAAAAAGTTAGAGGTTTGTCTAAGTTGAAGAAACCTTACAATATAATTTGTAAACAATATCAGTTAGGCAAAATTACAAAGTCAAGTTTTAAGAGTAAGACTCACACCTCTAAAGGAATTTTGGAGATATTTCATACTGACTTTTGTGGACCAATTGATGTGTAAAGATACAAAGATGATAAGTACATTATGCTATTTGTTGATGATTATTCTAGGATGATGGTAATTATCTTTCTGAAACAAAAATATGATGCTTTCCAAATGTTAAAGTGGTACTTAGCAAGAGTTGAGAAGGAAATAGGTAAAAGTTTAAAATGTTTGAGATCTGACAGAGAAGAAGAATTTACATCAAATGAGTTTGAGATGTTTCATAATGACAAGTTAATCAAAAGACTGACATCTTCCTCTAGAACCCCTCCAAAAAATGAAATTTTTGAAAGGAGGAACAAATCTATAATGGATTGTGCTAGGACACTCATGATGAAGAAAAATGTTGCTTTGAAATACTAGAGAGAGGCTTTAGGTATAGCTATCTATACCTTGAATCATGTGCAAGTCAAGAAAGGTACTCATTCAACACCTTTTCAACTATGGTATGGATACTCACCCAATGTAAAATATTTTAAGGTATTTGGAAGCAAGTGTTATATTCTAAAAGATTTTAGAAATGGTAAATTAGATGAAAAAAGTGAAGAAGGTATATTCCTTGGCTAATCCACAAGAAGTAAATCTTATAAGTGTTTAAATACTAACACTAACAAAGTTGTGGAAAGTGCAAATATGAAATTTGATGAATATATAGAAGTACATGAGGCTAAAGCTATGTAGGAACCAAAGGAATAAAAATAATTTGTATACTTTTATAAAGGTATTCCTATTGATGAAGATGTTGTAAATCAAGTTGCAAATCAATAACAAGTTTTACTGACTATCAAGTCATATACAATGAATGTCGAGTTGCATTCAGGAACCAAGCCACAGTCAGGTATCGAGTTGCAAAATGAAGTTGAGACACATTTTGATTATGAGATTAGTGTAAATAAAATAGATGTTGAATTACCTGATAGAGAATTACATAGTGACTTAGAAGTTGATAGACCAAATGAGGAAAATAGAGCAGAACCAAGATTTTCAAAATATGTCAAAAGACATCATCCTATTGTACAAATTATTGGAGATAAAGATGTAAGACCAACGACAAGAAATAGATTGAGAATTGATACAATTTTTCTTAGCATGCATGAGCCTAAGATAGTGAAAGATGCCTTAGAAGATGTTGACTAAAGTAAAGCCATGAAAGAAGATATTAAATAGATTGAAAAGAACAATACATGGACTCTACTTCCTAAACTAGAAGATAAAAATGTGATTGACACCAAGTAGGTGTACAAAAACAAATTAGATGAAAATGTGAAGTCACAAGGAATAAGGAAATATTAGTTTGCAAGGGGTATGCACAAGAAGAAGAGTTGGACTATGGAGAAACATTCACTCATGTTGCAAGATTGGAAGGAGTAAGAACTCTACTTGCTTACTCTACACAGAAAGGTTTCAAAGTTTATCAAATGGATGTTAAATATACATTTATAAATGAAACATTGGAAGAAGAGGACTAGATATAAAAACCGAAAAGATTTATTAATGCTAACAAAAAAACATGGTATGTAGACTACACAAAGCTTTATATGGTTTGAAGCAAGCACCAAGAGCATGGTATGAAAGGCTTCACAATTATCTTGTGAAGATTGGATTTGAGAGGAATGATGAAAATAGAAATCTATACTTAAAGATAGAAAAAGGAAAAGGAATTTTACTATCTGAAATTTTTGTTGATGATATCAAATTTGGAGGTCAAGATACTTTTTTTCAAACTTTTGCAAATGAAATGAAGACTAAATTTGAGATGTCTATGTTTGGAGAGATCAAGTTCTTTATAGGTTTACAACTAAATAAGATGAAATATGGTATATACACCACTCAATCAAAATATGTAAAGGAGATACTAAGAACTTTTAGATTGGAAGATTCCAAGCCAGTAAGCACACCTATGGTGACAAGATACAAATTATCAAAGAATGTTAATTCAACTAAGGTGAATCAAACACTATACAAGTCTATGATTGGAAAATTGCAATATGTAGTGCATAGCCAACTCGATATTACATTATCTGTAGGGATAATTGCAAGATTCTCTACTATTCCCAGGGAGAATCATTTGATGGTTGTTAAGAGAATAATGAGATATCTAAAAGGAACATAAGACTATGGTCTATACTACAAGAAAAATGAGAAGTTTGAGTTGAGAGCCTAACTTGATGTTGTTTGGGCTAGAAATATTGATGACAAAAAGAGCACTAGTGGAGGAGCATTTTTCTTGGAAAACTAATTGGTTACATGGACTAATGAGAAACAAAACTTCATATCTCAATCTACCATTGAAGTTGAATATGTTATTGTTGTAGTAAATTGTACAAACATTGTATGGATCAAATAGCTACTCAAAGGTGTGAAGGAGGAAATCACTGAACTTGTGATACTTCATTGTGATAATGCAAGTGTTATAAATATATCAAAGAATCCTATGATGCATACAAAGACAAATCAAATTGCAACCAAGTATCATTACTTGAGAGAGTTAGTTCAAGACAAAGAGGTGAAGATGGAATATAGAAGAAGAAAAGGAATAAATATAGAAAGGAAGAAACATGTAATATCTACTTAGAGGGAGATACTGACCTGATGGTTACTACAAAGGGAGAAATGATTAAAAGACATTCATGTACCTAGTAAGAGAGAGATAGTGTTGAGGAAGTCATAATACAAAATATATAGAGATAACTATCTAACTATTAGAAAGAGGAAGTGATAAAGAGGGAGACATAAGGATGAATTAATTTTTTGTTGATCATAACAGATTTTTGTACCCTATATAAAAGATGAAAGCTAATAGAGGGAGAGATTTCAATACAAGGAATTAATTTCATTTTGGTACTGTTGTTGGTACTAGTTTGCCATCAATGCCAAAGAGGGAGATTTTTGAAAATAGATCAATACAAGTATGAGAATTTGTTTCAATCATTATTTTGTCACTAATTTCAAACCTGCTACTTGTTGGTAAGACAACTACTCAATTGATTTGAGTACTATCATTTATTTGATTAAATGAAGAGGATTTGATCAAATGAGATAACAAAAGCACCTAGAGAAAAGGTTGACTAATGGTATGTTAAAAGAAATAAAAAGATCAATTAAGATAGTGATAATATAGTGCATTGGTTATCAAATTAAGGTTGCAAAGGTTGGATACATTGAAAAAGTCTAGAAGAAAAAGTAAGAATAATTGAGTGTACCAAGCTTGACTGATTGGATAGTAGGTGCCGAGAAAAGTTATAGCAAGCTGAGCAGAAAATCAATTGAAGCTAAGCAAAGTCAAAGTTTAGTGTATGCCAAGTGATACAATATAAGCTAAGTAAATTATAGTTGATGTCAAGCACTAGTAAACTTTAATGTTTGTCGAGTGATCTAGTTAAGGACAAGTGGAAGAAAAGTATGGAAGTTGAGTGATAGCATATTGATATTGAGTGCTAGTATTCATGTTAAATCATGGATTTGAAAAATTTGAGCCAACTATTTTTTTCTTTAATTTTGTGAAGCATGTGGAAGATAACTAGGATGATTTTGTGGTACAGATTTCAAAGAGGATTGAAGGAGAAATTTTGAGAAGAAACTAAAATGAAAACATGGGTAGATTCATTGAATCCTACCTAACCCTAAAATAAACAATAGAGAATGAACATAAAAAGATCTTAATTTTCTATTTATAGAGATGGTTGGTCAAAAACAAGGTTGGTCAGTGTTTGAGAACCTAAGTTAGGAAAGAGGTCTAAGGTATTGCTTCATTTAGATACTAAATAGAAGAGACTATTATTAGCAAGAAAAGAAAGAAGGCTTAAGAGTATGAATGCTTGAAGGGTGAACAAGCTATCAGAGTTGAAGTGTGTGAAACCCAAGTAGAATGGAGGGCTGAAAAAAAAGATTAGTAATCTACAAAAGAGTTGTAATTTGTTAACAGATCAATCCTTATTGTTACTTTCTAATAATTTTACTAGTCTAGGGTAAATATTTTGGATTAAGGTTGACCTAACAGTAATTTGTAAATCTTTTAACCAAGTGACATTCCAAGTGAATGATCTAAAGTCCTCTAGCAAGGCTCACTCCTAATAGGGCAATTGAAATCCTCTATCTAGGTCACATTTAACAATGTGTATTATAACCTTTAATAGTTTAGCCTTTCACAAGGAATCACTTCAAAAGAGTGAGAATGAGTAGCATGTTACTAGTGGTTTTTGTCAAAATGGATTTCCACATAAAATCATTGTGTCAATATGTTATTGAATCAATTATGTTTCATGCTTACATTTTTGCAAAGTTGATTTGATAGTAACCTACAAAGTTTAAGTGACTATATGATCTAATGGATGCATGCACAAATTTATTTTATGGATATAGGTTCACTAAGATGCGAAAAGTTTTCTTTGTACATCTAGACCTTGGATAATTGATTCACACCCCACCTCCTCAATTATTCTAAAGAATTCCAACACTTGTTAGATGACTAGACCTCATTATAGGTTTCAAAATTATTAGGAGTTGTATTACAAAATGATGAGTTCACCACTCTTACAACAATATACAACTTTACAAGTATTATAGAGAAATATCAATATGTGACTATATTGATATCATAAATATTTGACTAGTCATTTGTTGTCCTTGCATCTGCACATGCTCATATTCCTCTTCTATGTACTTTATCATCAAAACATAATCTATTTAACATAAAATAAGTTCACACATCACATTCATAACCTAGCATAAGAATTGGAAACTTCACTCATCAAAACATTCTACCTTTATACCCTTTTCCTTAAATGCTATGTTTGATAAGCCTTGTCTATTATCAACATGTTACCAAAACTAAATATTAAGATCCACTAGATAAGGGTTAACATCTATAATTTCCTCCCTTCATTCCTAAGTCATTGAATTGATAGGTCAATTCGATGTCTTATCCAAAATACCAAAAGTGACCCATGCACTCTATTGCTGCAATATCAAACTACCAACAAGTTAATCACACAAAACTTGTGCCAACTGGAAAACTAACATAAGAACTCTTATATTTGTTATATAATCTCTCCATAAGTACCAAATTCTAAATTTTTATCCCTATAGGAGCTCCTAGTGAATCCTATTGATGAAAATAATATGATTGTGCATTTTTTCCTAAGCTAGACAATATTTTCATGTTATCACACCCAAACTATATCTTTACAATAAGTGTTTAACCTTGCATTGTTTTTCCATTAATGTCAACATTCATTGTCTTACCTTAGCCCACTTTCCAAAAATGGGCATCAATGGCTTCATTTGACATAAATGGAAGCAAGGTACAATAATGCATGGGCATGAAAAATTGACATAGGGCGATTGCAGTGTTGAACAAAAGGGTTGAATCTAATTCATTAATTTCCAAAGTGAGGAATTCAAACATTCAAACACTACATGACATCATAGAGATGCAAGGGAATCATGAAGAAGGGTAGAGTACTTTAGTCTTTGGGGCCTTGGTATTGTTAGAATCTGAAAAGATTAATAACCTAGAAAACTAGTGCAAAGAGTAAATATCTAAACTATGAATGCAAATGATACAAAATCAAAATAGCATCATAGATTTAGTCTCCAAGAGAGTAATGCAAATTCTGGAAGCAAAATAGCATTAAGAGGATGCAAAAACAAGAGATACAAATACAAGCCAGGTAGCATGCTTATATAGGCTAGAAGAGGGAGGAGGTGGCAACACCAACCAATGAGGAGCAACCATCTATTGGACTAAAGATAGCAAAGTATCTTCCCAAGATAGCTAATGGATGCTGACATGTAGGAAGGTGACACCTCACAACCATTCACCTAATAAGACATGCTTTATTAACCTAAGTGAGATTATTAAAAGTGTAGGAAAAGCCTAGTAAAATAGGAAAAATAAAAAACTACACTAACACCCCCCCATAAGCGAAGCGTAGGTGGATGCTAACCTAGCAAAGCTATGAAAGCAGGAAAATGGGTCCCAACAACAAGGCCTAATCAGGTACCCAATACAAGAAAAAGAACTAGATTAAGGAATCTAAGCCTCCAATCTAGGAAATGTCCCAAAGAGAGGAACAAAAAAGAGCATGAAGCATCTCCGAAGCATGAAGCTGCAAACACTGTCAAAAGAAATGGCTGGAACCCCCATTGAAATAGTGCATGACCAGGTAGAGAAGAAAAAGTCTGAAGAGCTGATCAATCAAAGAGGTGACCTCCAAAGGTAGGAATGAATGAGTGTCTATATAGTAGATGAACCATCTCACCGAAATGCATAGGTGCCTAGCCACTGCATCCACCTAGTACATAGGAACAAAAATTGAATATGTAGATCACTCAACTGAACCAAAGAAGCAATAGAGCCAATAGGTGAACCCCCCCATAATGCTGAACAGGGAGAGGGGTGACAGGAACACTGAAATGCAATGCCAAAAACATCTGCAAGAAGAAGAATTAGGAACACCAATAGTGCAATAGAAGTACAAGCACAGGATAAAGGGTGGTGTCACCGACACACTGCATGGGCTAATGTCATGGAAAAAAAATTCACTTGAAAAAGGTGGATGAGCACAGAATGGAAAAACATCATGACCCCCCATGGCACTTTATAACTGAGTGCGAGTACAAACAAACACAAGGTGTAGAAGATCCCAGATATGCAAAAGTAGGCACTTTATCTTAGTGCATTTACAAAAAAAGGAATGCAATAGAATAGAAGCATACAATGCTCAGAAGTCAGAAAGAAGAGTGAGCCAAAAGAATAGAAGAAGAGATTCCAAGACCTGTAGAATCCAAGTAATCCGCCAGAGTGCAAAAGTGCAAAACTCGAAGGAGAAAGAACCTAGAGAAGAATCTAGATAAAAGACCTCTACAACTGAATAACTCATAGAACTAGCTTTCCAATGATATCTGGCGAGCCCAGAAAAGAGTTTGAATGAGCGAGATATGGCTCCCGGAAGGCAAAATAGAACATCTGGCTTTGACTGCCAAAACAAGCAACTAAACTATAGAAAAAATTAGAAAAACCTATACCATCATCTCCATCTCAGAACCAGCTTTCTGATGCATTTTTTGGATCGAAAAAATACGCCTGTATGCTCAAGTTACAGAAGAAAAACTGATAGGGCCTCCTCATGAAGAGCATATGCTAAAAGTGAAACTTGGGCACAATAATCAAAGAAACAAATAGCACCACTGTGATCTACTCAAAAAATCATGCACTTTCAAAAAAAGAATCACCTCGAATACGAGGTCGTATGAGAAAATTATGATCCTCTGAAGTTTCCAAAATGAGAACTGTACATAGTCACGGCTGAGAATCTGCAATTTCTAAAGAATTCATGCATGAAAATCAAAAAACAACTCCACTAGTGGATAGAGCACAAAAAAATAGCCAAGTTCATAACAAGAATCATCAAAATCAGAGTACGTATGAGCAAGAATGAGACATTTGAAAACTGCATTCAAATCTATGACTGCCAACGGAGAGGGGTATGGCTGTAGCCTTTCATGCTCGATTCTAAAAAATATATAGCTTGCATGCAAAATCTAAAAATACTCAGATGGTTTTTTGAAGTTGCGAACAAAACTCAGAAAGCATTTTTATTTTTGATGTACAGAAGATGCTACTATAGTGTAAATTGGACGCCTTTAACAGTAAAAAATGGCTCCAAAAATTAAAAAAATGACCCCAGCAACCAAAATATGAAATGCAAATGCTGGATCAGCTTCCTAAGTCCATCAATGGTATGCTAGAACCTACAATACTGATAAAAAACTTCAAATATGCAAGTTGGTTGTCAGATTTGAGATTGAAACCCTAGAGAAAAATCTTTTTTGTCAAAACTTTTTGATTCTTAGGATCATCCAAAGATGCAAGAGAAGAGCATACTTCATTTTTTTAAAAACTACAATAAAGTTTATTAGCCCCCCCGAACCTCTCAAATAAGGAAACTAAAATCTACTCTGGCACATAGAAAAGCTCTGATACCATGTTAAAATCTGAAAAGATTAATAACCCAAAAAACTAGTGCAAAGAGTAAATATCTAAACTATGAATGCAAATGATACAAAATCAAAATAGCATCATAGAGTTAGTCTCCAAGAGAGTAATGCAAATGTTGGAAGCAAAATAGCATTAAGAGGATGCAAAAACAAGAGATACAAATACAAGCCAGGTAGTATGCTTAAATAGGCTAGGAAGAGGGAGGAGGTGGCAACACCAACCAATGAGGAGCAACCATCTATCGGACTAAAGATAGCAAAGTATCTTCCCAAGATAGCTAATGGATGCTCACATTTAGGAAGGTGACACCTCACAACCATTCACCTAATATGACATGCTTTATTAATCTAAGCGAGATTATTAAAAGTGTAGGAAAAGCCTAGTAAAATAGGAAAAATAAAAAACTACACTAACAGGTATGCTTTATATGCTATGTTCAGATTTGATCTTTGTCTTTTCATATTTTGAACACATTTACACATACATTCACATTCACTTTCACATTTACATTCTAGGGTTTCACTCATAGAGTAGATTCTTAGTATTTTCTAAATCTTTACATTCTAGAGCTATAATCTAGGATTCATGACCACAACATACACACATAATGATCTTTCTAATGGCTATTCATGAAATTGGAAAATACCAAAATGGGGGGTTGACTAAGGTAAACCCCTATATAGCCACCCACACACAAATTTCGTAATAGACTTGCAAGTTATCAAAATTGTTACCACAGATCTAGAAACTACTCGATGAGACATTTCCAAGAATGTTGGGGTGAATTTTTTATAATGCTTCAAGAATAGGGCCATCTTTTTGTAAAACATTCAAACACTTTCCTACCAAATTAAAGTATTAATATATAAATTTTACATTATTAGGTGAAATTACAAATAAAACATTGATTTTAATATGGACAACATTACATTTTTCATTTTTCAATCTGACATAGATATCATGAATAAATTATTTAATTTTCACATTCAATTTATATTTTTTAATTTCCACTTTCAATTAATTATCCTAAACCTTATTAGCATTTAACATTTGATCTTAAATATTAATCATTTATATTTCTACAATAATATTAAAAATCACTTGAAATTTAAAATTTCTTTTAAAATAAAAATATGAAATTGAGAGATGTATTGAATGCTCTTCAAAATCTTATTCATTATTAACCTTATTAAACACACCAATCTAAAAAATGTAAAGAGATATTAATATTATTTTATGTTTTAGCCAATAGGCTACATGTGGGAACTTTGTTCCTCTAAAACTACTTTTTTTGCCAGAAAATTGTCAACCTTTGGTTGGACAATTATCAACCCTTGTCATTAATTATTTTCCAACCAATTTTCATCCAACTCCACTTTTAACTCTTGTTTGTGTCTATTTATTTAATTTAATTAGCTATTATCTACTTTGTTAACTCTTATTTTTTCTTATTTATATAACTTAAAATTTATAACTATGAAATAATAAAATATGTCATACATTATTTAAATATTTCTAATTATTTATCTTAATTAGCTATTAGCTCTACTATTAACTCTTGTTGTTAAATTTATTTATTTAACTTAATTAGTTATTCTTGGCTGCTTATTTAAAAAATATATATATTATTATTTTATTTTAATTAGAAATTATTTATAATTTAATTTATTTAAACAAGATTTTATTTAATTTATGAATTTCAATCTATCTTCACTTTTAACTCTTTAATTTTTCCTATTTTTAAAGAAATTAATTAGATGTTATCTCCACTTTTAGCTTATTCTTTTGTTTTGTTTCTATTTATTTAGCTTTTGATGTTTGTAATTGTTTGAAGTTTTAGTTTTTCACTTTATATAATGCTTTTTAAGTTATCTAATAGGATATTTGTGGAAGAAATTTTTTTTTTTAATATTAGTTTTTATATTTCTCATATTAATTTTTCATAATAGATTTTTAATGGAGCTTTCTAAATGATTATTAATTCATATATTTAAGTCAGTAGACTTTATATTAGTTTAGTTTTAAATTTTTATAATTATTTAAGTTTTAATTTTTGTTCTTCACTTTATACATGCTTATTTTTAATGTTATTTTCCTATTAATTTTTCACAATAGATTGTTTTAGATGATAATTTATTAGATATGATAAATTAAATAAATAAGTTATATTTATTTGGTTTATTAAAAATAAAATTTTTACTTAAATTAAAATAAATTTTAATTTAATGCATGCACATTAAATTGTAGGTTTAAAATCTTGTTAATAAATTGTCGAGAGTTGATTCTCTATAGAAGTGTGGACCCACTATTTGGTCTCCTCCTGACATTGGGGGGGTCAAGATAAACTTTGATGGGGCATCCAAGGGAAATATGAGCTCTTCTGGTATTGAGACCATGCCTCATTCAAATGACAACAATATTTTGGCTATGAGCACAAAATGCATCGATGATGGGACTAACAATCAAGAGGAATGCAAGGCAGTCTCCCTTGGGGGAAAACTAGGTGACCAAAAATTGCACTTGGAAGGTGACTCTGAGATTGTGATTAATGGAATCACCAAAAAAAGTATGGATTTGTGGTATTTAGACAAGTATGTTAAGAAAATTATAATCTTTCTTGAAGGCATGGAGAAGCTCAAAGTTCGTCATGTAGTTAGAAGTGCTAATTCTATTGCTGAAAAATTATCTAATATCGAGGTGATAGGATCCCTTGAAAATGAATTTGAATTATTTAAAGAATTATTGTTGAAAGGAGATTATTGAAGTGAAAAAGATTGATGAAACCTATCATGGAACAATCATTATTTTGTCACTGATGTTAAACCTACTACTTCTTGGTGAGATAATTTCTTACTTTGGTCTGAATGTTATCATTTGTTTTATTGATGAAGAGGATTTGAGAAGATAGGATAACAAGAGAACCTAGAGAAAGGTTGAGTTATTTGGTATATAAAAGGAGCATTAAGACCAAGCAATACATTGATGATATAGTGTATTGTCTATCTACTTAAGGCTATAATGAAAATATACTTGAGAAATGATTAGAAGAAGGCTAAGTAAAGAAATGTGTCTACCAAGCTTGACCAAGTAAACAATGCAAGTTGAGAAAAGTTAGTGGAGGCTAAGAAAAGCATTAGTTGAAGCCGAGCAATAAGATGTGTATGTGACTAGTGAAGAAAGTTAGTATATGTTGAGCACCAGTAAAGACATAGTGGATGTCGAGTAACCTAGTGTTGGCCAAGAATTAGAAGACAATGTTTACTGAACAAACACATTGTTAGTGTCGAGTGCCATAAAATGTGTTAGATCGAAGATTTAATGAATCTGAGTCAACAAAGTTGATTTCTTTAATTATGTGAAGAGTGTGGAAGGTTACTATGATGATTTGGTGGCATAGAATTCAAGATAAACCATTTTGAGGCAAGTTCAAAGAGGATTGTAGAGGAAGTTTTTAGAAGGGATAAAATGGAAAAGTGGGTAGATTCATTGAATCTTACCTAACCCTAGAATGCATGATTGTGGTTAAGTAGAAAAAGACCTCAATTCTCTATTTAAGGAGATAGTAGACCAGAAGCAACAATAATCATGTGTAATAACCTAAGGAAGGCAAGAAGTCTAGGTTGTTTCTTCATATGGTGGCCAAATAGAAGAGTCTACAATTGGAATACAAAGAAAGAAGGATTAAAGTGATGAATGCTTGATGGGTGAACAAGCTGTCAGAGATGAAGAGGATGAATTCCAAGTAGAATGGAGGACTGAATATTAGATCTATAATTTTCAAGTGAGTTGTTATTATTATCAGATCAAGTCTTGCTCTTACTCTTTAACAATTGTATTTGTTTGGATAAATCCTTTCGATTAAGGTTCACCTAACACTCATTAGTAAATCTTTTAATAGGGTGACATTCTAATAGAATTTTTTTAAGTCCTCTAATAAGGATCACTCCTAACAAGGTGATAGAAATCCTTTCACTAGGTCACATTTAACAATGTGCATTGTAACCTTTAATAGGGTTTGCTCCTCATAGAGCTCAGTTTAGAAGAGTGAAAATTTATAGCATGTTACTAGTGGTTTTTCATAAATTGGGTTTCCATGTAAAATCCTTGTGTCAAAATGTATGATTGATTTTGTGGTATTACATGTTTACATTTTTGCAAAGTTATTTTGACATAGGATAACAATATGATTATGTTTAAGATATTGAGTCATCAATGCATACATAAGAATAATTTGCACTACTAAAATGTTTTATTTGTACATTTGGACCTTGGATAATTGATTCACTACCCCCCACCCCCCTCTTAGTTATTCTAAAGTGTTCCAACAATTGGTATCAAAGCACCAAGTCTTTGTGAAGAGAAAGTTTGAAGGTACTTAAAGCTAAATATCAAGATGTACAAAAAGAAGGTTCCCAAGTTAAACAATGAAAACTTTCCTACATGGAAAAGTTTGATGAAACTAAATCTAGGAGGTATTAGAGATTATGCACCTTCATCTATCACCATTAAGCATGTTGATCCAGTTAGCACCCCAACTACCAAACAATTGAAATAGAAGAAAGAAAATAATCAAGTTGGAGATTGCATCTACCATAAGCCACTCAGATTTTGATGACATCAAAGGATGTAAATCTACTAAGAAGATGTGGGATGACCTATAGAAGATCTATAGAGGAGAAAAGAATGTGCTAAGAGCTAAAGATGAAAGGCTAAGAGGAAAAATTGATGAAATTAGAATGCAAGATGTTGAGACTATAGTCTGGTATTGTGCAAGGATCAAAGATACACTATGATCAGTAAAGCATTGAGAACCCTACTAACTATCTATGCTATTAGAGCCTCTACTAAACAAGAATTGAGGTGTACCCCTAGTAGTAATCTGACCCTTGAATGACTAGTTGGTAGACTCACTACTTTTGAACTTTCAAATTTTGATAATTTCAAATCTGCGAATGTTGAAGATCTACTTTCAAAGCTAAGTTGACACTAAAAGAGCCTAAAGATAAGAAAAAGAAAAAGATCAAACCTACTTCTAGTGATAGTGATACAAATGATGAAGAGCTAGAAGAATTGGAAGTATTGCTAGCTAGAAAATTTCACAGAGGCAAAGGAAAATACAAAGGTAAGTTACCCATCATATGCTTTAATTGTCATGAGGTTAGTCATATTGCAGCAAGATGTCCTAATAAGTCAAACAACATGAATGATGAAAAATTTAGAGGTAGGAAAGATGACAATAAAAAAGGCTACAAGGACAAAAGAAAGAGGACCTGTTACATTGCTAAAGAAGAATCCAATGATGAATTTGAAGATCATGATGATGAAGTTGTCTATGTTGCTATGAAGGATGATTCTGATGAACATGACAAAATTGCATTGATATCTTATGTAAAAAAAAAGTGATAGATGGATCATTCATAGTGAATGTTCATAACACATGACTGGAGACAAAACTAATTTCATTACCCTTGAGTATTACAATGGAAATAGTGTTAGATTTAGTAATGATGCACCATGTCTGATCAAGGGAAAAGGATCAATAAGATTGACAAATAATATCATGTGTGATAATTCTTACTATGTCAAAGGACTTAACTATAATCTATTGAGTGTGTCAAAATTGAATAGTTCAAGTTGTAAAGTTGAATTTGATAAAAAAAAGGCTAACATCTATGACATTGATGGAAAATTATTGGAAGTGGAGATCAAACTAGACATAAAATCTATTTTATCTTGATATAAACTATGCTTATTGTCTTTTTGAACAATTTGATGATGTGTGACTATGGCACTGTTGGTGTTTTAAAATAACCAGATTGCAAAGAATTGAATATCAAGATGTAGAGGAAAAATTTCAGTCTAAGGGTTAGCTACTTCCTATATTCAACAAAAATCTCTTCATATCTGGACCAAGATTAACAAAATCACAAGGATTTTCTACACTTTAGGTTGTGCAAGGCCTAGGTGGGTGCACCTTAGGGATGGAATGACTGGATATTTGATACTTTCTTCACAATTCACTCATTGATATTTTTTACTTCAAATCTATCCCCTATAGTAGAAATGGTCACAATTCTTCTTGGATTTGTACTAACTTCTTGATTGTACTAGCTAACTATAACCCATAGATAAATATTGCAAATAAGTGCTAACCAACAATTTGTTTCTTCATATAGAAAAGTAAAAATTGGTTTGATTTAAAATTGTGTTTTATTCAACCACATGATCTTTAATAATTTGCATCTAAAATGATGATCAATGCCCTATCCATTGGTATACAAAGTTTACCTAGCAAAAAATTTGTAATAATTAATTACCTTACAATTAATTTTATTAGCAGTTACCCTTGAATTTCATTCTTATGAATATCCCTTCCATAGACCTAGAAACCCTATCAATTCAATCAAAGAATTTACTTAACTCCTTGAATTAAAAGAAATCAATGAAAAGACATACAACCCATCCAAGTTGTATTAAAATGAAAGAACCTTGTCCATTCAACCTCAAAGTTATAGACACATGGAAATGGAGACAAAATTCAAAGACATGGACATTATAGAACATTACTAGTATAAAGCTCCTGAATAACTCAAGATACAACAAAATTTCATTCAATGTTCACTTGTATTTTTTGACTTCCAAAATGAATTCATCACATAAAATTGACCCAAAGACTGACTGGGTGAACTGCAAATAGCATAACCCTAAAAATTACACAAATTTTGGACCTCAACTCCACATCTTGGAAATCCTTTTATAGGAAGGATTGCAACAAGCTTTAGATGGGAGGACACATGTCAAAATTTTATTGGAAACAAAGTACAAAGATGTTTTACATTTAGTTACATTCAAATATTCTTTGTATTTTGATCAAAACTTTGGATGTAGTTGCAAAACTAATAGGTGGCACTTTCATTAGGTATCTTAAGCATCTTTATATTGCTCTTCAAGCTCTTGTTGCTTTACTTTCCTTTCTCTTGTCTCCTCTACCTCTAACTTTATTCCTGAATTGCCTAGTTATTGTCAATAGATGATATGGCTTTTATATCAACAATGACATCCCAAATGGAAATATCAATATCCACATCAAGCCATGTGGCTTCCTAGATGGTATCTAATTCATCTATTTATTTATTCCATTTACTGTCAGTTATGGCCTTTAATTCTCCAGTGACCTTGCTCATATCTCACTCAATTCTAAATAGAAAGTCAATAATATCATAGATAGTTGTTACATCTATCTCATTATTGCAATAGGCAACATACTATGGATGCCTCAAAATATCCTCAAAAGGGGAAGACCATTTCTGCCTTTCTTTTATAACTCCATTGGAATCTAGAATAGTAGGAATACAATTTGGAACTCCCATGGCAATTTTATTCATCTTACCTTGGATTAATTGCATTTTTCCTAAGAAAAACCCATGTAATTCCTTTATTCTACTAATCATCTTTCTACCAATGATAATTAATGCCTTAGGAAATTCTTTCTTTTGGGGCAACATGCAAACTAGACTATCAAAAAATTATGTATATGGTCCCCAAGTTGTAAAAAGAGGAGATAGCAAGGCTAATGCTTCTAAGAATTGAAATTTAGCTTCTTGCATATAAATGTAGCTACTATGTATATTTTGTGAAATAATCTGTAAGACACCTATCTTGTGCATCACCAAGCTCTGAATTTTCTTGATCTCTATCTCCTTGGCACCATCCCATTCATCTATATCCATCTAGTGACTCTCTCCCACATTTTTTGTATCAACTTCTATTTGGACTTCTTGGTTTCTCACAACTGTTATGGACCTTGAAACATTCCTAAGGCTTATTGTCTCTTCTTCTAACGTGGCCACCCTCTATTCCAGGACATAAGTCATTTTTAGTTCTTCTTCACACTTTTTCCTAGCACCAATGGATATGTTGTATGTTTGATATATCTTTTCTTCTAACATATCCATTTTTATTTTCCTCTTTAATGATGATGTGTTCATTAGATTGTATATTTGGTTGCTAGATATAGTAGTGACATTCCAAAATATTACATATCACTAGGGGGTTTCTTTTATTTCCATGAGGGTTGGCTTATTTCCCTCAAGAGCCATGATCCATATAGCCATTGTCTTGTTGTCAATGTTAAAACCAAACCCCTATAGCTCACTAGCAATATTATTATCTTCAAAAGAGACTAACTTGTCCTATCTTTTGATTTGATTAAGCATAAAGGATGAGTTGAGCTCCCATCTTGGGGATCTTCTCACCCTCCCCTACTTGCTTCAGCAAGAAGTTGTGTCTTATTGTATAAAAAAAATTGGATCCCTTAGGAAAAATTTGTAGTGCCTTTCCTCTAACCTTATTAGGGATCTCAATCATTTTTTGTTTCTTCATCCATTGTTCCCATGAGAAACTTTTTGGCTAGTCATCATCAACCTCAATGGCTATGACATTCTCTTGTTGAGGGGATTGAGGCTCTGCCCTATCTCTAATTTCAATAGGTACTTATGCCATTATCTAATCAAAATCGTCCAAGCACTTATTATACCTATCTAGGTATGTTGCCTCATGGTAGAAACCCTAAAATGATGGATCAATTACCTTCATGGCTTCTTTAATTTTCATCATCTTACTCCATTTTTTGGCTCTATCCCTACAAACTTCTATCTCTAAATAATTCATTATGAAACACTCTTCTAAATTTGGTTTGCTACTAGGGAGGGTATACTTTCTCATATGTTTAAGAGCATGTCTCACCAAATCATTTGGATCATAGGTCCTAGCAAGGGCTGAGAGAAGGTTGAATTCTCCCATGCATTGATCTATCTCCTCTATAGCATCTTTTCTTGAAAAAATCATCTATCTTTGTATGCCTTGATACAAAAGAGCCTGTCTTAACAATAGTACCTAAATATTCTTTATTCATCATAAGAATTTGCCAAAAGAATTCTAATTGACCTAGCCTTTTAGGGATATTTTTTGGTAATACATGAGGGGGTTGTGGACACCCAAAAACCCTTATAATTGAACATTTTTCAAAGAGAAACAATCTAGCACAATCATGACTAAGTACCCTATCCCTATTTGGGCAAGAAGATGGTCTTATTATCATCCTTACCCCTCTAGGTACTCTTTCAATTACATCTACTAACATGTTTGTAATAAGAAAAACAAAGTTGTTGTAAAATGCAATAACACTAGCATAAGGATTAAAGATTTTCCAAAAGTGAGTACACATCTGCATGGGAAAGTTCTCTCCATTCTCTTTAGTGGCTTCAATGAAATTTAGACTGATATGTCATATGTTCTTGTATAGAGTGATCTGCATCAGCAATGAGTAATGGAAGAATCTAAAGTAACTAGGTTCTCCATTCTGAGCCACTACAATTTCAGCATGCATCCTGTTGATGGTATACTCCACAAAATCATATCCAACATTATGATTAGTATCTTGAATATCCAAGGCAATGATATATATGTAGCTTGGGGCATTATTTGTGCCATCAATTCCTATCACCTTATTTATCCCAAAAATGATGTACCTAAAATATTTATAGAAGAAGTCAAGTGGTATTAGGTTTCCTACCTTATTTGGCATCTCACCCTTCTCTAGCTTTGATTTGGGAATGTGCCTCTTCATGACTCTTCTAGTAAAGAAACTCTAAGAATTTTTTAAAGTTTCATTCATCTTCTCCTTTTCAATTACCTTTTTCATAGGTCCTCCTAGGTCAAAGGCCTTAATGAATGTCTCCCTATCCATTCTACATAGGATACTCATATCCTTCCTATGAAAATCTCTAGTTGTTGGATTGTAGGATTTGATCAATGCCTTCATTAGATCAACATCTATTATTAATTCGAGAATTATCAATTTTTCCATGTTCCCAACACACAGGTTGCAAATTGGTGACTTTGCAAACCTATTCTGATAGAAATACCGAAAAATCTCATTTACATTTGTATCAGGTACAATGAAATCTCTATAGAAAGGGTATGCATCTTTGAAAACATGTGCGTTCAAGGTTTGAACATGAGAAGACCCTAGAAGGAAATACACCCATTCCTCTACATATAGATTTTCCAACCTTGGTTTTGCTTGTTCAGTAGCTTATGAAGACTTTGTTGGCTCCTAATTTAACAGTTTTAAAAATAACCAAGAAACTAAACCAATACATCTAAGGCTAGAAAATTCCTATGATAGATGCACTCAACTTCAATCTTGGGCCAACTATAAGGTATAACTCCTTCTTCACTTCAGGCTTTGTAAAACCTAGGTGGGTGGACCTTAGATTCAATTTATATGGTACTAGTGCTAAAACATATTTTTGAATCTAACAAAGTAGATAAAACCCTTAATCTCCTATACTTATGCAATAAAAAAGATGTGTAGTAGCAAATTGCAACTCTATGAAATTCACAAGCTGAGCGAGGGCATCCTTTTCAGCTCTCCAACATGAAAGGAAAAGATATTTGATTAATGATGTTCCCCAAATATATAGCAGTAAGAATAAATGATCCTATAGTTGATCAATGTCTTACATATTAGAAAATTCCATGAATCAAACACATACATTTGTGATATCAATGATGTATTCCATACACCTAGATATCAGATCTACCTTATCACTTTTTGAATCAGACATCAGTGTTTATAAAGACCTCATTCTTATGAAGTATCCTTCTTAAAATAACCAACAACCCTGTCAAACACATTAAGCATTTACTTGGCCCGTTGTTCCAATAGCAAAACATATCAAACATATTGTTGGAAATGATTGAAAAGTAATGAAGAAGTAATGGAATTGGTAAAGAATGTTTTCAATCATTGTTTTGTCATTGATGTCAAACTTGCTACTTGTAGGAATGAAAATTGCTTTAGTGGTCCAAATACTATAAGTTGGTTGATTGACAAGGAGGTGGCAATCAATAAGATGTAACTAGATTACCTAGAGAAAGGTTGAAGTTATGATGTTTTAATGAAGTATAAAGATCAGCTAAGCCATTGATGAAATAGTGTATTGATGACATACTCTAAGACACAAAGGATAGACACACCAACACATATCAAAGATGTAAGGTTTAGCTAAGTCATCTGTATAGCCTAACTAAGTTCATAAGAGAGTGTCGAGCAAGCTAGTTAGTGTCAAATAGATTCTTAGTTAAAGTTGAGCAAGTTCACCTTTACAGTGTATTGAGTGGTCTTTAGGTGCTGAGTGAAGGTCAAGTGCTGAGTAGCAGAAAAGATACAAGTGTCGAGCAAGATATAGATGCCGAGCATTAGTAAACCAATAGATGCCAAGCAAAATATAGGAGCTGAGTAATACAAAGGGTGCTGAACATCAGTAAACCAATAGATGCTGAGAAGAATACAGTAGCCAAGTAATACAGAGGGTACCGAGCATCAGTAAATCAATAATGTCGAGTTGCTACATTATTTTGTAAGTCAAAGATTTGCCAGATCTGAGCCAACATGAGAGTTATCTAGAATTTTGTGAACCAGATAGAAGATAAGAATGATGAGCTGGTGGCATAGAACACTATGTAAACCATTTCTGACAAAAAAAATTGGATTCTAGATGAAGTTTCTAGATACGAGCAAAATATGGGATAGATACATTGTATCTTACCTAATCTATTGAAATACCTAATCTGTTGAAACCCTAAAGTTGGAAAGGGAGAATCGAGCGGGAAAGGTATTCCAAATTTCTATTTAAGGAGTCATAAGGTCATGAACAAAAGAGTGGTGTGGTGGTCAGGCATGAAAGCATGAAGTGTTGAAGAAGGTGTTAAGGAGAAAGAGAGCACAGATACTCTATTTCGCTAGATGAACATAGATATGAATGCATTGGTATGATGAGTAAGAAGACTAAAGGTGACGAAGCTTGAGATGACAAGTTGACAGATCTGAAGTGATTAAAGCCAAGCAAAGGATTGAACTGAAGAGTGATTTGTAATCTTCAAGATATGTTGTAAGTTGTATCAGATCAAATTCCACTGTTGTTACTCTCTAGCAATTGTAATAGTTAAGATAAATCCTATGAACTTAGGTTGGTTTAATAGCCATGTTGTAAATCCTTTAACAGGGTGACATTCCAAGTGAATGCTCCAAAGTCCTTTAACTAGGCCCATTCCTAATAGTATGGTGAAATCCTCTAACAAGGTCACATTTAACAATGTGTTATAGCCTTTAACAGGGTAGGCCTTTAATAGGTAGACCATCAAAAGTGGTTGAAATCAATTGTGCAGTTATTTTGTGGGTATCATCCCCACCCCAGTTTTACCTTCTTATTTCTGGAGGGTTTTTGGGTTATCAAATTCTCAGTTTTATGGTGTGATGCATGTCTACTTTTCATAGTTGTTTAAATGTTCAAATTACATGCATGATAGTTTTAGTTATGTGCTATTAAGGATTTGAAAAAAGTGGCATTGGACTTTGAATAACTAATTCACCCCCCCTCTTAGTTATTCTAAAGAATTATAACAATTGGTATCAGAGCCTTGGTGCTGACTTTGTTTAGAAGGACCAGAAGCAGAAAAGATCAAAATGCCTAAGAGAGAAGTTCCCAAGCTCAACAAAGAAAACTTTATCACATGGCAAAGCCTGATGAAGTTACATCTTGGATCCTTAGGAGATTATGCCCAAAATTCAATTGTTACTAAACATGTTGATCCAACTAGTACTCTTACTACAGAAGATTTGAAAAAAAAATAGGAACATAATCAGACAATGCTAGAAATTGCTTCTGCACTCAACTATGCTGAATTCAATGACATCAAAGGATGTGACACTGCATTCAAAATATGGAAAGCTCTATCAAAAATTTATGGAGGAGATCAGAATGTTCAAAGAGAAAAAAGAGAAAGCCTAAGAGGAAAGTTTGATGATATGAAAATGGAAAAAGGTGAGAATGTTGTTCAATATGTTGCTAGAATAAAGGAAGTGGTAAGGACAATAAGATGTGTGAGTGGTCAATTAGATGATGATACTGTTAATAGTAAGTTTTTGAGAACCTTACTTCCTATCTATGGTATTAGAGTATCAGCTATACAAGAGCTAAGATGTGTGCCAGGAAACAATCTAAGTTTTGAAGGTATAGTGGGTAGACTCACTACATTTGAGTTATCTAACTTTGATAACTATAGACCTAAGAATGTTGAATCTACTTTCAAGGCCAAGCTATCACTAAAAGATGTTGATCAGGTGAAATCAAAGTAGGGAAGAAAGATGAAATATGTATCTAGTGATAGTAGCACTAATGAGGAAGATGTGGAACAATTGGAAGCATTGATAGTTAGAAGATTCCACAGAAGCAAAAGAAAATTCAAGGGTAAGTTGCCTATTATTTGTTTCAATTGCAATGAAGTAGGACATATTGCTGCAAGGTGTACACAAAAAAAGGAATACAAGGAAGGTAACAAGTACAAAAATAGAAGAGAAGATGATAAGAGAGATTACAAAGACAAAGGCAAGAAATGCTATATTGTTGAAGATGATTCTAATGATAATGATGATGAAGTCATTTGTGTGGCCATGAACGACCAATCTGATGAAGAAGAGCTTACAACACTAGTAACATGTATGAACAAGAATGACAGATGGATCATAGATAGTAGATTCTCACATCACATGATAGGAGACAAAAGTAAGTTTATTAACTTTACTCAGTATGATGGAAATAGTGTTAGATTTGGTAATGATGCTCCATGTCAAATCAAAGGAAAAGTTTCCATTAAGCTTATAGAGAAAATTTTATGTGATAATGCATATTATGTTGAAGGACTAAGCTACAATTTGCTAAGTGTCTCACAGTTAGGCAATGTAGGGTGCAAAGTAGAATTTGGAAACAAAACTGCAAAAATCTATGATATTGATGGAAAATTGATAGAAAAAGGAGATCAAACAAGAAGTAACATGTTTTATCTTGATATGGAAACTGCTTCTTATCTTGTTACAAAATTTGATGATAAATGGCTACGGCATAGAAGGATATGTCATGTCAACTTTGATAATTTGGTCAATATTAGTAAAATGAAGAAAGTCAGAGGTTTACCCAAACTGAAGAAACCTGACAATATCATGTGCAAACAATGTTAGCTAGGAAAGATGACCAGGTCAAGTTTCAAAAGTAAAAATTATACATCTAAAGAAGTACTTGAGTTAGTCCATACTGACTTATGTGGTCCAATAGAAGTACAAAGTTACAAAGGAGATAAATATATAATGTTGTTTGTTGATGACTATTCCAAGATGATGATTTTTATGTTCTTAAAACAAAAATCTGATGCTTTTCAAATGTTTAAGTGGTATGTGGCTAGAGTTGAAAAAGAAATAGGAAAGAGTTTGAAATGCCTGAGATCAGACAGAGGTGGTGAATTCACATCAAATGAATTTGAGATATTCTGCAAAGACAAAGGAATCAAGAGACAAACATCAACTTCTAGAACTCCCCCACAAAATGGAATTGTTGAGAGAAGAAATAGATCTATGATAGACTGTGCTAGAACATTAATGATGGAAAAGACTATTACTCTAAAATATTGGGGAGAAGCTATAAGTGTGGCCATTCATACACTGAACCGAGTACAAGCCAAGAAAGGTACAAGTGTAACACCTTTTGAATTATGGTATGGTCACTCACCCAATGTAAAGCATTTCAAAGTATTTGGTTTCAAATGCTTTATCCTTAAAGATGCTAGAAATGGAAAATTTGATGCAAAAAATGATGAAGGCATATTCCTTGGTTACTCTACTAGAAGTAAAGCGTACAAGTGTTTAAATACTAACACTTACCAAATTGTGGAAAGTGCAAATGCAAACGTTGATGAGCATGCAGATGTCCAAGTTGAAAAACCAAAGAAAATGGATGATTATAGAACCTTTGTATATTCTTATGAAGGAATGCCTATTGACGAGGATACTATCAATCAAATTGGGATTCAACAGAAAATTTTAGTCTCAGCCGAGTCACAACCAGTGAATGTCGAGTTGCATTCAAAAGCCGAGTTATATAAAAAAAAAATGCTCATTCTAACTCTCAAGTCAGTACACATGATAGAGATGTAGAACTACCTAACAACGAAGTGCATAGTGACCCTGAATCTGAAAGATCAAAAATGAAAAAAATGATAGAACCAAGATTGTCCAAATATGTGAAGAGGCATCACCCTGCTGAACAAATAATTGGTGACAAAGATGCAAGACCAATGACAAGGAATAGACTAAGAAATGAATCATGTCTATTAAGAAAATTTGAACCTAAGATAGTGTATGATGCATTACAAGATGGTGATTGGTATAAAGCTATGGAAGAAGAGATTGATCAAATAAAGAAGAACAAAACTTGGAGTTTGGTTTTCAGACCAGTTGACAAGAATGTGATTGGCACCAAGTGAGTATTCAGAAACAAGCTAGATGAGAATGGAGAGATTATTAGAAACAAAGCCAGACTAGTATGTAAGGGTTATGCTCAAGAAGAAGGATTAGACTATGGGGAAAAATTTTCCCCTGTTGCAAGAATGGAAGGAGTAAGAACTTTACTTGCATATGCTTCATATAAAAGTTTTAAAGTCTATCAGATGGATGTAAAGTCTACTTTTTTGAATGGTATATTGGAAGAGGAATTCTATATTGAACAACTAGAGGGATTTGTTGATGAAAATAATAGGGATATGGTTTGTAAACTACATAGAGCACTCTATGGTCTAAAACAAGCACCTAGAGCATGGTATGAGAGACTTCACAAGTATCTAGTGCAAATAGGATTTGAAAGAATTGATGATAACAGCAACATGTACATCAAATTAGAAGAAGGTAAGGATATTATTGTATCTAAAATCTTTGTGGATGACATAGTGTTTGGAGGAAAGGAAGTGCTTTGCAAAAGTTTTTCTAACAAAATGAAACATGAGTTTGAGATGTCTATATTTGGAGAAATCAAATTTTTTGTTGGTTTGCAAGTATATCATCTAAAACATGGTATATTTATGACACAATCAAAGTACATCAAAGAGATACTTAAAATGTTTGGATTAGAAGACTCTAAACCATTCAACACACCAATGGCAATAGGACATAAGCTATCCAAAAATGATGTATCAGCTGAAGTTAATCAAAAAATGTATAGATCCATGATTGAAAAACTACAATATGTTGTACATAGTATACCAAACATAGCATTAGCAGTTGGAATAGTGGCTAGACTCTCTACTAATCTTAAGGAAAATCATCTCATAGTAGTAAAAAGAATAATGGGGTATCTTAAAGGAACTGATGATTTTGGCTTATATTATAAAAAGAATGAAAAGTTTGAGCTCAATGCATACACAGATGCAGATTGGGGAGGCAACATTGATGACAGGAAAAGCACAAGTGGAGGAGCATTATTTTTAGGTAAAAGACTAGTTACTTGGACTAGCAAGAAGCAAACATCCACATCTCAGTCCATTGTAAAATCAGAATATGTGGCAGCAGCAGTCAATTGCACAAACATTGTGTGGCTCACACATCTATTGAAAGGAATGAAAGAAGAGGTAACCAAACCTATGATATTGCATTGTGATAATACAAGTGCTATAAACATATCCAAGAATCTAGTAATGCATGCAAAAACCAAGCATATTGCAATCAAGTATCATTATGTCAAAGAACTGGTAGAAGACAAACAAGTGAAGATGAAGTAAATTCACACAAAGGAACAAACTGTAGATATCTTCACCAAACCATTGCCTAAGGATGCTTATGAATATCTAAGAGGTAAGTTGGGGGTAATCCCCCTAATTCAAGTAGTTTAAAAGAAAAGAAGTTGCCCTGCATCAACTGGAGCAAATCATTGAAATATTAGAAGGATGATGCAGAGGATGATAGCAGAAACAAGAAATTCCAAATCAGTCACAAGCATGGTGACAGAGGGAGAAAACATGAGATGCAAAGCTTATATTTTGCATGTTAAAGATGCTACATCTTTGGCATTTATGTCAAAGAGGGAGATATATGCAGAAAATTGATCAATACAAAGTAAGAAGGAGATACTCATGAGGGAGATATATATGAAAGAGGGAGATTTATGAGAAATTGAAAGGCAAAGATATGGAGATATATGAGATCAATAGTAACCATGCAACAGTCAAGAAGGAAGCATAATATAGTAGGAAATGAATATGATTTTGGTGGTACCTAAGTTGATCAAGTGATCAGTTTTGTTTGTCTTCAATGCCAAAGAGGGAGATTGTTGGAAATGATTGAAAAGAAATGAAGAAGTAATGGAACTGGTAAAGAATGTTTTCAATCATTTTTTTGTCATTGATGTCAAACTTGCTACTTGCAAGAATGAAAATTGCTTTAGTGGTCCAAATACTATAAGTTGGTTGATTGACAAGGAGGTGGCAATCAATAAGATGTAACTAGAGTACCTAGAGAAAGGTTGAAGTTATGATGTTGTAATGAAGTATAAGGATCAGCTAAGCCATTGATGAAATAGTGTATTGATGACATACTCTAAGACATAGAGGATAGACACACCAAGACATATCAAAGATGTAAGGTTTAGCTAAGTCATTTGTATAGCCTAACTAAGTTCATAAGAGAGTGTCGAGCAAGCTACTTAGTGCCGAATAGATTCTTAGTTGAAGCCGAGCAAGTTCACCTTTAGAGTGTGTCAAGTGGTCTTTAGGTGCCGAGTGAAGGTCAGGTGCTAAGTAGAAAAAGAGATAAAAGTGTCAAGCAAGATACATATGCCGAGCATTAGTAAACCAATAGATGCTGAGTAGAATATAGGAGCTGAGTAATACAGAGGGTGCCAAGCATCAGTAAACCAATAGATGCTGAGTAGAATATAGGAGCCAAGTAATGCAAAGGGTGCCAAGCATCAGTAAATCAATAACGTTGAGTTGTTGCATTATTTTGAAAATCAAAGATTCGCCAGATCTGAGCCGACATGAGAGTTATCTAGAATTTTTTGAACCAAATAGAAGATAAGAATGATGAGCTAGTGGCACAGAACACTATGTAAACTATTTTTGACAAAAACAATTAGATTTTAGACGAAGTTTCTAGATAAAAGCAAAATATGGGATAGATACATTGTATCTTACCTAATCTGTTGAAACCCTAAAGTTGGAAAGGGAGAATTGAGAGGGAAAGGTATTCTATATTTCTATTTAAGGAGTCATAAGGTCATGAACAAAAGAGTGGTGTGGTGGTCAGGCATGAAAGCATGAAGTGCTGAAGAAGGTGTTAAGGAGAAAGAGAGCACAGATACTTTGTTTCACTAGATGACCATAGATATGATTGCATTGGTATGATGAGTAAGAAGACTCAAGGTGACAAAGCTTGAGATGACAAGCTAACAGATCTGAAGTGATTAAAGCCAAGCAAAGGATTGAACTGAAGAATGATCTATAATCTGCAAGATATGTTGTAAGTTGTATCAGATCAAAATCCATTGTTGTTACTCTCTAACAATTGTAACAGTTAAGATAAATCCTATGAACTTAGGTTGGTTTAATAGCCATGTTGTAAATCCTTTAATAGGGTGACATTCCAAGTGAATGTTCCAAAGTCCTTTAACTAGACCCATTCCTAATAGTATGGTGAAATCCTCTAACAAGGTCACATTTAACAATGTGTTATAGCCTTTAATAGGGCAGGCCTTTAATAGCGCAGACCATCAGAAGTGGTTGAAATCAATTGTGTAGTTATTTTGTGGGTATCATCCCCACCCCAGTTTTACCTTCTTATTCTTGGAGGGTTTTTGGGTTATCAAATTCTCAGTGTTATGGTGTGATGCATGTCTACTTTTCATAGTTGTTTAAATGTTCAAATTATATGCATGATAGTTTCAGTTATGTGCTATTAAGGATTTGAAAAAAGTGGCATTGGACCTTGAATAACTGATTCACCCCCCCTCAGTTATTTTAAAGAATTATAACACATATAGCCTTAAAGGGATGCAAATGGGTCTTAGTTCTTTGTCCCTAAACCACATAAGATTGCAAATTATAGAAATAGGAGATGAGAATCAGAATGAAACTAAGAGATTCTTGCTCATTTGTATTCATTTCTTTGAAACTATACATTCAAATGCATGAAATTAAAAACATAAAGACACCTAATAAATTAGAACTTGCTATATTATCTTCACTAGTACTATTCATACAAGAGAAATATGTTATAGAATAATGGTGGAATCATAGTTCTATATCCAACAATGTGGTCTCACAAACAAAAAGAACCAACAATGAGGTATCACACTAAAAAATTGTCAACCTGGTATCACAGTAGTGAGAAACTTCTCCAAAATTGGAACCCTTACAATGAATGATAGAAAGAAAGATATAGAAGAAGATGAATTCTTGGATCTATTTTGTGTTTGACATGTGTCCACTTGGAAAACTTCCATCTCTAGACGCAAATCATCTTTCTACTCTCTCTCTGCAATTGGTGAATCAAATCCTTAATCATTTCACCTCCCAAAATCATAAAGTATCTTAGATATTTCATGGAAATCATAACTAATTGAAAAAGATAAAAAATTCTAAGAAGTTCCATCAAAAAGCAAGTAAATTTTGAAATACTTGAAGCAAAACACATCATTATGCATCAAATTTCAAACAAACTAAGACAACCAACAAAATCAAATGTATTCCAACTAAATTTTGTAGCTACACTGATAAAATCATTGCCTATACTTGAGCATCCCATTGAAAACACCAAACCCCATGTAGCATGTACCAGTGACCACTTGTGTAAAATCTAGCTCCAAAAATGGATAGCTTATATCCTCCTAGTTCCAACGATATGTTGGAGTCCATATTTGGCTTATCAAAAAATCCCTGAATCTCATTTTGAAAAACATGCCCCTGCTAATGGCTCTCTATAGTTTGCACTTCATTTTTCAAAAATTTAAAAATTCCCAAAGTTCAAACTATAGCTTATATCATTTTTCAATTTAAAACTATTGTACATGATTTTTGGAAAAATAAATTTAAAATTGACATTTTAAAAACATTTTATTTTTTTCCTTCACCCTACATTTCAAGTAAAACCCCCTTTGACTAGGCTACCACATGGCAACATCTTATTGCTCAACCCCTACATAGTTAGCTACCACCAGGTACCATGTGGAACCCTCTGATTAGTCTGCAAGGCACCACCACATGGCACTCTATTATTGGTCTAGGTGCTACCCTTGCCACATCACCATAGATCGAGGCCAACTACCATGTGGTGCCTAGACACTTGCCTACTTCACTTATCTTTTGAGAAAATCCATGAAGTAGGGAAGCATCAACTAGTGGATGCAACCATGTGTCGCCACCTAATGCATCTATCCTGACTCTATTGGTCACCATGTATCATGATTTGATCCATTTCTACTTGTGCCACATCATCATTCTTTCCATGTGTATTTGGTCAAAATTTATCTTTGATCTCTGTGCCAACTAGTTGTCTATAACGAGTCCCTCCTTCTAGCCTATGACTTCCCAAAAAGGGGTTGTCTTAAAGACATTTTAGTTTAAGTGTTTTATTGCATTTAAACATTCCAAAGTTTTCTTGCACAGGCGATGTGGAACTAATTGTTTTAACTATTCCTCCTTGGCATCTACTCCTTTATCTGTTGCTTTGTGATTAAACATGACTCAAAGGCCTTTCTTCAAAGTGGATCCCTTTGATAGATTTGGTGGCTTCTCTTAAATAGCTCAATCTTCAAAAAATTATGGCTTTAAGACTCATTTACATATTGAATGTAGTGCCTACCTTCGTTCACATCTTTCTAGACATTGTTGCTATTATTATCGAACTATGTTAGACTAGTTTTATGGATTAGTGGTATTGTTTTGAGACTATCAGACATTATGTTATGGATTCAGTGGATATATGATGAGATCATTTAGACTTTACATTTCATGTATGCATGATGATCATTACATTACTTTCAGTTATTGATGATGATTAGTTAGATGGTTTATTATCTCATGTGTTTATTATGGATACTTACCCCATAATTGCATGTGTATGGTGTGTGTGTGTTTCTTCTTATTGTATGACATTTCTGATGTGGTTAAGGAAGGGAGTCATAGTCACCTGCTAGTCAGGATCTACATGATGCACAAATTCCTGCCATTGCCTGTTTAGCTTAGTATTATATATATTGTATGTACATGCATGGTTGTTATGTAGGTTGCAGGTACTGGGTATCAACTTCCCTAAATTGCCAGGATGAGCGTACCCTAGTATACTACCTCAATGATAAGAGAAGGGAGATAAATTCTCAAGTCCAAGTCCCAAACCCTTAAACCATTTGTCCTAGTGAGGTAGGACAAGTATCTGGATATTTTACCCACTGAATGTGTCGGATGACATATTTTGTGATTTTTAACCCTTTAGACTGATTTTGTGTGAATTGTTCTATGATGGGTTTTTATATTTTATCTTGGAGGTCTATGGTGAATTTTCTATTAATTAAGTCTTAATAAATAGATTTAATTAATAAATTAATTATTTGGAGAAAATTAATATAATATCATGATCTTTGATATTTTAATTATAATTAATTAAATGAGAATTAAATGAGAAAAAGAATTAAAAAAAAGAAAATTAGAAATTAAAATTAATAATAATTATAAAATAATAATAAAGTAATAAATTAATAATACTTATAAAAGTTATAAAAAAATTAAAATGAAAATTATAAAAAATTAAATAAGAGTTATAAGCTTGCCTAGGAGTTAACACACCTTTTCATCTCTCATATGTCAACAACACAGGGGTTAGTGCACCAATTAAGCACATGGTGTCTACAACCTTATGACTCATCTAGAAGGTTGGAAAAAGCTTGTGCTTAGTTGTCTACACCTTTTAGTTGCTTCTAGACACATTCTAGGTGCTTCCTAAGAGGCCTTTATATTCAGGCATTCCTAGAAGCTTAGACACAGCGTGGGAGAGTGTTTTGGAGCATTGGAGGACTCGAGAAATTTAGAGAAAGGAAGAGCTTGCTTTGTGGGTTTTCTGACGAAAAACGAATTAGCATCAGAATTCGGGTAGACTCTTGTGATTTTGCTTATGCTATCTCCACATCTTGCACTTCATGTCTTCCATATGTTTTCTAAAGATTTTCCCTATTTTGGTTGTATGCTTTCTCAATACGGGTAGTAAATATTTAATTGAAAATTTTTTATATGCATAGATTTGAAGAGAACACGAGACTAGGGTTTAAATTATAGCCAAATCCATTAGAAAATTTATTGAGAATTGTGTTTCTATGGACATGTTAATTCAGATCTGCATATATATGTGTGTGTGTGTGTGTGTGTGTGTGTGTGTGTGTGTGTGTGTGTGTGTGTGTGTGTGTGTATAGATATATGTATATATATGTATATATGTATATATATATATATGTGTGTGTATATATATATATATATGTATACACATATATATGTATACATATATATATACATAATTACATATATATATATATATACATAATTACATATATATATATATATATAAATATATCTTATTGAAGAATTAAATGTCATATCACTTTGCGATTTGCATTTTTCACAAAATGTTTTAATTAAAACCGAATTGTATATGATACGATTGTTTTTTTTCTTTTTAAATTCAACGCAAATTAAGGTGGGCGGGGAGGGATGAGCTCGTACCCCCAACCCACTATGTATACATGGCAGAGGCCGGTGACACTGCTATTGTAGAGGCCTACGACAATAGGCCCGCATGGTACCTGCTCTGTGTGGTGACGTTTTGTCGTACAAATATATGTAATTGACTTCAAAAGTTAATGAAGTGATTTGCGATTTGATAATTATATTTTGTTTTATAAAAAGTTATTTTTATATGTATATATGTATATTTATGTATATATATATATATATATATATATATATAAGTATATATGTATATATATTATCAAGTTATAAATAATTATTATATTTAAAAGATTAAATTAATGGGTCATTCTTTTAAAAGATAAATGATTTAAAATATTAATAATAGTTTGTCAATTATTATTTAAAACAAAAAGATATTAATAATTAACTTAATTAAACTTGGTTTAATTAAGGTTAATCATTGGAATGTGTTTAATCAAAGTTTTAAATCAGGCAATTATTGAATTGTTAATTGACTATTGGAAGTCAATAGGAGTCATTTCTAGACAACATTTATATAAACCATATAATGTTAGAACAATTGGAAAATTGAATCTAATAGTTTTGGGAGAGAAACTTTTTAACAAATACATGTGATGGGAAAAAACAAATGTACAAATGTTTCTCCTTTCATTATCCAAACTTGAAAACGTAAACTGAGACCTCTACATTTAATTCAAGTATGTAATTTTAGCAAAACCAAAACATGTGTTTGCATTGTGTATTCTTTATGTTTTTGTTTTGGATTTTGGGTTGACTAGTGTTGACCAGTTATAGGACGTCTACCAGAGGCTTGGGAGTTATGATTGTGATGTCGTGATAATGTCTTATTTTTTATCTTTATAAACCCAACCATGGTTATGTGATGGAATGCTCTATGTAATGTTTGTAATTATTGATTGTTATAGTTGAGATTCCTATTTATGAGACACTTGACTTAACCATTTTTGAGTCATCGATCAGTTATCCTTGGGATATTTTCCAGTCGCCATGATGGGACTGAAATGTTGATTTATGATATCATGTTGTGACATGTTTTGACTCAACCATTTTGGAGTCTTCAATCAGTATGATTTGAGATATATTTTGTTTATTGAGAACCAATGGATACTTTTGATTATCAATGATGCTTCAATTTCCAATAGAGAGCTATTGTGGTCATGATTTTCTATGGATGCTTGCTCATGGAGATTTGATGCTATTATTGTGGATATTTGATGTTCTTATTATGGATTATCTTTTATGATTTTGAGATTTGTGATTCCATGAGCTTAGGGTAGGTTATCTACTTGTAGTGTCAAGAAGTGGATTGCAATGGGGGTCAAGGCCCTAAGAGGTTGCCAGGGTAACTCATTGTAAGTTGTTTAATAAGTGAAAACATTCACACCTAATACTAACTAAATGAACCTAAAAAGATAATTGTTTTGTTCTCACCCATGCCTCGAGTGCTTGTACAGACTAGGATGGGAGTAGAGAGAACGCATGGTTGTGACCTTGCATTCCATAGTATGCCTTGTCAGTATGAGAGGATGCTAGTGGCCACATGAGGATTAGTAGGAACCTGTGGAGTTTAGCTAACTGCCAGGGTAACTTCTACATGATGTATACAAAGACACTTTCCCACTTGCATATTAGGTTCCTACATGTCTTTGTGTGCCTTTAGGATTAGATGTCGGTTTTGTGTTTGGAACCTTTGAGTTAGTATACTTTTAGGATTCCTAGACTTATAGAGATTTATGCTATGTGTTTTGGATAGCCTATTTGGGACTTGAGATTATCTCCTCAGCACAGTGGGAGTGGACCACTTAGGTACCATGCAGTCGGGTGGTAGTGTTTTTCCACTCTTATCATTTGAGATCCATTTGAGACATCATGGCTGATGCGTCCTTCATGATTGATGCAGGAGCATCTTGCATGGCAAGATTACTGAAAAAAAAATTTTGAAAAAAAAAATTGGAGGAGAGAGAAAGTAACAAAAATAGAAAGAAAAAAAATAGAAAATGAAAAAAAAGGGAGAAAAAAGGAAATTCTATTTTTGAGGTGCATAGGTGGTATAAAATAGAAAAAATAAAAATAAATGGTTGTCATTCCATTTATCGAGGTGTGTGGGTAGAATTCTAGAAAGTTATGCATATTGTAGAAAGTTGTGGATATTGTAGAAAGTTATGGAAGTTGTATAAGGTTGTGGAGGAATTCTAGAAGGTTGTGGATAAGTCATGTATTGGGTGGTAAGTTCCTATTTAAGCAAGGCATATGAGCATTTCTAATCAAGCTCAAGGAGTAGAAGCTTGAGAAGTGAAAGCTTGAGAAGGAGAAGCTCAAGAAGGGGAAGCTCGAGAAGGAGAAGCTTGAGAAGTAGAAGCTATGGAAGGTGAAGCTTTTGAAGTTAAAGCTTCAAGGTGTGAAAGCTTTTGAAGGAAAAGGCTTCAAGGTGTGAAAGAGGAGGAGGAAGTGAAGAGTGAGTTTTCCTGAGTGTGTAGACAAAGCACCGAATGTGAGGTAGTTTACACTTGGATCTTGGATAGAGTTTGTGAGAAGAGCTAGTGATTGTAGTTTAGAAACAAGGAGGTTGCTTGGTGGCTTGGGAGCACAAGTTGAGATCTTAGAGGTTTTACCAGAGTGTGGATCTAGACTAGCTTGGGTTTGGATTAGATCTTGAGAGATCTTGCAAAAATGTTAATGTAATTGGTATTGGATTTTCAAGTATAATAAAAGTGTTCTTTGAGAAGTATTTTATTTTCTCTTAGTCTTCATATTGTTTTATTCTTGGTTATGAGTTGGTAGGGTGGTGTGGCCTTTCATCAGTGGTATCAAAGCAAAACATCATCAATGGTATCAGAGAAGGAGTTCTTGAGTGTACAAGCAAATCGTCGAAGTGTGAGGCAGTTTGTACCAGGACCTTGGTTGGGTAAAGTTTATCAGAGCAGAAGTTCCTAAGTGTACAAGCAGATTTCCGAAGTGTGAGGTATTTTGTACTAGGACCTTGGTTGGGTGAAGTTTATCAGAGTGGGAGTTCTTGAGCATGTATATAGATCATTGAAGTTGAGGTAGTTTGCACCAGGACCTTGGGAGGACATGCAGATTGATCGATTGATGCACAGTTGGAAGACTGAACTTTTTGAGGCATGATTGTGGAGAGTTGGTGGATTGCAAATATGTTTTCCTAGACTTGTGATGTGGTTCCTAATTGTTTGTACAAGGTGGTAGGTTGTGATTTGACTTGAAAAAAATTTGGTTGTCAGAAGGAGCGTGGGAAGGATTTGTTGCAAAGGGTTTACGAAGATCTTGGGAGATGGCTCCAAGATGATTGGACCCTAAGATGATTGTGAAAATCCATGATATAGTGGAGAAGAATTTTTCTAAGATGATTTCTTGGTTGGATGCTAGATTGGCTGATCAAGTTAAGAAGGTCAAGGTGGAAGAGGATGGTTTTGCTGATCAGTTTCTGGAGCCTAAAGCACAACCTGTAGAGAAAATAGAGGTTGGTACTGAGGATATTCCTAACCTTGCTAATGTTGGGATGGAGACTAGTTTTCATGATCACTTGGTTGAGTCTGACATGGAGACTATAGAGCATTTGGTCATGCATGATGTAGTTGATGTTGGTGGTGACTTGTATGTTGCAGAGCACTTGGTCATGGATGATCCAGTTGTTGTGGGAGGTGAGTTATGTATTGCAGAGCATCTTGTTGTGAGCAATGATATTGCTAGTTTGGCATGTATTGATGAAGATCTACATGTTGGTTCTGATATGGAGTTTGTTGTTGCTAATGCAGGGTTTGTTGCTACTGGTGTGGATTCACTAGTTGCTGATGTGAATGAGGGTTTGTTGATGAAGAATTATGTTCAATTTGTTCCTAGGAGTGAGCATGCTAATTGGATGGTTGAGATTCTGGTGTTTGATAGAGTAATGCAGATGTGGGAGATTTGCATAGTGGTTTTCTTGTTCCTGTTGAGGTGGAAACCTTTGGTGAAGATGAAGATGGTGGTAGATCTTTCTTTTTTGGTGTCAAAGTGTGGGACACACTTTTCTATCTACCGGAGGAGTCTGATGCAAGAGCATCTTGCATGGGAAATTATTGAAAAACAAAAAACTGGAGGAGAGAGAAAGTGACAAAAATAGAAAAAAAAAATAGAAAATGGAAAAAAAAGGGAGAAAAAAGGAATTTCTATTTTCAAGGTGCATAGGTGGCATAAAATAGAAAAAATAAAAATAAATGGTTGTCATTCCATTTATCGAGGTGTGTGGGTAGAATTCTAGAAAGTTATGAATATTGTAGAAAGTTGTGGATATTGTAGAAGGTTATGGAAGTTGTAGAAGGTTGTAGAGGAATTCTAGAAGGTTGTGGATAAGTCATGTATTGGGTGGTAAGTGCCTATTTAAGCAAGGAATATGAGCATTTCTAATCAAGCTCGAGGAGTAGAAGCTTGAGAAGTGAAAGCTTGAGAAGGAGAAGCTCGAGAAGGGGAAGCTCAAGAAGGAAAAGCTCAAGAAGTAGAATTTGTGGAAGGTGAAGCTTGTAAAGGTAAAGCTTCAAGGTGTGAAAGCTTTGGAAGGAAAAGGCTTCAAGGTGTGAAAGAGGAGGAGGAAGTGAAGAGTGAGTTTTCTTGAGTGTGTAGATAGAGCACAGAATGTGAGGCAATTTACACTTAGATCTTGGATAGAGTTTGTGAGAAGATCTAGTGATTGCAATTTAGAAACAAGGAGGTTGCTTGGTGGCTTGCAAGCACAAGTTGAGATCTCAGAGGTTTCTACCAGAGTGTGGATCTAGAATAGCCTGGGTTTGGATTAGATCTTGAGAGATCTTGCAAAAATGTTAATGTAATTGGTATTGGATTTTCAAGTATAATAAAAGTGCTCTTTGGGAAGCATTTTATTTTCTCTTGGTCTTCATATTGTTGTATTCTTGGTTATGAGTTGGTAGGGTGGTGTGGCCCTTCGTCAGTGGTATTAGAGCATTACCTTCATTAGTGATGGTGGATATGTATACTTTCACTGATGATTAGCATATGTTAGATGATGTTATCTTGTGCTTATAGTTGCATGTTAGTTTAATTTTTGCATATGATGTAGTATATGTTAGGAGTGACATTGCTATTATGTTAATACCGATGATCTCCTCGGTGATTTGGAATGTTATGCATGGAGGGATGGCTAGGATCCACAATGGTCTAATGATGCTATTTACAGTTGGGAGGAATCGTGCACTTAGTTCATTATGTTTGATCTTTATGATGGATGTATATATCTTCTATGATGATGTATCATGGGTGACATGTGATTATCTTTACTTTGATGTATCATGGATTAGAATAGGATGATGTACCTTATTTCACAAATGTATATTCTTTTAAGCTTTTTCATACCTTGTGACATGTACAATGGATGATTGAGCATCTAAAAATGTAATGTATAAACATTGGACTTATCATTATTATTTCATGTCGTTGTTGTATTAGATGGATTCAATAATGCTAGTTGATTTATATATAATTCAACATTAAGGGATCCTTAAAGAATGTAATCTGTTATGTATGTTATGATGGACATTACTATTGCTTCTGTTATTGTGTTTAAGTTATATGTGGTATTTACTTTCATGTTTAAAAGAAAATAAAAAATGCTTCCAAACTTAGTGAAATTCTAGGTTAATTCTTTGGATCCCTTGGCAGGGCATTATATTTGGTATCAGAGCTCGAATTTCTACATTGGGAGCTTTGGGTATTTTGGAACAACTGGAACTTTGAACTATTAAGTGTATCTCTTCAACTTGAAACTAGGTGAACTGAAACAGAACCTAAACTGTTACTTGTATATTTTTCATACTTCAACACTTAGTTTTCAAAACTAAGATCTTACTTAAACCTAAACATAGACAAAACTGAAATTAAACTTAGACTATTGCAAACATGTGTCTTCTAATTGTAATAGTACTTTGTATTGTTGTAGGATGGTATCTTGGACTAGGTCTTCTGTTAGAGGCCATGGTAAAGGTTGTGGTCATGGCAGAGCTATTAGTTTCCATGAGTCTACCCATGAGGGATCTGCTCATGAAGAGAGCAGAGGAGAGCATGCTAGTAAGCAGTAGGAAGAGAGCCATAGAGAGGACCAAGTTGAGTTTGAAGAGGTTGATTTGAGACATATGATGAAGACTATTCTTGAATGTCTACCTCCTATTCAAGATCAGCCCAAAGCACATCAAACAGAACTAGAGCATAGACTCAGGTCTAGGAGCCCTCAAAAGGATCGTCAGAGGTCCATTGTGTCCACTCAGATGAAGGATCTTTCAAGATCCATGGTCAAGCCTTTCAATGGGCAAGGTTCTGGTTATGTGGCTAAACAGTGGCTTATTTCCCTTGAAAATTTTTTTGCCATGTAAGATTTTGATAGCAATGTTAAGGCAAGATTTGTGATCACCAATTTGGAGAATTTTGGGGCCACTTGGTGGACAATTGAGGAGAAGAAGCTGGGAATCAATATGAGCAGTGTCACTTGGGAACTATTCTTAGAAAGTTTTCGTGAACGATTCCTACCAGAGGAATGGAAGCAGTAAAGGGCAGATGAATTTCATAATCTCAGGTAGTTCACTATGTTAGTGATCAAATATGAGTGTAAGTTTTATGAGCTCATGTCTTTTTCAGCATTTAGTGAAAATTTAGCTCAGTTGATAGAACACTTTATTAGGGACTTGAATAATCATATAATTCGGGGTGTTAAGGTATTTGAGCCAAAAAAACCTCAAGGATGCAGTACATCGAGCTATCCTTGTTGAGAAAAGTGTCAACCTTGGTCAAGGAGGTTTTGTAGGAGTGCCAGCAACATTAGGATCTAAAGGCAACTACAATTTAGGTGGTAACAAGAAGCTTTCTTTTTCTAAGGGGAAATAGTATCAATAGAAGTCTTAGCATACACAACAGTAGAAGGGATTGAATTCTCAAGCTAAAGGTGGTGGAAAAGGTTCTAACTCCAAGAACAATTGCAATACTCAGTGAAATAAACAAAATAGCCCAACTAGCCATCTCAGAGCAGTCAGTCTTTTGTTAGTAGGAACAACCATTAGCAATCAAATGCACCACCTATGGGGAAAGGATCTGGTAGAAATATAGAATGTTTTTCAAGTGGTTAGATTGGACATTATGTAGCTCAATGTCCACAATGAGCACCTCAATTTTTAGGACCTAGGCCTACAACTTCAGAGCCTACAGTTGGTGATGCACGTAGATCTCATAGAGTATTTGCAATAGTAGATCATTGTCAGGTAGATCATCAGGGGATAGTGGTTGAGACCATAGGTGCTATTTGAGGTATATCTCTTGCAATATTGTTTGATTTAGGAGCTACAAATTCATTTATTTCACCATCTATAGTTTCTAAGTGTAAGCTGGATGCGGTGAAGCAAGATCATGGTTGGCAAGTGGAACTAGCCTCAGGCATTAAGGTCTCCACAAATTCTATAGTTCATAAGTGTGGGCTTAGCTTAGGAAGCTTTGATACTATAGTGGATCTTCAAGTCATACCCCTTGGTTCCTGCGATGTGGTTTTGCGCATGGACTAGCTTGGCTCTCATAGAGCTAGTATAGCTTGTAGGATGAAGATTATTTTGTACCGAGATGACCAAGGAAAAGATGTGAGGATAGTTGGGATACCAAGGCCTATATCTCTGTGGATGATTTTTTCTATGCAAATGAAGCAAAGTTTTTGTAAGGGATGTCAGAGATTTTCTATTATGGTAAATGATCTTGAAGAGTAATATCCCGTGAGGAAGACTTTAGATCACCTGATTTTATAGGAGTACACAAATGTTTTTCCAAGTGAGATTCCAAGCATGCCTCCAGAGAGGGACGTTGATTTTAGTATTGATCTGATTCCTGGAGTGGAGCCTATCTCTAAATCTCCTTATCATATGACTACATAGGAATTGGGTGAGTTACATCTTTAGCTAGAGGAACTTCTAGCCAAAGGGAGCATTCGACCTAGTGTATCAACATGGGGAGCTCCAGTGCTCTTTGTGAATAAGAAAGATGGTTCTTTGCACCTTTGTATTGACTATAGATAGTTGAATAAGGTGACTATTAAGAACAGGTATCCTCTACCTAGGATTGATGACTTATTTGATCAGATCAAGGGAGCTCCAATATTCTCCAAGATTGACCTTAAGTCAGGATACCACCAGCTTTGCATTAAGGAAGCCGATATTCACAAAACCACTTTTTGAACTTGCTATGGGCATTATGAGTTCATAGTGGTACCTTTTGGGTTGACTAATGCTCCATCAATTTTCATGAGTTTGATGAATGGTGTGTTCCAATCTTATCTAGATAGGTTTGTACTTGTGTTTCTTGATGATATATTGATATATTCTAAGTCTCAGAAGGAGCATGCAGAACACTTGCATTTGGTCTTATAGTGTTTAAGAGACAATTAGCTTTATGCCAATGCAGCTAAGTGTGAATTCTTCAAATCAAAGATTCAATATTTAGGGCATGTCATTTTAGGTGATGGTATTTTAGTGGATCCTACCAAGATTCAAGTGATAGTAGATTGGCCTACACCAACTAATGTGTCATAGATTCATAGTTTCATGGGCCTAGCTAGTTATTATCACAAATTTGTCCAAAACTTCTCTAGGATAGCTTATCCTATCACTTCTCTTCATAGGAAAGGAAAGAAGTTCATGTGGATGGAGAAATGTGAGGAAGCTTTTTAGAAGCTCAAGGAGCTTTTGACCAGTGCACTGATCTTAGTAGTACCAGATACAGAAGTTGATTTCATGGTGTGTACAGATGCTTCTCTAGAAGGGATTGGGGCAGTGTTGATGCAAAATGGACAGATGATTGCATATGAATCATGCAAGCTCAAGGATCATGAGCTAAATTATCCTATGCATGATCTTGAGTTAGTAGCAGTATTTCATTCTTTGACAAGGTGGAGACATTTCTTGTTGGGGCATAGATTTGAGCTACATAGCGATCATTGCAGTCTTTAGTACATTTTCACTCAGCCTAATTTGAATGCTCGCTAGAGACAATGGATGGAATTTCTATGTGAGTATGACTTTGAGGTTAAGTGCATTTAGGGAAAGGAGAATGTGCTGGCAGATGCTTTGAGTCATAGGAGACATGTGATATCATCTATGACTCTTAGTGTGGATTTGAGGAGTTAGATTATTTAGGCACTTCCTATAGACTTTTGGTATCAGGAAGTGTGCAGAGAGATAGATTCAGGAAGACCTTTGGAGGGTAAATTTGTAGGCTATGTTTGAGAGTCAGATGGTCTTCTAAGACATTTGGGTAGGATTTATGTGCCATTACTAGATGAGCTTCGCACCTTGATCCTAGCAGAGGCCCATCTACACCTTACTCGGCACATCTAGGTGTCAAGAAGATGCATGCTGATTTGAGATGTTTATTCTTTTGGTTTGGGATGAAGTGAGACATTGCTGATTATGTAGCTAGGTGTCTTGAGTGTCAAAGAGTGAAGGTAGAACACTAACACCTAGCTAGACTTTTGCAGCTAAATCTCATTCCTTCTTGGAAGTGGGATATCATCTCCATGGATTCCATAGTAGGATTACCTATGACTGCTCATCATCATGATGCTATCATGGTCACTGTTGATCGGTTGACTAAGGTGGCACATTTTTCACTAATCAGGTCTTCCTACAAAGAAACTTCTGTAGCCAATGTCTTCATGCGTGACATTGTGAGATTAATTGGCATTCCTAGAAAGATCATTTCTAATAAGGATCCTATATTTACATCCGCATTCTAGACATCGTTGCAGCATGAGCTTGGAGCATAATTAAATTTTAGTTTGACATATCATCTAGAGACAGATGGTCAGACAGAGAGGGTGAATTAGGTTTTTGAAGATATGTTATAGATGTATGTGATGGATAGGCAGACACATTGGGAGGACTATCTCTACCTAGTGGAGTTTTCTTACAACAATGGGTATCAAAATTCTATTGGCATGGCACCATTTTAGGCATTATATGGACATCCTTTTCATACACCATTGAGTTGGGACATTCTTGAGGATTGCTTCTTGTTGGGTCTTGAGATGCTTTGTGATATGGAGCAACAGGTAGTGCATATCCATGAGAACTTGACTATGGCACAGGATAGGCAGAAAAAGTATGTTGATGCTCATAGGACAGATAAGCAGTTTGTTGTGGGAGATAAGGTTTTCTTGAGAGTACATCTACGAAAGAGTCTGATCCAATATGGAAAGGGTTTTAAGCTAGTGCCTTGCTTTGTGGGACCATTCAAGATTCTAGAGAGGATTGGCTCGGTTGCTTACCACCTTGCTCTACCACCCAGCCTAGCTCACATTCATGATGTTTTCCATGTTTTAGTACTTAGGCAGTATATCCCTAATGTTGTACATATTATTGATTGGAATGCATTGTAGGTAGAGGATGGGCAGCTGGCTTTGGAGCCGGTTCATATTCTGGAGCAATGGGAGTTGACCCTTAGGGGTCGAACCATCGAGCAGGTAAGGGTCCAATGGGACCCTACTGATGATTCTTCAGCTACATGGGAGGATGTAGCTAGATTACGGCAGTTATATCCCTACTTGTTTGTAGGCTTCTAGGAGTAAGCCTAATCCAAGGGGGGGTGGATATAGTGCCTACCCTCATTCACATCTTTGTGGACATTGTTGCTATTATTATTGGACTATGTTAGACTAGTTTTATGGATTAGTGGTATTGCTTTCAGACTATCAGACATTATGTTATGGATTTAGTGGATATATGATGAGATCATTTAGAATTTACATTTCATGTATGGATGATGATCATTACATTGCTTTCAGTTATTGATGATGATTAGTTAGATGGTTTATTATCTCATGTGTTTTATTATGGATACTTACCCCATACTTGCATGTGTATGGTGTGCATGTTTGTTCTTATTGTAGGGCATTTTTGATGTGGTTAAGGAAGGGAGTCATAGTCACCTACTAGTCGGGATCTACACAATGCACCACTTCCTACCATTGCCTACTTAGCTTAGTATTATATATATATTGTATGTACATGCATGGTTGTTATGCAGGTTACAAGTACTAGGTATCGACTTCCCTAAATTGCCAGGATGAGCATACCCTATTATACTATCTCAATGATAAGAGAAGGGAGATAAATTCTCAAGTCCAAATCCCAAACTCTTAAACCATTTGTCCTAGTGAGGTAGGACAAGTATCTAGATATTTTACCCACCGAATGTGTCAGATGACATATTTCATGATTTTTAACCCTTTAGACTAATTTTGTGTGAATTGTTCTATGATGGGTTTTTATATTTTATCTTGGAGGTCTATGGTGAATTTTCTATTAATTAAGTCTTAATAAATAGATTTAATTAATAAATTAATTATTTGGAGAAAATTAATATAATATCATGATCTTTGATATTTTGATTATAATTAATTAAATGAAAATTAAATGAGAAAAAGAATTTAAAAAGAAGAAAATTAGAAATTAAAATTAATAATAATTATAAAATAATAATAAATTAATAAATAAATAATAATAATAAAATTTATTAAAAAATTAAAATTAAAATTATAAAAATTAAATAAGAGTTATAAGCTTGCCTAGGAGTTTACGCACCTTTTCATCTCTCATATGTCAACAACATAGGGGTTAGTGCACCAATTAAGCACATGGTGTCTACAACCTTATGACTCATCTAGAAGGTTGGAAAAAGCTTGTGCTTAGTTGTCTACACCTTCTAGTTACTTCTAGAGACATTCTAGGTGCTTCCTGAGAGGCTTTTATATTCAGGCTTTCCTAGAAGCTTAGACATAGTGTGGGAGAGCATTTTGGAGCATTGGAGGACTCGGGAACTTTGGAGAAGGGAGGAGCTTGCTCTGTGGGTTTTCTGAGAAAAAGAAAATTAGCATCAGAATCCAGGTAGACTCTTGTGATTTTGCTTATGCTATCTCTGCATCTTGCACTTCCTATCTTCTTCGTGTCTTCCATATGTTTTCTAAAGATTTTCCCTATTTTGGTTATATGCTTTCTCAATACGGGTAGTTAATATTTAATTGAGAAAATTTTATATGCATAGGTTTGAAGAGAACACAGGACTAGGGTTTAAATTATAGCCAAATCCATTAGAAAATTTATTGAGAATTATGTTGCTATGGACATGTTAATTCAGATCTGCATATATATATATATATATATATATATGTTATCCTTAATTAATTTTTGCATATATATACATATATATATATATATGTATACATCTATATATATACATAATTATATATATATATATATATATATATATATCTTATTGAAGAATCGAATGTCATATCGCTTTGCAATTTGCATTTTTTGCAAAACATTTTAATTAAAACTGAATCAAAAACCAAATTGTATATGATACGATTGTTTTGTTTTGTTTAAAAAAATTGAATGCAAATTAAGGTGTGTAGGGAGGGACGAGCCTGTACCCCCACCCCACTATATATACATGGCAGAGGCCAGCGGCACTATTGCTACAGGCTCTACAACACTGTCACAGGCCTACGACAATTGGCCCACATGGTACCTCCTTTGTGCAGTGATGTTTTGTCATACAAATATATGTAATCGACTTCAAAAGTTATGAAGTGATTTGTGATTTGGTTATTATATTTTGTTTTATAAAATGTTATTTTTATATGTATATATGTATATTTATGTATATAAATATATATATGTATATAAGTATATATGTATATATATTATTAAGTTATAAATAATTATTATATTTAAAAGATTGAATTAACGGGTCATTCTTTTAAAAGATAAATGATTTAAAATATTAATAATAGTTTGTCAATTATTATTTAAAACAAAAAGATATTAATAATTAACTTAATTAAACTTGGTTTAATTAAGGTTAATCATTGGAATTTGTTTAATCGAAGTTTTAAATCATGCAATTATTGAATTTTTAATTGACTATTGGAAGTCGATACGAGTCATTTCTAGACAATGTTTATATAAACCATATAATGTTAGAACAATTGGAAAATTGAATCTATTGATTTTGGGAGAGAAACTTTTTAACAAATACATGTGATGGGAAAAAAAAAATGTACAAATGTTTCTCCTTTCATTATCCAAACTTGAAAATGTAAATTGAGACCTCTACATTTAATTCAAGTATGTAATTTTAGCAAAACAAAAACATGTGTTTGCATTGTGTATTCTTTATGTTTCTATTTTGGGTTTTGGGTTGACTTGTGTTGACCAGTTATAGGATGTCTACCATGTTGGTCTGACTTTTTGTGTGATAGAAGTCTTTTGTCCAATTGTAGAAAAGTCAAATTTTTATTTCTAAGTGGAACATAGGGTTTCTAGATAATCCATCCGTTGGCTAGCCTTTGAAAAAGCCTTATGAAAACCCTGCGTTCTTTCTATTCGTAAATTCTCGGGTGCGTGATTTTGAATTTTCAAATAAGACGAATATTCTGTCGCCTTTTATCTTTTGTGCCCCCGAGATACTTTTCCTCTCATTTTTTCCCAGTCGTCCAATCTAAGTAGATCTACCGTTGACATTACCTCGCTATGCAAACATGGGCATTTTTTTATGTATGGTGAGGTAGCGAGTGCTGAATAGTTTATAAAACAGGACCATAAAATGAAGATACGGCAGTCAAAGCTTTCTTTTTTGACTGATTTATTATTTAGGTACACATTGAAAATACTATCAAAATAGGAAAGGGGACCCAGCATAAGCAGTCTGAAGTCAAAGCCGAAATGATGATTTTTTCGATAATTCGCTACCTCGCTATCAGAAAAATTTGACTCTTCACTGTTAGTGAAGTAGCGAGGCCCCATGAAATCAAGAGCCGATGACATTGCAATTTTTCGGTACCATGACTAAACCAGGTGGCATGACAAGTAATAAATGTAGTTGTCAAAAGTAGTTTAATAGCAAAAATAATTATCTGATGGCCCCTTGCATTTCACAGTGCCAAAATTCATTAAAGTGTTGGAGCTCGCTACCTTGCTATCAAAAAAATTTGACATCTCGCCATTAGCGAAGTAGTGAGGCCCCGTGAAATTGAGGAGCTGATGGGACCTTTGGTGATGTGGGATGATAATTAGGACTGACGTAAAATCTTAAAAGGCGCCAACTGTGTAGAATTCCATATTTCATCAATGCCCTTCTGATCAAATGTACAAAGAGATCCTACGCATCAAATTGGAACGGAATCAACAGTCATCGCTACCTCGCTTTGAAAAGTTGCATGCTTTTTAAGCTATGCGACATAGAGAGTATGAATCAAAAGACTACGTGCAGTTTCCTCACCTTTGATTAAACCTATGATCAACGGTCATTGTTTTCTCGCTATGAAGAGTTGTGAGGGAGATATGTATAGCGACATAGCGAATAGGGCCCACCACCTTCTTTCTGAGCAAGACCAGTAACATATCATCTGCCAATTTCGGATCAAATCGATGGTTGTCACTGCTTTGCTATGGTAAGGTGCTCATTCTTTATGCATAACAAAGTAGAAACATGCTGACACGTGTCCTCAGTTGTCAATGGGTCCGAATATAAGCACCATCAAGGAAAGAGTTATGTACGTGGTAAATTTTCATTTGGTGAATTAACTAATATGTCAAGTGTAATGCCTAGTTGTTCTCTCGGTATCACATGATCGTAGGATTCTTGATGATTGACGGCATAGTTTTAAATATAGAATGTGGTGCCACTCTCTATATTAATTAGACATGAAAGTATCACACATGAAAAAATAGAGTATAATACAGAAGATTTCATCAGTTCATCTTACACGAGAAAAGATTTTGAGCCACTCTTGTGCAGAAGCAATTACTGAAAGAAAGTGTGTTGAAGTCTAGCAAAATTTATAAAATTGTCTGTTCATGGAAAGATTGTAGAAATACAGAGGAAAACAAAGATGGAATTCAAGTAAGTAGTACTACCATAATCTTCATAGGTTTTTCCAGCTCTAAAAAATAATTCAAGATGCCTCCGAAGAAGGGATTTTTAGGTCAAATAAACTATTTGGATAGAAATGTGCATGATGACTTGCTTGAGTTGCTCCCTTAGTCTACTGTAGAGATAGTGCAAGTTAAAAGGTTAACCTCTTTGAACCCTAGGCTAAGGATAGCTAATGGATTGTATGATAAGGGTAATTGGGTCTAGGATGCTCAAACTTCTCAAACTGGTTTGAGTTTGTTCAAAAAATGGTTTGCAGAAAGGAAATTATATGCCCCTCATGCCAATATATGGAATTTTGATCTAGGAAAGCTAGTTGTTCCCAGTGTGTTTATGGATTATGACCTTCTCGAAGCCATAGCAAAAAGTTATGATCAAGCCACTAAGGTAGTGAGAAAAATGGACGGTGAGGTTTTAATTACCATTAGTCCAAAAGAAATTAGGGAAGTTTTCAGTCTGGGACCTCTCACTAGGTATCATGTGCCCATTGATTTGATAGAGTTAGAAAAAGAATATATGTCCAAAAGGGATGTAGTTAGACAAGGTGCACTGAAGGCCCACATAGGCAGAATTGGAAACCTAACAGCAATAACATTGTCTTCTAAAGAACCTTTCAAGAAACCATGCTTTAATGCCAAGGCAGTAGAGATATACAAGACCCTGTGCAGAGTCTTCGAAGAGGGTGAAGAAGATTTTATTCCTGTGAGCTTCATGATTATGATCACCCAAATCTCCTCTTTCAGTGTAGAAATAATTTTTGATTTTGCATCTTACCTGGCTCATAAGATTCACAATGGATTGGTGGGGTTTGCAAAGGGCAAGGTGGAAAAGGTTTAGGGTCAGTACTCTCTATTGATGCATATGTTTCTATTTAAAGGGGTTACATATTTCGATAAAGAAATGGTTTTAAATAGGGAACAAGAGGGGGAAGCACTACCAGTTCAATTATGGAGTGTAGACATGACTGGGTAAGTAGAAAATGCTAGTTTTGTTAGATTTGATAGGCACTTTGCTTCTAAACTAAGATGCCTCATATTAAGTGACAATCCTAGAATTCCTAAGGCACTAATGCACCTTGTTAGGCCTATGGATAGATCCCATAGTCTAAAAGTTTCACATAATTGGGGAGATATCATCCCATATCCGATCTTAACTATTATTAGGGTTTATAGATTCAAAGGGACACCCCATGTACTACCCTATCAGGTGCCTTTAAAGGTAGGGGTAGCTGAATTTTTATGGCAGTTGGGAGGAGTGGAGGAGACCTTATTGCACAAAAGGGGAACAGGATCAATTTTTCTTACTTGAACTATGGCTCACCAGTTTGTAATAACTAAAGAGGGGTGGATCTTCCTTTACAAATTTTTGGATCAGTATAAGATGGCAGTATCTTACTCTCATTTTTGTGATATAGAAGATTTCTTTAATTCTACTCTTAGACATAGGATCAAGCTTCATCCATGTCAGCATGAATTCTATTTCCCTGAAGATATAATAAGGAATGAATATTCTCTCCAGGAGCAAGAAACAAAGAAAGAGAAAAATGGAGAGTCTATTCAAAAGTTTTGGAATTTATTAATTGTTTTGACAAGGATTACAATCCTCTTAGTAATGTAGCAACTAATGCAGATAGAATAAATAAGCTCATGAATACATTCCCCGAAATAATGGAGGTAATGAATGAGAAGAAACAACATTTTATTGATTGTTTCCCAGATAAAGTGAGGGAACTCATGAGAAAATTGGGTTTCACCCCTAACATAGGGGCAGGTCCACTGGTTGTGCGAAAGAGGATAGGATATACTGTTATTCGAGATCAGATGCCCATTGTAAACAAAGGAAAGAAGATAATTGAATCTACTAGTACTATTTTTGAAGAAAGACCCCCTGAACCTTCTCCTAAAAGAAGAAAAATAATAAGGGAAGAGGAATCCCATGACAAAGGTTACTCACCTTCCCAAACTCCAATCAGAATTGAGGAGGAGAAGCTAACCAATGAGAAAATTGAACAAATGGGGTCACAAGGAGGAGTTTTTGTTACTCAAGTAGAAATTGATGAAGGGAACCCCCAGGAGCCTCTTGTGCCGAGTTTTGAATTAACTGTAGCAGATTTTAGAGGAAGGAAATTAGATCCTATTTTGGAACAAGCCAATCAGAAATTTTTGTCTGATAACAGTTTTGTAAAATCTAGGGCTTTCCATCAGTTTGCATGGAGGGTAAACATGCACATTTTTGAAAAAATATGTAGGAATATGAAAATAGAGCATCCAAAAATGGATGAAGCTTCTATTCAGAATCAAATAAAGGAACAAATGATACAAGAGTTCCAGAATATAACCCATGAAGAGGGTAGACAAGTGGTGAAAGATGAAAATATTTTATTATTGCCCAATTGGGATATTGTTGATGCCTTAATTTTTAATTCTGTGTCAAATAATTTAGGATTACAGGATCCAGATAAAGATGAATTCTTGGGAAAAACATTCAGTAATGATCAAGTTTCCCTTGTTATGTGGTCATTAAGAAGAGGATCTAGGACTACTCCATTATAGCCTGATGATTCAGGACTAACAGGGAGTATCATTGTGAGGAGGGTCGCTGATACTTCACATGTACAGGCAGCCCACATGAATGTGGACTATTCTAAATTTTCCTTGGCCACTGCAAAAAAGGAAGAAAAGGAAATGACTGATCTGTAGAGCAAGTATGAAATAGTGGTGGATGCCTACAATAAAGAAGTGAAAAAGATAATTGAGCTGGAAAAAAAGATATCTCAATTGGAGAAGATACTTGGGAAAAGAAAGGTGGGAGAATCCAATACACTTAGAATTGCATACCCTTCACAATCATTTGTTGGATCAACCCCTATTATTGAAATACCTAACACCCCTGAAAGGCCCCAATTCTATACTACAGAGGACTTTGAAGAAGAAAAAACAAAATTACATGAGTTGCAGATAAAATTAAGAAATCAATAGGAAGAAAAATTAAAGTAGGGTGTGATATATTTGAGGGATAAAATACAATCGTCAACCTTTTATGATCAGTAGACAAGAATTGTAACCCTCATGGATGAGTTGAACAGAGATAAGGATAAACTGACTCCTCTTGCACAGAAATGGAGGGAGAGGAATAATGATATTACAATCATATGTATATCTACAGTCCAAATGCCTTATCATCAAGTTGAGAAAATCTTTGATTTATTAAATAAGCTAGAGAATTTTGATGATGAAAGAGATTCTTTACAAAAAAGATTAACACTCTGTTTTTCCCAATATATTGCTGAAAAATTCACTTTATTTCCTTGTGCTTTAGAATCTGTTGATATAATAAAGGAAAAGGAAAAGTGGAAAAGGGAGTTGGACAAGTTATTTAAAGAAAGAATAATAAACATCATGAGTGAAACAAGCCACTGGTTCTGCACAAAGACAAATGAAGACCTAGTAAAAATACAATTATTTTATACTACTATGAGAAAAGAATTTGATGATTTAGAAGAAAGTGCAAATTCTTTAATAAAGATACAAAGAGAAGCTCTAAGTTTTGATTGGCCAAATGATGATGCTTTTAATAAATGGAAAAATCAGTTTATAGAATAGATGTCAAGAGACGATGAGGAGGAAGATGCAAAAGTAACAGTTACCCTCGTAGTTAGTAATGAAGACATGGAAGATCCCCAGGTTAAAGTAAGTTTATAGGTAACTAAAGATGATACATCACTTTCAGACCTCATGGCTATGTACTCTAAGGATGAAGAATGATTGTAAAATCAGATCATATTTTCTTGTCTCAACAACTAAGAAGCATAACAGAAAGGGACCCACCGAGGAATGTTTGATGTAATAAGCCTTTCTATTATTTTGTTCTTCTCTTTTTGATAGAAGTGTATGTGAGTGCCTTTTTAAGAGGACACCAGTCATTTGTCTTTAGCCTGAAGCTTGTTGCATCTCACACTATTTAAGTGAGATCCCAAGGCTAAAGAATGGTCTGAATTCTATTTCTTCTAAGTACTATGCTTAGTCTATTTTTGGTCCAAATCTTGAAAGCAAGTTTGTAATGTATTTTTCTGTCAATTCTCTGAGAATACATGAATATAGAATGAGCTGTGTTTCTTTCTAAAGGCCATTCTGAGTCTATTGTAAAGGATATACCATTTTCAAAGGAAATGAATACAAATTGTGAATTGTCCCCATATCAGTTCTTTTTGAATTTTGTCTCCTTTTAAATACTTAGGTATCTTGATGTTGTATGAGTAAAAGCTTGTGCAATTGAATGCAATCTAGTTGGGTTGTATATCCATTTATCATTGCTGTTAATTCAATGGATTAAATAAAGGCTTTGATGAATGTGATGAGATTCCTTAAGTATTGAAAAGGATTTTGAATGATAAATTCTGATAAGAATTGCTGATAGAATTTGTTGTAAGGAAACAAATTAAATCTAAGAATTTGCTATAGACTCTGAACCCCAATGATTAGACACTGATCAAGTTATTTCAGCTGAAGGAGAAATATATTATAAATGGTTATTCAAATGCATCATCAAATCAAATTTTACTTTTATTTCCTATAGATCTTCAAAGTTGGCCATCACTTGTCTGCATGGAATGTTTTAGCTACAGTTAGCCACTATTGTTAACGACATTTGCAGATCTATAGAAGAATTCTTGGCCATATCTATTTCATGGGATGTGTTTATCAAGTTAATAGGAATTATGTTTATGTTTTGAGGATTTTGAAATAAGAATTAGAAGGAAACTAAGAATGAGCCTCATATAGTTATTTAAATTTTGAATCATCCTTGGGTATACCCGCCCTGGTTTTGCAAAGTCAAAATAGTAGAAAATCATTTATGGTTTTGTTGAAGTTGGGTCCAAGTACTTTGCATATGCAATTGTTAATAAGAATTGGCTAGTCTTTAGGTTGTGTATGTACTATTACCTTGGTATTAAGCCTTTTTTTACTTAGTAGTTTTTGTGTATTTTAAAATACCAACAAAATGGCAACTCTGCTGGGGAGTTGTCCAACACATCTATGAAAAGTACTGCAGTTTCTTTGGTCCTACTATGTATGTGTGTGTCATGTGATCTAAGTTTTGCCCGTGGTTATAAGGGAATCTTTTAGTGTCAAACCTTGAGAATTTAAAGAAGATAGAGCCCAAGTACCATTGCTACACACTGACGTACCCAGCCTATCCAAGTGTCTTATCTAACAAGTAAGAGTTGCAGTCTTACGACATTAGTGATTGGTCTATCTATGCCATATATTTTTGTCTCTCTTGTGTATTGTTTTCCTTCAGTCAGCAAAAGTATCATTATATATTTTCTCGAAATAGGGTGGCGACTCAGTCAAGGTTTTGAAGCTAGTGCTTATTGTAACAAAAGGTGAATATGGCTGACAAGAGAAAAAACACAAGAGCTTACATGAGAGCCAATCCCGATGTATCAATGTATACTGATCTACCCCAAGGTGGTAGGAAGAACCAAAATAAGAAAAAGACAGATCCAAATCCCACTTGGAAACCCAGAGGTAATGCATTCGTCAATTCTCGTTATCAACCAGTAATAGGAAGAGAGTCTTCTTCGCTTAGCTCTAAATCCGAAACTACAAGACTCTTAGGAGGTATTTTAAGTACCCCATTACCAGATGAGAGAGTTTTTCAAGACAAAGATGTGTCTACTATGGGAATTGCTTCATTAAGACTAGATCCTGTAGCATATATGAATTATAGGCTAGGATTTAGGAGTTCATCTGATAATCCTTTTAATCCCATAGTAGCCCCATATGTAGAACCAAAGCTTATAGATCTGGATGACCCTTTTGATTTCGAGGCAACTTTTGCAGATCCTAAAGAAGTGCACTCTGAAATAGACTTTTTGAAGAAATGGATTGCTGATGAAGAAGCTAAATGCATTCATCTTGAAAAAGAAAAGGAGCAAGCCACCTTGGATGCCATAATAGAAAGAGATGCTCTGCTAAGAAGGATGGCTTCTTTGAAAGAGAAAAATAAAAAGTTAGAAGAGAATACCACAACTCTCCATAAGGATGTTTTTGGAGATGTTGATAATCTGAGAGCTAAAGTTCAAGAACAGGAGAAACACCTAAATCAAAGGCAAGAATCAGTTATTGCTCAAGTCCAAGCCTATAAACCTGTTCAAGTTGATCTTGTAGAGCCCACTGCAAAAGCTCCAGATAAAGGGAAAGGCAAGGCTATAGGAATCCAAATAAATGAGCCTCAAGCTATACCTAGCAAACCTATACAACCCTCCATGTCAAAATTAGATCTAGATCTTGAGAAGGCTCAAAAAGAGAGGGAAGATCTTGCAAAAGAACTTGAGAAGGTTGAGAATGAAGCTCAAGCTATAGAAACTAGAAGGAAAATCCAATTCATAAAGTCTAATTCTACATTGGATTCATGGCCCAATTTGTCTATCTCACCTACAAATCCTGCACAAGTTAGTGGTCCCATAATTTCAACTAAGGGAGTACCCCAATCTGCTCCTACCTCATCCTCTACTATTGACACCCAAGTCCCATTTGTCCCACCACAACAGTCCCAAGCTGCTCCCCCGAGCCAAGCTAATATAGCTAGTACTTCAAATGTTCCTGGTTTCTAGAAGAAACCTATATACCTGGAAAAGTATAGAAAAATATCATTTGCTGGTATTCCTGGTGCTCCACATCCCATATCATTTGATTTAAGAGATAAAGTGGTTAAGTTTTTTGGGAATAATGCTATTAGTGGTGAAGAACATTTGAGGATTTTCATTGATATGTTGAATGATTATGAAGTTGAACATGAAGACATGGTAATGAAATTGTTTGTGCATTTACTAATAGAGGATGCAAGGGATTGGTTTAGGAGGTTGCCTGATGACAGTATTACCTCATGGAGTGATTTGGAGAAATTGTTCAAGGAGCAATATGGGGACAACACTAATGCAGGATTCATGTTGAATGAGTTTAACAATATCAAGAAGAATCTGAATGAGTCCACATTTGATTTCAATGTGAGATTTCAGAAAGGTATGTACAAACTTTTTCAAGTTATGAGGTTAAATGAAGACGTCTGTCTCACAACCTATTTCAATGCTTTTGATAGCAAAATGACTTATCAATTGAGGGATAAGGATCCTAAAACTTTAAGAGATGCCTATAAAATTGCAGTAAATATAGAGAATAATAGGAAGGCATCTGGAAAACTAGGTAGGAGGGATGATCCTAAGCTATTTAATCCTAAGAACAATAGTAAAAGGGAGGGTGACAAAACTCCTATAGGAAAGAAGCCCGAAGAACCTACTATAGGCCAGGTTTTAGAAATGCTCAAGAAGATGAATCCCACTAGTTTCAATAAGCCAAATGTTGCTGAAAGACCCCCTGTGAATAACAACAATTTCAATAGGCAGCCTAGAATGCAAAATTACTGTTACACCACTCAGTGGAAAGATGGTAAACCAGTTCCCAACCAGACCCACAATGTGAAGGATAAGGGTACTCCAGACCCCCTGCAAAGGAACACTGTAAATATGAATGATGATGTACCATGGTGCATTATATGCCAATCACCTCATTCTGCTGATTATTGTGCTATTGCTTAGTCATTTGCCCAAGCTCAAGGAGTGCAACCTGAAGAAGAAACTGAAGACAAAACCCATGATGATATAAGTTGCAATATGGTGAACATGTGTGATGACTTGATAGATTCTTGTTCAGAAGAGCTTGAAAATGATATTACATGCCAGAGAATTGCCTACCAACTACATCATTAGCAAGTGCTTTCAGATGATGAAGGGTATGATACAGATAAGGTATGCAGTACATTTTTTGTTGTAGGTCTTACAAGTTTAAGAATGCCCTCCAAGGAGGAAATTGACAGAATTATAGAAAAAATGATTTCACAAGTCCATAGTAATTATAATTTGAGAAATAGAGCAATAAATAATGATGCAAGAAGGCCATCTAGTGTATTCGTCAAAGACATCACTCATAAGATGAATTATAAAAACAAGAAAGTCAATGTAGATGTGCCTAAGATCAAGGAGAACAAGGGTAAGAATTGGGAACCAAAGAAGAAGGTTCAATTTCAGATAAGTGAAGCAACAAAACTAGTTGTGCAACCAAAGAAATTAGAACCTGATGTTATCAAGCAAAATATGGTACCTATTGCTCAAAAGATTCTGACTCCAAGTACTATTGTAAAACCTACTATGGTTGAACCTGCTGATATGATATCCATGTTATCACAAATTACTATAAAAGTTCCCTTGTTTGAACTTTTTAGAATTGAAGAGCATAAGAATAAGGCTTTGTCATGGTTGGGTGGAATAGCAAACAATAATATTATTGTAGATCAAACTATGTCCCAACATACCCCATTAGTAATAGAGGACAGTGGTATCATATCCCAGATTCCTCAAATGTTTCTAGATGATTCCTTAGTGGCATTCATAGAAGATATTTATCCTTTTTTCCTCAGTCTAATCATAAAGGGGAAGACCTTAAAAAATTGCATGATAGACTCAGGAGCTTCCAACACTATAATGCCTTTCAAAGTAATGGAAGCCTTAGGATTGAAGGTGGATACCAAGTAGGGAAGATGCAGAGGGATGGATGCTGGAAAGTCCCAGTCATAGGTACCATAAATGTCTTACCATTCAAACTGGCTGCATATCCTGAAGTAGAATTACCATGTCTATCCTTGTGGTAGATATACCTCCACACTATGGAATGTTACTCTCCAAAAAATGGAGTGTTTCCATGGGGGGAGGCCTGCAATGTGATCTTACTTATGCCACTTTTCATATAGGGGACAAAGCTATTGGGGTAAATAGGGAACCAAGGGTTAACCACATTTTAGGTGAAGAAATTGACAAAGATACCACTTGTTTCCTAGATACTGGGATTAATGCCTTCAGGGCTGAATTAATTATTCAGGAAGTTGAAAACTTACTTGCTATCATCGAAAATGAAGTTGAATTTTGCATGAATTCACCAAAATTATGGACAATGTTTTTTGATGGGGGTAGTTCTAAAGAGGGTGTAGGGGTAGGTGTAGTTTTTGTGTCCCCTAAAAATAACACTTTTAGGTATTCATTCACCTTAAAGTTTACTTGCACTAATAATATTGTAGAATATGAAGCATTACTGCTAGGACTCAAAGTTGCCATACATCATAAAATTAAGAAATTATGTGTCATAGGGGATTCTAAACTAATTATCTCTCAAATCAAAGGAACCTACTCATCCAAGAATAGGAGATTGAAACAATATAGAAATGCAGTCTGGGATCAGATAGAATTCTTTGATGCATTTGGGATCTCACGGAGAGATAGGACCCAAAACAAGATGGTTGATCTGTTGGCAAATGTAGCAATCAAGCCAAAAGAAATATCATTTGCAGGAATCTCCCAGATTGAGGTGCAAAACAGACCTTCCATACCTGAAAACATTGAAAATTGGCAGGTTTTTGAAGATGACAAAGATATTACAAATTTTTTGTTAAATGAAGACAAGTACCACGGTCAGGAGATGGATTGCAGTGGATTGATTGAAACCATAAATGGGAAGGAAACTATTTTTGGTCAAGAGATAATGCAATTGAAAAAAAATAAGATGCCAAAGGGGTTAGTAGTATTGGAAAATATTTTTGATAACCAAGATAGAGTAAAATCAGGAGTAAACAACCCCAAACCTCAAGAGTTAGAAGAAATAAACTTGGGTACTGATGAAGTTCCTAAAAAGGTTTATATTGGCCAAAATATCCCTGTTAAAATCAGGAAAAAATTGATTGACCTACTTAGAAAATACAAACATGTTTTTTCTTGGTCATATGATGACCTTAAGGCTTATAGGGAGGATCTTTTCCAGCATGTCATACCATTGAAGGAAAATGTAAGGCCTTTCAGGAAAAAATAGAGACCAATCAATCCTACCCTTGCCCCAAAAATGCAAGAAGAACTAACAAAACTAAGAGATGGTGGGATAATCAAACCAATCAGGCATTCCACTTGGGTTTCAAACTTGGTTCTTGTCAGGAGGAAGAATGGAGATATTAGGCTTTGTGTTGATTTTATAAATTTAAACATTGCATCTCTGAAAGACAATTATGGCTTACCTAATATGGAAGCCATGTTGCAGCAAGTGACTGGCTTTGAATTAATGTCAATGATGGATGGTTTTTCTGGATATAATCAAGTTCTAGTAAAAGAAAGTGAACAGTTCAAGATAGCCTTCACAACCCCATGGGGAACATATGTGTATGTAAGGATGCCTTTTGGCTTGATTAATGTAGGAGCTACCTTCCAAAGAGCCATGGATGTAGCATTTCATGAGTATATTGACAAATTTATGGTTGTGTACTAGGATGATTTTACAACATATTCTAATAAGGCTGAAGATCACTGCAAACATTTGGAAAAAATCTTTATAAAAGCCCTGGAATATGGAGTATCTTTAAACCCAAAGAAATGCACATTTGGGGTCACAAAAGGAAAATTATTAGGACACATAGTGTCTAAGAATGGGGTAAAAATAGATCTTGAAAGGGTAGCAGCTATTGATAAAGTCCCTAAACCAAAAAATGTGAAAGGAATCCAGTCCTTTTTTGGCTAAGTCAATTTTCTGAGGAGATTATTTACCAATTTTGCTGAAATTAGTAGACCCATCTCAAAGATGCTAAAGAAGGGAGCCATTATAGATTGGAATGGTGAACCTTCACAAGCATTCCAAGATATAAAAATTGCAATAAAGAATGCTCCAGTGTTGAGGACCCTAGATTATGAAAAACCCATGCATATTTTCTCTTTTGCATCATTCCATACTGTAGCTGCAGTCTTATTACAGGAAAATCAAGAAGGATATGAGTAGCCTATTGCCTTTTTCAGTAAGTCACTATAGCCTACTGAACTTAAGTATGAAATAAATGAAAAGCAAGCATATGCTTTGGTAAAGGTTGTAAAAGCTTTCAAATGTTACTTGGTAGGTGCTATGGTTATCGCTTTTGTACCTAGTGTTGCAATCAAAGATATATTCTCTCAACAGGAAGTATCAGGCAAGAGGTGTAGATGGATCAATTGAATCCAGGAATTTAACATTAATATACAAATAACAAAGTTAGTAAGAGGTCAAGGTTTGGCCAAACTCATGGCTGAAAATAATCTAGAGGCTAATCAGATAAATCTAGTAAATGATGATCTTAGAGCTGACTTATGTGACATGGACCAATGTGATTGGTATACCAATGTCATATATTACTTACAAAATATGGAAGCTCCTCCCCATCTACTTGAAAATGAAAAGAGGAATACTAAATTGCAAGCCATCAAGTATGTAATTGTCCAAAGCAACCTATGGTGGAGAAATTTTGAGGGAGTATTATTGAAATGTGTTGATAAGGAAAAGGAAAAAGAGGTTTTGAAAGAAATGCATGCTGGAGTGTATGGGGGGCACTACATGGCCAAAACTACTGCACATAAGATAATGAGGGCTGGGTTCTGGTGGCCTTCTCTTTTCAAGGATGCTCAAGTTATGGTTAGAAAATGTGATCCTTGTCAGAGGTTTGCTGGAAAGCTAAAGTTCTCAGGAAATACTCCATTAAAGCTAGTGGAGATTCAAGCACTTTTTCAACAATGGGTTTTGGACTTCATAGGAGAGATTTTCCCCAAGTCTAGCAATGGCTATTCTTGGATTCTGGTTGCCACTGACTAGTTTACAAAATGGGTAGAGGCTATCCCCACAAGAAATGCAACAAGTAAAGTGGTAAATAATTTCCTGTTGAATAATATTACTTCTAGATTTGGATGTCCATAGAGAATTGTAATAGATAATGCTATGTGCTTCAGATCTGAGGAGTTCATCAAGTTTTGTGATAAATATGGAATGACAAGGTCATCATCTACTCCATATCATCCACAATGGAATAGTCAAGCTGAGTCCACAAATAAGATCCTGTTGAAGGTCATTAAGAGAACCTTGGATGAAAATAAAAAGGCACGGGATTCCAAGTTACAGTTGGCAATATGGGTTGATAGAGTAACTGTAAAGAAAGCAATTGGTGTAGCTCCATTTGATTTAGTGTATGGGATTCAAGCCAAAATGCCTCAGAACAACTTGATGGGACTATACAATTACATCCAGTTATATGATGAAGATACTATAGATGAAATGCAAGAAAGAATGGATGAATTGGTAGGACTGACCGAAACTAGAAAAGAAGCATCTTTAAGGAACCAAAAGTTGCAATTGCAAGTCAAGACACTCTATGATAAAAGAACTGTAAGTAGAAAATTTGAAAATGGAGATTTAGTCTTAATGTGGAATGCCAGAATTGAAGATAAAGGAAAACATGGAAAATTTGATCCTATTTGGTTAGGCCCATATCTCATTGAAAATATGTGGGGTGAAGATTCTTATATACTCAAAGATGTATTTGGCAATATTCTTGAATTTCCAGTTCATGGACAGTTCTTGAAGAGGTATTTTTCTTGAAAAATACTTGTTTTCTTCTATGAATAGTAGTTTTAGGGTTTCCTGTTGTTTTGTACATTTTGTATTTTCTGTAAGTCCTTCTAAATGTCCCTGTGCAGTTTGGTTGTTTGTTTCTATGTTTTCTTTTGTGCTCTCTGAAGAAGTTGTCATTTTTGCACCAAGTATGTGGCCTGCTCTCCCATAGATTCTGAATTCTTGCATAGACTCAAGCAGTCTATCATCCCCAGACAGAGCCACTGTTGGTCTGACTTTTTGTGTGATAGAATTCTTTTGTCCAATTGTAGAAAAGTCTGATTTTTATTTCTAAGTGAAACATAAGGTTTTTGGATAATCCATCTGTTGTCTAGCCTTTGAAAAAACCTTATGAAAACCCTATGTTCTTTCTATTCATAAATTCTTGGGTGCACGATTTTGAATTTTAAAATAAGATGAATATTCTGTCACCTTTTATCTTTTGTGCCCACGAGATACTTTTCCTCTCGTTTTTCCCTAGTTGTCCAATCTAAGTAGATCTACCGTTGTCGTTACATCACTATGCAAACATGGGCATTTTTTTATGTATGGTGAGGTAGCGAGTGCTGAATAGTTTATAAAATAGGACCGCAAAAGGAAGATACGACGGTCAAAGCTTTGTTTTCTGACTGATTTATTATTCAGGTACACATTGAAAATATCATCAAAATAAGAAAGGGGACCCATTAGAAGCAGTCTGAAGTCAGAGCTAGAATGATGATTTTTTTGATGCTTTGCTACCTTGCTATCAAAAAAAATTGACTCTTCACTGTTAGCAAAGTAGCGAGGCCCCGTGAAATCAAGAGCCAGTGACATTGCAATTTGTCGGTACCATGACTAAACCAGGTGGCATGACAAGTAATAAGTATCATTGTCAGAAGAAGTTTAATAGAAAAAATAATTATTTGATGGCCCCTTGCATTTCATGGTGCCGAAATTCATTAAAGTGCCAGAGCTCACTACCTCGCTATCGAAAAAATTTGACATCTCGCTGTTAGCGAAGTAGCGAGGCCTTGTGAAATTGAGGAGTCGGTGGGACCTTTGGTGACGTGGGATGATAATTAGGACTGAAGTAAAATCTTAAAAGGCACCAAATGTGCAAAATTTCGTATTTCATCAATGCCCTTCTGATCAAATGTACAAAGAAATCCTGCGCGTCAGACTGGAATAGAATCAACAGTCCTCGCTACCTCACTTTGAAAAGTTGCATGCTTTTTAAGCTATTTGACATAGCGAGTATGAATCAAAAGACTACATGTAGTTTCCTCATCTTTGATTAAACCTATGATCAATGGCCATCATTTTCTTGCTATGAAGAGTTGCGAGGGAGATATGTATAGTGACATAGTGAATAGGGCCCACCACCTTCTTTCTGAGCAAGCCCAGTAACATATCATCTATTGATTCCAGATCAGATCGATGGTTGTTGTTGCTTTGCTATGGCAAGGTGCTCATTCTTTATGCATAACAAAGTAGTGACATGCTGACACATGTCCTCAGTTGTCAGTGGGTCTGGATATAAGTGCCATCAAGGAAAGAGCTATGTATGTGGTAAGTTTTCATTGGGTGAATTGACTAACATGTCAAGTGCAATGCCTAGTTGTTCTCTCTGTATCACATGATCGTAGGATTCTTGAAGATCGACGGTGTAGTTTTAAATACAGAATGTGGTGCCACTCTTTGTATTAATTAGACATGAAAGCATTGTGCATGAAAAAATAGAGTATAACACAGAAGATTTCATCAGTTCATCTTACGCGAGAAAAGGTTTTGAGCCACTCTTGTGCAGAAGCAATTACTGAAAGAAAGTGTGCCGAAGTCTGGCAGAATTTGTAAAATTGTCTGTTCGTGGAAAGATTGCAGAAATACAGAGGAAAACAAAGATGAAATTCAAGTAAGTAGTACTGCCATAATCTTCATAGGCTTTTCCAGCTCTAAAAAATAATTCAAGATGCCTCCAAAGAAGGGATTTTTAGGTCAAATAAACTATTTGGATAGAAATGTGCATGATGACTTACTTGAGTTGCTCCCTCAGTCTACTATAGAGACAGTGCAAGTTAAAAGGTTAACCTCTTTGACAGGGCAATTGGGTCCAAGATGCTCAAACTTCTCAAACAAGTTTGAGTTTGTTCAAAAAATGGTTTGCAAAAAGGAAATTATATGCCCCTCATGCCAATATATGGAATTTTGATCTAGGAAAGCTAGTTGTTCCTAGTGTGTTTATGGATTATGACCATCTTGAAGCCGTAGCGAAAAGTTATGATCAAGCTACTAAGGTAGTGAGAAGAATGGATGGTGAGGTTTTAATTACCATCAGTCCAGAAGAAATTAGAGAAGTTTTCAGTCTGGGACCTCTCACTAGGTATCATGTGCCCATTGATTTGATAGAGTTAGAAAAGGAATATATGTCCAAAAGGGATGTAGTTAGACAAGGTGCACTGAAGGCCCACATAGGCAGAATTGGAAACCTACCAGCAATAACATCATCTTCTAAAGAACCTTTCAAGAAATCATGCTTTAATGCCAGGGCAGTAGAGATATACAGGACCCTGTGCAGAGTCTTCGGAGAGGGTGAAGAAGATTTTAATCCTGTGAGCTTCATGTATATGATCACCCAAATCTCCTCTTTTAGTGTAGAAATAATTTTTGATTTTGCATCTTAGCTGGCTAATGAGATTCACAATGGATTGGTGGGGATTGCAAAGGGCAAGGTGGAAAAGGTTTGGGGTTAGTACTCCCTATTCATGCATATGTTTCTATTTAAAGGGGTTACATATTTTTGTAAAGAAATGGTTTTAAATAGGGAACAAGAGGGGGAAGCACTACCCGTTCAATTATGGAGTGCAGACATGACTGGGGAAGCAAAAAATGCTAGTTTTGTTAGATTTGATAGGCACTTTGCTTCTAAACTAAGATGCCTCATATTAAATGGCAATCCCATAATTCCTAAGGCACTAATGCACCTTGTTAGGCCTATGAACAAACCCCATAGTCTAAAAGTTTCACATAATTGGGGAGATATCATCCCATATCTAGTCTCAACTATCATTAGGGTTTATGGATTTAAAGGGACACCCCATGTACTACCCTATCAGGTGCCTTTAAAGGTAGGGGTAGCTGAATTTGTATGGTAGTTGGGAGGAGTGGAGGAGACCTTTTTGTACAAAAGGGGAATAGGATCAATTTTTCCTACTTGCACTGTGGCTCACCAGTTTGTAATAACTAAAGAGGGGTGGATCTTCCTTTACAAATTTTTGGATCAGTATAAGATGGCAGTATCTCACTCTAATTTTTGTGACACAAAAGATTTCTTTAATTTTTCTATTAGACATAGGATCAAGCTTCGTCCATGTCAGCATGAATTCTATTTCCCTGAAGATATAATAAGGAATGAATCTTCTCTCGAGGAGAAAGAAAAAAAGAAATAGAAATGGAGAGTCTATTCAAAAGTTTTGAAATTTATTAATTGTTTTGACAAGGATTACAGTCCTCTAAGTAATGCTGCAACTAATGTAGAAGGAATAAATAAGCTCATGAATACATTCCCTGAAATAATGGAGGTAATGAATGAGAAGAAACAACATTTTATTGATTCATTCCCAGATAAAGCTAGGGAACTCATGAGAAAATTGGGTTTCACCCCTAACATAGGGGCAGGTCCACTGGTTGTGTGAAAGAGGACAGGATATACTGTTATTCGGGATTAGATGCCCATTGTAAACAAAGGAAAGTAGATAATTGAATCGACTAGTACTATTTTTGAATAAAGATCCCCTGAACCTTCTCCTAAAAGAAGACAAATAATAAAGGAAGAGGAATCCCATGACGAAGGTTACTCACCTTCCCAAATTCCAATCAAAATTGAGGAGGAGTAGCTCACCAATGAGCAAATTGAACAAATCGGGTCACAAGGAGGAGTTTTTGTTACTCAAGCAAAAATTGATGAAGGGAACCCCCAGGAGTCTCTTGTGCTGAGTTTTGAATTAACTGTAGTAGATTTCAGAGGAAGGGAATTAGATCCTGTTTTGGAACAAGCCAGTCAGTAATTTTTGTCTGATAACAGTTTTATAAAATCTAGGGCTTTCCATCAGTTTGCATGGAGGGCAAACATGCACATTTTTGAAAAAAGATGTAGGAATATGAAAACAGAGCATCCAAAAATGGATGAATCTTCTATTTAGAATCAAATAAAGGAACAAATGATACAAGAGTTCCAGAATATAACCCCTAAAGAGGGTAGACAGATGGTGAAAAATGCAAATATTTTATTATTGCCCAATTGGGATAGTGCTGATGCCTTAATTATTATTTCTATATCAAATAATTTAGGATTATAGGATCCAGATAAAGAGGAATTCTTGGGAACAACATTCAGTAATGATCAAGTTGCCCTTGTTATGTGGTCATTAAGAAGAGGATCCAGGACTACTCCATTATAGCCTGATGATTCAGGACTAACAGGGAGTATCATTGTTAGGAGGGTCGCTGATACGTCACATGTACAGGCAGCCCACATGAATGTGGACTATTCTAAATTTTTCTTGGCCACTGCAAAAAAGGAAGAAAAAGAAATGATTGATCTGCAGAGTAAGTATGAAATAGTGGTGGATGCCTACAATAAAGAAGTGAAAAAGAGAATTGAGCTGGAAAATAAGATATCTCAATTGGAGAAGATACTTGGGAAAAGAAAGGTGGGAGAATCTAGTACACTTAGAATTGCATACCCTTCACAATCATTTGTTGGGTCAACCCCTATTATTGAAATACCTAACACCCTTGAAAGGCCCCAATTCTATACTATAGAGGACTTTGAAGAAGAAAAAACAAAATTACATGAGTTGCAGATAGAATTAAGAAATCAATAGGAAGAAAAATTAAAGCAGGGTGTGATATATTTGAGGGATAAAATACAATGGTCAACCTTTTATGATCAGTTGACAAGATTTGTAACCCTCATGGATGAGTTGAACAGAGATAAGGATAAACTAACTCCTCTTGCACAGAAATGGAGGGAGAGGAATAATGATATTACAATCATATGTATATCTGTAGTCCAAATGCCTTATCATCAAGTTGAGAAAATCTTTGATTTATCAAATAAGCTAGAGAATTTTGATGATGAAAGAGATTCTTTACAGAAAAGATTAACACTCTATTTTTCCCAATATATTGCTGAAAATTTCACTTTATTTCCTTGTGCTTTAGAATCTGTTGATATAATAAAGGAAAAGGAAAAGTGGAAAAGGGAGTTGGACGAGTTATTTAATGAAAGAATAATAAACATCATGAGTGAAACAAGCCACTAGTTCTGGGCAAAGACAAATGAAGAGCTAGTAAAAATACAGTTATTTTATACTGCTATGAGAAAAGAATTTGATGATTTAGAAGAAAGTGCAAATTCTTTAATAAAGATACAAAGAGAAGCTCTAAGTTTTGATTGGCCAGATGATGATTCTTTTAATAAATGGAAAAATCATTTTATAGAATAGATTTTAGGAGATGATGAGGAGGAAGATGCAAAAGTAATAGTTACCCTCGTAGTTAGTAATGAAGACATGGAAGATCCCCAGGTTAAAGTAAGTTTGTAGGTAACTGAAGATGATACATCACTTTCAGACCTCATGGCTATGTACTCCGAGGATGAAGAATGATTGTAAAATCAGATCATATTTTCTTGTGTCAACAACTGAGAAGCATAACAGAAAGGGACCTACCGAGGAATGTTTGATTTAATAAGCCTTTCTGTTATTTTGTTCTTGTCTTTTTGACAGAAGTGTATGTGAGTGCCTTTTTAAGAGGACACCTGTCATTTGTCTTCAGCCTAAAGCTTGTTGCATCTCACACTATTTAAGTGAGATCCCAAGGCTAAAGAATGGTCCGAATTCTATTTCTTCTAAGTACTATGCTTAGTTTGTTTTTGGTCCAAATTTTGAAAGCAAGTTTGTAATGTATTTTTCTGTCAATTCTCTGAGAATACATGAATATAGAATGAGCTGTGTTTCTTTCTGAAGGCCATTCTGAGTCTATTGTAAAGGATATACCATTTTCAAAGGAAATGAATACAAATTTTGGACTGTCCCCATATTAGTTCTTTCTGAATTTTGTCTCCTTTTAAATACTTAGCTATCTTGATGTTGTATGAATAAAAGCTTGTGCAATTGAATGCAATCTAGTTAGGTTGTATATCCATTTATCATTATTATTAATTCAATGGATTAAATAAAGGCTTTGATGAATGTGATGAGATTCCTTAAGTATTGAAAGGGATTTTGAATGATAAATTCTGATAAGAATTGCTGATAGAATTTGTTGTAAGGCAACAAATTAGATCTAAGAATTTGCTATAGACTCTAAACCCCAATGGATTAGGCACTGATCAAGTTATTTCAGCTGAAGGAGAAATATATTATAAATGGTTATTCAAATGCATCATCAAATCAAATTTTACTTTTATTTCCTATAGATCTTCAAAGTTGGCCATCACTTGTCTGCATGGAATGTTTTAGCTACAGTTAGCCACTATTGTTAAAGACATCTACAGATCTATAAAAGAATTATTGGCCATATCTATTTCATGGAATGTGTTTATCAAGTTAATAGGAATTATGTTTATGTTTTGAGGATTTTGAAATAAGAATTAGAAGGAAACTAAGAATGAACCTCATACAGTTATTTAAACTTTGAATCATCCCTAGTTATACCCGCCCTGGTTTTGCATAGCCAAAAGAGTAGAAAATGATCTGTGGTTTTGTTGAAGTTGGGTCCAAGTACTTTGCATATGCAATTGTTAATAAGAATTGGCTAGTCTTTAATTTGTGTATGTACTGTTACCTTGGTATTAAGCCTTTTGTTGCTTAGTAGTTTTTGTGCATTTTAAAACACCAACATACCAGAGGCTTGGGAGTTATGATTGTGATGTCTTGATGCTATCTTATTTTTGATCTTTATAAACCCAACCATGGTTATGTGATGGAATGCTCTATATAATGTTTGTAATTATTGATTGTTATAGTTGAGATTCCTATTTATGAGACACTTGACTTAATCATTTTTAAGTCATTGATCAATTATCCTTGGGATATTTTTGAGTCACCATGATGGGACTAAAATGTTGATTTATGATGTCATGTTGTGACATGTTTTGAATCAACCATTTTGGAGTCATCGATTAGTATGATTTGAGATATATTTGGTTATTGAGAACCAATGGATACTTTTGATTATCAGTGATGCTTCAGTTGCCAATAGAGAGCTGTTGTGGTCATGATTTTCTATGGAGCCTTGCTCATGGAGATTTGATGCTATTATTGTGGATATGTGATGTTCTTATTATGGATTATCTTTTGTGATTTTGAGATTTATGATTCCATGAGCTTAGGGTAGGTTATCTACTTGTAGTGTCAGGAAGTGGCTTGCAATGGGGGTCGAGGCCCTAGGAGGCTACTAGGGTAACTCATTGTAAGTTGTTTAATAAGTGAAAACTTTCACACCTAATACTAACTAAATGAATGTAAAAAGATAATTTTTTTGTTCTCGCCCACGCCTCGAGCGCTTGTACAAACTAGGATGGGAGTAGAGAGAATGCATGGTTGTGACCTTGCATTCCATAGTATGCCTTGTTAGTATGAGAGGATACTAGTGGCTACATGAGGATCAATAGGGACCCATGGAGTTTAGCTAACTACCAGGGTAACTTCTACATGATGTATGCGAAGACACTTTCTCGCTTCCATAGTAGGTTCCTACATGTCTTTGTGTGCCTCTGGGATTAGATGTTGGTTTTGTGTTTGGAACCTTTGAGTTAGTATACTTTTAGGATTCTTGGACTTATAGAGATTTATGCTATGTGTTTTGGATAGCCTATTTGGGACTTGAAATTATCTCCTCAGCACGGTGGGAGTGGACCACTTAGGTACCACGTGGTCGAGTGGTAGTGTTTTTCCACTCTTATCATTTGAGATCCATTTGAGACATCATGGCTAATGTATCCTTCATGATGGTGGATATGTATCCTTTCACTAATGATTAGCATATGTTAGATGATGTTATCTTATGCTTATATTTGCATGTTAGTTTAATTTCTGCATATGATGTAGTATATGTTAGGAGTGACATTCCTATTATGTTAATACTAATGATCTCCTTAGTGATTTAGAATGTTATGCATGGAGGGATGGCTAGGACCCACAATGGTCTAATGATGCTATTTACAGTTGGGAGGAACCGTGCACTTAGTTCATTATGTTTGATCTTTATGATGGATGTATATATCTTCTATGATGATGTATCATGGGTGATATGTGATTATCTTTACTTTGATGTATCATGGATTAGAATAGGATGATGTACCTTATTTCACATATGTATATTCTTTTAAGCTTTTTCATACCCTATGACATGTACAGTGGATGATTGAGCATTTAGAAATGTAATGTATAAACATTGGACTTATCATTATTATTTCATGTGGTTGTTGTATTAGATGGATTCAATAATGTTAGTTGATTTAGATGTAGTTCAACGTTAAGGGATCTTTAAAGAATGTAATCTGTTATGTATGTTATGATGGACATTGCTATTGCTTCTGTTATTGTGTTTAAGTTATATGTGGTATTTACTTTCATGTTTTAAAAAAAAAAACAATGCTTCCAAACTTAGTGAAATTCTAGGTTAATTCTTTGGATCCCTTGGCGGGGCATTACATTGAAAATGATGGCTGTGAGTTTTATTGCCCCCTTATACTTTGTCTTGGACTTTTCAAGATGTTGAGAACCAATTAGACTCCAAATGCAATTCATTTTCCCTTCTCTTTATGGCTTGTGGATGCTCTTTCTTTTTCTTAGTGTTAAGCGACAATTTCCTTCTATCTCACCTTCATGCTAGGAGTAAGCACCCAAAGGTCTTCAAGCACGTTGTTGGCTTATTTATTATGGGCTTTATGCTAGCGGCTGCATAATCCTATCCCTCCTACTTTGCTCCTGCGGCTTTGGACTCTTCCAAATGCATTATTTGTAAAATATCATGAATCATTGAAGAAAATTCACAGTCTCTATAATAAGTTGCAGTTGCGTACTACTTTTGCTGAAAAAAAATTTGGAATTGCCTTGTTTGATTAGTTCCTTAGCCTTTACAATGGAGCTATGATTAGCTAACCATAGGGTCTATGTAGTCTCTTCCTTTGAGGTACATATTATATTTTAATTAAATTATTTTATGTTTTAAAATATGTTATGTAATTAGAAAACATATCAATGAGCTTCATGAACTTTCAATCAGTGGTAGCTTTAGAAAATTCCTAAAAGTACAATGATAAGCCCTGTAGCTCATAAGGATTATTGATGTATAAATTTCTAGCTATTTTCATAGTCATTCATACACTCTAGGTTTGTGGTAATCCCACTTTTTTGCATCCATCCATGATTATTAAATAAACTAGGAAGTAAGTATGGAGTCAGGCTTCAAATAATAGACCATGCTATATACATTTGATCCTCTTCAAATGGTTTTGAAACATAACCATCCATCCCCCATCTTAAGCACTTATTGTGGGTTGCTTGGATTACATCAACTATCATTGCCAGTATGGGAACATGCCATTTATCAATAGTCTGATATTCTTCTCTAGAGGTGGCTCTTTTTGTTGACTCCTTAACTCATCTCACAGCTGCTTTATGTTTTGCATAGCTAGCTAATTAAGTTTTAGAGTAAAAATTTGAATAATAATTAAAGAAACAATTGGAAACCATCCTTTTTGGTGGGGAAAACAAATAGCATGACACCATTTATGAGCATTGACACCTTAAGAATGTCCTCCAAAAGCCCTCTCTTATTATTCATCACTTGTATATAGTTTAATAGCCATTTGATGTTCAATTGGTGATAGGCATATGGTGAGAATTTGTAACAATTAGAATCATTACAATCTCCTTTTCAAATCCCCAAATTACACACATTATATCAGTCTAATAGAATCATTTAGGCCCCAAGATGGGTCCGGCTAAAACAAATTTCATTTTCAAACAACTAAAACTATCAAACAGATCCATTGATTGCCTGATACTAACTAGAAACAAATTCAAGCACTTCTTTTCCATTAAAAACTCATTTTATCATTAATCTACAAACTTGTCAACTTTGTGCTAGGAGGTCCTTTTACTGGCCTTAAAAAACTGACTAAAACACCTAATTGGGCTCTAAAATTGAATATACTAATTCTTTATTCTGCATACTCCTACCCTGTCTAATCTTATCTCATGAAAAGATTTCAGTCAAAAGATATTGATTGTCAAAGATTCCCTCTTAGCACTACTTGCAAGAAAACATGTTAGAAAATCATAAAACATACTCAGATTTGGCTTCAAAAACTGGGCAGACTGACACTTGGGGGCACAGGAACTAGGGCATTGGTTCACTGTCATGAGGACAATATGAATCTATGATTAGGGCTCATTATGAATAACTAGGTGAAAATTGTGAATGGTCAAATTAAGCTACTCAACATTTGTTAACTGGAAACAATGGCAGAAAACATTTTTTGCAAATGGAAAGGACCTAGGAAGGTGTGCGAACGGATTCATCAAGACTTGTAAACTAGCACACCTGAAGTATTTTTAGAGTAGAACACAGTGGTACAATCCATTTGATCTCACCTATCACAAATTTCAAGTTCTAACATCATGAACAAGGGTACCAACTAATTTGCATTCACTGACACCAGTAAAAAATTACAAATTGCATTTAGAATCGCATTTGAAAACTTATCAAATGGATTCATCATAAGGTCAAAATTGAAACATAACATGTCTCTAACCTCATGAAAGTAATGAAATAGGAATTTTCTCATTTTGGTCAATTGGGTCAAAGTTATAACAAGTCAAATAGGGGCTCCTAGAATTTTGAACAATTTGCATTAGCATGACAACATTAAATGACCAACTTTAAGAGATTCAAAACCTAGCCAAAACATATTAAGATGACTCAAAACCTGTAACATAGGTTCTTTGGTATGGACACTAAACACTCCCAAAGTGGTGAGTCATGAAACATTACTAGGTGCGAGATATTGAAATGCAAACACAGCCTCCTATCGATGTTTAACACTTAGGCAAAAATGTAGAATTGGACATTGTTCAAAACTGGACTTCACCTAATGGCTCAGAATGGCAATTTATCTTCATGGAACACATAGGCATACTGAATGCATGGTATTAGAAACATTAAACACCTCATAGGCCTCAAAGGATAAGTGGGTACACTTGCATTAAAAAGCGCTTATAGGGCTTTATTTTTTCAATGGTACTCAAAATTAGGGCTTTAATTTTGAGTTCCAAAAACCTCAACTACATCAATCTAGGCTATCATCTTGCCTTCTCCATATACCATGATTTTTGCAATTGGATTCCTTTGAATAGACTCTATCAATATCAATTTCTAAAAGCTCTGAAAATCTCTACAAGCTCTAGTAATCTCTTAGCTCTCAAACTTCTATCTTTGGATTGTGCAAAATATTGTAGATTAGAATACCATTATATCAACTTGGTAATAGAAAAAAATTTATGTGTCATTATGTCATTGTGTGTGAAAAATCTCAATTTTTATAAAAGTACCATAATATATTTGTACTGCATGCCTTTCAAATCTTCTTATGCATTTTTTGACAGGATTGCACTTTTAAATCATAATGAGGCTCTTAACAAGCAATTTTTTTCTTTAAAACTCATCCTCATGACCCAAAAACTCCCTTTTTTTGTCATTCCATAGTCTTTTTTTGCCTTTGCACTTAAACACTAGTGATTGGTCAACCTAAGCATCATACCCTTTTTGCCACTTCATAGTCTATCTAATGTTTTTTGCCTTTAACTGTGCGACTGAGCACCTTAAGGATTTTGATGCCTTATATAAATTTATTCATGTGGTCACGCCATCTCATTAACATTTTCACTTACTACTTGCAATTGTGTGAATTCCCTCATCAGTCATGAAATCACAACTTCACATACATTTTTGCTTCTGGGCTTTTATTTCTAGGACCATGTGATCAAGGGATTGTATGCAGTTTAGTTTAAGACCTCATAGGGTCATAGCTAAACTAAACTAAAAATAAATTCACCTTGTGACTATGTAAGAAAAGGCTCTCTATGGTCTTCTAATCCAGTCGTCGCTTCACAGTTTATCTTTTTTGACATTTTTTAATATAGTGATTGAGTGATCACTCTATCCTTCTTAACTGCATGACCATGAGAACAAAGGATTCTCATGTATTTTTCAGTCTTGTTCACCAAGTTGTGTCTTATTCTCTTCATTGTTTAGGTAGCATTACAACTGCATGAGTTGATATACTCTCACTTAATCACCTGGTTGTGGTTTGAAAAATGGATACTTCTCTTAACTGCATGACCATGCAATTAAACATTTTATGGCTACTTTCTTTAGGTCACAGTTCATCTTGCATATCATGACTTGTCTGACTCAACCACATGATTGAAGATAATGTTAAGTGTTTTTGTTTGGTTGCTCCTTCATAGTCAATTCTTCTAACCACTTAGTCACCCTTGTGACCATGCAAACATAATATTCTTTATGTTTTTCTAACAACTTCATGTAGTTGTGGTCACTTTTAGTCCTTATCTTCTAAGGCCCCAACCATGAAAAAATTGCATTTTGCCTAGTCACTATGAAGTTTCATATTATCTTTCACATTCAAGTGACTTCATGACTAAGGCTTTACTAACTATTTCACTTAGTTGCAGTACAAAGAGGCCTTAAGTACTTAACCTAAATGACTTAGTGATTAAAGGAATTTGAACTATTTTGCTGAGTCACACCATTTGATGTCACTATCTAATGAGGAGCTTCAACCATGTGATTAACTTGGTCACCTAGCCATGTACTTAAAAAATTTATGAACTTACATCCAAATGCCATTTAAATGTTAAAGAAAGACATGATCTTTTGATAAAATTGAAATTTTGAAAAGCTCAAAAAGGGCACAGACTAAAAACAAAGAGTTTTTTGCTAGGGAAGAAAATTTTATGAAGTACTTAGGGAAACCCTAGGTGCTAGGAATTGATAAATTTTAATAGGTTTAGGGTTTTCACTAGAAGATTAATAACACATCATAACAAAACCCTAGATAAACATCATAATTCAAGACATTTTCACATTAAAATTATTAGAAATTAGGTAGAGTGAAAATGAGGGCTAATAGTGGCTCTTTCTGGGGATGATGGATAACTTGTATCTATGCAAGAATGCAAATTTTTTGGTAGAAGTAGACCACATACTTAATACAAAAGCTGACAACTTCTGAGAGCAACACCTAAAAAAGTAGGGGACAACACAAAATAACATGAAAAAATAAACTACACAAGGATTTACAAGGGCTTTACAAAATTTATAGAATGTACAAACCCTAATTATTGTTCATGGAAAAATAAATATTTCAAGAAAATACCTCTTCAAAAACTATCCATGAATGGATAGCTCAAGAATATCACCAGATAGTTCTCTTATGAAATAGGAATCTTCACCTTTATTATCATGGATTTGAGAAGGACCAAGCTAGATGGGATCAAATTACCAGGCTTTCCTTTGTCTTATAATCTAGCATTCCATAAAAATACCAACTCCTCAAGTTGGAACTTCCTATATAATGCCTTCTTGTCATAAAAATACTTCATCTATGCTTGTAACTTTACATTCTATGTAGAAGAATCCCTCCTTGTCTCATCCAACTATAAAATATCATCCATTCTTAGTTGCATATCATCAACAATATCTTCATCATAAACTTGGATGAAATTATACATCTCGTTTAGATTGTTCTAAGGCAATCTTTCTTAGATCTCATACACTAAATCAAAGGGGGCACAACTAGTAGCCTTTTTCACTGTAACCCTATTTTCCCATAGTGCTAGAGGCAACTTAGATTCCCAGGGTCTGTTGTTATCTCTTAAAGTCCTCTTGATAACTTTGAGAAAAAATTTATTGCTAGACTCAGCCTAACCATTTCCCTAGGGATGGTAAGGTGATGAAGTAGATCTATTAATGCTAAACTTCTTATATAAATTTTTGTATTCCTCTGATCTAAAGCACATAGCATTGTTAGTGACAATTTTCTATAGGCATCCAAATCTAACAATGATATTATTCAAAATGAAATTAATTACCACCTTTATTTTTGCATTCCTAGTAGGAATGACCTCTACCAATTTTGTGAAGTAATTAGTGGCAACTAGAATCCAAGAATGCCCTCCACTAGATTTATTTGAGATTTCACCAATGAAATCAATACCCCACTGCTGGAAAGCTAATTGCACCTCTACTGACTTTAATGGTAGATTACTAGAAAACTTCAATTTTCTACTAAATCTTTGACATGCATCACATTTCTTTAGCAACTCCTATGCATCTTTGAACAATGTAGGCCACCAGAAGCTAGACCTAAGGATTTTATGTGTTTTTTTTTTCACCATATAATTGCCCCCACATACTCCTTCATGCATTTCACTCAAGATCCTCTTTGATTCTTTTAGTGAATAGATTGTCCTCCAAAGAAAAACATACAAATTAACCCCAAAAGGCCAAATAGGAAGATTGAATATACACTAATAGTTGGGTCACATCACTATTGAAAAGTGTAAACACCCTTTGAATTTATTGAGGTACAACTCACCATATATAATTTACAATGAATTCACAAAAATACAAATATGGATACTTTTAACTAGAAAGCACAAAAGGTATACAAACATCCACTCATAAACACAACGTAGATGTGAAGAAACAAAGTAAATAAAAGGAAATAAATGACACAAAGTCCATTTATCCAAATTATGTATAACAAAGAGGGAAAAAAACAAGGATTTAACTTTCCATCCTCTTGAAAAAGTGAAGAATCAAAGTTTCAAAGATCTTGAAACCAAACATATTTAGAAAATAGTGATACTAAAATGCATGTAGAGAAAACTGAAAATTATACAAAGATCATAATCAGTGGAAAGATAACTGCCCAATCTCCAAGTTTTGATGTGCAATTAGCTATCAAATATCCCTTCTCTAAAATGTAAAAGATTGCACCAATCTTATTACATATTTTCATTAGAATCACCATCTAGAAAAAAAAAAAATCCTTCCCTTACATTACGCTTAAAATCAAGACTTCCCCCTTCCCCTAGCACAAAGTCCAAAAAAAGGACAAAAGCTCTGCTCTTCTATAGCCCATAGTCTACTTTCTTTCCTACTTTATGAAGAACTAGAACCCTCTTTCTTTGGATCTTTGTCTCTTATATAAGCTCCTATCCTTCTAACAAGATATGTGAGTTATAATAACTGATTCTTGAAAATATTTTTTCCCATAACTTCTAGTCACATCCCCTTTTAACACCATAAATATTATGCCTTAGAATCTATCTTTATTATATTGAGATATGGTGATAAAAAATCCTTTTTATTTCATTCAAAAAGGGGGGACATAACTAACCATGTTGTTGTGGTGTACACAAAGATAAGACCCTTCCAACATATCACCTTCCACACTCATCATGAGAATCATGATAACCTAATTGCTATCATTTTATGAAATTCATAGGTTTCTATCTCATCTGAGTCTTATCCATTATGAAGCTTCTTTATCTACTCAACAAGCATACTCGTGGCATGAGTTGTGTCCCCTGTTTTGACAAAAAAAAAATGAATCTATTGATTAATCACCAACTCTTTCACATATTCCTCATTGATTTCTATTTCACAGGCCTTGCTTGTAGTGTTTAATCCAATTTTGTCAATGGAGAGTGCACGTCGCTTCATTTTGCACCTTTGAGAGCCCATGACCATGTTCATTCATATGAAATATTTGAGAAACATAGTATTCTAAATATTTTTATGAGCATGTATGTTATTTTGCCAATTAATCCACTGGCACTATAGATATTCTATCAAATAGCTTATACATGTATGTGGGTCCCTAGATGCATGTGCATCTATTATCATCTCCTTAGTGAGCATGATATATGTAGGTGTCTAGTTATCTCTTTTAAAGCATTCTATTAAATGTTTCACAATTTGACCTATGTCTAGGTATTCATGTCATCTAACAGTGAGGTTGTGAGCAATTGCAGGTGGTGTTCCTACCATTGACATTTGTCACTTGAGCCAATGGCTATGTCTTGTGCACTATTCCTTTCCATGGAATTTAATTCCACAAGCCACAAACATATTGATATTTAGTTGAATGTTTTGTGCACTTCCTTGATTCCTCCATAGTGATCATGGTGCATTGTACTATGTAAGGATGATTCCCTCAAATTTTTCATGGGAAGATTATCGGGTTAGGCTTAATATTCAAGATTGGAATCATTACATTGAAATTGAATTATGAATAACCCCCCTTTTTGAAAAATAATATGGTTGACATAAAATAGGTAATTCTCATCATCATGGGCTAGTCTAACCTAATAATGCTTTGGAGGCTTCATTATGGATTCTTTTTATTGGTTCCACTACTCCTATTTGTATCTCCATTTGGGATGAGCTTATGAATCTCATCCTTGACCATAGCTTGGAGGAATCCTTATGCATAAGCTTTTAAGAATATGGAACCACATGCTTTTTGTCAAACACTTCTATGTTATTCTCCAAACTCCATCCATATCAGAGGTTTAGCTTTGACTTTTCCTATACATTCATAAAAACATGATTTGACCTTCTCATTAGAAATGACATCCATGATTATGTTGAAACCTTCAAGTATAAAATTCTTGGCAATATACTCAGTATGTCAATGTCTCCATTTGTGCTTTAGAAAAGAATCTATCACAATTATATAGGCTTCATCAAGTCAACCTATTTTGCCTATTCAAACTTTGCTCTCAATTTTGGTGAACTAATTGATCTTAAGCATGAATGAATGATATTCTCATATTTGCAACTTTGCTGATACTAGCTATGGTGATCTCATACTCACTAGTCACTAGCTGATGCCCTCATTTGAGCTTGCTCCTTTCAAACTAAAGTTGATCATGATATATGTGCATTGAGGTAGATAGCAAATAATTGAAATTTGATTATTTTCCCTGATGATAAGTGGTGAAAGTCACTATGCCATTAAAAATTATGGTGAGAGTCATTCAAAAAGATGAAAATTAGATAGAGATGAGTGCCATTTCCCTCTAGCATCACAGAGTTGGATTAGAGAATCATCAACCTCTTCATCTTGTTGAATTCATGACACAAAGACTAGATGAGGGTGCAAATGGCTTCATTGATATTTGAGAAATGTTTAATTACTGATCATTCAAACCCATTGATATTTTCATCAGGCCTAGGGTAGAGTGTCAGAGCTATTCAAACATGGGCATCCATTGGTGATGATCTCCTCTCTCCAACTAGTGTAAATGTGACCATTACATATGCACCATGCTCTATTTTATATTTTGGTTACCCTGATATGCATAATATTGTCAACCTCTAGCTCTAACTAGATTCATGGTTTAAGGATTGTGAACCATGTTTCAACTTTTCATTGGACTTAGATCTAACTATTTACGTTTGAACCCAAAAACACTATGAACTCTAGTCTTTGAATCTTCCAACTTTTAGATCACCTTTGAATTATTATGAACCAGAGTGAAGTATTTTTAAACTTTCCTGAACATCTAAACTTGATCCTTTTAAAAGGGTTTACATTCTTGAATTAATAAACTCACTCTTAGAATTAGATTTTGAACATATGCGAACCATGATTAACTTCAAATGTAGATATCCAAACAAGTTTGAACCTAGGAGAAGTTTATCAAGTCATTCTGAATCCATTTTGAAATGTTCCTCTAAAATAATGCACTATGACTTGAACTCTAAATTGTTGAATCAAGATGAATCAGAAATAAGTCATCGAACCTACATGAGAAAATTGAACCAATTTTAACTGCTTCAAACTACTTTGAACCTTAGTTTGAAGTAGTTCAAGACTCCACACTGAAATTTTAAATATTGGGTCCATATGGATACCAATAGGGGCTCTAATTATGGGACTATTTTTGACTCAAAAATAGAGAACTCCAGCAATCTCTAGCAAAAGACAATTTCCTTATCCATTGGACAAATAGAGTCACCAAGAAGAGAAAAACTAGGAGTTGCTTGCAAAGAGGGTGGAGGGGAGTAGGGAAAAGTAAACTAACCAGAAACTACTAGTCGGCACAAAGCTTGTAGATTATTCAAACTAACACTACACACACCAAAACATATTTACAATATATATAAAGGTAGGAAACAAAACCTACAAAAAAACTAGAATAAAGAAGAATTCATGTGAATCCATTTACTAGCTGGGAGAAGTAAGAGCCCTTTCATAGTAGTAGGTTGTGCTTTAATGGATTAGCTCCAGACCACACTCTAATGGAAATCTCTTCAACATTGAAGCTCAAACTCATAGCATAAAAAAATTTGGCAATCCAACATTCTGTCCTGAACAACCAAAGCTCCTCATAGCACTCTTCATCTTCAAATGGATTTTTTATATCTTTTTTCAAATCAAGAAAGATCTCAAATTAAGAGGGACAATATTTAGGAAATTTCTCATTAGTCTCCTAGCTATAGTCTACAATGACCTACTTCTTCTCACAATTGTGAGAATCATGCTTCACATTATCAAATATAGAGAATTCATCTAACATGGGATCAAATTTATCAAAAAAAAATTCTCCAACTCTATCAAGAATCAAGGCATCATCAAATATGCTAAAAAAATTGATCTTTCTTTTCTCCCAATGCATCTTTAGATTTCATAACCTTATCTTCAATAGAATCACACCCAAAAGGATGAAATGAATCACCAAACAAACTCTTGCAATCTATTTTCTTTGTATTTATACCTTGACTATCCAAAGAAGGATCTCCTTGCCCAAGAGATGATAAAAATCTACATATGTTGTCTTCTTCTTCCTTGAAGATGAGAGTATCACCCAATGTCTTAACTGAGCCACCCATAGGTTGAAGACTAATCCCAACCTTTCCTCCTTCTATCAAAGTTTCAGCATTTTCTAATTTGAAAGGAGAGAACATATTTTCATCATTTAATGGCAGATCATAAGGTTGAAATAAAGGGTTCTCTATGATAGTAATATCTTCACAAAACCCCTTGGTAAGTATAGTGGATTGGGTTTACTCTAGATGACTTTATCTTCCATCTTTTCAGATTTCTCTTCAATCTCTCTTCTTGTTGTTGTATTTGGTTGAAACTAGATTGCCTCCACTGGAAGTGCAAGATGATCATCTTCTTTAAAACTACCTAGCTTAGAGGTGAGCATATCTATATCTATTTCAGCATTCTTACCATTTTAAATGAAGGTCTCATGTTGAAACTTATCATTTCCAAATTCAGCCAGTGATTCTATCTTCTAAAAAAAAAAGGAGAATCTTCTCTTTTCTCATTTTCTATGCATGTTAAAGAATATTTCACTTCTTTACTTTCAACTGGATCTGGGTTAATAACTAAAACAAAAGTAGAGGGATTCTCTTTATTATGAAACCTGTCTTCTTCTTCATTAACAAGGGCAACATTTAACATTTCCAATGGGTTATCCATGACTAGAAATTAAGTTAAGATTGCTTTCTTTCTCTTTGTTGTCATTGCTACCAATATTCTCACTCTTAGCTTGATTGTTCTTCTTCTCCCATGTTTGGCTTTCTTGTGGATGAGCTATGACTATTTGGGTTTCTTTTTCACCCAAAACCAAAAAATTGTATGAGATGAAATGTGAATCTATAATTGGGGCTTCATCATCATCCACCTCCAAATGTTTCCTCAATTGAAACACTTTCTCCTCAAGTTCTTACAAGTCTTTCAACTTGTGAAATCTCACACAGAGGCTTTTCCACAATAGCCAAGACGTGGAATCCTCTTCTATGCTTATGTTGTTCTTGATATCTTAAGAGATTCTTTCTTTATAGCTATCCACAAATTCATGTAACACTTTATCATCCATTTGATAAAGTTCCATGAGAGATTTCCTTGTTCTTCTCATGACTTTTATATTTGGCATGGTCTTCATATAGAGTCGCCAATCTCTTGCACATGGAAATAATCATAAAACTAAGGAAAAAATTATTAGGAACTAAATCTTTATTTCCAGATCCCCTGGCAAAGTCACCAAAATTCTATTAGTGAATAAATTTTCCTCCAAAGAAAATAATACAAATTAACCCCAAAAGCCTAGATAGGAAGAGTGAATATGCACTAATAGTTGGGTCACTTCACTATTGAAAAGCATAAGTGCCCTTTGAATTTATCCAGGTACAGCTCCCCATGTATAGTTTACAATGAATTCACAAAAATACAAATGTGGATGCTTTTAACCAGAAAGCACAAAATGTTTAAAAAAATTTATCTATAAACATGATATAGATGTGGAAAAACTAAGTAATTAAAAGGAAATAGAAAATAAATGATAGAAAGTCCATTTATTCAAGTATTACATAACAAAGAGAGCAAAAACAAGGAATGAAATTTCCATCCTCTTGAGAAAGTGAAGAATCAAAGTTTCAAAGATCTTGAAATTAAACGTATTTAGAGAACAATGATACTAAAATGCATCTAAAGAAAACTAAAAATTATACAAAGATCATAATTAGTGGAAAGATAATTGCCCAAACTCCAAGTTTTGGTGTGAAATTATCACTCAAATTTCCCTTCTCTAAAATGTAAAAGGATTACACAAATCTCATTACATATTTGCATCAGGATCACTATCTAGAAGAAATAGAAATTCCCTCAATTACATTATGCTTAAAATCAAGACTTCCCGCTTTCACTAGCACAAAGTCTAGAAAAAGAACAAAAAATATTATTCTTCCATAGCCCATAGTCTGCATTCTTTTCCCTTCTTAAGAACTAGAATCCTTTCCCTCTCTAACTTCTAATAATAAATAATCATGAAAAAATATTATTTCAATTTCGATAACTGAATCTTGAATACAAATAATTTTATGATATCTAATTTCACCTTTATGCCTTTCCTTTATTGCCCATCCTATTTTCTCCGTTCATCATTTCATTAGAGTTTTAATTTTTTGTAAACATTAAATTCATAGAGAAAAAAAATAAGGCAACAATCCAATTTGAAATATGGACATATATTTTGGGATAGGTGGCACTTGCTACTTGTAAAGTGTTGTCATCATTTCATGATAGTCATAGACAATTTTGATAGCACTACACTTAGTCGAGCATAACTTTGTATCTAAAATGAATCCTGCAATACCATTTGGAGAGGATTTATAAAATTAGCTTTTAGAAAACATATTTAAAATTTAGATCAATCAAATAGTTGGATTTTCATATACAACCTCCACAACATGATTGTTTTGTTGTGCTCTACATTTGGTGACTGTTCGAGGTAAGTTTGATAGACCTACACACAGTTATCTATCTCTCATGAAATAGACTAAATTTTGAAGATCTCTTCAGTGAGAATTTAGATAGCTAGGCTACATCCAACATAATTCAATTTTAGAAAGATTCAAGGGTGGAGTTGGGAATTATGGCCCCCGCACGAAGACCAATTTTATCACTCCAAAATTTTTGTGATTGTTAAATATTATGATTCTTTTCATTTTCATAGTCATTCTATAATCTCATCCATATAATTATAGTATCTCATTATCTAAACCATTCAAAACCTGGTCCTTCATGATTTCCATTGTTGAGGTATGGGTATCACATCATACAATTTTTATATATTGGCTATTCTTCCATGTGCACAGAAACTACTTGGTGTTTACATCACTTGTTGGCATGGAAGAGTTTAAATACTTGAACTAAGAGATCCCTTTCTTTATTGGTGTGTAACTATGGTTTCTTAATTTTGGAAAGAATACAATCTTCCATTACTTGTTCATGTTTCACAATTCTCTGAGATGGTCTTGAAAATATTTACACAAACCAATCTGAATTGAGCCACAAAAGTGTGAAGAGTTATGAACCTTTATTCTACACTTGATTGCATTAATTTTATGAAAGATAATCTATGAACTTGGCCTTAAACATGAACCTTGCATTTTTGAACCTTCAAATTTGTAAGCTAACAAACTGCATTTTTGAACTAGAAATGAATCACTAAACCTAAGCCAATGGATTATACATCTAAACTTCTTAGAATGAACTATTGAACATGTGAGAGAAAATTGAACCACTTTGAACCACTTTGAACCTTAGTTTAAAGAGGTTCAAGATTCCACACTAAAATTTTTAATCATTAGGTCTATATTGGGTACCAGTAGATTCTTCTTCATTTACACATTTCAGAAGAACACCTTCCATGTCTCTCCACTACAACTAACCTCTCACAATGATATATCTAATGGCCTACAACTTCTAAGCCCTCTTTTGATTTTAAGTGAGTCTTGATGGAGTTTTCATATGTTTTAGGTAAAATATTATATCATTGTACTAATCAAAAGTGTCCATGTCACAAAGATCACTCCTACAATCATCATCAAGTTGATTAATCTAATTCACTTCAAGGTTAGCCTCTGCCATCAGATTAGCAAGGCCTTGACCTCTAACCAACTTAGTAATTTAACTATCAATATTAAATTCTTGGATCCTATTGATCCATCTACATTTTCTCCCTAAAACCTCTTGCTATGAGAAGATATCTTTCATTATTGTACTTGGAACAAATGCAATTGAAGTGGCTCCCATTAAGTAACATCTGAATGCCTTTGTTTCTTTAACCAATGTACATGTTTATTTTTCATTTATGTCATACTTAAGTTCTGCAACTTGCAAAGCTTTGCTGAAAAATACAATTGGTTGTTCAAATCCATCCTCATTCCTTTGCTATAAGATAACAAAAACTATATGAAAAGAAGCAAAAGAGAAAATTTGGATTGGCTTGGAATAGTCAGGAGCTCTCAAAATAGAGGCATCCTTGATAGCTTGTTTTATCTTATTAAATGCCATGCTTGGTTCTTCATCCCATTTGATCTCTAAACCCTTCTTCAACATTTTAGAAATAGGCCTACTTATCTCAGTAAAGTTGGTGATAAATCTTCTGAGAAAGTTTATCTTCCCAAAGAAGAACTAAATATCTTTTACATTCTTTGGATTCTAAATTTTATCTATTTCTTTAACTCTCTTAGGATCTATTATGACTCCTTTTCAAAATAAGTAGCCTAATAGCTTACCCTTAGTAACAAAAAATGCACATTTTCTAGGATTAAAAAATATTCCAAATTTTAATGCTTTGATGAATAGCTTTTCTAGATGCATGCAATGATCATTTTCATCTTTTGAGTAAGATGTTAAATCATCCTGACATACTACTAAAAATTTATCAGTAATATTTGCAAAGGGTACATCCATACCTATTTGAAAATTAGCATCATTATTTGTTAAACCAAATGGCATTCTACTATAAACATAAGTACCCCAAGGTGTTGTAAATGTAGTATTATACTATTCTAATTCTTTTAAAACCACTTGGTTATAGTCTAAGAACCCATTCATCATGGACATGAGTTCTAATCTAGTTACTTTCTATAGCATTTCCTCCATGTTAATTAAGCCATAATTATCCTTCAATGAAGATATGTTTAATTTTTTGAAATCAACACATAATCTGATATCTGCATTCTTGTTCCTAATTGGAACTAGATTTGACAACCAAGATGAAATCATAATAGACTTGATGATCCTAGCATCTCTTAGATTTATTAATTCTTCCTACATCTTGGGTGCAAGAGTAGGGTTGATTAATCTTTTCTTTTGTCTAAAAGGATTTGCACCATCCTTCAAAGGAACTTCATGTTGAAATAAATCCTCTTTGTAGGCCATTAAATTATCATAGGACCAAGCAAATACATGTATTTACTTTCTTAATAAACCAACTAATTCTTGTTTAATCTTAGGGGATAATTTTCTACCATTGTACACCTTCTTAGGTGCTTCATTAGTCCCTAGATTCACTTCCTCCAGATCCTTAGCATTAGATTATTATTTTTCTACCTTGGATCTATCATGACTATCAAGGACAATCTCTAAAACAACCAACCCTTTTGGAATCTTGTTAGTTTTTAATTACACAACTTCTTGTCCAAATATAGTTTCCTTACCATCAATATTCTCTATATAAGCTACATAATCAATTTCTTGCCCTCAAAACTAGCCTTCACAGTTCAAAAATCTGATTATATCTTTATCTTCCTTGAAGACTTGCCAATTCTAGATGTTATTAGGGACTAAGGGTCAATTTTGCACTTTAATCTTTGACACACCAACAAAAGATATGTCATCTAGCTTAATATCTACATTAGCTAATAGGTCAACCATCTTGTTATTACTTAAATACATCCAAGAAATGCCAAAGGCATCAAATGCTTCTATTTGATCCCAAACAACATTTGAATACTATGTTTTCCTTTTGTTCTTGGAGGCATATGTCTCCTTAACTTGAGACATAACTAATTTAGAGTCACTGATAACATGCCATTTCTTATTTCCATGAGTTTTTGCAACTTTTAATCCTAGTAAAAGTGCTTCATATTCTGCAATGTTATTGGTACATGTAAAATTTAGAGTAAATGAATATCTAAAAGTATTTTTCTCTGGCACTACCCTAGCTCCTAATCCTTCCTTAGAACTTTCTTATTCAAAATACATATTCCATAAGTTATGTGAATCCATACAACAAATTACCTCTTGTGCAATTAGTGATGGTTGTTTCTTAATTTCTTGAGTGACCAATTTAGCTCTAAATGCATTGACACCTATATCCAAGAAACATGTAGCATCTTTATCAACACTATCTTCAAATACATAAGTAACCGTTGGTTCTCTATCAATTTTGATAGTTTTGTCTCCCATATTAAAAGTGGCATATGAAAAGTCACACTATAGGCTACCTCTCATTGCAACACTCCATTTTCTAGAGAGAAGCATTCCATAATGGGGAGGAATATCAACTACAAGGACTGTCATGGTCATCTCAACATTAGGATAGGAAACTAGTCTAAAAGGAAATGCATTAATTGTACCTATGATAGGCACTTCCCTTGCATCCATTTCTCTACACCTACCCTATTTGGTGTCTAATTCTAGGTCAAGGGCTTCCATAACTTTGAAAGGCATTATTGTGTTTGATGCTTCTAAGTCAATCATGCAATTTTTTAAAGTTCTGCCATTTATGACCAAACTGAGAAAGAAAAGATAAATGTCTTGTAAGTATGCTACAAATGAATTATCCAAATACATCTGAGGTATTTGGGACATGGCTCCTTTATCTTCTAATATGAGTGGTGTTTGCTGCATGACTATAGGTTTTTTCTCAACAACATTATTATTTCCTATCCCACCCAACCAAGAAAGAGCCTTATTTTTATGTTCCTTTATTCTAAACATTTTAGACAAGGGAACTTTGATAGTAATCTAAGATAACATGTATATCATGTCAATAGGATCATAAATAGTAGGTTTAATAGAAATACCTAGAGCCAACAGTGTTTGAATGGTAGGCCATGCCACTTGCTTGATGTCATTAGGTTCTAATTTCTTTTTAGGTATATTTACCTTGACAATTTATTTTTGGGCTCCCACTTCTTGTTCTTATTATCTTTGACATTAAATGTCACTGTATTATCCTTTTTATTATCATCGATCATCTTATGATTAATGTCTTTAATAAAGATGCTAGATGGCTTACTAGTATCATTGTTGATCATTTTTTTTCTCAGATTTTATTTACTATGCACTTGGGCTAGCATTTCTGTAGTAATCTTGTGATCAATAGCTAACATTGTATTGTGAACCTTGTTTTCATCATGATCTTCATCATCTACAAACACTTGCTAATGATGTAACTAATAAACATTTCTTTGATCTGCAACATCATTTTTGGATTCTTCTAAATTTGATTCCTCATCATCATCACATAAGTTTATCATATTGTAGCCTACATCATCATGACCATTTTCCTCCTCTCCTGCTTCACTCTGTGCATGCCAATTTGTAGCAGATGACTGAGCCAATGCACAATAGTTAAGGGAATAAGGAGACTGACATACAATACACCAAGATACATCATATGTCATATTCAAAAAATTTCTTTATAGACGATCTGGTGTACCTTTGTCCTTAGTGCCTTGAGCTAGATTGGGGATAGGTTTTTCATCCTCCCTCTAAGTAGTATATGCATAGTTTTGCATTCTAGGTTGCATATTGTAATGGTTGTTAAACTAAGGTTTATCACCAATAATCTACTTATTTAAATTATTTTTTGTTGAATTCATGTTATTTAGAAAAATTAGAACTTGACCCATTATATCCTCTTTAATTTTCTTACCTATAGTAGGATTCTCCCATTCTTTCTTATTGTTCCTTAGATTGAACAGTTTAGGGTCATCTCTTCTTCCCAACTTACCAGAGGCTTTTCTATTGTTCTCAATATTCACTACCATCTTGTGAGAATCTCTTAATGTCTTAGGATCCTTATCCCTTAATATGTATGCCATCTTTCTATCAAAAGTATTGAAGTAGTGAGGCATATATGTTCACCAAGTCTCAACACTTGGAATAAACTATATATTCCTTTTTTAAATCTCTCAATGAAATCAAATGTGGACTCATTTTTCTTTTTTTATATGTTGTTTAATTCATTCAACATAAAACCAACATTTTTATTATCCTCGTACTACTCTTTAAAAAAATTCTCCAAGTCACTCCATGAACTATTGCTATCATTAGGCAATTTTCTGAACCAATCCCTAGCATCTTTAGTCAATGAATGTACAAATAACTTCATGTCTACATCTTCATGGTCTACCTCATAATCATTAAGTATATTTGCAAATTTTATTAGATGTTCTTTACTAGTGATAGCATTGTTTCTTGAAAACTTAATGACCTTGTAGATGCTTAAAATTGTCCCAAAAGAGTATATTAATTTATTTAACATTGCCCTTGACATTATAATTAATTATTTATTAATTAATTATATGTGTCGTATTCTTCTACCCATTTAATTAAATTTATTTAATTAAGTAGGTTTATTTTCCTAAAGTATTTAAATTTAATTTAAATACTTCTAGCCTTAATGTGTTAAATTTATTTAACACATGATTCTTCATAATCCCCTTTTTAAATAAATCTTATTTATTTATATCCTCACATCTCATTAATTTTTCTAAACCTATGATTAAATTAAATCCTATTTAATTTAATCTTAAGCCTAGCCTAAAACCTAGCCTACACCCATCATTTTCATCCTCTTAAGCCTATTCCTCATTTAATCTCACTTAATCATCCTAATCACTTTCCTAATCCCCCTCATTAACCTAAGTGTGTGCTCACAAATGTGTGAGAAGGCATTCTTCCACACTCCTCTTGCACTCTTGTCTCCCACTCTTCCTCTCAAGTTTGTTCACACATGTGTGAGAAAACTTTGAATATTTGACCACTTGCGTGGCTTGCATGTCACCTTATGTGGAACCTACATGGATGCCACTTCACCAAGCCCTCCCTCAAGCCTATAAATAGAGGTCTTGTCTCAAGAATTTCCATCTCCCATTATTGCATTGTTGTCATGTTGGTTTGAGATTTGAGCTTTCATAGTAGTTTGATTTTAGAGCTTGCATAGTGATTTCTAGGTTGCATACTAACCTTTGGTAGCTGATTTAGAGTTCATTTGCATTGTTAGAGTAGATTTATGGCTTGCATTTCTCATCTCCATTTCATTTGCATCTTAGTTTAGCTTGCATCATAGTTTAGATTCCTTTTTTGCATTTCATATCTTCATCCTTGAATGCCTTCAAGTATGGCTTTCTCCATAGCCATTTTTTGACGTGTCCTTCATATTCATATAGCATAGGCTCATAGTTTCATTTATCACACTTGCATATCCATCATCAAGAGATTCAATACATTTTTGTGTTTGGGAGAGCACACCAAACATTCATCCAATCTTAACACTAACAAGGCCTCTCATGGGTGTCTTTGTTAAGCTGTAGAGGTTGCTTGAAGATTTGGCTTGATTGGCTACTTTGAGTTGCAAAACTCAAGCAAGCATTAGTTTGTTTGTTATTTCATTTGGTGAATAATTGATGCATATTTTTGGTTTGAACTAATTTTTTCTTGTTGATTCATGCTCCCTACAGGTCACTTCTTCTAGCATACATTTTGGGACGCCCAGTGGGACCCACGTCCCTAATTTCACCCAAAAATCTACAAGAAAACTTTATTGAGTCACAAAAACTTTTCATTTTCATCAGCGTTGGCCATAGCATAGTCTCTATTTGTCATTTGTGTAGATCAATGTCTGTGCAGACTAGCATCTACAATAACTAGCATCTCTACCCTGTAACTAAAATTTCTTGTTTCATCACCAGAAAACCTATTTTAGCATCTGTGTAGTTTTCCATTCTTTTGTCTAGGTTTTATTTATGTCATCTATGAAAAATTGTTCTATCGTCTACATATCATAAATTGTCATCTGCAACCTATCCTTTGTCATCTATGACTTTCAGCATCTCTGCAATTTACTTTGTCATCTATGTCTAACATAGTGTCACATCACCAAAAAAATTGTATGTAGTTGTCCTCTGTCATCTACATTTATTATCATCTACACTTTTCAACATCTATGCAGTTTAACATTTGCGTCACCTATCATCTACGCTTGCATTTTGTCATCTATGCCTATAGACAGAGTTGCACAAGTTTTTGAATTTTTTTTGCTAACTGGTGACTTATAGGTTTTTACTAACAATTTTTATGTAGGGAATTAACCTTGAAGACTTAAAAAACAAAAACAATAGTGATTTTCATCACTAAGGAAGTTTGTAATGATTCTTATCACTTTAAACTTAAGGGCTAATGAACTTATATGGCTTAATCACTCTCATTTGAATGAATGAATGTTTAGCATAGCAAACATTTGAACTGAGTGCTTAAAATTGACATGAATGTTTAGCATAGCAAACATTTGGATTTGGTGCTTAAAATTGACATGAATGTTTAGGGCAGAAGAAACATTTAGAATTGGTGCTTAAAAAAGAATTCATACCCTCTTGAATGCTTTAAAGGATAATGGACATACATGCCTAGGCTAGAGAGTATTTGGAATTGGAGCTTAAAATTGACATGTATGCCTAGGCTAGAACACATTTGGATTTGGTACTTAAAATGAAGTCACACACTCTTGAATTTCATAAAGGAAATTGATTTTATTTTCAGCATCTTTCATTTTCAGCATTTCATTTACGCACGGTCGATTTACTTTCTTGTTGACTAATCTACATTTTTATTTACATTGGCAATATTTAAAGTTAGATAGAACCTTGCATGTTTTAATCATGAGTGTCTTCAAGTAGATAAAAAACTTAAAGCTTCCTTGGGAAAGAAAAAGTGTCTTTTAAACCTCAAGGCCACTTACATATTCTCTCCCCTCGCACCTTCGAGTGATCTTGGGTGCACAAAAAATAAGTGGTCTTATTTTTCCTTTTTTAGGAGGCCTACTTGGGGATTTCATCACCCCTTGGGATGACCTCTACTCCAGTGTTCTATCAAAGTATAAATAGCAAGAGGTGAATCAAAAGACACCTCTCTTAGAAGAAAAATATTATCACTCTTGGGTAAGCCCCAAAGAACTTTATACCTTTGGGAAGTGAAGGAGGAGATTTGGGTTACCATCTCCCCCTAGCTATGTGGCAGTATTTTCTTTCAACTATAGATTTGGGCCTCACGTACCTTGTGTATATAAAGGTTGCCCCCTAGATAAGCCTTGTTCATCCTAGTGGCATCCTTATTAGGATTGTTGGAGTGTTTAGCATGCTTGTTCAAACATTCAAAACCTAAGCCAAACATCAAACAAGTTCTAAAATGAGTGAAATTGTGAGATAATCTTTCATTGAGTGAAACAATGGTAAGTGAGGTCTTCTTGACTCATGGTTATTTTCAGCAGTCTTACATTGAGTCCACATTTGAAATTAGTTGAGTCTAGTTACATCTTGTTGCAAAGTTTTTAGTGCTTGAAATTTGGGTCTTGTTTTATTACTACCATGACTATTAAAGTCAACCAAGTCAAGCATAAGAAAGTGAAGTTTTCCAAACCACCCATCTACAAGGAAAGGAAGAACCTAGCACATGGTGAAAAATAGTTCTAATACTCTATCAAAGATTTCCAAAAGGAAGAAGCTAGACAAGACCATTATGATAGAATTGAATACAATGGAAAACTTTGAAATTGTTCTCCCTTCCCAAGAATGAACCCAAGGTTTTTATTTCTAGTGAACGAGGACTAAGTTAACAGCATAAGTGACCATAGCACTTCCATTTTCCATATCTTCCTCCATTTTCCAAATCTCTAGTCTTCCATTTTTTAATTTTCTTCTAGAGAGCTTGAACCTTAAAAAATTGGCATAAAACATCTTTTGAAATTGTGACACTAGACCTTTTATCCATAAGAAAACATTTATCTCAATTACACTTACTTATTTGGGATCATAAGTCCATTTCCAAATAGTGAGTAATCAATTTGGTGTCCTATCTGGCCTAAAGATCACTTGACTATCTTTGGTAGGAGAAATATACTATTATGATCCCCCAATCAAACTTTGTTTTATAAACCAAGGTCTTTTGTTCACACTTGGGTAGTTACCCCTTTTTATCACATAAGGTTAATAGTTCTCATTCTCATTTTCTCTTTCCCCCATAATCTTCCACCCATTGGTTGGTTACTATTGCATGGTACATACATGATTAGGAAAGTTCACATTTAATCCCATGTCACATTTGTGGGAATCATTGAGGCAATCAGAGATGGAGAATCCATTTCCTCCATACACAACTTCATTAGGGGGCACAATTCCCTCTAGTTTAAACCTTGGTGTGCCTAACTCAACATCTGTGCAAGAACTAGAAGATCCCTTTTGTAACACAACTTTGGGGGTAATGAAGAAGAAGTATACTAAGATGAAGATCCTATTGACCCCAACAATGTACCTAGTGATGTTAGGAAATTCCTTGCAAATCCTTACAATTTGAAAATGATGGAGAAATCCATTAGGGCAAACAAAACTGAGATATTCCTAAATTTGGTCAAGGCTGGTGTTAATGTTCCCCCAAGCTTTGATGAGAGCACTTTGTTTAGAAAAATTAGAAAAGGTGGTGCTCCTGTATTTCCTACTTCAAATGCAGCTCCAACATCTAGCAAGGGGAAGGAAACCGTGGTGAAAACTAGTGCTATGCCTACATCTAGCACTTCCACATAATCAACATTTCATTTTGAGTGTAGAACATATGTAATAAATCATTAGTGTCATACCCAATGCTACCACACATGCTAGTATTCCATAATCCACCTTGACAGGTACAACTATGGGATGCTTAAACATTAGGCAAGTGCCTACTCAACCAATGGCAATTCTGACACAACCAATGCACTCATCTTATTTGCAAATGCCAACAAGTATGGTAAAGACATCTATACCAATTCCAACAACTGCATATCAATACACTAGCCAAAGTGGAGTACTTTCACCACCTCATACTTCATTTGGAACTCCCTACAATTTAGGAGGTGGATTTATGAACTCCCAACAATCACAAGTGCAACCAAACCAAGATTTAGCCCAACAAATCCAAGAATTGAAAAATTTGGTCCTTAACATGAATAACAGAGGGGTGAAGGACTTCTCTTTTGAGGAAATTTGTTCTTTCCCATTTGATAAATCCATCAATATGGTACCATTTCCACTAGGTTTTGAAATTCCTAAATTTGACAAGTATATGGGCGAGACATGCCCCATCACATATCTTAAGGAATTTTCCATTTTGTGTCAAGAGGTAGCCTATAGTGATGATTATCTGAAGAGGCTCTTTGCACAAAGTCTTGGAGGCCCAGTACTAGAGTGGTTAATGAATTTACCTAAGGGCTCCTTTACCTCCTTCAATGATTTAACAAGAAAATTTATAGCACAATACTCTTACAACATTGAACATCATGCCTCATTAAGTGATTTGTGCAATACAAAATAGTGAAACAATGAAACATTTGCCAACTTTCTACAATGGTTGAGGCATCTTGCTAATTGCATGCCCTACAAAATTGAGGATTCCCAACTTGCCAATTTATTTATCAAGAACTTGATACCCGAAATGTTTTTCCACATGAAGATGGCTAGCCTCGAAGACTTTTCCACCTTAGTCAAGAATGGAAAGAACATTGAAAATGGACTTTTGCAAAAAGGTACCATTAAACATTATAGTTCATCATCCTCACACAATGAGGCAAACAATAGTAGAAAACCCAAATTTTGGTCCAAGAAAAAAGGTGACATGCATGATTGTGTCACTAATGTTAAAAATCTTCAAGGAGGGAACAACAACAACTACTACAATTGAAACAACAACAATTTGAACAATGACAATTAACAATCTTGCAATCAAACACAAATTTTCCCTCGCAACAACAACAACTACAACCATGACTATGATTGCAATAGAAAGTTCACTATTTTTTGTGAACCTTTGGAAGCCATATTTCAAAAACTAGTGGATCACAATTTGATGGTATTTCCTAACACATGACCCTTTGATGAGAATCAACCAAAATCCAAGTAGTATAGGGAAAATGAATATTGCAAATACCACCGCATCAAAGGACATGACACAAAAAAGTGTATAAAACTCAAATTCTTCATCCAAAATCTTGTTGATGATGGGTAAATTGAGGTAGAAGGAGGTCCAACCTCTAAAAATGCTAAGTTGAAGATATTCCAAAAGCCATTTCCTGATCACAACAATGATAACAACAATACCAACAATGTGAATCGAGCTTCCACATCAAATGCATTACCTTATGATTATTCCTCTAAACACATATCAGGATCTAACTCCTTATGTGTTAAAATAGAAACCAATGATATATGTGAATTTGACTCCATGTTTGGTCGCATTGAAGAGGTAGATACTCATGTGAATACCCTTTCCTACAAGCAGTTGATTGTGACGCAACCACTCAATGAGGAAGACTTAGTTTGCAAGTTGCTACTCCTAATCACACTAATCCATTAGTGCCTCATGCACCTACTACACCATCCACTCACAAAGGCCCACTTCTTTCTATGACATATTTTCCTAGCTAGGTAAGACTCCCGCACAAATATCCATTCTTGAGCTCCTTACCACATACCCCATCCATAAAGAGATCTCAGAGAAGGCTCTTTTAGAGTCTTGTGTTGCTAAAAAAATTAATGCCTCTCAATTCACCACCATGATTGGAAACCTTGCTGCCCAAGAACACCTTGTCTTCACAGATAAAGATTTCAAAGCTCCTGATCCCCACCATAATTTTTTGCTCCACATTGAAGTCCTTATATAGTGACATAAGATTAAAAGAGTCCTTATAGATAATGGATCCAATTTTAATCTATGTACATTGAAGATGATTCATTTCTTGGGATTTCCAGAAGATCTCTTAGATGTCAATAAGAGGATAACAATCAAAGCCTATGATGAAAGGGAAAGAGAATCAAAAGGAGTTATCATGTTACCACTAAAGGTTGGACCAGCCATCATAAATACTGAATGCCATGTCCTAGACTTGGATTTTCCCTATAACATTTTTCTTGGTTGACCCTGGATACATACACTAAAGGCTATCCCATCCACCTATCATCAATGCTTGAAATTTCCCCACCAAGGAAGAGAGGTCACAATTCCAGGAGATCCCACACCTTTTTCCTTTTGTAAAAATATTGGAAGGTGCACTAGCAAATTTTTGTCCAATCAATGAGTTTGCCAAAGTTATACCTAAGCCTCTCACCATAACAGAATCACCTTCCACAATAGTGCCAGAGTTAGCCAATGATGATTCCAATTCCTGTAAAGGAAAATAAAAGGTGGGAGATACTCAGGTCAATACTATAAAGAAGAAGGTTAGTTATACTGATTTAGCAATGGGAGAGTATAAGTTTGAAAATGCCTTGTGTGTTGGATAACTACCACTCTCCCCTTGTTCCTTTGGAAAACCTTCACAATTGCCACCTCCTGCCAACAAATAAACTATGCATATTAATAAGACAACATTTGAACATTGGGGTTCACTTAGTGATGAGCATATGGAATCTAATAATCTAGATTGGCTATACTATGATGAAAAAGATGAACCTATGGAGTTCCCCAAGGATAAGTATGTTAAGGCCCCTCCCATTATCAAAAACATGGGATATCATGGTACCAACCTTGGACCTAAAGAATATGGAATGAGAAAACCCTTAGAAGCTAATAGCTATCCTAAAGGATGTGGCTTGGGCTCCATTAAACCTAAGGTATCCTTTGCTAACAACTATTGTACAGTTGAACCTAATTTTGAGACTGAAGAGGAAGAATTCTTCAAAGTTGCTTTCCAATACATTGTGGATGACCTCGATAACTATGTCCACAACATTACCATAGGTGACCTTTCATCCACCAACCTACCTCTCACCAACCCTGACATGATAGATTGGGACCTTCAAGATACACCACCAACTCTCAATATCTATAAGTCTGATGAGGAAGTGATGGCACTCTTTGGCCTTAAAAATCTCCAAGATTACGAACATGAGATCCAATAAAATGAGGAAGCCTACTTTGGTAGCCAAGTCAACTCTCTTAGTTGCAAAAGTGGAAAAGAAAATAAAAATGGAAAAATAAAAGAAACATCCTCTAGTGAAAACTCTTCTAGGGAACTTTTGGATGAAGAAAAAGATAAAATAAAGGACACATCTTTTGGTGAAAACCTCTTAGAGGCACTAGAGGAGAGAGAGATTGACTTTCCATTCCAATATTTACCACCAAAAAATTCATCTATTTTGATTGAAGACACAATTCTAGTCAACTTGGGTATAGAGGATAATCCACAAATCACCTACATTGTAGCCACCCTAAGTCCTGAAGAGAAAAAGGAAATGACTAAATTCTTGAGAAAGGGTAAAATCAATTTTGCATGGACCTATAGAGATATGCTTAGTTTAGACACATATTTGGTTGTGCGTCACTTGACAGTAGATCCCAAGATTAAACCAGTGAAGAAAAAGTTGCACAAGATGCATCTTAAGGTAGCACTTTTAGTCAAAGAAAAATTGCAAAAAATGTTAAGAGGCAAAGTTCATTCATCCTATTGATTATCTTGAGTGGGTCTCCAACATTGTTCCTATAGGGAAAGCATCTGGAGGTATTTGTGTTTGTTCAAATTTTTGAGATTTAAATCTTGCATGTCCTAAGGATGATTTTTGTCTTTCTAATATAGACATCATAGTGGATTTGACTACTGGACATGAGATGTTGTCTTTGATGGATGGATTTTTTGGTTACAATCAAATCAAAATTGTAGAAGAAGATCAACATAAAATGACATTTACCACCCCATGGGGAACCTTTTTTTATCAAGTCATGCCTTTTGGCTTGAAAAATGCCGGTGCCACTTATCAATGCACAATGACTACCATATTTCATGATCTTCTATATGTCATAATGGAGGACTATGTTGATGATATCGTGGGAAAAAAAAAGACATGTGAGTCCCACATTGATGTTCTCACCACCATTTTTGAAAGGTTGGAGAAATATAAAGTGCACCTTAATCCAAAGAAATGTGTATTTGGGGTCAAATTAGGCAAATTGTTAGGCTACATTGTGTCAAGAAGAGGTATTGAGGTAGATCCTACAAAAGTGAAAGCCATCATGGACATGCCTCCACCTACAACATTGAATAAACTCCACAATTTTCAAGGAAAGTTACAATCCATTAGGAGATTTGTGTCATAATTAGCAGATAAGGTCCATCCACTTTAGCATTTGCTTCGCAAGGGAAACAAGTTTCAATGGGATTGTCTATGCCAAAAAGAATTTGAACAAATTAAGACATATTTGGCTAATCCTCTAGTTCTAGTCCCTCTAGTTGTAGGACGAACATTGATTCTATACATTTTAGCTACTTCAGTTGCCGTAGGAGAACTTTTGGCACAATTAGATGACAATGGGAATGAGAAAGCTATATATTACCTCAGTTGAACACTAGTTGGCTATGAGTTGAACTACACTACTATTGAGTGAGCATGTTTGGATGTAGTCTTTTGTACACAGAAGTTATGCCATTATATGCTTAATCATACTACATACCTCATTGCAAAGATAGATCCACTCAAATATTTAATATCAAACGCCACCCTCACTGGTCGAGCAGCAAAATGGGTCTTGATTTTAAGTGAATTTGACATTGTTTATAAGGATCATAAGGCCATCAAAGGACAAGTAATTGTAGATCAGCTTGCTGAAGCTCCTCTTCAAGGTGACCATCCTATTGTAGCAGATTTTCTAGATGACACAATTATGACTATAGCACCTAGTACACCATGGAAACTATTTTTTGATAGATCCTTTACACAAAAGGGATCGAGGGTAGGAATTTTATTTGTGACACCACAAGGGGATCTCATTCCTAAATCTTATAAAATCTCATTCCCTTGCACAAACAATATAGCTAAGTATAAAGGTGTAGTCACAAGACTACATCAAGCTATCGGATGGAATATTAAAAATGTTCTTGTCTTTAGAGATTCACAATTGGTCATTAAACAAGTCACAGATGAATACTAAACCAAGGATGAGAAATTGTTGCCCTATCACAAGATAGTTGAGGATCTTAAACAACATTTCATAGAGTTAGTTTTTTAGTAGATCCCAAGGGCTAATAACAAAGTAGTAGATGCCATGGCTACTATTGCCTCCATGATTGCCATGCTAGAATATAGTTCTAAATGTGAGTTTCTTGTTGAGAATCTTTTTACTCCTGCTTATGAGCTAACTAATTCAGAGTTAGTGTGTGAGATTATTGGTCCTAAGTCTCCATGGTATGCTGACATTTTTTCCTATTTACATCACAAACCATTCCCATAGCCCTCACCCCAAATCAAAGAAAAACCTTCATCCATCACACTGCCCGATATACCATCTTAGGTGACATACTTTTTCGAAAACACATTGATGGAACCCTCCTCCAATGTCTCAATTAAGATGAAGCCTGAATGGTGTTAGAAGAGGTTCACCAAGGGATTTGTGGTGCCCACTCTAGTGGCCTTACATTAGCCAAAAAGCTTCTTAGGATAGGTTACTATTGGCCCACTATGGAAGCAGATGCATATCATTTTGTGAAGAGATGTGTTCCTTGTTAGTAGCATGGTGATTTGATACACGCTTCTACCCAAGAACTTCAACCCACCATCACCCCATGGCCCTTCTTCTACTGGGGATTCAATCTTGTTGGTCAAGCATAGCCTAATTCTACAAATGGCCACAAGTACATTATTGCTACCATTGAGTACTTCACAAAGTGGGTCAAGGCCATTCCATTGACCTACATAACTAGAAAACAAATTTTGAAGTTCATTTTGAACTACGTTATTTGTCATTTTGGTATACCTCAAGATATTATGAATAATAATGGAACTCCTTTCAAAAATAAAGAGGTTGCACATTATGTAGGAAATTTGGAATTACCCAGCATTTTTCCACCAAATACTACCCCCAAGGCAATGGCCAAACTAAATCTACTAATAAAACCATTTTGAAAATCCTAAAGAAAATTGTTGATGTAGCTAGCCGTAATTGGCACCTCCAAATTGCTCCTACCCTTTGGGCCTATTGCACCTCCATTTGTACCCCCATAGGAACCACCCCATTTTCCCTTGTTTATGGTTCTAAAGTAGTCTTACCCATCAAAATTGAGCTCCCTTCCCTCAGAATCTCTATCAAGAATATGGTGTCCAAAGAAAAATATCGAGTTGCTCACTTGCAAGAGTTGCAACTCCTCAATGAGAGATGCCTCAATGCCCTAAACCACCTCCACATGTATCAAAATTTCCTTTAGCTTCAATATCACAAGAAAGTCAAGCCATGGGAATTTGAAGTGGGTGACTTAGTTTTGTAGCATAATATGAGGAACCTCCAGAACCATGAAAAGAAAGGAAAATTTGAGGCAAATTGGCTAGGTCCATTTATCATCATAGCCAAATATGATTTTAGGGCTTATTAGATTGCTACTACAGAGGGAGATCCACTCCCTCAACCTATAAATAATCAGCATCTCAAGCGGTTCTATGCTTGAGCCTTTGTAGTTCTTGTACAATGTTTATATAGTCCCACAAAAATAAAAAATAAATCAATAAATCAAAAAAAATCCCAAAAAAATCATAAAATGTTCCTGAAAAAAGTATTGTTCATCCATTGTCTATAAGGCTCAATTCCCTTCACTCCATTCCACCATTCCATTTCCCTTGTGCAAAGTCTTATTTAGCTTTTTGCTTTCCATGCACCCAATAAAAGACCTCTTTTCTATGAGGTTTTTCTTCACCTCCATTTTTTGAAAGACCTCTAGTCAGCGAGGCAATCTTCTATCAAGCGTTTGTTCTAATCCCATCACACTAATCTTTTTTCACAATACTGACCACACTAGGAATTACACAAAATCACCATTCAAGACTTAATGATTCAAGAAAATTGTTCACTTAATAGCCCTAGCTGAAAACACACAATTTTATGATCAGTGACATCAAACTTGACACATTATTATAGGATGAATCCTTCCTATAGGTGACATTGCAACATTCACTTCTAGACCTAAGGTTCTTGGTAGGAACTATGGACTAAATGACTACTTGGTCATGAGGTCTCTTTTTGGTTGATTTCATTTTGTGTGTTAGTGAAAGCCTTTTTATGGTGCACCTTGATCTTACATATTTTGGTTGTACTTGAAGGGCTCTCATTGATTACATGTGTTGTTTGTGGTATGATCTATTTTTGAGGCTTTATTTCATATGTGCTAGTTTTAGGTTATGTTAATGCATTGCACAATGGGGGCAACGAGTTAGCACACTTTCCACCAAAGATCCCTAAAAAGACTTTGGGTGTTCCCAAACCTCTCCATGGTGTATAAAAAATTTAATCCATCATGACTATGCAAACTACACCTATCATCCTAAAGTCTCTATGATTTTGTGTGTTTAGTCCACGCAAATGAGCCTCGACATTTATGCTTCTATAGCATATAATGAATAAACTCTTTTGCAAAATCAAAACAAGGTGTGCTCTCCATGTAAACACAATGAAATATCTTGATATAATGTAGTTAGGTTTCATGTAGATAGGGTCTTCATTTGAGTTGTGCTTGAAACAAGGTCCTATTTAGTTCCCCCCTCCTATGCTATGCTGCTAGGTTTCTATGAGTGACAGTTTGGACAAATATTCATTTTAGGTTGCACTTTCATTAGGTTGCATTCATTAGTTCATTTTCATTAGGTTGCATTCATTTTAGTTTATATTTATTAGTGTTCCTTATACATTTTTTGTTCACTTTATTAGATTGCATTGTTTGTTCATTCTGTTAGTTACATACATCCATTTTAATCATCACATCTAGTGGCATCTACATCATAATCACATCTCATATATATAGTGCATCCATACATGTAAAATAAAACAATGCATACATCTCATAATTGCCAACAAATCTGCATCACACATGTGTTAGGCATCATACATATATCATATAGAAACATCCCATTAAGCATCACATCCTGCATCACAAATGTTAGTATCCACATCATAGATATGATATGCATCACATAAATCCATACACATATAGAGCCATCAAAATCATATCATGTATATATATCAAAAAATCAATGTCTGTATGGTCCATATACAACATCATGTAGTGTCACATAGTACAAATGCATCATCAAAAAACTTGTTGCATTTGCACATATCTGTCAAAAATTGATCACTATACAAAATAAAGCCACTGGCTATGAGGTCCCAACCCCCCTGTATCCCCCCCTCAAGGAGGTCTCTATTATCCTACAAATTTCTCTAATCTGTCTCTGCCCCCTGAGATCCATGAGCTGGCACCCCTCTCAAAATCTAGTTGCTACTGATCGGTAGGCACGGCCTCATGGTATAATGATCTATAGTACTCTACCTCTCGTATGGCTCATGCCTCTACTTGGCTGGCTAAGATAGCCTCCTACATGACTATGATGGTTGCCCCAGGTTGTAGCATTTGTCTCACTATGTCCCTCTATCTGCGGTATCCATCTAGCTATGTTTGATGGGTAGCTTGCTCAACTTGTAATGTGGCCACCTTCCCTCAAACTCTCTCTAGCTCTGTTAGCTCCTCTACATCTATGTGTACCTCCATGTCTGCAAACTCACCTGCATCCACCCATGCCTGTAGGGCTTCTAGACCCTCCTGTGCACTATCTTCCCTAGCCCTCTGTACCTGTAGCTCTACCTATATGGTTGTCAAGGCCTACTATATGCTCTCTGCTTGAGCTTGCTCTATCTGGGCTACACCTTGGAGGTAGGCTACCTCTACATGCAGACAGTCCCTCTTAGCCCTGACCATGTATGGGTCCTCTGCCAATGCCTATCCCTATACTTGTGCCTACACCTATGGTGATGCCTATGGTGGTTCCTATACTGGCACTGGCCCTGTCCCCCTCCTTATACTAGCTCTATGCTTGTGCTATCCCTACTATGTCCCCTACGCTAGAGGTCATATCATAGCTGTCTATCTACAATCCCCTGAATTGTCTCCATCCCCTTGTGCTTTCTCTATTGGTGGAGATGCCCTAGGCACTATGAGCCTAGCCCATTGGTGCGCTACCCACCATTGTGCATATGCCAGTGTCACATCGGCATCTCCCCTATCCTATCTGTGTACCCAGGGCACTGGATGCATTGGTAACCATGAGCTCTATGCTAACCATAGTGTGGTCCCCAGAGTATGTTGTACTCTCGAGAGACAACAAGGTATAAAAACCTATTTGGAACAACATCCTGCACTCTCCCAAACTGTTGCCATACCCTCGAAGGAAAATAGCACATCACAACATGAACAAAGCATCTAATGATCTAGCAGTTAGTCTATGTAAAATGAAATACATCTGATCCTCCAAGTCATCCTCTCTACATGCCACCAAAGCTATCCCCCACTTCTCTACCCCATCATATGGTGTCCACTCAAACATAATGATCTCATTAATACAATGATGCCAAAATCCCACCAACTCTGTGGCTGTGTACTAGATCAAAGGTCAGTATCTACAAGTGAATGGCTCACTACACTGCCTAGTCTCCCATTTGGTGATGGGCCATGTGACTCCAGTGTACTTCCATGACTAGACCATCAAAAATGTTAGTCCTAGTCCCATAGTCCATAGTGTCTAATATGCACACATGTACAAGTCATGGTAGAGCTCAGCCAAGATAGTATGTCCCCAACAGTAGACCTCTTTGTCCTCCTATAATAGGGTGCTCAGCACCCGTGCCCAGCTGATAGGCCACCCATGTCTTGTGTGATTTGGTAGCATCTACCATATGAGAGAGGTAATATATACTGCCAGGCTTGGTAATCTCTAATCCAAGGCTCCCCTCCATGATAGCCACAGTTGTTGGATCAACAATCTCTGCCATTGTCTACCAAAGCACTCTCATAAAAATGGGTCTAACCCCTCTAGTGCATAGTCTAGACATGCTCCTCAGATTGGCACTCATAGAATGCACCACATGTCCAACAGTGTGACTGTAGCCTCCCCTATTGGTAGATGGAAGCTCCTTATAGGCATGTGCCATTTCTCAATGAGCATCAATAGCTATGCTGAGTGGGCCCTCAAGTTTTACCACTCGTGCATGTGCTCCAAGCTGCATAATCGCACATGTCCCCAATCCATGTCAGTCAATCACTCCTATATCACCATGGTCAGTGGGAAGTGCTCCCTCGACCTAAACACCACCATATCCTCCTACAACATAGACATCTAGAGAATCAGTCCTTTTAGCCTATGTCATCCCCAGAGTGGGGCATCTTCCCTTGTCCTTTGTCAATTTGTCAAATTTGGCAAAGTTGCTAATCAGTGTAGATGTTGATAAGCGAAGACGTTGATCAGCGTAGATGGCAAATATTTTGTCATCTATAGAGATGATGACCTGTAGTCTGTCATCTTCATTTTCCCTATCCTAGCTTTTCTATTAGATGACAAGATGAAACCTATTGTCTGTGCAGAGTTCCATACCCTTTTCAAGTGCCTGCATAGATGACAGGATCAAACCTATCATCTCTGCAAAGGCCGTTGTTGCCTCTTTGTTGTTTGTGTAGATGATAGGGTTTAGACTATCATCTCTACCTCGATGACATTTTGGCAACATTTATTGTGCAATAAATGACCCTAACCTAGCCTAGTCTACCAAAATATGAAGAGAATCAAATGAATTATTGATGGGCCCATCTTAGTTGCTTGTTGGTACTCTTGAATGTGCTCACCAAGCTACAATTGATCGATGGGGTCCATGTTTACTTTGCATGCTCTGCTCTCAAGGTGTAACAATGACCTTCTTTGAGCCCCTTGATGGCTTATATAGGTCCCCTGAGGACCTCATTTGAGCATGTGTCTTCCCTGAGCATGTCCATCCTCTGTTTACTCGCAAGTCATGTGAATGTCATCATTTCTTCCCTTTTTTATCCTTTTCTTATTTTTCTAAGTCCTTTTCACAAAAATTGCCCAAATTATTTTTTTTTTCCAATTTTTGCAAGGGGGCACCCTCCTCCTCTATCAGTGCCCATAGGACTCCTACCCTCTCTAGGGCAACCTATATTTTCTTTTTCTTTAATATGATGTCGTCCCATCATCACATCAAAGAGGGGCAAAATATAGATGCTTAAAATCATCCCAAAAGACTATATTAATTTATTAAATATTTCCCTTGACATTATAATTAATTATATCTATCATATTCTTCTACCTTTTTAATTAAATTTATTTAATTAAGTAGGTTCATTTGCCTAAAGTATTTGAATTTAATTTAAATACTTCTATCCTTAATGTGTTGAATTTATTTAACACGTGATTCTCCATAATCCCCTTTTTAAATAAATCATATTTATTTAAATCCTCACATCTCATTAATTCTTCTAAACCTATCATTAAATTAAATCCTATTTAATTTAATCTTAAGCCTAGCCTAAAACCTAGCCTACACCCATCATTTTCATCCTCTTAAGCCTATTCCTCATTTAATCCCACTTAATCATTCTAATCACTTTCCCAATCCCCCTCATTAACCTAAGTGTGTGCTCACACATTTATGAGAAGGCATGCTTCCACACTCCTCTTGCACTCTTGTCTCCCACTCTTCCTCTCAATTTTTCTTACACATCTGTGAGCAAACTTTGAATATTTGACCAGTTGCATGGCTTGCATGTCATGTGGAACCTACATGGATTCCACTTCACCAAGTCCTCCCTCAAGCCTATAAATAGAGGTCTTGTCTCAAGCATTTCCATCTCCCATTATTGCATTTTTATCACGTTGGTTTGAGATTTGAGCTTTCATAGTAGTTTGAGTTTAGAGCTTGCATAGTGATTTCTAGGTTGTATACTAACCTTTGGTAGCTAATTTAGAGTTCATTTGCATTATTAGAGTAGATTTATGGCTTGCATTTCTCATCTCCATTTCTTTTTCATCTTAGTTTAGGTTGTGTCATAGTTTAGATTCCTTTGTTGCATTTCATATCTTCATCTTTGAATGCCTTCAAGTATGGCTTTCTCCATAGCCATTGTTTGAGGTGTCCTTCATATTCATATAGCATAGGCTCATAGTTGCACTCCTCACACTTGCATATCCATCATCAAGAGATTCAATACATTGTTGTGTTTCGGAGAGCACACCAAACATTCCTCCAATCTTAACACACCAACAAGGCCTCTCATGGGTGCCTTTATTGAGCTGTAGAGGTTGCTTGAGGATTTGGCTTGATTGGCTACTTTGAGTTGCAAAACTCAAGCAAGCATTAGTTAGTTTGTTATTTCATTTGGTGAATACTTGATGCATATTTTTGGTTTAAACTAATTTTTTCTTGTTGATTCATGCTCCCTTCAGGTCACTTCTTCTAGCATACAGATCTTATTCCTCAAGTCATTGAATATAGAATGTGGAAACTGAGGAATGCCTAGAAATGACATTTGTTTATACTTCTCCATATAAATGGCTCTTCTTTGGAATCCTACAATAGTTGAGGTACTTGCTCCAAAAACTTGGGTATGTATTGGAATTTTCATCTACTGAGTAATAGGTATTTGGCTACTTGTGGTAGAAGATGTAGCAGGGGAAGCTTGAGATATATTTTGACTATTGGTTGTTGGTCCACAAGTAGGGATATAAGTTGCAGCTTGAGAGGATAGATTTGGCCAAGAAGATAAACCAAAATTAGACTTAATGAAATATATTTTCCTTTTGTTTTTAGTTTATTGTGCTTCGTTCTCAACCTTCTCAAGCTCTTTAGCTAAATCCTCCCTTTCCTTCTTAGCTTTTTCTAGGATTAAGCTAGTTTAGACATGATAGAGCTTATAGATTTGCTAGAAAGAATCTAAGGCTCATTTATTTGTATTCCTACAACTTTCTTTCCTTTATCAAGGTATTTCATAGTTAACTCTATGGTCTTAGGTTCAATAGGTTTATAAGGTTGTATTTGAGAAATAATAGGTTTCTCTTTTTCTTTTAGGAGATGTTCTTGCTCTTGGAATTTAGATCTTAGATCTTCAACATCTCCAAATACATCATAATGTACTTTAGAGGACATCTCTTCCAATTTCTTGTTTTTCTCCTTTAGAGGTGCCATTGTCCTAAGAAAATTCTCTCTCTCAATGAGATTATTCATGGTAATTTTCTCTTTCTCCTTCTCCAAATGAATTCATTTGGCTTCTTCTTTAGCAACTCTTCTTCTAAGGATTTCTACTTTAGAGAGCAAGTCATCATGGTCTATGGTAGTTGCTTCAAATTCTATAGAATCATCCAAATCTATTAGGTTTCTCTCAATCTAAGGGACTTGCCCAAGATTTGGTCTATTAGATTGAACACTCCTGGGTCTAAGATGCTAGTTCATTTCTTCTATAACACTAGGTCTAAAAATTGTATCTCCCATAGATGATACCATTTTATCTTAGTAGAGATTCTCTTCATGGCAAGGTGTAAAAAAAAAATTCCTAGAAGTCTAGTATTCTTAGATTTTGAGCTATGGGATGAAACTTCTTTATCAGCTATGGGCTAGAACTGGAAATTATTTCTAGGTTTTCAAGCATGGCTACTTTCTCCCTTCTTCTTAGGCCAATTCTTTTTACCACCTTTTAGTAATTCTATATCCAATGGGACATCAAGGTCTTCCCTCACATATGCTCTCATATTTTTCCTCTTATCAACCATCTTTCACTTTAATATAAGCACTAGCAATAAAACCTAAGATTGAGTTGCCACCCACTAGGGAAAAATATCTTTTATAATGGCTAAAAGACCAGGAAAATTATTGAGGGAGATTTCCTAAAAATAGATCTCACAAAAGGGACCCAACCCTAATAAATTTAATGTTCTATACTTTAGGAATGCAACTCTATATGGCCAATAAGGCACTTTGCAAGCCTTCTCTATGTCACACAACTTTCGTGGTATTGGAACTTTCACAAATTCTCAAGATTTGTCGCTCAATGGTAACCAATATGAAAGTATAGTTTTACAAGACAACAAAATATGATTTTAGATATATGAATTACAGTAGAGATTCAAACACTTCAAAGTTCTTTTCTTTTATAGCATCCCCAACAAAGGCATCATTTTCTTAGTATTTTAAAGATACTAGGTTGCAAAGAACATAATACCAAGATGTAGAGGACAAATTTTGGTCTAAGGGTTAGCTACTTCCTATATTCAACTAAAATCTCTTTAGATCTAAACCAACATTAACAAAATCATAGCGATTTTCTACAATTCAAGCTCTGCAAGGCCTAGGCGAATGCACCTTAGGGATGGAATGACTAGATATTTGATACTTTCTTCATAATTCACTCATTGATATTATTTTCTTCAAATCTATCCCCTATAGTAGAAATGGTCACAATTCTTCTTGGATTTGTAATAACTTCTTGTTTACAGTAGATAACTATAACCTTGAGAAAAATATTGCAAATAAGTGTTGACCAGCAATTTGTTTCTTCATACAAAAAAGTAAAAATTGATTTGATTTAAAATTGTGCTTTGTGTAACCACATGATCTTTAAAAATTTGCATCTAAAATGATGATCAGTGCCCTATCCATTGGTATAAGAGTCTACCTAGCAAAAACTTTGACCTAATTAATTGCCTTACAATTAATTTTATTAGCAGATCCCTTAATTTCATTCTTATGAATATCTCTCCCACACACCTATAAACCCTATCAATTAAATGAAAGAATTTACTTAATTCCTTGAATTAAAATAGATCAATGAAAAGATAGACAACCCATCCAAGTTGCATTAAAATGAAAGAACCTTGTGTCAACAACAATTGATTAATTGTGTATTATCTTTGATGCTACAAAAAAATTCATATCATTGCTAGTCAATGTATGTCAAGCTCACTTGGGCATTGAAGATATTTTTTTGTGTCTATCAAGCATTCTAGAGTTTTACAAGTTCATAAGATAGTGTCTACAGAGCTCACTCGAGAGACAAAGGAAAGTTTGTGGAAGATGAGTGTTAACCAAGCTCACTTGGTTAATGAAGAAAATGATGGATGGAGCCAGTATTAACCAAGATCACTTAGTTACCAAAGGAACTTTGTGAATATGCAATGTTAGCCAAGTTCACTTGGTTAACACAAGAAAATCATATTGAGTTAGTGTCTACCGAGCAGGGTGAACTAACAAAGAATTTTCTTGCTTTTGCATATTGAGTTCAATTGAATTGTTTGTTGCTTCTAGCCGATTGAGGAGATGGATACTAATTATTCTAGGTTATATTCTAGTTGACTTGACAATGTGAAAGATATAAATATAAGGTCAAATTGATAATTAGAGAAGAGAGAATAGTGGAACATAATTGAAGATTTAATAATGCTAAGAGGAAGTGAATTTGAAGGATAAGCATAATATCCTTTAGGAGCTAAAAAGACACATTCAATTAAGAAGTATCGAGTATATAAGCCAAAATTGAGATCTATGATCAGCAATTTAGTTACATTAGAAATCAGGTCATCTCATTGTTACTCTCTAACCATTGTTGTAGTGATCTAAATCTCTTAATAGAGTTTCCTTAACAGTTATTTGTAAATCCTCTAACAAGGTGGAATTTCTATTGAATTGTCAAAAGACCTCTAACAAGGCCACTCCTAATAGGGTGATTAAATCCTCTAAATGGGTCACACCTAACAGTGTGTTTTCTAACCTTTAACAAGGTTGGCTCCTAAGAGGACTCACTTTAGAAGGGTGCAAATTATTAACTAGTTGCAATTAGTGGTTTTTCCTAAATTGGGTTTCCATGTTAAATCTTGGTGTCAAATGTGTTTATTTATCTTAGGTGTTTGCAACTAAGTTAAAGTAATATTAATCATAGTTAACATCGTAAGATTTTCATGTTAAGCATTTGTCGAGCTATTTTAGTGTTTACCAAGTTAGAACATTTTTCTGTGTGTTTGTCATGCATCAGCAGAGTTAAGCTTTCATAAAGTTATTTTATACTGACATCTAAGGGATATGGTATTTATTTTAGTGGTAATTGATTCACCAATCCCCTCTCAGTTATTCCTTTTATATTTCCAAAAATTGGTATGAGAACTTTTGGTACTTGCAGAGAAGGTTTAAAGGACCTAAGCTAAAGATCAAGATGTCTTATAGAAGAGAGATTCCCAAGTTGAATAGAGACAACTTTGTAGCATCGCAAGGACTTATGAGGTTACATCTAGAAACTATTAGTGATTCAAGTTGTAAGTATCTTGACACTGAATAAAAAACTCCTATTGGAACATTATTAGTTGAAGATATTGTTGAAATGAAAAATCATAATATTATGATGATTGGCATTGCTTCTGCTCTTAATTATGTTGAATTTGATGAAGTCAAAAGCTATACTATAGCTTATGATATGTGGATCAAACCAAAAGCCATCTATGGAGGAGATGACAATGTAAGAAGAGCTAAAGTTGAAAGTCTCAAAGGACAATTTGATCAGATGAACATGAGAGAAGATGAAAACATTGCAAAATATATTGAAAGAATTAAAGCAAGTATGAGTGCAATCAAAGCATCTAGAGGAGACATTGATGACAAAATAGTTGTAAGAAAGGTGCTTAGAACCCTTCTTCCTATATGTGTAATTAGAGTGTTTACTATTTAAGAGATGAGATGTGATCCAAATAACAATATAACTTTGGATGCTCTAGTTGGAAGATTGACAGATTTTGAGTTGGATGACTATGATAACTATGTTCCTAGTTCCAAAGGTATTGAATCTACATTTGAAGCCAAGCTTTTACTAAAGAAAAGAGGTAAGAAATTAAAGGCCAATCAATTAGGAAGTGATGAAGAAGAAGAAAAAGAAAGTTTAGACGGTGATCTTGAAGTTGTTGAAGCCCTACTTACAAGAAAATATTCTAGAGGCAGAGGAAAGTACAAAGGCAAGATTTCACTAATCTTCTTTTCTTGTGAAGAAGTTGGTCACATTGTTGCAAGGTGCTCAAATAGAGAAAACAAGGATGAAAAGAAAATTAATAAGTAAAAAGGCAATACGAAATTAAAAAACTACAAGGACTACAAGGACAAAGTTAAGAAATCTTGTTTTATAGCTAAAGATTTTAATAACAATGAAGATGAAATGGTATATATTATTGTAACAGATTAATCTGATGATGAAGGAGATAAAATGGCACTTATCTCTCATGCTATAAAAAATGATACATGGATTATTAATAGTGGTTTCTCACATCATATGACTAGAGACAAAACAAAGTTTGAGCACATGGAATATTATGATGGTGGTAGTGTAAGATTTGGAAACAATGAACCTTATTGCATAAAAGGAAAAAGGATGTATCTCATTAACCAATGAACTTATATATGACAATGTTTATTGGGTTGAAGGACTAAAGCACAATATATTGAGTGTGGCACTATTGAATAACATTGGATTCAAGGTAGAATTTATGAATGGGAAGGCCAAACTATTGGATGGAAAAGGAAATCTAGTTGGATTTGGCAAACAAACAAAATGTAATCTATTCTATCTAGATCTTAGTGAAATTTCATGTTTTATTGCTCAAGTAGAAGAAAGTTGGCTATGGAACAAAAGATTATGTCATATGAACTTTGATAACCTAGTTAAGATAAGAAAAAATAGAAGAGTAATATGTATTCCTAGCTTGAGGAAACTTGATATGGGTCTATGCAAAAATTGTCAAATTGGTAAGATGGGAAAGAGTAGTTTCAAAAGAAGGAACTATCACTCTGAAGAAGTCTTAGGGCTTATTCATATAGACTTATGTGGACCTATTGGAATAGAGAGTTATAGTGGAGATAATTTCTTCATTCTTTTTATTGATGACTATTCCAAAATAATGATTGTAATGTATCTAAAAGAAAAATTTGAAGCTTTTCAAAAACTCAAGACATATCTAGCAAGAGTACAAAAAGAAGCTAGAAAGAAGCTGAAATGTTTGAGATCAAATAGAAGTCGTGAATTCATTTCCAATGAATTCAATTAATTTTGCATTGAAAAAGGAATTAAGAGATAGGTATCAACCCTTGGTACACCTCAGTAGAATAGTATAGCTGAGAGAAGGAAAAGATCCATCATGGATTATGCAAAAACATTAATGATAGAAAAGAATGTTGCAATCAAATTTTGGAAGGAACCAATCAGGACCATAATGCATACCTTAAATAGAATACAACTAAAGAAAGACTCAAATCAAACTCCTTATGAACTATGGTATGGCTACAAACCTAATGTAAATTACTTGAAGTATTTCGCTGCAAATTTTATATCTTAAAAGAATCTAGGAAAGGTAAATTTCATGTCAAAAGTGGTGAAGGCATATTCTTAGGATACACCTATAGAAATAAAGCATACAAATGCTTTAATTTGTCTACTAAGAAAATCATAGAACGTGCATATGTGATAATTGATGAGTTTGTAGAAAAGAGTGAAGAAGAAAGCAATAAAGAACCTGAGGATTACAGAAGATTTGTTTACTATGAACATGATACCCTATCAAATTGATCTGGAAGACAAGAAGCTTCACCTTTCAAGTCCCCAAAATCTCCAATAGCTATCGAGTTGCAATCAGTGCAACCTAAGTCATAGTCTCAAGGACCTAAGTCACAATTAGAAGCTACCAAGATGCTACTAGAGAAAACTAAGTTTGATGGACCCGAGTCGTAGATAATGGGACCCAAGCTTAATACTGAAGTTCATGAACAAATCAGTGAAACAAACTCTGAATACAAAGTACCTTTGCTAGCAAGATATGTAAGAAGGAATCATGCACCTAGTCAAATCATTGGAGACAAGTCAAATGGAATAATGATAAGAAACAAATTGAAAGGTGCATGTTTACTTGCTAAATTTGAACCTAGAAATATTAAAAATTCTTTGGATAGTAAAAGTTGGATTGAAGCAATAATGAAGAAATAGACCAGATGGATAAGAACAACACTTGGACTCTTTTTCCTAGACCCAAGGATAAAAATGTAATTGGCACAAAGTGGGTATTTAGAAATAAGCTAAATGAAGATGGAGAAGTTTCTAGAAACAAAGCAAGGTTGGTACATAAAGGTTACTCTCAAGAAGAAGGTATTGATTATGGTGAAACTTTTACTTTTGCTGCAAGATTACAAGGTGTTAGAATTTTACTAGCATATTCATCACATAGAGGATTTAAATTTTATCAAATGGATGTAAAATCTGCATTCATGAATGGAATTCTTGACGAGGAAGTCTATATAGAACAACCTAAAGGTTTTGTAGATCCTAGAAAAAGAGCTATGGTCTATAAATCAAAGATACGGAGGTGACCCCACAATAGTGGGTGCCACTTTTGTGGCATGAAGAAATTCAAAAAATGTTGGAAAAAATGCAATTTCCATTTTACATATGTTCATGTGAACATAATAGAATGATATGTTCACGCAAACATATATGTTTAAAATATGTCATGTTTGAGTGAACATAACCACAATACATGTTTGCACAAACATAATTTTACAGTGATTTATGGTTTAAAACCCTCATTTTCCATTTTCACTATTCATTTTTATGATGTGGTAGATTTTTTTTGAACTTTGGAGCAAATGTATTGGAGTGCTCAGCGAGTTGCATCATATTCCTCTAGATTTTGGTCATTGTGTTAGTTCAGCTATGTTTATATATGATTATTTGAATGTTTTTTTATGTTTTCAAAGAATATGTTCATGTTAATTTAATATTTTAATTACTTATTAATGTTAGTTTTTTTTTAGATCAGTAAGAGGTTGAAGCCAAGATTAATTATTATGCATTATTATTAATTATTATTTTATTAAGCACGAGTAGATTCAAACCCAAGACCTCTTCGATTAGAGGTTCACAATTTACCATTGTGTTGTAGGATTTTGCCTGCTTATTCATGTTAGTTAATTATATTTTTTTTAAAATAATTTTTTGGTATTTGTTAATTATATATTAGTGTTATTAGAAAATAAATTAGAAAATACTAGAAAAACATTAGAAATTAATAAAAATATTAGTCTAGAATATTACAAAAATATTAATTTAACATTAGGAAACAAATTTAGAAAAATAATAGTGTTAAATTAGATAAATATTAGAAAATATTAGAAAATATTTTTAAAAAATTATAAAATATTGAAAAAAATAGTCTAGAATATTTGAAAAATATTAAAAGATATTTTTAAAAATTAATCTAGAATGTTAGAATAATATTCGTATAACATTACTAAAAAAATTTAGTAAAATATTAGCCTTATTAGAAAAAACATCACAAACTATTAGAAAAAATATTATAGAATATTAGAAAAACATTAGAAAATATTTTTTAAAAACATTAGTCTAGAAAATTAGAAAATATTTTAAAAACATTATTATAGAATATTACAATATATTAGAAAAGTATTACAAAATATTAGAAAAACATTACAAAATACTAAAAAAACAATAGTCTAGAATATTAGAGAAACATTAGAAAATATCAAAAAAATATTAATCTAGAATATTAGAAAAATATTAGTATAAAATTATGAAACAAATTTAGAAAAATATTAGTCTTATTAGAAAATTATTACAAAATATTAGAAAAAAATTACAAAATATTAGAAAAATATTAGAAAATGTTAAAAAAACATATTAGTCTAGAGAAAATTAGAAAATATTAGAAAACTATTAGTATAACATTACGAAACAAATTTAGAAAATATTAGTATTATTAGAAAAATATTAGAAAAACCATTAGAAAAAATAATAGAAAATATTAGAAAAACATTAGAAAATATTAGAAAATCATTAGTCTAGAATATTAGAAAATATTAAAAAAACATTATTCTAGAATATCAAAAAATTATTAATTTAAAATTAGGAAACAAATTTAGAAAAATATTATTATTTAACATTAGATAACACAAAATAATAACTTAAAAAGTCTAATCCTAACCCTAACCCTAATCTAACCCTAACTCTAATTCTAACCCTAACCCTAACTCTAATCCTAACTCAAACTCAAACCCTAGCTAGATAACCCTTTAATTCTAACCCTGACCCTAACCCTAACCGTAATCGTAACTCTATCTCTAATCGTAACCCCAATTGTAATCCTACCTCTAATTCCAACCCTAACCCTAACCCTAGTTCACCCTATATATAACCCAAGTAGTTTTGTATCCCTAATTATAAAGTTGTAATTACATAACATTAACCCTAATTTGCTAACCCAAACTTTAACTATAACCCTATTGTTAACCCTAAAAATCTAATTCTAATTCTTAACCCTAACCCTAAGCCAAACCCTAACTCTAACTAACTCTAACTCTAACTCAAATTCTAACTCTAACCCTAATCTAATGCTAACCCTAAACCTAACTCTATCTCTAACCCTGGCCCTAACTCAAACCCTAATCTAACCCTAACTCAAACTCAAACCCTAATCTAACCCTAACTCAAATGTAAACCCTAATCTAGCCCTAACTCTAACTCTAAATTCTAACCCTAACCCTAACCTTAACCCTAACCCTAATCCTAGTCCTAACTCTATCTCTAATCTAACCCTAATCATAATCTTATCTCTAATACAACCCCTAACCCTAACCCTACTTCACCCTATATATATCCCAAGTAGTTATGTAACCCTAATTATAAAGTTATAATTACATAACAATAACCCTAATTTGCTAACCCTAACTTTAACTGTACCCTTATTGTTAGCCCTAGAACTCTAATTCGAATTCTTAACCCTAACCCTAACTCTATCTAACTCTAACTCTAGCTCAAACCCTAATCTAACCCTAGCCCTAACCCCAACTCTATCTCTAACCCTAACCCTAACTCAAACTCTAATCTAACCCTAGCTCAAACTCAAACCCTAATCTAATCCTAACTCAAATTCAAACCCTGATCTAACTTAAACCCTAAGTCTAATTCTAACTCAAACTCAAACCCTAACTAGATAACCCTTTAATTCTAACCCTAACCCTAACCCTAGTGCTGGTCCTAACTCTATCTCTAATTGTAACTCTAATCATAATCCTATCTCTAATTCCACCCCTAGCCCTAACCCTAGTTCACCCTATATATAACCCAAGTAGTTTTGTAACCCTAATTATAAAGTTATAACTACATAACAATAACCCTAATTTTCTAACACAAACTTTAACTATACTCCCATTGTTAGTTCTCTAGAACTCTAATTCTAATTCTTAACCCTAACCCTAAGCTAAACCGTAACTCTAACTAACTCTAACTCTAACCCTAACTCTAACCCTAATCTAACCCTAATCTAACCTTAACTCTAACTCTATCTCTATCCCTAACCCTAACTCAAACTCAAATCCTAATCTAACCCTAACCCTAACCCTAACTCAAACTCAAATCCTAATCTAACCCTAACCCTAACCCTAACTCTATCTCTAACCCTAACCCTAACTCTAATTCCACCCATAACCCTGACCCTAGTCATAATCTTAATTTAATAGTTCTCTAACTCTAACTATACCCTTATTGTTAACCCTAGAACTATCATTCTAATTCTTAACCCCTAACCCTAACCCTAACCCTAACCCTAAGCCAAACCCTAACTCTAACTTTAGCTCTAGAACTTAAACTCAAACCCTAACTCTAACACTAATCTAAGCCTAACCCTAATCAAACCCTACCTCTAAACCTAATCTAACTCAAATTGTAACCCTAATGAGCTCTCTTTCTCATGTATGGTATATTGATGTGTAGATTAGATGATGTATGATTTGGATCTTTTAAATATAGATTTTTGTACTAGACTACATGTATGTATATGTGTATTTACAATATATATTAGCTCAATCATTGTAGATATGACTTCACATGATTAGCCTACTCATTAGCCTAAGGGTGATGAGGCTCCTGTTGTGACTCCTACTAGTGCGGCTCCTATTGCGGCTCCTAGTGTAGTTCGTGGTGCTTCTTGTGGTGCCACTCATAATGGGGCTTGTGATGCAGCTCATGGTGGGGCTTGTGTTGTGGCTTGTGGTGGGGCTTGTGGTGGGGCTCATGCTGTGGCTCCTAGTGCGGCTCCTATTGCAAGTCTTAGTGTGGCTCGTGGTCTGGCTCCTACTATAGGTCCTAGTGTGACTCCTAGTGCAGCTCCTACTATAGGTCTTGGTGCGGCTCCTAGTGCAGCTCCTGCTATAGGTCTTGGTGTGGCTCCTACTATGGCACCTCCATGCATTGATATTGATGCATTATTTGCATTTGCAGAGCAAGCAGTTATTAGATTAGAGCAGTCTATATTGTCCTCTGATGATGGTTTATATAGAGACATATGTATGACCATATGTAGGAGTTTACAAGATCTTACTCCTAGATTTAGAGATAATCATTCATTTACCCCTAATCTATTAGCTGTCATATCTAGAGTGCTTAGAGCACAGATTTCAAGAGATGCATCTTTTGATGATGTCAAGAGGGTGGGCCCAAAGATGTCATCAAATGAGATTTGTTTCCATCATATGAGGGTACCTAGGACAGGGCAAGGGGCTATCAAGTGACATGTTGCATAGATCATGTTGTCACCAATATGACCTATCCTCATTTCTTAGTTGTGCATGGTCATTATTCTAATAATGATCCAATACCTCTTTATTTTGCATAGTGCTTGTACATTGAGTTATGTGTGGGCCTCAATGTTAACTACTTAGTTATTCTAGATTATTACGGATAGGGGCATGGTTAGATCATAGATCATGACCAATATTGTAGTGCACATCATTTGCCACCTCCATATGTCAAATAGTTCATTGGGCAGAGGCTTCCTCCAATGACTCTAGCACTAGCTCCTATTCTCGATAGAGTTGTAATTGCTTTCCAAAGACGAGAAATTGATAGTATTGGATACATTGCATTTGTGGCTGCTAGTATCAAATCTGATTCTCTTATTCTCTATATTCACACTTGATGGAGTATTCCAAGTCAAGCATCTTCAGAGGCATCAAGTATTACTTTAGGCACCTCCCCTAATGGCATATAGAGTTGCTAGACTATCGATACCAAGTGATGTTCTTGCTCTTTTTGGACAACACCCACATATGGATCTAGCATTGTATTTTTTGGAGGCCTTGTTGTAGGGTATCAATTATATTTCTAATATACAGGCAATACCAGTTCACTCAATGATGGACACCATTAGACTGCATCAGAGCCCCATAGTTCCACAAGCACATACCACACCAATAATAGTCACAACATAGTATAGCTCACAACATTCTACACTAGGCTTATGACACTCTACAAATGGCATAGGCATAAAATTTGGAGATGTCAGGATCATAGCTAAGGACCTTGATGATTTTGGTGACCAGTTACAAGGGCTATCTAAAATTGATACTAGTTAGAGCATGGGATTTTCATCATACGTGGACATGTTATTCTAACCTAGCATTGATTCTACACCATTACCTAGCTAGTTACACAAGCCACTTCACTCGTCATTACTAGCAGTTAGAGATTGTGGTGTTGAGGGTGGTTTAGTAGGTGTTGGAGTTTTAGGAGATGTTGGTGTATTAGGATGGGATGTTGATATTAGAGGTGCATTAATAGATGATACAATGGAGTCTGATGATCATCCTCTAGCTCTTGAGCCCCAAGTATATATATATATAATATTTTTAAATTTAAATATATGAAATTTAAAAATAGTTTAGATAGATATTAAAATATTATAATAAATAAAATAAATTGTACAAGCATAGGTCGACGAGCACATTATTACATCTAGTGTTAGCTCAAGGCATGTACATCAGAGAGAGGATTCTACTAAGACACCCAGTAGTGCTCTGGTACAAGTTTTAAATAGTTTGTAAAGTTATTTATGTTTCAAAATATATGCACTTATATTCATGTACACATGTATATATATTTTTAGGGCTCGATTGTTGCACCTCGGCCACCGGATGTACAGGAGACTCAATTAGAGGGTCATTTTGTTCATATGCATCTTAAGGGGTCCCTCCAGTAGTACTAGATTTATGTATATTTTGATGCATTTATATATTGGAGACTTTGTATAGATATTTACCTATTTTGGAGACTTATATACATGTATTTTAGTACCTCAATGACATGTACATTTCACTATTTATTTGACTATAAAGTGCTTCAGTAGCTAGATGACATGTATTTCATTATTTATATTTTATGTATACGTGCATTTCAGTATAGATATTAGATCTAGATGTTCATTCTTGAGATGTACATGTATATTTTTGTATTTTAGGAGAACATTCTTCATGAATTAGATTATAGATTTTAAACTTTATATTTGTTTGTGATCATTATAAAATAATCAAATTAACTTCTCTTTACCTACTTCAATAGTTAAATATGAAGAAGTTCCAAATTCATCTATGAACCTAAATTATAATTCTATATATATATGTATGTATGTATGTATGTATAGGGTGATTGAATTGAATTCATTACTTGTTTTTCTTAATTACATCTAATTAATCTTGTATTTTTATCACTAGCTAACATTCAAACTATGTGCCCATTTTATCTAAGTGGTTGAATTATTTTTCATGCCAAGTATATTAGTATAGGTTCTTAAAACTACTAAATTAACCCAAATGAATTAGATTATAGATTTAAGACATTATATTTATTTGTAATCATTATAAAATAATCAAGTTAATTTCTTTTCACCTAATTCAATAGTTGAAAATTTTGAAGTTCTCATTAGATATATCAAGCCAAACAATTTTAAATTAATTCAAATTGTTATAAAATAAATCTTAAGAAGTAATCGGTAAGATAATATTATTAAATTAATATGACATTAGTCTGTTATAATTGTTAAATCAATTAGTAGGGCTAAAGATACATATTTGTTTTATGTGGATAAAAATATGCTAGTAGGTAAGCCAATGCACTATTTTCAAAAACTTTTACAAAATATAATATTCTTAAAAACCTTCATCCATGGTAATTAATATTATTAAAATGTATACATTTAAAGGTCCATAAATTTGATATATCAAGGCAAACAACTTTAAATTAATTCAAATAATTATAAAATAAATCTTAAGAAGAACTAATAACTATAAGAAAATATTATTAAATTAATATAATATTCATCCCTTCTAATTATGCCGAGAGTCCTTCTATACAATGGAGCACAAATGCCCAGCATGAGAATATGCCAAAACAGATTCTCCATCAATAAAAAGAACTAGGAGCAGTTACAAAGCTTTAAATCATAAAATAAAATAAAACATTCCTAAAATAATAGCTAGCTCAAATAATATGAATCTAAATGAATATAAACTAAAGACAAAATAATAGGTGGTCAAATATTAGAAAGCCAAATGGCATGCCTCGATTAATAGGGCCCAAAATAATAGGCCTTCAAAAATGCTTATAATAAGAAATTAAAACTAATAAAAAAAAAAGTTCGATTTAGACCACTTGTTAAATAATTTAATAATAAAGATAGTACTATCAAATAAAAAATAAAAAATAAAAAAATGAATATATAATTTTTTTTTAAAATAATTTTATTTTTTTTGAATGTAAAAAAATTTAAAAATTTAAAATAAAATAAAAAACAATATTCAAAATATTCAAATCACCACTACAAATGCGAGGGTTATATCCTACATGTGGTAGGTGATGGTAGGACTATCACTACTGATAGAGATAATAACTGCCACCACTGACATGTAAGTGATGGCAGTTACTATTGTCATTAGTAGCGATAGTCTTGTCGAGGTGTATATGCGGTGGTGGTGGGTGGGTTGGGGTTTGTTAAATTTCAAACATTCATGCATTATTGTGTTTGTTAATTTTCAAGCATTCACACATTATTGCATTTTTATGCATTTCAAAAATTACTTTGTTTATAATAATGCTTCAAATTTTATTTGCTATTTAATTTTTAATAAATGAATATGCCATGCAAATATTTCATGGGGTGGGAGATGAAAAGATTTTGTGGGAAGAGGATGAGTTAGTTTGAGTGATTATATAAGAATGTTTCCATTTCATTCTTATGTTGCAAAGAAAAGTGCATTTACAGAGAGTAGAATAGAGAAATTAGAATGTCTTTTTGAGAGTTTGAGTAGAATAGAAAAGATAGGCTCTGAGTAGAATATAGTTTTTTTGTGAAAGATTATAGGTTGGTCAAGAAGAGGAGAAATTTAGAGAAGGGAATTACAAATTTGGAGATCAAGATTCAAGAGTCGCATCAAATACAAAAGTAAGTTTCTCCTCATATTTTTAAAATTTATTTTGAATTTCGATCATATTTTATTTAGATTGGTATTTTGATATATAAAAGTAGATATCTTTATATTATTTGTTTGATTTACATTACTATTTTCATTTATAATAGTCTTTTAGTTTAGATTACTATTTAGATTTTGAATAAAGTTTTGACTTGGATTAAGTTTTTGATTGACAATAGTATTTTGATTTAGATTACTATTTACGTAGTATTTCTATTGAACTTTTAGGCAATAATGTTTGAACAATGGAAGGCAATGTCACCATTTTTCTAATATTATATTGCTAAGTATTTTATTGTAATAATATTATGCATAAATAAATTTAATGTTTGAAATGTGGGAGGCAGTGTCGCCATTTTCAAACATTAGAATGTAATTTTTTCGTAGAATATTAGAATGTAATTTTCATGCATAAATAAGTTTAATGTTTGGAATGTGGAAGGCACTACTGCCGTTTTCAAACATTAGAATATGATTTTTTCGTAAAATATTATAATGTAATTTTTATTCATCAATAAATTTAATGTTTCAAATGCAGAAGGCAATGTCGCCATTTTTTAACATTAGAATGTAATTTTTTCTAATGCATATTTCAATACTAACTATTTCTTTATACTCTTTTTTTGAACTAAATACATGTAATTGAAAAGCTTTTATGTACTATGTTTATGTTAAAGGTGCACATCATGAATTTTAACTATGGAATGAAATTGGAAGTTTGTTGTGACAATGATGGTTTCCATGGAGCATGGTTCCCTAGCACTGTAATAGGTTGAGTGGAAAATACTCTGTCATGCCCAAAATATGGGGCAAAAACACACCAACAAATTTTATTTTATATTGAGATAATTGATTCACTATATAAATGCATGCTATACTAAAAACCTTATGGAAAGTTTGACAGCCAAAATATTTAAACATTTATCATTACACTATTACTACATCTAATCCATCTTCTATCATGACCCGACACATCACAATATGTTACCTAGTCAACTTGAGTTATAACACTTCATGATCTACTAACCACCTTCTAGGTTGAAACTTAAAAAAAGCTCAACCATTTAAAATAATTTTATCCCCCTTTTAAAAATTATACTATTCCTAAATTCCTCTTTCAAAGTTAAATGACAACGTATCAATTGTCAATTTTAAGAACAAAATTAAATGATTTTAATTGCAAATCTAACATTACAATTTCTAGTTGATTATTTAAATAAAACTACCATTTATAATTTAATTTAAAAGATATAAATCATTAAAACTTTTGAGTCATATACTAATTTAACATACGATCATACTATTATTCACTAACTAATTTCTAAAATAACATTACTTCCCTAAACACCATCTACTCCCAATCTTTTAAATCTTCATTTAAAAATATTTTAAATTAAAATAACTAAAACAATACCACATAAATACTAATTCTATTCACAAAAGTTAAATAAAATCAAACTTTTACTTTTACTATAATACTATTAATTAAAAATTAATCTTAAATCTAACACTTCAATTCTAACTAAAAACATACTAAACCACTAACATTTACTAATAAATAATCTTTACTAAAATCTAACATCTAATCAATTTAACTACTAATTGAAAAATAAAAATAATAAACTAACTAATATAATATTAATATTAATAATAAATAACTAATTATACATATTATCATCTATTATATTCTAACTTTAATTACACTTACTAACATTACAAAATGAAATATCTTAACCCAAAATAAAAATTAACTTTCCACTTAACACTTAACTATAATATTAAAACAAAAATATTTAAACTAATTAATTACATCTAAACTTAACTATAATTACTAACTATACTTTTAATAAAATAAATAAATATTAAAACAATTAATAAACTAACATTTAATAATAATCTAACACTTTAATGATTAAATTTATATTACCTAAACTAACTTACTTTTACCTTTTACTAATTACTAACAATTAAATTTTAAAAAGAAAACAACACTACAAACATACCTACTAACCTAACCAACCACTACCCCTCTCTCCTATCCAACATGCACATAGACCAAGCAAATATAAAGGAGCTTGCATTTTTCTTAAAAGAAAACAGCCAAGCTTGACTTTAACCTCCCCATGACACCCACATGGGCACATTGCCCAAACCATCTTCCTTCCACATTAAGTGCTGACCAAAAGGTGGGGTGATGGGAGGGAATTTAAAGCATTGATTCGATTTTTAATTTTTTTTTTGAAACAAACTTATTTCATTTCCCTCCACACTTACCAATTCTGACGCCAAATAAAGGTAATATGTAACTGGGGTGGGTAGATAGGACTTTAAGGAAAAAGGTAGTTATGGTAAAAAGTTTAGTGGGTAGGATATTTTAGAAATATTTCTTTATGTATTTTCTTTCTTCTCTTTTATTTAAATTTAAAATATTTATTATGTTCAACTAAGATATTTACAAGAATCTTTAAGATTCTCTGTTGAAAAAGGAAATAATCTTTTTCCCCATACAAATTCCAGAGAGCATATTTGCTCTAGGGAGTAAATATTTTTGTCCATTTTTTTTAAATTGTAGATTTTCAATGCCAAATATATTTTCATTTTTAAGGGAATGATATTTTTTTTAAAGTGATGGATTTGAGCAAAACATATCTATCTAACCAAGGGAGTTTTTTTTTTTTCTAGAGTTGATTAGAGCATCAGGTTTAATAATTTGTTTAAACAAGAATGTAAGATTATTTTATTTCCTAATAATCAAGTAATTACAATGAAGTTCCAATCATAACACCAAAATTTTCTTTAACATATTTCAAACTTCAATTGCATAGTTATATATCATTTTATCTAATTAATCTTAATCAAATGAATATGATAACGAAACATAAGAATGCCCCAGGAAGAGTGAAACATCATTTTATCCATTTTTAGATACACACATACATAAAACTAAATTACAAGAAGAAACGCATATGAAAGAATACTACTCATTTTTTTTATTGAACCACCTAATTCAAAGGCCATTTCCACAATAAGTTTTAAAATAACATTTTTACACAGGATTACTATTCTAAGGAGAAATCTACCAACATATTTGAATTTCAATAAGAATTCTAAATTTCCTTTTTGGCTCCATAATAGGGAAACCATTATGAAGTCTATAACACATCAAGGTGATCATGGAGAGAATGAAAACTGACCAGGAGACAACCAATCTTAACATGAAGACAATTTCAAACATTCACTCCCATTCAGGTTTGCACAATAGGTTCATCATTGAACCAGACTAGGGAGAAGGTAGATTTTTCCAACAAGAGACATCGGTCACAACACCATAACAGGTGCCCTTTCGAGGTTATAAACTCAAGAACTTCCATTCTTCCATTTCTTAAATTCCAAAACTTAAAACATGGTTTGTGCTAATGAGTATGGGCCCATAACTCCCCACTCTCTCTCCCTCTCCTTGTCCTCAGAAGAGACTCTGCACTATCAGAGTCCAACTAAAGACCTCCTCCCATACATGGCCACTTCTTCCCTATCTAAGTGTGAGTAATGTCAATACAACCCATACAATTTCTTTGAAAATCAAATCAAAATACTAAGAAAAAATATTTAAGCAAAACCCATTTCAATCCCTCCCAAATATATATTCAACAAATAAATGAACATACATATGCAAACAAAATGACTTAAACATGAAACACAACATGAACCAAGTGAGCTTGAAGGGTTCCTACCTTCATAATAAGGTTATGGCAACTAAAAATTTGAGATGAGCTTCCCTTCCTTTTTCTTCTCCTTCAATCTTGAATTGCTCTCTAAAACTAGAGGTTGGGTGAACACTCATTCTCTCTCAAATTTGCCTCTAAATAGGGTACTAACTCAACCAGCTTCAAAATGCAATAACTCCCCCACTTGCCTAAGGTTCTAAAGAATTCTAACTCAACTTGTCATAAGGCTAACCTCAAGGTGGTGTTTAACTTATCCAACTCATGGTGAAACATTCAATTTTTACAATAAAGTAAAAATGGGGTATTTGGGTGACCATAAAAGTCAACAAAAGGGGCTAGAAGGGTGGAAAATGCTCCCACCCCATACCCATACCCCTTAGCTACTTAGTTTTCATAATTTTTAGCTTCTATGACTATTAAGGGACCTAACAAAAAGCTTGAAAATTTTTGGATTTTCTAACTTTCAAAAATGTAGATTAATCACTAATCCAGATTAGGGTATTTAATCTCAATTACTAAAAGATTAGTAAAAAGGTCACTAACCTAGTCCAACTTAGATCTTTAAGTTACTCAGTTAATCCTAACTGTCATGCTGAAATGCATATACAAATCACAAGTGTCAAACAACACTATAAAATTGCTATTACAAAACATTAAAACTTATTGACTACAGAATGATACATTCATTCAACTCATGATACAAATAAAATACAAACAATGGGGTTTGCATCTTTCATTAGATTCAACCTTGGTTTTCACAAACTATACATAGGGTTCAGTTTTGATTCTCTGTTAGATTTTCCAACTAAAAGATCTTGCACACATCAATAGCTCAAGAAAATCACATACATACATACATACATACATATATATAACTCATCAGGATAATCACATAACTCAAAACATCAATCTTTCATATAAATAACTATTTCTCATTTCTACGCATATTTAATCATTAGTAATTATATAATCAATATAACAGAAGTTATTCATTATTTTAGATTAAAATACTAGAATAATCATCATTAGGCATGCATATACCTAAACATCATAAACATCACCAATTAAGGAATATTGAATTATCTGAATGCATATATACCTAATCATCCAAGTACCATAATCAACATCATCACCATCATCATCAGGTAAAGCACTTCGTATCATCGTTAGTGCAAATTAATGTTCAAACAACTGAGATAAAGTGGTAGTTCTCGAATCATTGAGTATTTAAAATATAGATGAATAAATTGATCTCAATTTTCATTAGGATATTTCAACCATAAGACATTACTTCATCTCCATTATAATCTCCCATAACAGATTTAATAGGGAAATTTGTATTTAATAAGTACATATGAGGAGGGACCTTACATTCTCAAAGGCCAATATGTGTTATTCAATATGATCATTTTATTATAGATGAGCTGACTTGAGAACCTCTTATAGAGGAGATTTTTTCTAATCATATTAGACCTACATCACCAATTGTCTCACTACTAGGATACATTCCATTAGATTTGGTTGTAGATGTCTTTGAGAATGATTGTTCATGGTTTGGCATGGTTGTTGACAAGTTTTAGTACCCACTAAGTCAACAACAATTTTTTGAAATCTACTTTCCACATATCCAAACTCTTGAATCCTTTTCTCAAGCTTGATTGCGTTGATCTTATGATTGGGTTAATAGAAGGTGGGTATTAAGGTAGTGGTACTAAATATGCTCTTGGTTTTTTTTGTGTGGAGACCCATATATGTTTTGGCAATTACTCTACTCTATTAGAAAGCAAACATTCACTATCTTTTAAAGTGGACTTCCTATTATTTTTGGTATTGGTATTTTGTATTATAAAATGGTAAATCATGTACTTATCTATTTTGTAATAAATAAGATTATTGATTTCCATGATGTAATAATCTTTTCTAGCTATTTATCTTGATGTTGTATATTTCATAATAAAAGTCTACACTTCCATAAATCTTTTAATTTAATTTTTTTTTTAAAACATTCTTCATGCTCTTTTTTCTTCTTTATTAATATATTTTTGAACAATCTAATAAACTTACTCCAATGTTTCTCTCCATTTATGGATACTCTATGCATACATTTTGATGCTTATATAATCTCATCGATCTACTTGCACAATAAATTTCTCCAATTTTTTTTTCTACATTCTCATACTAAGGTGCATTCATTATGTGTTTCTTATTTATATACAAACATATGTTACTCATTTCCAAGGTTATTTATCTTCATTCAAACATAAATTATATAAAAATTTAAATTCGCACTTAATAATATTTATTGGTGAAATATTTGTCATCTATATATAAATAAATTTTACTTCATTAATGGTTTTTTCTCTACTAGCTATGGTGAGACCTAGGTTGAATTTTGAGATAGAGGAGGAAAAGAGAGAATAACAAAGATAATATCAAAGAGAGTATCGTAGAGAATATCATAGATGTCAACAAGAAAAACAAACAAAAACTAAAAGAGCACAACAAAGAGTAATAGAGAATCAGCGGTGTGGGCAAAGATATGCCAGAAGAAGTGTAGAAATAATGGTTGAACAACTGGAAATTGAAAATCAAGATCTACAAAATGTAGAGAGAAACAATTGCCAATTTACTTTTGAGAGGGTCCTTTCTCAAAATGCACAAAGCTTCCAAGTTCAACATACTCAAGGCCAACCAAGTCACATATATGACCCTCCTCCAAATACTAAAAATCAACTAAATATTAAGAACATATGCTCACTATACATAGACTGCATTCCAAAAATACCACAACATGGAAGTGATATACATCTTGATTTAGAATTGGAAAATGATAGAGAAAACATGCCCAACCCAAATGGTATGCTTCAATATGAATTTAGAAGATTCCAAATGTAGTTTAGATATCAAATAGATAGTTTGAAAATACCAAATATGTGATATGTTTGTTAGGAGTCATATGTAGGAATGAAAGTATATCGCACTAGTGAGGGTCCAATATATAATTGGTGTCATCAAGAGATGGGAATTCATAGGTTTTTATCTTCAAATAATATGGATCTGGGATGTCAATCATAAGAGGTTGCAAATTTAACTCAAGTTGAAGAGATATTGATTGTGCGTGTAAACCCTATACTGCAAGTTACACATGCAATACGTAGTCAGTATAAGTATAAAGGAAATACCATTAGTTTTCCCTAGCATGTTGAATAGCTATCAAAAGTCTTACCACACACAATTGATCATTTACCAATCATTATTATTTGAAGAAGGGATCAATGTGGTGCATGATATAACTTTATTAGTTAATAGGGATCATGTTTATAGAGCATTGAAATAAAAAGTTGAAAATGATAAATTTTATGCATATGTCAGGATAGATGAAAGTGTTCTTAATGACTTGCCTAGAAATACGGATGAGAAAATTTTTCATAGATTAAATATGGTGCACATGGAGTTTGATTCTAATGCAAATGAAGTTTTATTCTTAGGTCCTCTCATGGAGACAAATGAAGGTAATATAATTGACCAAAAAAACTCTATCGCTTCAAGGCTACCTAATGCTCAAAGGGAAATAGAATTAATTCATGCTCAGGTTAATAATCTGTTGTCACAAAGGTTTGCACCCTTGTCCAAAAATTTTTACCGAAGGACAACCTTGTGAAACATGGAAACAACCTCCAAGCTATGGGACTTGAACTATGAGGTTGAGTCTCCGAAGAAGGTTGACTTCCTTTACTATCGGGATGCACCTAACTACTCTTGGAGAGGAAAAGGGAGAATGGAATGCATGAAAGCAAATCTACCTACTCTAACCTAAGGAGGTGATGCACCAAAATAGAGTGTTCAAACCAATCTCTACCCATACATGCACTATTGAACCATCATGACACCAAAAGATATACACATCCAGACTTGTTTTAATCTAACAACCACATATAGATCAGAAAGCCCAAATGAATGACACAAAGAAAGAAAGGATTCACTTATATATCATTCCTAGGCCAAAGAGATACAGTCATGCAAGATTGTAGATCTCTACAATACACCAATGAAAGGAAAATAGTTCTTGCACTTCACATCAATAGCTGAAAGAGATAAGGTAGAATGTCATACAATTTAGAGGGAAAGGTAATTTACAAATGAAATTGTAGAGAAATATCAGAGAAAACAAAGAAGAGTCAATATAACAAAATCTAAAAAAATTGCCTTTATAGCTCAAGTGTAACTAAGATATTTTTTCTTGAAGTTATTCCACAACCACTGCCATTAAGTCTTGATAAAGATCTAGAGAAAATTGGATCTGGGTATAGATTCAGATATAATGAAACCTAATATTTGGTGAAATAGGGCCCTGACAAAAATGGTGTTGTTAACCATTCTAGGCAAGTAGATGGATAAACTAAGGTGGTCGAGCATTCTTCTTCATTCAATGAGTTCAACATTCATCCAAGAGTGGTTGGTATTGATCACAAGGATCAAATCATGCAACAAAACTCGATCTCCTTCATTTCTGGCTTGTGAATCAGCAAAGTTAGCAAGTCAACCGAACTCTACCACCAGGATGAGCCATCTGGGCCAATAGCCTTTCAATTTTATGCCACCTCACAAGTTCTTCCCAAGTTTGACCACATCCTCATAACTAATTGTGCCACCTCCTCAAGACCCTAACCATGGCATTCAAATAACTGTCAGCCTCTAACTATCAATGTTAACTATAGCATTATCTCCCCAGGCCCACAAGGACACGTGTTGCTGAATCACTATCTCACTATACATAAAAAGCGGGCACCTTGCCATAGTGAGATAGTGACAATCATAGATCTAAGAAAAAATCAAAGGCAGAGAAACTACACAAAGTACCCTGAAGAAGTGGTGGGTCCCATACTCGCTATGTTGCATAGACTAAACAACTTGCAACTTTCCATAGCAAGATAGCGAGGACTATTGATTCTGCATTGATCATGTGGAAGACATTGATACATTATTTAAGAGAATATGGTGGGTCCCTTATCACTGTGTCACTATTCATAACCCTCGTGCAACTCACCATAGTGAGATAGTGATGATCATAGATTTGAGATTGATCTAACGATCAAAATCATTGACATGTTCTATGCATGGGGGTGTGGGTTCAGTTATTGATGATGTGAGAAAACTCTACACCACAGGCATATAAATTCATATTTAAAAAAACAACTTGGTCATATTACCATGCTTCTTGGGTCCCATCGTGTGTTTATTTCTCAGCTGGGCGCTATGTCACTAACGGCAAAAAAAAACAAGTTTCTCGATAGCGATATAGTGACCTCTGGTGCTGTCACTTTTCCCAGTGTATATGTGTATCCCACTAGATGCCATCATGTGCAAAAAATTTATAACAAATATCTGATAGAGCATTGTCTGGGACCCATTTTCTGAAAAAGTTACCACAGGATTACTTTTCATCAAGGTGCTATGTCACTAACGATGAGAAACACAAATTTCTCGATAGCGATATAGTGAGCTCTGGCAGGTTACCAAAAATTGGCGCTAGACTTCATTCTTTAGTATCGCAATGAAATTCCAATGGTCACTATCTTGTTATGGGAAACAACCTTGCAACTTTTCATAGCGAGTATGTGACATCCATAGATCTTAACAAGATCCAACGGTAGGAAAAGTTACAAGCCAGTGGAAATAAAATAGGAGGGAAAAGAAATACAATAAAGTTTTAATCATTCTACTTTTTGTATTTCCTGGGCATTAAAATAATATTAAAGATGGGAAGTGGCTGTTAGGTGGGTCAAGTATTTGAATTCAAATTTTGGCGGGGGCAAAAATAGGTAACTTTTTTGGCAAATCAAAGGGGATGTAAGCCAGCTATGCGTGTGACTAGTTCCCTTATGCATCCATTGGGCTATAGAGTCACAAAAGATTTGGATCAGAGCACTGTGAAACCTTAACCCTACCTCTATGGGAACAAAAACCTTGAAAACTTTCCTTCTATCTCTGTAACTAGAACTAGAGACCAAAAAACCATCTGCAACCTTTGAAACTTTGAGGAAAAAAAAAATGGCTATCTCATAGGGAGAACTTGTGCTTGTGCACTTCTTAGAAAGGAGGAAACTAACAGAAAGAAAACTAAGCAACCTTTGTATATGAAACCTCAAACCCTATCAGAAACATGGTTTGAGATAGATCCCATTGACTGGGATAGGCAAAACTTCACCATCAGGCCTACTTAATTGAAAAGCATTGGCTTGCTTGCCACTAACAATCAGATAGGGACCACTCCATAGTGCATCAAATTTTGAGTGTCTCCCTAGTTTTTCCCTGTCTGCATCCCATTTCAAAACTAAATCACCCTCTCTAAAGGTTCTGACCCTAGCCTTCTTGTCAAAGCTCCTTTTCACCTGTTGCTGATGTGTTTCTAGGGTCTACATGGCTTGACCTCTTTTCTCTTCTAGATCCATTAGCTCTGCCATTCTTACTATCATGGCATCATCTTCAATTAGCTCCAGCTAATGAGCTAGTTCTAGGGATGGGAATTCTAATGAAATTGAAAGCCTTTCCTCTCTGCCATATACCAACATAAATGGTGAATTTCCCATTGACCTCTTAGGTGTTATTCTATTAGCCCACAATGTAGTCCTCAATTTTTTATGCCAACACCTCTAGTTATCCTCTATAGTTATTTTCATAATCTTAATCAAGTTTTTGTTGGACAACTCAGCCAAACCATTACCCTAAGGATAGTAGTTTGAGGATGTGCTTAAGTAGATATTATGGTCAACTGCCCACGCACAAATCTGAGCTCCTACAAAAGATTTTACATTATCCAAAATAATGGTTGAAGGGGCACCAAACCTAGTCACAATTTCATCAAAGAACTCAACAACTAAAGATTTTGTGGCATCCTTCAATGCAACTGTCTCTATCCATCTAGTGAAGTAATCTGTAGCAACTAAAATCCATTTGTGACTAGAACTAGAAGAAGGATTGATAGGGCCTATGAAATTCAATCCCCATTGAACAAAAGGCTGGTCCACCTGAATGGGATAAAGAGGAAGAGCTGCAAGCTTTTGCTTACCAGAGAAGAAGGCACATTTTTCATATTTCTTCACATACGTATGACAATCATGGAATAGGGATGACCAGTAGTAACCAGCCCTCATGACCTTCATTGTAGTTGTCCTTGTTGAGAAGTAACCACCATCAGGACCATCATGAAGATCTCTGATCATTCTTTCAACTTGGTCTATGTCAATGCATCTTAATAGGGCTCAATTAAAATATTTCCTGAAAAGGATACGATCAACTATAAAATAAGGAATTGACTATAATATATACTATCTCCTTTTAGTTCTATCTAATCCTTGAGGATATCCATTTCCTAATAAGAAATTCCTCATATCATCCATACAATTCCTTGGGTCATCATATCTTGTCTCTTGTTGCTTTGTTAGTATCATAACAACTTCCTCATCTAATTCATGAGATGATATCATCTGTTTACACAACCCCTTCCCTCTTACCAGCTTGATGATCTTGATGTCAACATCATATTCCATTACTTTAGTAATCCAACCAGCTCTCTTCTCACTAATATCTTTACTCAAAAGGAAATCCTTCACACTAGAATGGGGTACTAACAAATGAATTTAATTATGAGACAAGAGGTGTCTAGATTTCTTTAAAGCTCTTATGACTGCAAGGGCTTGCTTCTCTACATAGCTATATTTGTATTCATACTCTTTAAACCATTCACTAAAGAAGGCTATGGGCTAGTCTTCATCTTTATCATTTGTTTGAGTCAAGATAGAAGAAATACTTGACTCACCACCTAGGGTATAAAGGATGAAATCCTTTTCAAAATTTGAATTAATGAGAGTGGGGGCTGAGGCCATGGCCACCTTGATCTCTTCAAAACTTTCCCTCCCTTCCTTGGTCCATGCAAAGACCATACTTTTCTTGAGCATAGTTGTAAGGGGTTTTACCATGGTAGCAAGATTAGGGATAAATCTTCTCACAAAATTTATCCTACCAAGGAAACTTTGCAACCCTTTCTTATGTTTAGGAAGAGGGAGAGCAAGTATTGCTTTTGTCCTTTCTAGATCAATGGTTAAACAATCCTCAGATACAATGTGTCCTAATAATTTTCCTTGATTGGTAGAAAAGACACACTTGCTTGGGATAGGGGATATACCAAACTCTCTACACCTTGAGAAAACCTATCTCAAATGATCAAAATGATCTTCTACACTCTTTGAATACATTGTGCTATCATCAAGGTAAACTAATACAAACTTTTCAATCATGTTTTTGAAGGCCATCTCCATTGCCTTTTGAAATGTAGTACCTGCAATGGTTAGCCCAAATGGCATCTTAAAATAAGCATAGGTACCCCATTTGGTGGTAAATGCATTATTGTACCTATTAGACTCTTTGACTAGTACTTGATTTGTAGCTAGAAATCCATCAAGAAATGAAAACCTCTTTGAACCACTGACCTTGGACAAAATCTGCTCCATGGAAGGGAGAGGATGGTGATCTTTAAGGGAAGCTTGCTTAAGGTCCCTAAATTCCACACACAAGCTAATTTCTCCATTCTTCTTCCTAATAGGGACAAGGTTTGCTACCCATGATGAGGGCTTGATGGGGAAAATTATATTGGCCTCAATCAATTTGGATAGCTCTTTTCTCATTAAGGGTTCAATCTTGGGATTCACTGGCCTCTGTTTTTGTCATACTGGTTTGACATTATCAATCAAATCTATGGTATGCTAAAACAACCTTGGGTCAAAACCCTTTAAAACATCATACGTCCGAGAAAATATATCATTAAATTCTTGACATAGATGAATAAAACTTTCTTGCTCAATCTCAAAACATACCTTCCCCATGTTTAATGATTTTCCATCAGCAACCATGACTGGGGTATGATCATCTTCATCAATAGCTAAGTTCATGACTTTGCCTCTTGCTTGGTGATTAGGATTAAAAACACTCTCTAAGGTAATGAGACCCTTAGGAAATTTTTTGGAACTGAGATTAATGATTTGATCACCATACTGATGCTGTAGTCTTGATTGGTTTCTATCTAAAATCTCTACTTCATTCTACAAGAAGCTTATAATTTTTTCATCAGATTCAAACACTTGCCAATGGATTTTGTTGTCAGGGATGGTAGGCCTTACTACCATTTTGATTTGTTACTTCTTCTCCTCAAGATTCCCTGGCACATCATGAGATGCACCTATTGCTGCAAGTCTATCAACATGTCTATTTTCTTTTCTAGGGATGCTTTGAATATTAAATGCATTGAAAGCATCAAGAAAATCCCATACCCTATGTTTATAAGACTTGAGAAAAATATTCTTGGTGATATTCTAATTTCTCACTTGATTAACCACCAACTCATTATCTCCATATATGCTTAATGCTTAAATTCCTCTTTTCTAAGCAAGTAGGAGACCTTGAATCAAAGATTCATACTCGGCCACATTGTTAGTGCAACTGAACTAGAGCCTAAAGGAGAAGTAGTACTTTATTTGTGTAGGAGAAATCAAAATCACACTAGCCCTTGACCCATTCTTATTCCTTGAGCCATCAAAGTACGTACTCCATATCCCACTCACATCTTCTTTAGTCTCCACAAGATTGGGAACTAGAGCATCCTTCTCTAGTATACAATATGTATTGAGGCCTATCTCAAGGGTTTCTGACATAGGATCAAATTGATATGTATTAGCCCATTCATCTAAGAGAAAATTAGGTGTCTCTGCTAGGGAAGTAGTAGGCTCATTCATTATGTCATTCTCATCCATTTCTAGGATAGTGCAGTTCATGTTAATGAGATTAGGGGTGTAAGGTTTAGTATGATGGAGGGATAGAGGCTCTACTTTGATTTAAGCTTTGGTCCCATATCTTGTCCTAAAAGACATATATGACCAATCAGAAGATATGTAACCACCTATTTGGGTAGTGAAGTATCTTGACAGATAAATGGCAAAATGTAGCTTGACTTTAGTAATAGATATATCTTGAGTTATAGTACAACTAGGGCATCCATGCAGGGCCATTTCAAAATTCCTAAGGATCCCTATAGTCTTGACACCACTACCATCCAACTATAATGCATCCTTAACAATGGGCTCATATTTCATTTCCAAGGCATCAGTGACACACCTAGACATCATTGAACTACTAGCTCCTGAATCAATCATGCAATGGTGGACCAATTTATCCCCTATAATTAGAGAAACATAAAATGGAGGGAGTCTAACCTTATTCTTTTTTGTTCCTCCCTTGATTATTGTACTAGGCTTATGGCACTTTCCATGCTAGGTGGTTGATCCTTTGGTTCAATACTTTCCAATTCTTGTTGTAGCAACCTCTTTTGCATGGGTATAGTAGCAACAACATCCCACATGGAAATATTCACATTTTTCTTCTTCATTTGTTCTACCATGCTAAATGGTGTAGTAGGTGCTTTGGTAGAAGCCTTGGGAGCTACATTTGTAGGAGGTTGAGATGGACCAACATGAGGATTACGTACATCCTTTCTACCATTATTTTGCCTTTGCTACTAAAAGGTATTTGATTGATCATTTAATGCTTGCTCATGAGGTATTGCATTTGAAGCTGATGCCTAATTGGGAGGAGGTGGGGTAGCATCTTCAATAGCTCTTCTTTTGCTCCTAGTGTTGTGAGAAATGGAATCCTGGTTTACATTACAATGTTCTTCTACCTGATGATTCATAAAGGAGCAATCATCTTGTCCTTGCATATATGAGGCATCCTTAGATTGGTCCTCCTTGTATGATTGTCCTACTGTAGGCTCTTGGGTGGTCAAAGCCAAATAAGATTCATCCTTCTGAGACATGCAACGAGCATAGGAGTAGTTATAGGAGGGACACAAATCCTAACCTTGGGCCATCTTGTTTTGAGGAACTATGGTCCTGCTTTGGTTTACATTTAAGGTTGAAGCATCACTATTTTGCCTATTCTGATCAAAAGAATTGTTCCCATAATTATGATTTGGAGGCCTACCACTATTCAGAGTTTGATGTTGCAATTGATGAGCCTTACTACCTTGAGATTTTTGTCTCTCTAAAGTCACCACCTTTTTGCTCACTTTTTGCATGATAGAGAAGCTATCCTCCAACTTCTTCTCTTGGCCCTGCAATCTTTTATCTATGTTCAGCATCATAGATTGCATCATCTCCTTGATTTCATCTATTCCATTTGAAGATGTGGAAGGTTTGGCGATAGAGAAAGGGATTATGATGTGAAAGTTGTGGGAAGAGGAGCCATTGTTGGTTGGTGATTTGGAACATTAGGGAAAAAAGGCATAGGAGGCCTTGGAGCTAGCTTACCTCCTTGTATTAAGATTTTTTTTGACTTTATTGCTATGTCATAAGCATTAGGCAAGGTATCTCCTCCCATAGTTTGGATTGTAGTGGCAATGTCACTGTTAAAAGCTCTGAGGTAATCCAAGAAGGCATTACCGGGGGTAGGCTTTACTGAAGTAGGTATTCTATCCCATTTCTTTTGAAATCTATAGTTGGAATTAGTCATACATTCATGGGGGGCTCTTTTTATAGTAGTTAACTATTCTAAAAGTGACAAATGGTCACTTTTTTCCTCAAAGTGTTGACATAGTCCCACTCCTAATCCATCCCAATCTATTATAGAACCATGAGCCAAACCTCTATACCATTGTAGTGTTTTTCCTTTCAAGGATGAGGCTAGAAGCCTAACTACAACATCATCCTCTATAATACCATGGATATTATAGACATTTGCAATTTCTTGAATGTGTTCTAAGGGAGAGATAGAAGTTTCACCAGTAAATTTTGGTATACTCTTGAGTGCAGCTATTGGTATGTCATGTCTTTGGGCCAATAAAAGAGGACTTCCACCATTAAAGGTGGAAAAAGTATGGGCTCTAGGATGTGCTATATAGACAAATGATCTATTGATATGTGCTAATGGCAATCTAGGCTTAGATCTAATAGCAAGAGGAGTAGAGATAGATCTTGCAAGTGTATTTTTTGCTATTGCACTCCTAATTGGTGATAAAGATACTCTAGTCTTCCTTCTTCTAGGATTTGAAAATGAAAGCTCTTGGTACTGAAATTTACCTCTAGAAGATGCCATTGTTTCAGCCTTGGGCATGAATTAATGCAACTTTGGTCTAGAACCAGATGTATTTGAAGCTTAGAGTCACCAAGTACTTGAAGAATGAACCTCTTGAAGGCTTGAACATCGAAGCCAGTACTATCTCCTCGGTATTAATATTGAAATCTTCCTTTTGACACCAATAGACTTGAATTTTTTTGAATAGAGTCCCATCGGGTGTGCCAAAAATTGTTGTCACAAAGGTTTGCACCCGTGTCCAAAGTTTTTTACCTAAGGACAACCTTGTTAAACATGGAAACAACCTCCAAGCTATGGGACTTGAACTGTGAGGTTGAGTCTCTAGAGAAGGCTGACTTCCTTTATTATCAAGATGCACCTAACTACTCTTGGAGAGGAAAAGGGAGAATGGAATGCATGAAAGAAAATCTAGCTACTCTAACCTAAGGAGGTGATGCACCAAAATAGAGTGTTCAAACCAATCTCTACCCATACATGCACTATTGAACCATCATGACACCAAAAGATATACACATCTAGACTTGCTTTAATCTAACAACCACATACAGATCAAAAAACCCAAATGAATGACACAAAGAAAGAAAGGATTCACTTATATATCATTCCTAGGCTAAAGAGATATAGTCATGCAAGATTGCAAATCTCTACAATACACTAATGAGAGGAAAATAGTTCTTGCACTTCACATCAATGGATGAAAGAGATAAGGTAGAACATCATATAATTTAGAGGCAAAGGGAATTTACACATGAAATTATAGAGCAATATCAGAGAAAACAGAGAAGAGTCAACAGAACAAAATCTACAAAAATTACCTTTATAGCTCAAGTGTAACTGAGATATTTTTTCTTGAAGTTATTCCACAACCACTGCCATTAAGTCTTGATAAAGATCTGGAGAAAATTAGATCCGGGTACAAATTTAGATATAATGAAACCTAATATTTGTTGAAATAGGGCCTTAATAGAAATGATGCCATTAACCATTCTAGCCAAGTAGATGGATAAACTGAGGTGGTGGAGTATTCTTCTTCACTCACTAAGTTCAAAATTCATCCAAGAGTGGTTGGCATTGATCATCAGGATCAAATTGTGCAACAAAGCTTGATCTCCTTCATTTTTGGCTTATGAATCAGCAAAGTCAGCAAGTCAACCGAACTCTACCACCAGGATGAGCCATGTGGGCCAATAGCCTTTCAATTTTTTGCCACCCCACAAGGTATTCTCAAGTTTGAGCACATCCTCATAACTAACTATGCCACCTCCTCAAGACCCTGACCATGGCAGTCACATAATTGTCGACCTCTAACTGTCAATGTTAACTATAACATTATCTCCTCGGGCCTGCAAGGACATGTGTCGCTGAATCGCTATCTCGCTATACATAAAAAATGGGCACCTTGCCATAGTGAGATAGGGATGATCATAGATCTGAGACCAAATCAAAGGTAGAGAAACTATACAAAGTACCTTGAAGAAGTGGTGGGTCTCATACTTGCTATGTTGCATAGATTGAATAACTCGCAACTTTCCATAGTGAGATAGCAAGGACTGTTGATTCTGCATTGATCATGTGGAAGATGTTGAAACATTACTTAAGAGAATATGGTGGGTTCTTTTTCACTATGTTGCTATTCGTAACCCTTGTGCAACTCACCATAGCGAGATAGCGATGATCATAGATCTGACGATCAAAATCATTGAGATGTTCTATGCATGGGGGTGTGGGTCTAGTTATTTATGACGTGAAAAAACCTTGCACTATATGCATATAAATTCATATTTGAAAAAAAGACCTAGTCATATTACCACACTTCTTGGGTCCCACCACATGTTTATTTCCTAGCTGGGCACTATGTCGCTAGTAGCGAGAAGAATAAGTTTCTCAATAGTGATACAGTGACCTCCAATGCCATCACTTTTCCTAGTGTATATGTGTATCCCACTAGATGCCATCGTGTGCCAAAAATTTATAACTAATATATGATAGAGCATTGTCTAGGACCCATCTTCTAAAAAAGTTGTCGCAAGATTACTTTCCATCAAGGTGCTATGTTGCTAAAGGTGAGAAACACAAATTCCTTGATAGCGATATAGCAAGCTCCGGCAGGTTACCAAAAATTGGTGCCGAACTTCATTCTTTAGTACCACAATGAAATTTTGATGGTCACTATCTCGCTATGGGAAACAACCCCACAACTTTTCATAGTGAGTATGCAACATCCATAGATCTTAACAAGATCTAATGGCGGGGAATGTTGTAGGCCAGCAGAAACAAAATAGGAGGGAAAAGAAATACAATAAAGTTTTAATCGTTGTATTTTTTGTATTTCTTGGGCATTAAAATAATATTAAAGATGGGAAGTGGCCATTGGGTGGGTCAAATATTTCAATTCAAATTTTGGCAGGGGAAAAAATAGGTAACATAATCCTAATGTAGTTTTGTTTGCTTTAATTGAGAGGCCATCTATAGGTGCAACACCTATCAATGAGCATGTCACATCTGGGTTGTTGGATATGACTTTCCCAGCATTGTTTCCATATATGGAAGTTGTGATTGGTTAGAGCCTAGAATTAAATGAGTATACTTGAATGAATTTGTAAAGCAATTGATTAAATATAGGGATCTCCACTTTGGAAAACATCCATAGTTTAGTTATTTTGTGTAGAACATGGTACTAATGAGACATCGTGCAAAAAGTTCAACATATATTTTTGCAAAAAAGAGCTTTTAGGAAATGCCAATTACTATTAATGAATTGTGTGAACATATGGAGAATATGCTATGTAATAATCTTGTATATAGGCTAATATGGTTTTAAACAAGTCTAAGAGGAACAAATTCATATTAGGCAAAATGTAAAGCAAAATTAACTAACTTGCTTGACCAACTTGGCACATCTACAATATTCTTCACATTAAGTGTAGTGGATATGCAGTGGCCTGATTTACATGCACAAATGCCTAGTACACCACCTAATGATTCAAAAGAGGTTCAAAGATGGAGAAGGCACAATATCATCAACTATCCACATATTGTCACTTATTACATGCACTTAAGGAATACAATGTTTAGGAAAGAAATACTTGAAAAAGATATGAAAGTGAAGGACTTTTGGTGTAGATATGAGTGGAAACATCATGGTTCACCTCATGTTAATGGCTTCTTATGGCTTGAAGGGGCACCAAATATGGATACTATTAATTGATCAATGAGGATGAACAGAAAATTGCAGAGAGATATTTTGACTCCATTATTCATGTATGGAATCCTAGACTTGATCCACCTCAAAGAAATATACATGTAAGTTTCATATTATAAATGAGTTAAATATTAATATGTATTTTTCACCTCTATCCAATAGAATAATATATGAATTATCATTTTTAGGTCTTCGATAATTTTGGGTAGCATCCATGCCTCAAGAATAAAACACAACTCATTGAGATGGATATAGATCAAGATTATGAACAGATACTCAATTATGTTGAAAGACACATAGTATGTAAGGAGGGAGCATTCCTTTATAAAAAAAGAGGACAAATGGTTTGTAGGTTAATCAAATTTTAAAAAATTATTTCTAAATTATCTATTTCACCTTTCTCAACAAGTTGGGTTAACAAGATATGTATTCACCAATATTTTAGGTATAATTCTCCTTGGCAATTAAACTTGGAGGGGTCAAAGTTATACACCGATGTAGATTTGGGTGAGAAAGAATTTGAACCAACAAGAAATGATGATATGGTTAATACACACAATTGGTAAATACTACAATTGTAGAGGGCCAATGTTGATTGGCAACCTATCCTTTCAAGACATACAGTTATCAAATATATTGCAAAGTATGTAGCAAAAGAAGAGAGAAGCCCTAAAACATATCAACAAATGTTTATGCATCTTTCAAATCTTGAAAATCCTGATGATTTAGTATTACAGGCATATAGAAAGATTTTAACGAAGATAGTTATAGAAAGAGATATTGGAACTCAAGAGACATTTCATATGTTATTAGAACTTCCATTGGTGGAGTGCAGTAGAAAGTTTGTTAATGTAAATGTCTCATGTGAAGGTTTCAAACTCGTGGTAATGAATGATGATAGAAATGAGGAAGAACTCACAAAATGTTTTGTTGATGGTTATAAACAAAGACCACTTTGTATGAAAGGTAATAGTTTGATTGATGTAGCAAGGTCTTGGATGTATAATCCTAAAAAAAAGGAGATAATAAATGGGGCCCAAGAAAGAAAGCAGTCATTGTTAGAGCTTTTCCTAGGTATTTTTCTATTCCTCTATGAGATTTTAATAAGTGGGTGGACTTTTTTTTGTCTAAGTTGATACTATACAAACATTTTCGCAATGTTGAGAGAGACATTGGTAATGATGATGATACTATAGTAGAAAATTGGGACTCATTCAACTATAATCCTTGGCATGTCTAAAGGCAAGAACAAGCACAAAATGATGAACCTTCAAGAGATTCAAAGATAGAAGATAATGGATCCATTTAGGAAAGTACTACAGAACATGAGTGGGAAATAATATCTAGGTTACATCATAGTCAACATATGCCAATTTCTGAAATTGACATGTTGGGAAGAAAAGATATTGATAGAAATAGAAATTGGTATAGTGAATATCAAACTAAAGAGGAGACAATATGAGCAACAAATTTCATACTAAAATGAAAAAGCATGGATGTATTATGTATAATGACATTCCATAGTACATCAACTTACAACTCTTAGTCACAAGAAACAAAAGGTAGTTGACATTATTCTAACATACTACCATAGAAATCAAGTGGGAAATATTTTATTTATAATAATTCAAGGAACAACATGAACAAGAAAGTCTTATCTAATTAGTTCCATCAATCAATCTCTTCAGATGACATCAATGACAAATCCTTCTCCACTTTTATTTCTTGCACCAACTGGAGTTACAATTTTCAATATAGGAGCGTCTACCATTCATTCAAAGTTGTGGATACCAATTACACAAAATTAGCTTCATTGGCCAGATCATGTTGGAAAATATAGATAGCCGACTTCAACAAGCCTTCCCACATAAAGAAGACATAAGCTTTGGAGGTATCCCTTTCCTTACATCACATGGTGTTATTAATGTCTCCTAATTCTTATTAACATTGGTCATATAGAATGCATATCTTGTGATTTTACTTTATGTATGTAACTTAAAATTTTGCAACTCTCTTTTAGGTCTATCTATTATTTTAGTTGGTGATTTGGGACAACTACCTCATGTTAATGATAGACCAACTACAATAATAGATGTGAATTCACAAATAGATGACTGGAACTTGCTCATGACAAGAACACCTATAATATTAGTTTCTGCTTTTGGCATGAAAGTATTGCAATCATTTAATTTAAATTTTCAATTCAATTGACCAATCAACTCATAGGATTTAAAATATTAAAAGAAACTTCAAATGTTTATATCTTTTTTCTAATTTTTCACTATTTTCTAAATCACATTTTCATTCATTCTATTGGACCATACTATTTTTGGTATGGAGAAAATTCAATTTTTTCCAACAAAAATACAAATATTTTCTAACAAGTCTATCATGCATTAATGAATGCATTAATTACAACTTTATCTTTTCCACATTTGTGACAAGTGGATTGACTTTTCAAGTTTTACATTGATGTTTATTTTTGTCATTTGTAAGAAAATACAAATATTTTTTAACAAGTCTATCATGCATTGATGAATGCATTAATTACAACTTTACCTTTTCCACATTTGTGACAATTGGATTAACTTTTTTTTAAAAAATCATTTTTATCTTCCACCTCACAAATGAATTTCTAATCAATATTAATTATCACTATATATTTTTCTAAATATAGAGTTAAATATTTTTTATTTCTTATATATTTTTCTAAATATAGAGTTAAATGTTTTATATTTCTTATTTTAAATATATTGATTAATTTTACATTGATGTTTATTTTTGTCATTTGTAAAATGTTATTTTTTTAAGTTTACACTATATTTTACTAGCTACTATTTTACAATCTTATTCTAATTTTTTTTAATACCATTTTACAAATTGTAAAACTAATACTACCCCTCAAACTACTTAGATATTTGGTAGTTTGAATTAAGTAATTAACAATTTTTTTTATAAATCACATATTTCAACTTATAACTAAATTGGTAGAAATGACTAGTTCATTCATATACTATAATTTATATTATTATTTATATATTTCTTAAAATAATATAATTATTAATATTTTTAAAAATTACCTTCAACTCTTGCTATTATTCTACCTTTAATTGTCCATATAATAATATATAATTCTCTTTTTAAGCTCTCTCTTCATATCCTTCCTTTCTACCTATAAATCTCCATTTATTTATTTTTCCAATTATTGGTAGGAACTTTGACTCTTTGCGTCTCTTGTTAGATGTTGTAAGCAATGATGAGTTTCATAAAACAATGCATTTATTCTGTACAAATAAAAATGTTTGTAACCATAACATGAGGATGTTATATTCTTTAAGACATCTAGTTGTATGTAGCCTTGCAACCAAATCAAGGAATGGCAATAGAAATGAAGATTTATCAAGCAAAGAACTTGATACTGAGTTATTGATCAGTAACAATGCAAGTGTAATATTGACTACAAATCTATGGATAGAAGTTAGTCTTGTGTATGGATCATTGGGATATATCAAAAATATTGTATACAAACCAAGAACTACTCCACTTGAGCCACTATCATATGTTACAATTGAATTTCATAATCACTCTAGAGTACCATTTGATGATCATAATCCAAACATAATACCAATAGCACCATTGCAGAGGGGTAGGACCTTCCAACTACCATTAAGGTTGGCATGGGCATTGACTATTCACAAATCTCAAGGGCTAACTCTTTCAAAAGCCACAATTGACATAGGTCTAAGAGAAAGAGAAGGATTGACATTTGTAGTTATATCTCATGTTAAGTCACTATAAATTTTGAGGCTAATGCCACCCTTTACATACGACCACTATGAGAAAATGAAAAGTGGAAAACAACATTCAAAGAGTAAAGTAGAAGAATGTAGACTGAGAAGTCTTGAAAATCATTGATGTTTTTAAACATATTATTTAATAATAAAGATTTTTTTGTTCTCCTACATTATGTTATCATCATTATGAACTATTATATTTTTATTCTTATTATGTATATTGATAGTTCATATTCCATAGTTAATGACAACTATAATTGGATATGCTCAGTGCAACATGATAACCTTGTTATTAGCATATTTTAATGGTTGCAAGTACCATTAGGCTGAAATTTCCTTATACTGATTCTCTAATTTGTAAATTTAACTATGATCATCAATTGGGTCCTCAAATTAAGGTAGCTATAACATTAATTCAAATTATAGAGACCTTCTTTGATTGAAATAAATCATAATGATTGTGTTTCGTGACTCTCAACCAATACATTGCTACTCAATATTTGAAAAGTATGTTTGTTTATTTTTTACTATCCATGAATGGTCATAATATTGCCATATTTCCATATCCAAAATTTCATTATAAATTTTAATACAATATGGTTTTTATATTCATTTCTCCATACCTGATTATACTAAGTGACCTATTATGTCTTTTCAAAACCATTATTGATTTATAATATATATCCCTCTAATTAAGTATACATTTGGTCTTCTTTTTTATTGGTGCTAATGCTTTCTAAATTTCTTTCCATGATTTGTTTTAGGCATGACAACTTCTAATAGATAGTCAAGCATTGTCGACATGAGTCCAAATTCTTATGTAGGATCAAATCATTTTTTTGAGACAAAGTTTCAAAAATATGCACGAATAATTAAATAGTGTTGTACAACTATGGTAAAAGCACTTGAGAATGCAACTTTATCAATTGATCATGAACAAGAGATAGAGATAATTGAGATGGAAGATGTTGCCAAATACATACGCAACACATCTACAAAAGTAGATGTGTTTCCACTCATGATGAAAGAGGTCTATGATGATCATATTACAAATATTTCTAAAGAATATGTGATGTACTTACATCATTATGGAGAACTGTACACGTAGTCCTTATGATGATTTCACATCTTTCAATTTTTCACATATTACTTCATCTAAATAATTGTACTAGGAGATATAGTTCTGCTATAATCTATGTATCATAATAAGAAATAAATTATTTAACTTTTTAGCTCAAATTCTTCTCAACTATACTTGCAAATATTTGAAACATTTTTTCTTCATCTTTGTATTTTTAATATTAAATCTTTTACATGACATATATCATTAATATGTTGATCATTAAATTATGTATAAAATTTATTTTCTATTTCTAACTATTAACCTACTTTAAAGCATAATATTCATTTTATACTCATTTTAAGTGTAATCATTACCTCAATAATATTTAGTATCCCTTCATTGTACACTATTCATGCTAAGCATAATTAACATTAACTAATGGTCTATTTATAATTTTAACTAATAAATTTATAAAACTACTTAAGGAACATTATAATCCTTATATCGCTCTATTATGATATGAGGCATGTGTAATGAGAACAAGCTTCCCTTCTAAATGTAACTCTAAACACAACACTAATCGTAACTCTAACCATGGTCCTACTTTTTCCCCTAACCTTATCCATGATCATGATAATATACTTAATCCACCTTATATAATAATAAATATATTCTAAAATCTCAACCCTTACCCCCCTCCTAACTATAACTGTGACCCTAAGTAATCTCCTAAATATAACCCTTTCTTGAACTCTAACCCTAACTGTAATTGTAACCTCACCTCCATACCTAACTATATCTCTAAATCTAACTCTACCATAATTATACTTCAAACCTAATCATAATTGTAACCATAACCCTGACTCTAACCTTAACCCTCACTCAAAATTATAACCCTAATCCTAACTCAAACTCAAACCCTAAACCTAACCCTAATTCTAACCCTAATTCTAATTCTTTATCTATCCCTAACTCAAACTATAATCCTAATTGTAACTTAGAGTCTAAACCTAACTCAGATTCTAACCCTAAACTTAACCCTAACATTGACCCTAACTCTAACCCTAACCCTTTCTCTACCCCTATCTCTAACCCTAACTACAATCCTTACCTTAATCCTCACCATATCTCTAACCCTAACCCTTTCTTTACTCCTATCTCTAACCTTAACCCTAACCCTAACTCTAATCCTAACACTAACCCTAACATTGACCCTACCCCTACCCCTAACTCTAACCCTAAATATAACTCTAAATCTACCATAATTAGACTCTAACCCTAACCTTAAGTCTAACTTTAATGTTGACTAAAACCCTAACCCTAACATTTACTCAAACCTTAACCTTGACTCAAACATGTATCCTAACCTTAACCTTGATGTAACTCTATATATAAACCTAACTCAAAATATAAACCTAACCCTAACCATAACCCCAAATCTAACCCTTTCTCTACCCCTTTGTCTAACTCCGACAATAATTGTAACTGTAACCCTACCCTACCCCTAACTCTAACCATTAATCTAACTCTACCATAATTGGAATTTAATATTATCCCTAAGCCTAACTCTAACCTTAAACTTGACTCAAAACTCTAACCTTAACCCTAACTATAACATTAAATCTATTTGTAACTCTAACCCTAATCCTAACCCTAATTCTAACCTTGACTCTAACTCTAACTCTAATCCTAATCCACTCTAACCTTAACCCTGACTCAAACCCTTGCACTAACCTTAATCCTGATGCTAACTCTATATATCACCCTAACTCTATATATAAACATAACCATAATGATAAACTTAAGCCTAACCCTTTTCTCTAACTCTAACCCTAACCCTAGCTATAATTGTAACCCTACCCCTACCTCTAATTGTATCCCTAAATCTAACTCTACCATAATTAGACTTTAACCCTAAATGTAATGGTAACCCTAATCTTAACTCTAACCTTAACCCTGACTCAAAATTCTAACCCTAGCCCTAACTCACACCCTAACTCAAACTCAAATCCTAAATCTAACCCTAATCCAAACCATAACTCTTATGCTTTGTTTACCCCTAACTCAAAATATAACCCTAACCCTAACTCAAACTCTAACCCCAACTCATATTTTAACCCTAAATTTAACCCTAACCCTAACTCCAATCCTAATCTTAACCCTAACTCTAATCCTAACACTAACCCTAACCCTAACCCTAACCATAATCCTACCCCTAAATCTAACCCTTAATCTAACTCTAACTATAAATCTATCTCTAACATTATTAGACTCTAATCCTAACCCTAACCCTTAGTTTAATCTTGACTAAAACCCTAACCCTAACCTTAACCCTGACTCAAAACTCTAACTCTAATGTTAACCCTAACTCAAATCCTTACCCTAACCTTAACCATGATGTAACTCTATATACAACCCTAACTATAAATATAAACTTAACCTTAACCATAACCCTAAATCTAACCCTTTCTCTACCCTTTTCTCTAATTCTAACCATAAATCTAATTTTTACCCTAACCCTAATCCTAATTTCAACCATAATTATAACCCTAACTTCAACTCTAACTGTAACCCTTATTCTAACTCTAGCTCTAACTCAAACCCTAACTCTAATTCTAACCCTAACTATATTTGTAAACCAAATTCTAACTCTAACTCTAATTCTAGACCTAACCCTTAATCTAATCCTAACAATAGTTGTAATCCTAAAAATAGCCTTGGCCCTAACCCTAACTCTAATTGTAACTATAATCCTAACCCTAACTCTATCTCTAATTACAACCCTAACCCTAACCCTAAGTCTAATTAAAACCCTAACCCTAACCCTATCCCTAACCCTAACACTAACAATAGCCCTAACCCTAATTGTAACCCTAATTTAAATCTTAATGCTAAACCTAACCATAACCATAACTCTACTCTTTAATATAACATTTTAGATAACAATATCCTTAAAATTAAATTAAGTTAAAGTGATGCAAATAAACACCATATATAGAATTAAAAAATAAAATGTTGAAGAATAATTTTGTAGTAAGTTTATGCTAGTACAATTTTATAGTAAGTTTATTTAACTATATTTAAAAAATAAATTAATATGAACCTTATCAAAAATAGAAAAAATTAAAAATACTTTTCCTATTGCGCCATGACTGTCACTAGCTTATATATATATATATATATATATATATATATATATATATATATATGTATGTATGTATGTATGTATGTATGTATGTATGTATGTATGTATGTATGTATGTATGTATGTATGTATGTATGTATGTATGTATGTATGTATGTATGTATGTATGTATGTATGTATGTATGTATGTATGCATGCATGCATGCATGTATGTATGTATGTATGTATGTATGTATGTATCTATGTATATGTATATATAATGCTAAGAGTAATCATTCTCAAGGTGCCTATTTTCATGAATGCCAATTGAGAAAAAATAATACTTGCATTTATGAAAATAGGTTCCTCAAGAACTATTACTCTTAGCGTAATATATATAGGTATTTATAAGCTAGTTGTTAAATCAATTAATATTAACGAAATGTCTATATTTAAAGGTCCTAAATTTTCATTTAAATTAAATTAGACCATCTCAAAGCCCAGTTCAACCATGATGTAGACTTATAACATTTAATATCTTCTCATGATCTTCATTGTCTAGTCTCCACTTGTGATGTGCACACTTAAATTTGACTAGATGTAGACAAAGCCTGGTGGCAACAACCAAGTGGTTTTATTGTAAAACCTTGTTGTCAAGTTGATAATCAACAAAGTGTATTCCATCTTAGACTATTTTGTCTTGCTTCAAATATGTTCCCTATATCACAACAGAAGCTGCATAATAAATTTAAATATTTTATAATTTGATAGATATAAAGTTACCTAAATATATATAAATTCATATATGTATGTGTACATGTATGTATAATACCTAAGGGGAACAAAATTTCATCACTTTCTTCAGGATCATATAACTTTGTCCCCTCTATAGTACATCACAATAAATAATAACTGACACCTTCATGATATCTAGGCCCAACAATCATTGCAAAGAAATCTCATGTAGAACAAGTACACATACATGTATAGTATATAAGATAGTTCACTGATAATTAAATAACAAGTTGAGATTAATTTTTATGATACTTACCGACTTTTACCAATCTAGAGATAAGATTATAATCATTAGAAATTAGCAGAATATCATCAAAATTTTCATCATCTTTATCAAATGTAGTAGTAACATCAAGTGGTACTAAAATCCATGCAACTGTATATCCACGTGTTTTATTGATGCGTTCTTGATAGTCTTCCTCAATTTGATACTTTTGCAAAGCACATTTGTGTTGAAATTTGATTCAAAAGATCATATGATGGAAAAGATTGTTATGAGGGAGATTGTTATATGTTTCAATCATTATTTTTTCACTAATGTCAAAGCTGATAAACTCATTTTTTGTTGTTAAGAAAATTGCTTATAGATTCAAGTACTATCACTTAGTTTATTGATGAAGAGGATTTGATCAATAGATGTAACAAAAGCACCTAGAGGAAAGGTTGAGTTATGCTTATGCAATGAAGTATAAGGATTAGTTAAGATAGTGGTAACATGATGTATTGATTATCTACTTAAGGTTAAAAAAATTGGCTACACTTAGAAAGAAAAGAAGAACATGTGATATAAAGTTTGTCTGCTAAGCTTGATCGAGTGGATAGAAGGAGCTAGGAAAAGTTAGTGTAAGCTGAGCAAAAAATTAGTTAGTGCCAAGTAAAGTTTAGTAGATGTCAAGCACTAGGAAAATTTAGTTGATGCCAAGTGATTTTGTAGTGGATGCCAAGTAACCCAATGTGTACCAAGCATCAGGAATGAGATAGTACTAAGCTGCTACATTACTTAAAAGATCATGAATTCAATGAATCTGAGTTGACAAGTTTATTTTCTTGAATGTTTTGAATTAGGTGGAAGATAAGGATGATGAGCTAGTGGCACAAAATTCTACGTAAACCATTTTGAGGCAAACTCAAAATGGATTCTAGAGGAAGTTTCTAGAATAGACAAGATATGGGATAGATACATTGTATCCTACATAATCCATCTTAACCCTAATTTGGATGATGGAGAATGGGCCACAAAATATCTTAATTTCCTTTATAAGGAATGTCTAATCATGAAGAAAAGGTCGTCATGGGTGAGAACCTAAGGGAGAAGAAGAGATAAGGGGTTTTGCTTCATCAAGTGACCTAGCAGAAGATTCTATGATGGCATGTTAAGAAAGAAGGCTTAAGGAGATGAATTTTTGAAGGGTGAACAAGCTATCAGAGCTACAAAGAGTTTAAGCCAAGCATAATGGAGGACTAACATTGAGATCTAAAATCTACAAGTATAGTTGTAAGTTTGTAACATATCAAGCCTTACTATTACTCTCTAGCAGTGATAACTAGTTTAGGTAAATTTTTTGGATTAAGGTTGACTTAACAGTCATTTGTAAATCTTTTGACAAGGTGGAATTCCAAGTGAATGGCATAAAGTCCTTTAACTAGGCTCACTTTTAACAGTGTGTATTGTAACCTTTAATAGGGTTGGCCTTTCATAGGACATCACTTCAGAAGAGTGAAAAAGTGGTAGCATGTTATTGGTGGTTTTTTTCAAATTGGTTTTCCACATAAATCATTGTATTATGTGTGTTGTTGAATCTGTTATGTTTCATGCTTTACATTTCTACAAATTGATTTGACAATAAGCTGCAAGTTTTAAGTTATTGCATAATATTATGGATGTATGCATAATGGTAAATGTGTTATGGGTTCACTAATCTATGAAAAGTTTTATTTGTACATCTAAACATTGGATAATTGATTCATCCCCCACTCCCTCTTAGTTATTCTAAACAATTCCAATAATTTGTATTAGAGCCATTTTCTTAAGAGGATTAGTTTGAAGGTACTAGGAGCACAAAGATCAAGATCTCAAAAAGAGATGTACCCAAGCTCAATAGAGATAACTTTCCTATATGAAAAATTCTAATGAAGCTACACCTTGGAGGTATTGGAGATCATGTGAAAACTACCATTGATGTTAAACATGTTCATCCAGTAGGTGCCCTAACTATTGATGATTTGAAGAAAAAGAAAGAACACAACTAGGTGATGTTGGAGATTGCCTCTACCCTAAGCTATGTCAAATTTGATGATATCAAAGGCTATGACTCTACAAAGAAAATGTGGGATGCCCTAACCACTATCTATGGAGGAGACAAGAATGTTCAAAGAGCCAAATCTGAAAGTCTTAGAGGTAAGTTTGATGACATGAGAATGGAAGAAGGTGAGAATATTGCACAATATTTTGCTAGGATAAAAAAAATTGTGAGTGCAATAAGAGGTGCTACTAGTAAAATAGATGATGATACTATGTTAAGTAAATTCTTGAGGACATTGTTGCCTATCTATGCTATTAGAATTTCTACAATTCAAGAACTAAGATATATGCTAGGAAATGATTTAACCCTTGAAGGTCTGGTAGCTAGACTCACTACTTTTGAGCTATCTTTGATAATTAAAAACCTAATGCTCTTGAATCTATTTTCAAAGCTAAACTACTATTGAAGGATTCTAAAGAGCCCTATGAGTAAAAGAAGAGGAGAAAGGAAAAATGTGTATCCAGTGATAGTGATATGGATGACAAAGATGTTTATCATCTTGAAGCATTTTTGGCAAGAAGATTTCATGGAGGAAAATGTAAGTTCAAAGGTAAGTTACCCATCATTTTTTTTAATTGTAATGAGGTTGATTATATTGCTATTACATGTCCATAGAAGAAGAACTATAAAGGTGGTGACAAATACAAGAGTAGAAGAGATGAGGACAGCAAGGACTATAGAGACAAAGGAAAGAAGTCATGCTACATTGTTGAAGAGGATACTATGGATGATTTTGATGATCATGGTGATGAAGTGGTGTATGTTGCAATGAAGGAAAAATTTGATAAAGATGAGGCAACTACACTTGTGACATATGTGAACAAAAATGATAGATGGATCATTGACAATGTGTGCTCACATGACATGACTAGAGACAAAAGTAAGTTCATTACCTTAAATTTTTATGAAGAAAGTAGTGTAAGATTTGGTAATGATGCACCATGTTTGATAAAAGGAAAAGGTTCCATAAAACTCATAGACAAGATTTCATGTGACAATGCTTACTATGTTGAAGGACTAAATTATAATCTCTTGAGTGTGTCTCAACTAAACAATTTGGGATGTAAGGTTGAATTTGTGAATAAGACTGCTAAGATATATGATATTTATGGAAAGATAATTGGAAAGGGTGATCAAACTAGAGGAAATCTATTGTACCTTGATATAGATGATGCTACTTGTCTAATTTGTAAATATGATGATGTATGCCTATGGCACAAGACGTTATTTCATGTTAACTTTGAAAACTTGGTTAGTATCAATAACATAAAGAAAGTAAGAGGTTTGCCTAAATTGAAGAAACCTGACAATACAACATGCAAACAATGTCAGCTAGGCAAAATGACAAAGTCAAGCTTTAAAAGTAAAACTTATACCTCTAAAGAAATACTTGAGATTTTTCATACTGACTTGTGTGAACCAATAGATGTGCAAAGCTACAAAGGAGATAAGTACATTATGCTATTTGTTGATGATTATTCCAAAATGATGGTAGTTATGTTTCTAAAATAGAAATCTGATGCTTTTCAAATATTCAAGTGGTACTTAGCCAGAGTTGAGAAAGAAATAGGTAAGAGTCTGAAGTTATTGAGATCAAATAGAGGAGGAGAATTCACATCACATGAGTTTGAGATGTTCTATAATGTCAAAGGAATCAAAAGAAAGACATCTCCACCTAGAACCCCTCCACAAAATGGAATTGCTAAAAGGAGGAACAGGTCTATAATGGACTATGCTAGGACACTCATGATGGAGAAGAATGTTTCTTTGAAATAATGGAGAGAAGTTGTAAGTACAATTGTCTATACCTTGAATCGGGTGCAAGTCAAGAAAGGTACTCAAACAACACCTTTTGAACTATGGTATGGATACTCACCAAATGTGAAATATTTTAAGGTATTTGAAAGCAAATGTTACATTCTTAAAGATTTTAGGAATGGTAAACTTTATGCAAAAAGAGAAGAAGGTATATTCCTTGGTTACTCTACAAAAAGTAAAGCTTATAAGTGTTTGAATACTAACACTAAAAAAATTGTGGAAAGTGAAAATGTGAACTTTGATGAATATATAGAAGCACATGGAGTTGAACCTATGAAAGAACTAGAAGTATACAAATCATTTGTATATTTTTATGAAGGTATGCCTACTGAAGAAAATACTGCAAATCAAGTTACAAATCAAGAACAAGTTTCAGCGACTACTGAATCACATCCTGTGAATGTCGAGTTACATTCAGGAACTAAATTACATTCATATGCTGAGTTATAGAATGAAGAGAATGCACATTTTGATTCTAAAGTTGGTGGAAATGAGAGAAATATTGAGATACCTAATAGAGATGCACATAGTGATTTTGAAGTTGAGAGACAGAATGAAGAAACAAAAGTTGAGCCAAGATTGTCTAAATATGTCAAGAGACATCGTCCTGTAGATCAAATCATTAGAGACACAGATGCTAGGCCAATGACAAGAAAAAAATTAACAAGTGATACATGTTCGCTAAGAATAAAGGAGCCCAAAATAGTTAAAGATATTTTAGAAAATTATGATTGGTACAAGGCCATGGAAGAAGAGATTGAACAAATTTAGAAAAACAAAACATGGAGTCTAGTTCCTAGACCAGAAAACAAAAATGTGATTGGTACCAAATGGATATTTAGAAACAATCTAGATGAGAATGGTGAAGTGACAAGAAATAAAGCAAGATTAGTTTGCAAGGTATATGCACAATAAGAATGAATTGACTATGGTGAAACATTTGCCCCTATAGCAAGAATGGAAGGAGTAAGAACTCTACTTGCTTATTCTGCATACAAAGGTTTTAAGGTCTATCAAATGGATGTTAAGTCTACATTTTTGAATGGCATATTGGAGGAAGAAGTTTACATAGAATAGCCAAAAGGATTTGTTAATGTTAACAATAATAACATGGTATGCAAACTTCACAAAGCTTTATATGGTTTAAAGCAAGCACCAAGAGCATGGTATGAGAGACTTCATAGCTATCTTGTGAAGATTGGATTTGAAAGGACTAATGATAACATCAATCTATACATGAAGACAAATAAAGGCAAAGGTATTTTAATATCTAAAATTTGTGTTGATGATATCATATTTGGAGGTCAAGATTCTTTATGCAAGAATTTTGCAAATCAAATAAAGAAAGAATTTGAAATGTCTATGTTTGGAGAGATCAACTTTTTTGTGGGTTTGCAAGTAAATTAGATGAAATATGGTATATACATCACTCAGTCCAAATATGTAAAGGAGATATTGAAAACTTTTGGATTGGAGGATTTCAAACTAGTAAGTACACCTATGGTGATAGCATACAAATTGTCAAAGAATGATGATTTAATTTAGATGAATCAAACATTATGCAAGTCTATGATTGGAAAATTGCAATATGTTGTACATAGCAGACCTGACATTGCATTATCTATAGGGATAGTTGCAAGATTCTTTGCTAATCCCAAGGAGAATCATTTAATGGCTATGAAAAGAATATTGAGATATCTAAAAGGAACACAAGAGTTTGGTCTATAGTATAAGAAAAATGAGTAATTTGAATTGAGAGCCTACACTGATGTTGATTGGGCTAGAAAAATTGATGATAGAAAGAGCACCAGTGGAAGAGCATTTTTCTTAGGCAAGACACTAGTTTCATGGACTAGTAAGAAACAAAACTGCACATCACAATCTATTGTTGAAGCTAAATATGTTGTTGTTGCTATAAATTGTACAAATATTATATAGATCAAATAGCTACTCAAAGGAATGAAGGAGGAGATCATCAAGCCAGTGATACTTTACTATGATACTACAAGCACTATAAACATATCAAAGAACCTAGTTATGCATGCCAAAACTAAGCACATTGCAATCAAGTATCATTATGTAAGAGAATTGGTTGAAGATAAAGAGGTGAATATGGAATATGTTAACACAAAGGATCAAATTGCTAATATCTTCACAAAAGCATTACCTAAGGATGCTCATGAGTATCTAAGAGGTAAACTAGGGGTGATACCCCTATCTAAAGCTATCTAAGTAATAAAGGGAATGCCCTACATCAAATCAGTTGATTGACATATGTTACACATTAATGTAGAGGAACCTACTTTAGCATATGCCTAAAGTAAACAAAGAGCTAAAATTTCCACAATATTCATTAGTAAGGTGACAGAGGGAGCCATTGGAGAAATTGGAGACATTGCACATCTGCATGATAAGATGTAAAGATGATATATGTCTTTGGCATTGTTGTCAAAGAGGGAGATAGTACATAAACTAATCAAATGTAAGAGGAATAAGAGAGAAATATCTAGAAGCTAGAAGCTCCTGATAGACAAAGAAGTTATTTTTATGTTGATAAAAAATAGTACAAGAAATAGGAAGAAATCCTAATCTACCTAGTAAGAGGGAGATGCAAGTGAAGAAACTCAGAGGGAGTTATAAGTAAGAGTTTTTGTGACCTAATTAGAAGATGGAATTTGTTGATAGAGGGAGTAATGCTGATAAAAAATTTCTTTTTGGTATTGTCCTACTATTTTAACCCAGTTAGATTGATTGAGCAAGATTTTCATCATTTGATTTTTTTTTAGGTTGATCAGTTTGGTTTTCCATCAATGCAAAAGAGGGAGATTGTTGAAATTTGATTGAAAAGATCATATGATGGAAAACATTGTTATGAGGGAGATTATTATATGTTTCAATCATTGTTTTGTCACTGATGTCAAACCTGATAAACTCATTATTTGTTGGTAAGACAATTTCTTATAGATTCAAGTACTATCACTTAGTTGATTGATGAAGAGGATTTGATCAATAGATGTAACAACACCTAGAGGAAAGGTTGAGTTATGCTTATGTAATGAAGTACAAGGATTAGTTAAGATAGTGGTAACATGATGTATTGATTATCTACTTAAGTTTTAAAATGTTAGCTACACTTAGAAAGAAAAGAAAAACATGTGATATAAAGTTTGTCTGCTAAGCTTGACCGAGTCAATAGAAGGACCCGAGAAAAGTTAGTGCAAGTTGAGCATAAAATCAGTTAGTAGCAAGTAAATGAAAATTCTAATGGATGTCAAGCAAGTTACTTAGTGCCAAATAAATTTTAGCAGGTGCCAAGAACTAATAAATTTTCATTGGGGCTAAGTGATTTTGTAGTGGATGCTGAGTAACCCAGTGTGTGCTAAGCATTAGGGATGAGATAGTGTTGAGCTATTACATTATTTAAAAGATCATAAACTCGACCAATTTGAGCTGACAAGTTTTTTTTCTTTAATTATGTGAACCAGGTGGAAGATAAGGATGATGAGCTGGTGGCACATAATTCTAGGTAAACTATTTTGAGGTGAATTCAAAGTGGATTCTAAAGGAAATTTCTAGAATGACAAGATATGGGATAGATACATTGTATCCTACCTAATCCATCTTAACCCTAATTTGGATGATGGAGAATGAGCCACAAAATATCTTAATTTCCTTTATAAGGAATGTCTAGTCATGAAGAAAATGTTGTCATGGGTGAGAACCTAAGGGAGAAGAAGAGATAAGGGGTTTTTCTTCATCAAGTGACCTAGGAGAAGAGTCTGTGATGGCATGTTAAGCAAGAAGGCTTAAGGAGATGAATGCTTGAAGGGTGGACAAGCTATTAGAGATACAAAGAGTTTAAGCTATGCAAAATGGAGGACTAACACTAAGATCTAAAATCTACAAGTGTAGTTGTAATTTTGTATTAGATCAGACCTTATTGTTACTCTTTAGCAATTGTAACCAGTTTAGGTAAATCCTTTGGATTAAAGTTGACTTAATAGTCATTTGTTAATCCATTAACAAGGTGGCATTCCAAGTGAATGGCCTAAAGTCCTTTAACTAGATTCACTTTTAATAGGGTGATTGAAATCTTTTAATAGGATCACACTTAATAGTATCACAAAGCATCACTTTAGAAGAGTGAAAAAGTGGTAACATGTTACTGGTGGTTTTTCCCAAATTGGGTTTCCACGTAAATCATTGTATTATGTGTGTTGTTGAATTTGTTATGTTTCATGCTTTATGTTTCTACAAATTGATTTGACAATAAGCTGCAAGTTTTAAGTTATTGCATAATATTATAGATGTATGCATAATAGTAAATGTTTTATGGGTTCACTAAGTTGTGAAAAGTTTTATTTGTACATATGGACCTTAGATAATTGATTCACCACCCCCCCCCTCCCCCCCCCCCCCCCCCCCCCAAAAAAAAATTATTTTAAAGAATTTGAAGAGTTTGATGCAAGCTCCAACACCATCATGTTCACCTTTTCCATGCCCACACTCAAAGAAACTCCATACGTGTTTTATATTCTCATTACAATGATTGCTACATAATACATAAAATGGTCTAGATGATTTGAATTGTGTGGCACATCCATTAGACCAAAAGTAATTTTTATCAACATTTATTTCTCTTTCTTTCAAATAAGTAGAAAACATATTGAAGCATTATTCTACCTAGTAAATGCCATTTTCTTTATCATCACTTATATAAAAGTGATCTTCCTTTTTAATGACTTGTGCTTCAAGTTTACTCTAAACACCATCCAAACCTAACTGTGTATGTCTATAACAAACATGTACCATAATAATGACCTTCTTAGAAAATAAATAATCTTATTGAATTGTTTTTTGATGAACAAAGTAATAGTTCTCTGCAAAATCAATGACTGATACAATCATTTTAAGTGGGAAATTATCTCTCAAAGTTTGAAACGTTGTGGTTGCCACTTTGCAAAAAATGTGTTATGAATATAAGGTTGAATCAAATTCTTAAATCTGTCCATAAATGGTACAATTGGTAACTCCTCTTAAACATATTCCAACCTTTTAGTCTCTTTCCCCAACTTTGTTTCATTCTTCACATACTTGTAACTTGTGCAATTTTCCATTTTTGTTAGATTGATATGTTCAATTTTCAAAGGAAACAGATGCAATTTACCACATGTTTTACATATTCCCTTGATTCAATTTATTCAACCAACTTGATCATCTATTTTGTCACATAAAATGGAACATATAAACTTGCTTTGCCTACTAGGATGAGCAATGTGAAAACCATATGTGTCTTCTACAAACTTTCAAAATACCTAATAGTGGCAATCAAACTCAATCGGATGATGAAATCAACATGTTTCAAACACTTTGTTTGACCTCACAAAGTATGGCTTCAATCTTTCAAACAATGTTTGCCTAATTTTTACATTAGGATGTTCACTAAAAAATGACACATATTACTCATGTTGTGGTGTGTCCAACCAATGTTTTGTATGATGTTCATATTGACCAGATGCAATCCTATGCCTGATAACATCTCTATTGTTTGATGAAGGATGAGTGTTATCAATCCAAAATGATATGACTAATTTTTTGAATCCCTCATCAATCCTATTAGAACAAGGTGATCTACACATGATTTCCTAATTTTCTTCCATAATAAATTCATCTATAATTAATCTTCTCTTAACATATTCTCTCATTATTTTCCTACTACAATCCATTTTAGATGAAATTGAATATATTTTCTATTTTAGGTCATTTTCTTATTTACAATAGACATGAACATCACTTTTCTTTCCATGGAATTATCTTTAGTTTGAGATTGCTTTCCTATGTTTCTCAAACCTTGTTTAACATTTTCAATCACATCAATTTGCATGTTATAAAATATTCTCTTTTTTGATCTTGTGTCTACACTTAACAATTTCAATGCCTCTTGCAACTTCTTTTGTGTAAGAGAAAGTGAAAGAAACTAAGAGTGTTCAAGTATTTCAATGTTATCAAATTTAGTCATTATTTCTCTTATCATCTTATTCATTGACCTTTTCTTAGACAAACTTAAGGATTGAATAGTAGTTGCAAGTGTTCTAAATTTATCCACATTGATTTTAAGTAAATAATCTAAATTTTTATGAGAAATTACATTCTTTATAGATTGAGAAATGTTTATGAATTTTTCCATACTAGTTCTTACACTTGATCCCGACCCTTCTCTAACTTCTATTACTTGAATTTCTATAGGTGGCAATCTTGAGCATTCTCCAACATTTATTTTTTGGGATTCTACAGGGAAAGATTATGACCCTTCTCTAACTTATGTTACTTGAACTTTTGAAGGGAGTGATCTTGAACCTTCATCAACATTCATTTTTTGAGATTCGGTAGGGAGCGATCCTAACCCTTCTCCCATATGCACTTCTTCTACTTTTGTTGAGCCTCCTCCAACATTTTCTTCACCTTCACCTTGTTGATTGTATGCCACATGTTTGTAAATGAATCAAATTAGATTTAAAAAAAATTGTATACCTAATTAAATTCAAGACCATGAATATCTATATATATATATATATATATATATATATATATATATATATATATATATATATATATATATATATATATATATATATATATATATAATATTACATACCTTGTTTATTTTGATGATAACATGCAAAAGTTTCTTGAAGATTTTTTTGTTCTACTTCATGAGATCTCTTCCTTGCATGTTTGTTTTTTCTTCCTTTCTTGTTTCCCATAAAAAAAAATTTTAAAAAAAATTTGCCCTAAAAAAATTGCATTTACTTTATAAAATTTGGCTTCACTTTCAAACCATTGTCCTCAATGCTCAGGTGATATCATTACATTTTTTTAGCATGTTCACCTGAACTTAATGTTTTTTATATGTTCATGTGAACATATTAAAATAAATTTCTGATCACTAGATTGTTTTGGCTCATGTTTTCACGTGAACACATATTCATGGGAACATAATTAATATGTTCATGCAAACATAGTGTTCTCATGAATATATGATTTTATAATTTTTTTGTTGTTTTCTTACATTAAAATAAAGAAATGTTGTTTTGACCCTAAAAATTACGATCAAATGATATCCTACTACAAATCAAAAAATGTCAATTTTCACTACTCAGAGCAAGCTTTCAACCTACTATAATTTTAATACATATTATATTCATTAAGAATTTCAAATATGAGTTTAACTCATTATAGGTTGATTAACGATTGAACATCAACTAACTTCGACACTTTAGGAAAAATTGTAAATTAGGTTATATATATATATATATATATATATCTAGGAAATAGGTTACTGAGATAGCTTTCTATTAAAAAGAGAAAATTTAATTTATGATAAATTTAGTTCAAGTTATCCTTGTAAAAATGAACATATGTCTGAATTATGGTTGATGTCACTTCGAAACTTCATAAACTATACAATATTCAACCAAATTGAATCAAACCAAATGCATCCTCTAGATATTGATGTTAAAAATCCAACATCAAAAGAATTACCTCATTATCATTTCTAGAAAAATGTTATGATTGTCAAAATGATTTTCGCTCTTTTAAAATATTGAGTTTTCCTATGTACCACTTTTCGATGGAGAAGAAAGATTTGACTTAAATATTTTTTTTTAAAATTAAAAAATATGTTTACAAATTAGGAATAGAGTACTAGAAATCACTAGTTTACATCATCTTTAAATTATTCATAGTTTTAGAGATATATTCACTCAAATGTGAGGTTTGTTTCAAAAATATTTATTTTAGTGTCAAAATTGGTCAGAAAGTGGCACCCACTATTGTGGGATCACCCACTATGGCTATTAAAGAACATTACTTTTTGTATTAATCTTCCTTGAAAATCACACATTACTAGTATAAAGCTCATGAATAACTCAAGATATGACAAAGTATCTTTCAATTTTTTCTTATATTCTTCCACTTGCAAAATGAGTACATCACAAAAAAATGACGCAAAGATTGACTAGATCGATTGCAAATAGCATGACACTAATAATTATACAGATTTTAGACCTCAACTCCACATCTTGGAAGTCCTTTTATAGGAAGGATTGCAACAAGCTTTAGATGGGAGGAAACATGTCAAAATTCTATAGGAAAGAAAATACAAAGATATTTTATATTCTATTACATTGAAACATTCTTTGTATTTGGATCAAAACTTTGGATGCAATTACAAAATTGGTAGGTGACACTTTCATCACATATCTTGAGAATATTTATGTTGGTCTTCAAGCTCATGTCACTTTCCTTTCCTTTCTCTTGTCTACTTTGCCTCTAACATCATTCCTCAATTGCCTAATCATTGTCAATAGATGGTATGGCTTTTATATCAACAATGACTTTCCAGATGGCAATATCAGTATCCACATTAGGCCATGTGGCATATCGAATGGTATATAATTCATCTATGCACTTATTCCATTAAGTATCATTTAGGGCCTTTTATTTTCTATTGACCTTGCTCATATCTAACTCAATTCTAAACAAAAAGCCAATCATATCATAGACAAATGTTACATCTTTCTCATTATTGCAATAGGAAACAAACTGTGGATGCCTCAAAATATCCTCAAAAGAGGAAGACCATTCCTACCATTCTTTTATAACTCCATTGGCATCTAGAATAGTAGGAATAAAATTTGGAACTCCCATGGAAATTATCTCCATCTTACTTTGGAGTAATTGCATTTTTCTAGAGAAAAACCCATGTAATTCCTTTATTCTACTAATCATCTTTCTGGCATTCATAATTACTACCTGGGGTAATTCTTTCTTTTGGGGCAGCATGGGAGCCAAAATATTAGAAAATTGTGCATATGGCCCCCAAGTTATAAAAAGAGGAGATAGAAAGTCTAATGCTTCTAAGCATTGAAATTCAACTCCTTGCATAGACATGTAGCTACTATGCACATTTTGTGAAATAATCTGTAAGGCACCAATCTTGTGCATCATCATGTTTAGAATTGTCTTGATCTTTGCCTCCTTGGCACCATCCAATTCATCTATATCCATCTACTGAATCTCTCCCACATTTTTTGTATCATCTTCTATTTGGGCTTCTTGGTCTCTCACCTCTTTGATGCACCTTGAAACATTACTAAGGCTTCTTGTCTCTTTTTCTAAGGTAGCCACCCTTTGTTCTAGGACATAAGTCCTTTTTAGTTCTTCTTCATACTTTTTCTTGGCATCACTGGATATGTTGTATGTTTGATACAACTTTTCTTCTAACATATCCATTTTTCTCTTCCCCATCAATGATGTTGTGTTCATTAGATTATGTATTTGGTCACTAGAGATAGTAGTGACATTTCAAAATATTACATTTCCCTAGGGGAGTTCCTTTATGTCAATGAGGGTTGGATTATTTCCATCAGGGACCATGTTCCATATAGTCATTATCTTACTATCAATGTTAAAACTAGATCCCTATAGCTCACCAACAATAGTAGTCTCTTCACAAGAGACTAACTTGTTATGTCTTTTGATATGATCAAGCATAAAGGATGAGTTGAGCTCCCATCTTGGGAAGAGAAGCATCCCACTTCTTCTTACAAGCTCTCTAACTTCTTCTACTATAAGAATCTCACTACTATGATCATATTCTTACAACCTTTGTACGAAATCTACAGTCTTCTCAAGGGAATCTCTTGGTTGTAGTTGTAGGGTAAGCTCATTTTGATTTACCTTTTATAGGAATGACTTGAATCATCTAACTTGATGAATTCATCATCCTTCATAAACTCTAAAGCTTGAATAATTTGTTCATCTAGCATCTAAATTTGCAATTCAATTTTATTGAGGATCTTTTTATTCTCCCATTCTTGCTTCAGCAAGAAATTGTGTCTTATTGTATCAAAAAAATTGGATCCCTTAGGAAAAATTTGCAATGTCTTTCCTTTGACCTTATCAGGGATCTAAAAATTTTTTTGTTTCTTTCTCCCTTGTGCCCATGAGGAAATTTATGGTTGGTCATTATCATCCTCAATGGTTGTGACATCCTCCTATTCAAGGGATTGAGGCTCTACCCTGTCTTTGATTTCAGTAGGCACATGTGCCATTATCTAATCAAAATTGTCTAGGGACTTATTATATCTATCTAGGTATGCTACCTTATTGTAGAACCCATTAAATTATGGATTAGTTGCCTTCATGGATTCTTCAATTATCATTATCTTACTCCATTTTTTAGATCTATCCCTATAAACCTTTATATCTAAATGATTCATTATACAGTCCTCTTCCCAATTTGGTTTACCACTAGGGAGGGTATATTTTCTCATCTATTTAAGAGTATACCTTACCAAATCATTTTTATCATAGGTCCTAGCAAGGGCTGAGGGAAGATTAAATTCTCCTATGCACTGATCTATCTCCTCTATAGCATCTTTTCCTTTCACAAAATTACCTATCTTTGTATTCCATTCTATAAAAGTGCCCCTCTTAATAGGAGGACCTAAATATTCTTTATTCATTGTAAGCATTTTCCAAAAGAATTCTAATTGACCTAGCCTTTCAGGGATATATTTTGGTAATATATGAGGGGGTTGTGGACACCCAAAAACCCTTATAATTGAAAAATTTGAGAAACAAACTAGCCCAATCATAACTAAGTACCCTATCCCCATTTGGGAAAGTAGATGGTCTTATTAGAATCCTTACCCCTCTAGGTACTCTTTCAGTTATATCTACTAACATGTTTGTAATAGGAAAAATAAAATTATTATAGAAAACAATAGCACTAGTGTAGGGATAAAACCTTTGCCAAAAGCAAGTCCACATCTGAATAGGCAAGTTCTCTCCATTCTCTTTAGTGGCTTCAATGAAATTCAGATTGATATGCCTTATATTCTTGTATATAATGATTTGCATCACCAATGAGTAATGGAAGAATCTAAAGTTCCCAAGTTCTCTGTTCTGAGCCACCACAATTTCATCATGCATCCTATTGATGATATACTCCACAAAATCATACCCAACATTATGATTGGGATGCTAGATATCCAAAGCAATGATATATATGTATCCTGGGGCATTATTTGTGCCATCAATTCTTATCACCTTATTTATCCCAAAAATAGTGTACCTAAAATATTTCTAGAAGTAGTCAAGTGGCATTAGGTCTCATACCTTCTTTGGAATCTCACCCTTCTCTACCTTTGATTTGGGAATGTGCCTCTTCATGACTCTTCCAGTAAAGAAACTCTTAGAATTTTTTTAAGTTTCATTCATCTTCTCCTTTTCAATTTCCTTTGTCATAGGCCCTCCCAGGTCAAAGACCTCAATGAAAGTCTCCCTATCTATTCTGCATAGGATACTCATATAATTCCTATGCAAAGCTTTAGTTTTGGATTCTAGGTTTTGATCAATGCCTTCATTAGATCAACATCTATTATTACTTCTAGAATTAACAATTTTTCCATGTTCCTAACCCATGAGATGTGAATTAATAATTTTAAAAACATATTATGATAGAAATACTAGAAAATATCATTTCCATTTATATTAGGTATAATGGTATCTCTACAGAATTGGTATGTATCTCTAAAAACATGTGCATTCAAGGTTTGAACATGAGAAGACCCTAGAAGGAAATACACCCATTCCTCTACATATAGAGCTTCCAACTTTGATTTTTCATGTTCAGTAGCTTTTGAAGACTCCCTACATCAATCTAGGCTATCATCTTGCCTTCTTCCTATGTCATAATTTTTGCAATCAGCTTCCTTTGAACAAATTCTTTCAATATCAACTTCTGAAAGCTGTGAAAATCTCTACAAGCTCTAGGAATCTCTTAGCTCTCAAAATTCTATTTTTGGATTGTGCAAAATACTGTAGCTCAGAATACCCTTATATCAACTTATTAATGGAACAAAAGGGCAGCAGAAAAGCATTTATGTGTATTTATGTCAACATGCATGAAATCTCAATTTCTATAAAAGTGCTAAAATCTATTTGTATTTCCAGCCTTTCAAATCTTTTAAAGCACTTTTTGATAGGACATCTCTTTTAAATCATAATAAGGATCTTAACAATTAGTTTTTTCTTTGAAACTCATCACTGTGTCCCAATGAATTCCTTTTTTCATCATTCCACAATCATTTTCTGCCTTAGAACTTAAACACTGGCGACTAGATGGTCATAGCTCCATACCCTTTTCACCACTTTCTGTTCTATCTAATGTTTTTTTCTATTAACTGTGTGACTAAGAACCTAAAGGATTTTGACTACTTATATAACTTCAATCTTGTTGTCACTGCATCTCATTAACATTTACATTTACTACTTGTGACTGCACAAATGCCCTCATCAGTCATGAAGTCGTGGGTTAGCACACCTTTCTACTTCTGGACTTTTAATCCTAAGACCATGCAATCAAGGCATTGTATGTAGTTTAGTTTAAATCCTCACACAACTTAACTAATAATAAATTCACCTTATGACTAATGAGAAAAGGCTCTTCATGCTCTTTTAATCCAGTTGTCACTTCATAGTTTATCTTTATTGATATTTATTAACATCATGATTACACAATCACTCTATCCTTTTTTCATGCTAACTATTTTGTCGGGTTGCTGACTGCATAGCTCTTATCCTTCTTAACTATGTGACCATGTAAAAAAAAAAAATTCATGTATTTTGTAGCCTTGTTTGCCAAGTCATAACTTATTCTCTTTATTGTTTAGCTAGCATCATGACTACACGAGTTAACATACTCTCACTCAATCACCTATTCACAATAAAAAAAAATGGATAATTCTCTTAACCACGTGACCAAGTGATTAAAAATTTTATGACTTCTTTCACCAGTTCATAGTTCATCTTGCATATTATGACTTTTCCACCTCAACTCCATGACTAAAGATAATGTTAAGTATTTTACTTGAGTCACTCCTTTGTAGTCAATTCTTCTAACCACCTAGTCACCCCCGTGACCGTGCAAACATAATATTCTTTATTTTTTTCTAACAGATTTTTGTAGTTGTGGTCACCTTTTAGTCCTTATCTTTTGAGCCCCTGGCCATGCAAAAATTTTATTTCACCCAGTCATTGTGAAGTTTCATCTAATCTTTCACATTCAAGTGATTGGATGATTGAGGCCTTACTGACTATTTTTATCAGTTACAGTACAAAGAGGGCTTACTTACTTAGCCTCCAAGACTTAAGGATCAAAGGAATTTGAACTACTTTGCTGAGTCACATCATTTGATTCCACAATCTAATAAGGAGATTTGACCATGCGATTAACTTGGTCACCTAGTTGCATACATAAAAAATTTATGAGCTTACATCCAAATGAAAAAATGTTAAAGAAAGACATGATCTTTTAAAAATATCAAATTTTGAAAAGCTCAAAAAGGGTGTGGACTTGAAACAAAGGGTTTTTTGCTAGGGAAAACAATTTTATGAAGCACTTAGGGAAACCCTAGGTGCTAGGAATAGGCAAATTTTAATAGGTTTAAGGTTTTCACCAAAAGATTAGTAACACATCATAACAAAACCCTAGCTACAAATCGCAATTCAAGACATTTTCACATTGAAATTTTTAGAAATTAGGCAAAGTGAAAATAAGGGCTAACAAGCACAAGAGGTTATGTCATGTAAATTTTGACAATTTGGTGAGTATTAGTAAGATGAAAAGAGTTGGAGATTCTCCAAAATTGAAGAAACTTGATAATGTAATTTGCAAACAATGTCAATTGTATGCGTGAATATGTGGCCTCTATTAACACACACACTTCAACATGGTCCTTATTTGTGGATTCATCCTAGAATGAACATGAGATTGTTCACCCAAGAATAGTCCAGCAAGGTGACCTATTGCCTTCTATCTAAAGGGATTTTTCTTATTAGATATCCTTAGATTTGAGGTGTAAGCAACTAGACCCTCTAAGAATGAAGGATTTAAAGAAATGCAATTAATCTAAATGAATGTGCAAAGTATTCTAGAATGAGATATGCATTTTAATTTAAGAACATGTAAAGAAAGTTACACTAAATGTATGCATTCCTAAAACTATATGAAATTAAGCTAAGAAATGTATGAAAAATGGCAATGAGCTATGTGAGTGCAAAATGCAGCAGCAATTCGATATCGATTTAATCCAACCTCCTCTTTTTTGAAATGAGGAATTGAGAGCTTCTTAAATAGAATCCAAGAATTGATCAATGGTCAAGATCAATTTGGATGGATGGTCGAGATGAGATTCAGTTAGAATGCAAAGTTTCCTTATGAAAAGGAAGTTAACTAATTTCTTGTGAGTGGAATAAGGAGTTAACTAATTTAATTCCTTTATGACATCAGTCAACTGATAGTTTCCATTTTTGAACTGAAGAGAGAATATTGGAGAAGATATTTGATTTAAGGAAATTAAATATGACCTCATAATTGAGTATTCTAAATTGAATAATTAAATTCAACAATTAGAATAAGAATATTTAATTAAATCAAATATATTTAATTCCTTTGTACATTAGCTAAAGAAGAAATTTAATTTAATTTTAGTATAAACACTTATAACTAAATTAAATTTAATCAATAGGTTTAATGTAGCTAATTTGAGTCAATACTTAGGAATTAAATAAACAGTGTGATTAATGCAAATTAGGATTTTCTTCATTTGACAATTAATTCAAGTAGTGAAAATCAGAATAAGAATTGCCTAGTGAAATAGCACTCAAGATTGATTAGATAGACCAAAATTGGTATAATGGCAATGATCCAATTTGGGGTATTATATCAGTTAGGTAAGATGACAAAGTCTAGTTTTAAAAGTAAGACTCATACTTCAAAAGAAACTCTTGAATTAGCTCATACTAATTTATGTGGATAAATTCATGTGCAAAGATACAAAGGTGACAAGTACATTATCCTATTTATTGATGATTACTCAAGAACAATGATAGTAATATTCTTAAAAGAAAAATTTGATGATTTTCAAATGTTTAAGTGGTATCTGGCAAGAGTTGAAAAGGTAACTACTAAAACCTTGAATTGTCTAAGATCTTATAGAGGTGGAGAGTTTACATCAAATGAGTTTGAAAACTTCTATAATGACAAAGGAATCAAGATACAAACTTATACACCTAGGACCCCTCCACAAAATGGGATTGTTGAAAGGAGGAATAGATATATAATGGATTGTGCTAGAACAATGATGATGGAGAAGAATGGTTCTTTGAAATACTAGAGAGAAGCTGTCAGTATAGCTGTCTATACCTTAAATTGAGTACAAGTCTAGAAAGGTACAAATTCCACACCTTTTGAATTATGGTATGGATACTCACCTAATGTCAAATATTCTAAGGTATTTAGAAGCGAGTGTTACATTCTTAAGGACAACAGAAATGGTAACCTTGATGCTAAAAGTGAAGAAGGTATATTCCTAGGCTATTCCAAAAGAAGTAAAGCTTATAAGTGTTTAAATATTAACACTAACAAAGTTGTGGAAACTGCAAATGTAAATTTTGATAAATATACAGAAGTGCATGAAGATGAAAAAAGAAGGAAACTAAAAAATTATAGAAAATTTATGTACTACTATGAAGACATGTTTGTTGATGCTAATAATTCTACAAACCAAGTTGTTAATCAACAAGAATCAGTGACTATTGAGTCGCATACAATGGATGTCAAGTTGTGGTTAGGAGCCAAGCTAAAATTAGAAGATGAATTACATTATGATATTGAGATCAATTTACATGAAAGGAATTTTTAGTTACCTAATAGAGAAGTTCATAGTGAATCTAAAATTAAAATACCCATTGTAGAAAGAAGAGCAAAACCAATGTTGTCAAAGTATGTGGTGTAGGCACACCTATTCCTCCACTCTCCATAGAATCCATCATATTTAACTCTTCACGAGTTCCACTCAAGGGAATTTTTTCCTAAGAGACATTTGTAAGAAGTAGAATTAGTTTCTTGTTTGAAATAAGCCTATTTGTAAGACCTAGTCCTCATTTGGTGTTCTATAAACCATGGGTTTTGACTATGGTCAAAGTGCACATCTAAGATGTAGGATAGGTTAGGATTATCTATAGGTTTCATAATATGTTTTAGGCCCCAAGGGCACAAGAAGAAGGTACTAGTTGGGTTATATTGCACAATTTGGAAAAAATACAAAAAGTTGCACTTTGCAAGAAAAGTTGCTCGACAACTTTTGCAAAAAGTTAACAACTTTTTCCTAATTGCTCCCCGACAGTTGTAACTTTTGAAAATCAGTTCAATTGGTTAAGAGAAGTCTTCAAATAGCCCTTTAAAGTGGGTGGAATACAAAATATGTAATTTTTCAATTTGAATCAATAAAAGATCCCATTTTCTTTGTAATTTACTATAAAACATAAGTGTATGGAGTGGTACAGATTGGAAAAGACAAATGAATGTTTGATTTTGAATATTGATTGCCTTAGTAGAATAATGCAAGTGGTTTGAGGTTTTGAAGTTATCTTGCCCAAAAGATATCCAAGTTTCTTTCTTGAGTGTATGAAAACCCTCAATTCAATGACTAGTTTTAACAAAAGTGCCCAAAATTACATTTCCACCATGGGGAATTCACGCCACTTATTAAAATATAAGTTAGGAGGATGTACCCTAAGACTCCTAAAGGATGGGAGATGTTGATCGGGATCTTCTCCACTTTAGATTTTTCTTTCTCTACCAAGGCTACTCCTAGCCTACTTAGAATTTCTATTCCAAACCCCAACCTATATAATTCCATCCTAGTCCCCTTTCACCAAAAAAATCTCCCAACAATTCAAGTTTATGTCCTTTACCTCTAGTTCACCAACACTGCACTTTTTGACCTAGTGTGTCAAAACTCCACCAATTGTACCTAAAGGGCCAAAATAAAGTCTAGACCATCTTTCCATGGTTCTTGCCACATTTTATGATATTCTACATCATTTTGGTGAGTCTACGATACCCACAACTCCAAATTTTCATGTTTGCCCTTATAGCCCTAAGAGCTTGTATTAGCCATCCTAAAAACAAGGAACTAGCTATAACTCCCAAAAAATATTAACAAGGCCACTTGGTGTCTTCAAGACTTCAATTTCTAATGACCTAAGCTTGAAGATTTTCCATTTATTAGGTCTATGTGGTGATCGTACAGTATGACTCCAAAAAACCCTTGCTTTAGGGGTTTCAAAGACAATGACAATGAAACTTTCACAAATAGCTCAAAACTCCACATCCAACCTCCTCATCTAATTTATGGATCCTTGATATTCTATTTCTTCATTTCCTAAAAAATATTGACATGTGTCAATCCTCTGTTCTCACCAAAACTCCATTACAAGCTTTCATTGCACCTTACCAAGTCTTTCCTACTTGCCTATGACTCGCTTGTAAACTTAGTTATTTGACTAACACAAACTCCAAAACTATTATTTACATAGGGTAATAATACCATTTCTTGATTTTAAAGGGCCATAGATTTTCAACTATGGGAAGTCAAGCCTTAGCCATAATTACTACAGATACACAAAATTGGATAGCACAAATGTAAAACCTAATTAATTTTCAAAACCCTATAAAATGAATGATTGAGACCAAAAAAAGTATGCATAGAATCAATACATGATCCCAATCCACTATTCCATCCAAAATATTAAGATATTCAATCCATATTCTTTGCTCAATCCTTCAAACCACATATATGATCACAAAAAAGCTCCACACACCAGTGTTGTTTGTACAGGTGTATGTCCAACCACTAAAAATGAGTTGGAAAGTGTTTGAATAGGTTCCCTCTTCCAATTTTGCAAGAAACTGCAAAGTTGTCAATGAGCAACTCTTTGACAACTTTTGCAATTTTGCAAGCTGAGCCTTCAAAATTGACTAGTTTTTTTTCAAACCTTATTAAATTAACCTAAAACACCTAAGAATATATTTTGAAAACATCTTGCCCCTTTTTAGGCCTTTTTCCATAGATTTCCTTATTGAGCAATTTTTAAGCAATTTTTGCCTATTAGGACCTAATTGTCAAAACTTGGCTCATACTCTAAATCCTACCTATCCATACCTCCTAAACTTAACTATAGGACTTTATTTATAGTCCTTATTTCCTCAATGGTTGGTTACACCATTTATAAACAAAAAATGAGTTAGGGTTTCACCTTTCCCCTAGGTGCTCCTGCACCATTCTCCCCCTACAAGAAGAAGTCTAAGGTACTAAGGAAGAGAGGAATTTCTTGTTAATGCCACGCTTCTTGAAATCACTCTCATCAATCCAAGTTTCCTTAGCTTCATTTCTATCTAACCATTTCACTAGATTTTCCTTATAAACCTTGTTACTTGAACTCTTCTTCACCCTAGAATCCAATATCCTCTCCACCTATGGTTGCTTCTTTTTAGGTACTTGCAAGTTAGAGATATCCTTGCTCAGCTCTTCCTAATACTCAAATTCATCTACGTTTGGACCTTTTTAGGGTATTAGGTCTTTGACATTAAATATGGGAGAGATAGCCATGTCATTGGGCAAGTCTACTTTGTAGGTATTAGGTCCATACTTCTCAAGTACCTTGCATGGCCCAATACTCTTCATCTACAACATACTAGGGATGCCCTTCTGTAACCTGGCTTTCTGTTAAGATTAAACCTCAAAAAAAAAAATTACATGCAAATATAACCAATATCAAAAAATAATAGATCACATAGAAAATAACACAAGACACCAAGATTTAATGTGGTTTGCCCAATCCCTGGGCTACATCCACCAAATAGCAAGTCAGATATTATTACGATTTATTGATTACAACCTGATTACAATTCATAATCCCTTATAGCTCAATATTGTTGCAAGAATAAATTTTCACATCACATATCATGAAAATTCCTAACCCTAAGATATTTCATACAAGTAATTTTATGTCACTTTAGGGTTACAACATGTTGGCCACAATCAAAAACAAATTATGAAGTATACGTCAACCACAATCAAAAAATAATTATGAAGTATGTATAGTACTTCCCTTATTAGTCACCAGAAACTAACACTTTGTTCAAGTAGACCATCACCTCATCTCCCACTTAAAATTGTAGTTATCTTCTCCCCTCATCCTTCTTCTCCTTCATTTTTTTATTTTCCTTCATCGAGGTCTGTTTAACCTTATCATCCACTTCTTTCATGGACTAAAAAAAGTCATCAACATACCCACTGATGTTTTCATGTGCTTGTAGGTCCCTTAACTACATTATACCCCTTGGATGAGTTCCATACACTACTTGAAAAGGGCTTAACCCTATCATTTTTTTCTTACTATCATTGTAGGAAAATTATGGCTGAGGGATGAATTTCTCCCAACTTTGCCCATACTCCTTGGTAAGACACCTTTAGAGGTTTCCTAACACCCTGTTGATGACCTCTATCTACCCATTTGTTTGAGGATGGTAGGAAGAACTATAAGCTAGGTTTGTTTGTAACCTCTTTCATAGGGTCTTCCAAAACTGCCCCATAAAATTCACATCTCCATCAACAACTATGCTCCTTGGTAAACCATGGACTGTGATCACTTCCTTAATAAAAAGGTTGGCTATGTTGCTTGCATCATGTTTTTTTTTTGCATGGGATGAAATAATTCATCTTGTAGAACCTATCTACCACCACAAACACACTATCTAACCCTATCCTAGTCCTTGATAATCCCACTATGAAGTCCATGTTGATCCATTCCCAATTCCTATTAGGAATGCATAGAGGTTGGTAGAGTTCTACATTTGATGAAGTTCCCTTTTCCTTTTGACATATTCCACACTACTCTACATACCTCCTTACCTCCCTTTGCATCTTGGGTCAATACTAAAACCTCTCTACAAGGTCTAAAGATCTTGTTAAGGCTAAAATTCCCACTCATGCTCCCATTGTGCTTGTCTTATATGAGATTCTCTCTCATAGATCCCCTTGGGATGCACAACTATTGACCCTTGAACAATAACCCATTTTGCAAAGTATATTCCAAAAATTCACTATGGAAATGATTCTCAAAGTTTGTACATACCTTGTAGGCCTCTAAAAAATTAGTGTCCTCCTCATATAAGTCCTTGAATCTATTTAATCCTATGCTTTTCAGCTTGACCTCTTGTAATGTCAGCACCCTCCTATTAAAAGCTTCTTCCACCTCATTGTTCATGCCTTTATTGTGCTTAATGGTGAAAGTGTAGGACTGCAAGAACTCTATCCATTTTGATCTTCCTTAGACTTAGCTTCTCCTATGAGTTGATAAAGCTTAGGGCTTGGTTGTCTATGAAGACAGCAAATTCCTTAGGCAATAGGTAATATCTCTACTTCTTAAGAGCTTGGACAAGTGCATAGAGCTCCAAGTCATATCTTGAGTACCTTGTCTTAGCTTCTTTAATCCTTTCACTAAAAAATGTTACTAGTCTCCCCTCTTGGCTTAAAAAAATCCCAACTATTATGTTACTAGCATCACATGCAACCACAAATGGCTTCTCAAAACTAGGCAAAACCAATATTGGTTGAATTTCCACTTCCTTCTTCAACCTCTCAAAACACTCATTTGTTTCCTTGTTCCATGTGAATTTTTTCATCATGCATCCATTGATGATGTCATTCATGGGTGCACAAATTTCACTAAACCTTCTCAAAAAGTTCCTATAGAACTATGTTAGGCCATGGAAACTTATGGCCTTAGTAGCAGATCTAGGAGTAGGCCAACTCAAGATTGCCTCCACCCTGTCCTTGTCCATTTTTAGGTTCCCTTGGGATACTACAAAACCCAAATATAATAGGTCCTCCTTCATGAACTCACTCTTGTCAAGGTTCATTGTCAACTTTTCCTCTTGACATTTCTTCAACACCATTTCTAGGTATTTCATATGCTCCTCCTTTGTCTTGCTGAAGATGGGGATGTCATCCAAACACCCAACACCAAAAACTCCTATATAGTCATTCAAGACCTCATTCATTACTCTCATGAATGTACTTGGTGCATTGGTAAGGCCAAATGGCATGACCAAATACTCATAGAGACCCTCAGTCATCTTAAATTCAAACTTCCACTCATCACCCTCTTTCATCCTAATTTGATAATAACCACTCTTGAGATTAATTTTGGAAAAGTATCTAGCCCCACCTAGATAGTCCATTAGATCCTCTATCTTAGGAATAGGAAATCTATATATAATTTTGGTTCTATTGATTTCTCTAGAATTAGTGCACATTCTCCACTTACCTCCCTTTTTTAGTGCTAGGACAACTAGTACTACACATGAACTAATGCTCTTCCTAATCAACTCCTAATCAAGAAACTTTTGGACTTTCCTTCAAATTTCCTTTTTCTTGTCTAGAATCATCTTGTATGCATCTTTTTTTGGTAGTGATGCTCCTAGTATGAAGTCAATTTGATGACTTATGGCTCTCTTTGGAGGTAGTGTTGGTGGTCCTCCATCACAAATTATATTCTTGAACTTATCCAATAGGTTGTGTACCTCTGCAGGTATAGGTGCTAGTACCAATGTTTTCTCCTCCTTAGGCTTCACCATAATGGCATACCCTACTCCTTCACCTTCCTTCAAGTCCTTGAGGAACTATTTCCCACTCATCAATAGTGTCTTAGTAGTAGCCTTCTCTACCTTATTTTCTTCCACTATGGACTATATCCTATAGGTGACCTCATCCTTCTTGAAAGAATACTTTTTTTCCTTCCCATAGTGCACTACCTCTCCTATCATACTACCAAGGTCTTCCTAATAGTAAATGGAAAGCATCCATAGGAAGCACATCACATAGGATCTTGTCATGATACTTACCAATGGTGATGCATTCCCATACTTTTTCATTCACTAGTATATTTTGCCCCTTATTTAACCAAGTCACCCTATAAGGACACACATGGGGAATATTTGTTAAACCAAGCTTCTATATTGCTTCCTCTAACAAGAAATTATTAGTAGACCTTGAGTCTATGATTATCTTGCATAAATTACCTAGTATCTTGCAGGTAGTTCTAAACAGTGCTCTTCTCTACTTGGGTTCCTCCTTTACTAGCTCCTTAACCAATACTCTCCTCAGCATGGTATTTTCACCCTTCTCTATGTCAAGGTCCACTTCACCCACCTTTTTATTATCTTTCTCTTGGATATAGGTGATCTTCTTATCTCCATAGAATGATGATGCATTCTCTAGACATATCTAGGCAGGATAACCCAACTTGCCATAGTTGTAACACTTCATATTGTTAAAATGTGAGCCTTTGTTCATGTTCCCATATCTACCTCTACCCCATTACTAGATCCTCTTCCTCTACTAGTTCCTCCCCTTTGAGTGGTCTCAATGACCTTCTTATTCCATTTGTAATATACATAGCCTCTCTTCTCATTGGTCCTTCCACTAGAACCTCCTCTTGAGTCACCTTTGAAGTCTTTCCCTCTACCTCTATTATTGGAACTTGAGTCCCCTTTCTTCCTCAATTTATCTTCCACTTCCCTAGCCATTTGAAAAAGACCACATAAGGCCATTTAGGTATCTTGCCACCTTGATGCTCTTTGCCTCTTTTACCCTTGACCTTAGAGACAACATTTGAAACTCCTCAATGTAGGTAGCCACATCAAGTTCCTTCTACTAGAGATTTTGCCTTTGATGTGAATCTTAATTTCATAGTCTTCTGGTAAATAGGTCTCCTTTATGTTTTCTACAATAGCCTTCCAATTGTATATTGGTTTCTTCCCTTCACTCTCTCTTTCCTCTTGCACAAAATTCCACCAAGTCAATTCTAGACCTTTCAATCTAGATTTTTCAAATCTAACCTTTCGGTCCTATATTGTCCCTTCACACTCAAAGTAATTTTCAATACTTTCAATCCATTCTAGGACCACCTTTGCATCCATCATGCCATGGAACAATGACACATTTTCAAGATTCTTTCCTCCAAAGTCATTGAGGGCTTTGCGGAATGGTTCTTTCTCACCAAGTGGAAGGTTTGGTTTAGGTATCTCATCCTCCAAACACACCTTCTCTTTACCCCTACCAAAGTCTTCACCTTCCTTAGCTTGGGCTGCATCTTCCATCTCTTTTAACTTATCTTTCATCTCCACTATGCCCTCATTAAGAAGCCTAGTCTTCTCATCCATGAGCTTCTTTTTCTCATTTACCTCCTTTTCCAACTCTACATTAGTAACCATCCTTTAAGAACCACTTGAATTAGTGGAATATAGCATAACACCACAAGCCATAATCTTATGACTCTAATACCACTTTGATGGGGAGCTTCTTCACTTTAGAGATTTCTTTCTCTACCAAATATATTCCTAGCCAACTTAGGTTTTCTATTCCAAACCCCAACCTAGAGAACACCTTCCTAATCCCCTTTCACCAAGAAACTCTCCCAACAATTCAAGTTTATATCCTCTACCTCCTCTAGTTCATCAACAATGCAATTTTTGACCTAGTGTGTCAAAACTCAACCAATTGTACCTAAATGGCCAAAATCAAGCCTAGACCATAATTCCATGGATATTTCCATATTTTATGACATTCTACATCATTTTAGTAAGCCTACCATACCCACAACACCAAATTGCCTTGTTTTCCCTTGTAGCCCTAAGAGCCCCTATTAGCCCTCCTACAAACAAGGAACTAGCTATAAATCCCAAAAAATATTAACAAGACCACTTGGTGTCTTCAAGACTTTGATTCCTAATGACCTAGGCTTGTAGATTTTGTAGGTCTTAGATCTCTATGGTGACCATACAATATAGCTCCAGAAAACCCTTGTTTTAAGGGTTTCAAATGAAATAACAATGAAAGTTTCACAAATGGGTCAAAACTCCACATCCAACCTCTTCCTCTAAGTTATGGATCCCTAATATTATACACCTTCATTTCCTAAACAATATTATCATGTTTCAATCCTTTGTTCTCACCAAAACTCCATTACATGCTTTCATTGTGCCTTGCCAAGCCTTTGCTATTTACCTATGGATCACTTGTATAATTAGCTAGTTGACTGCCACAAACTCCACAACTAATATTTACATAGTGTACAAACACCATTTCTTGATTCCTAATGGCCATGGATTTTTTATCATAAAAATGCTATCAAAACCTTGTCTTGTCCTTGGAAGACCTAAGACAAAATCCACACTCACACTATCCCATGGTTTTTTTTGAATAGGTAATGGCTAATAATGACCTTGGTTTGTCCTTACTCCCTTGGCTCTTTGACATATTGTGCAAGTTTCTACAATCTTCTGAGGTAAGTAGGTAACTTTGGCTAGTGATAATTTCTTCTTAGGCATTATAGAGTTTTGTCAATCAAAAAGTGACCTCCTAATGTGCCACAATGCTTCACTTTGATCATATTTTCCCTCATGGAGAATCTTGGAATACAAAGTTGTCCTCCTTTGAACAAGATTCCATTCTGCAACAAATACTCAGAATATGTTTTGTTATATGCATCAAATAAAGTAGAACAAACCTTATGGATTTCCCCAAAAAAAGTATCGATCATCTTATAGATGTTTAATGGAATCAATCCCCATGCTTTATACTTTAACTTCTTCCACCATGGTGGCTCTCCTACTGAGAGCATTTTCTACCTTGTTTGCAGCACCCTTTTTGTATTTTATTGAGAATGTGAAGGCTTGGAGTTTTTTAACCCACTTCATGTGTTTGCAACTCAATTTTTCTTGGCTATTCAGGAAGCTTAGTGCATGACTATTTGTGTAGAAAATGAATTCATTATGAAGTAAGTTAGTTCCTTCATTTCTTGAGAGCTTGAACCATAGCATATAGCTCTAGTTCATATGTGCTATATTTCTTCTTAGCATCATTGACCTTTACAGAGAAGAAAGCCACTAGTCTTCCCTCTTGATTGAGCCCTACTCCTATGGCAAGGTTGCTAGCATCAATCTCACTATGAACAATTTATTAAAGGTAGTTAGTGCTAAGACTAGATATTGTGCTACCCTACCCTTCAAGTATTCAAATGATTCATCTACTTGAGTTGTCTGTTGAAACTTTGTGTTCTTACCTCCTTTGATGGTATTCAATAGAGGTCCACATATATGAGTGAAGTTCTTGAAAAAATTCGTATAAAATGTTACCAATCCATGGAAGCTCCTAACTTCCCTTGCTCTCTTAGGTGTTGGACAATTAACGATAGCTTCTACCTTTTCAAGACCCATCTTCAAGGTGTTCTTTGAATGACAAAGCCCAAGAATATCAATTATGTCTACATGAATGCACACTTTTCAAGGTTGATTGCTAACTTCTTTTCATGTGTTCTTTAATAAACTTGTTCCAAATGTTTCATATGCTCTTCTTTAGTTCTACTAAAGATCAATATGTCATCAAGATAGAGCACTAAAAACTTACCTATGAAGTCATGAAGCACTTCATTCATTAGCCTCATGAAGGTGCTAGGATCATTTCTTAGACCAAATGGCATGACAAGCCATTCATATAACCATTTAGTGGTCTTAAATGCTATTTTCCACTCATCTCTAGGCCTAATCCTTATATGATGATAGCCTAATTTAAGGTCTATTTTGGAAAAGTAGCATGCTTCTCCAAGTTGGTCTAGTAGATCTTCAATCTTGGGCATAGGGAACCTATACCTTATGGTTATTTTGTTGATTTCCCTAGAGGCAATGCAAAGTCTCTATTTTCCATCCTTTTTAGGGGCCAATACACTAGGCACTACACAAGGGCTGGGAATTTTTTGAATGAGTCCATTAGCCAACATGTCACTAATCTATCTAGATACATCTACATTTTGATTAGGGGTGAGTTTGTATGTAGCCTTGTTGGGGAGAGAATCACTTGGTATGAAGTCAATTTGGTGTTAGATTTCCCTCAATGGTGGGAGTTCATCTAGAGTTTCTCCTACAAGTATCCCTTTATATTTCTATACTAGATTGTTTACTTCCTTAGGCACTTCTTGAGTGACTACTTTCATCTTAGGTTTGAGGACTAGGTCATACCCTATTTGTGAGTCTTGGATGGTATTCATCATTTCTTATTCACCTACCATGATGACCAACTATTCTTTGGGTTTCTCTTGGTGAGGCTTAGGGTTGGGAAGAAGATTATATTTGTGACCATCTTTAATAATTTGGTATTTGTTTGTGCCACTATCATGTTTTTCCTTAAGGTCATACTATCATGGATGATCTAGCAAAAAGTGGCAAATATCCATGTCTAAAATGTCACAAAGGACTCTATCCTTGTAATCTTTTATTGAAAAATTTACCCAAGCCTATTCATTTATTAGTGTTTGCTGCCCTTTTGTCAACCAAGATACATTGGAGGGATTAGAGTGAGGTATTTTCTCTAGATTCAACTTATCCACCATTTCTTTAGATACAAGACTTTTATTAGAACTAGAATCAATAACTACCTTACATACCTTTCCATGGCTTTTGCAGTTGCTCTTGAAGAGAGTCTTTCTTTGTGGAGGCTCCATTGGCATGGGTGCTTGAATCAATGTCCTCTTCATCATGAGAGTAGCCCCTTATTCACTAGCACAATCTTAGACACTTTCATCACCATCTTCTTCTTGAACAAGATTAGTTCTTCTCCCTCCTTGATTGTTCTACTTCTTAGGACACTTGTTTGTATAGTGGCCCATCTGGTTACAATTGCAACATTTGATCTACCCATTGTTTCTTCCACCATTTCTGCCTCTTCCATTACATATCCTTCCTCTATTTCCACCTCTTGAACTACTTTCTTCTTTTTTATTCTCCTTGTAAGAATCTTCTTGAGGCCTATTGCCTTGTGTTCCTTTACCACCATACTTTCCTTTTCCTCTATCACTCTTTCCTTTATTTCTATCACTTTGTTTATTCCTTCTTTTGAACTTCTCTTCAAACTTAAGTGCTAATTGGTAGCACTATTTTATAGTGGTAGGACTCGTCAAACTTAGTTAATCTTGAATATAAATCCTTAGTCCTTGCATATACCTAGAAAGTTTCACACTTTCAAGTTCAACAAGTTTGGATTTCATCACCAATTTTAGAAATTCTTTAGTATAGGTAGAGATATCCATCTCTTTCTACCTCAAACTCATTATCTTCTTATGAAGTTGAACTTCATAGTCCTCAAGGATGTAGGTCTCTCTAACTAGAGCCACCATCTTCTTCCATGTGGAGAATAGATTCTTGTTATTCTTCACCTTATCATCTTGAGTGAAGTTTCACCATGTGAGTCTAGAGCGCTTGAGTCTAGACTTGGCAACCTTCACCCTTTAGTTCTTAAGGATGTATTCATAATCAAAGAAACTGGTTGGGGCATCTACCTAATCTATTTTAGCCTTTGGGTCATCTTCCCATTATATGGGGGCAAGTCAAGCTTAGTATCCATGGTTATCCTCTCTATATATTTTAGAGTCCTCGCAAGTAGCCTCTGGTTAGTAGGAAATTCTTCTTTCTCCTTCTCAATGGTTTCTTCATCACTCCCTTGTCTAAATTCTTTAGAGTTTTCACTACTTCTCTTACGAAAGGCTTCTTTAAGCTTGTCCATTTCTTCCCTCATCAACTACATCACCTTGTCTCTTTGTTCATCTTGCCTTATTTTTTGGTCTCTCAAGTATTTTATAATCTCTACATTGGTCATCCTTGAAGATAACCCTCCATATCTTCTCCTTTCAGGGTGTTATTAAATCCTTGAGCCTAAGGGATCTTAAGTTGCTTTGATAGCACTTGAAATAGAACTCTCCCTTAAAAAGACAACTAGGTTGTTGTGTGGTTTTAGATTTCTTCAAGTACCCCAAAATGGATTCAAGAGAGAGATCTACACCTTTTGAATAAAGTTGATCATAAACATGGCCTAGGCACCCTAAAGAGTACGACTAGTTCTATAAGCACAAAATCACCAAATTCTAGGTTTATGCTTAAAATTTGAACCTATAAGCTCAAAGAGGAATGGAAATGTTCCTAGAAATTCAAAAAACTCAAAATAATGGGTTAGAATAGCTTATATTGTTCCCAAAGGTTATGACTAGAAAAACTGGCTTTAGGCCTAGGATTCCCACTAAGCCTTATCAAAGAGGAATTTAGGGTTTAGCTTCAAATTATTTTAAAATACCAAGGAAAAAAATTTCATATATGGATACCCTTTTGGAAGAATATTCTAATTCCAAACTTTTAGACTCCCAACTGACCAACTAATCCCCTTACCCAAAACATAACAATTAGCCTTGCTAGGCCTAATTGATAGGGTTTGTGAAGGAAGTACATGTTACATAATTGACCAGGTTAATCCACTCATTTGGAAACATGTAGGGATCTATAAGAGATCATATTACACCCTAAGAGATGTTTCATCCATCCTTTCAAGTTCCTTCAAAACTTCAACACCTATTGTCCTACACCAAACACATAGAGATGTTTGGTCTAGGGATGGCTAGTAAAATTAGGTGCCTTGCTTTCCATCTGGTGTAGGAGCACCCAGGGGTAAAGGTGAAACACTAAATAATTTTTTTTTTGTAAATTATCTAACCAACCATTAAGTAAATAAGGACTAGAAATAAATTCCCAAAGTTAAGTTTAGGAGGTATGGATAGGTAGGATTTGGAGTGTGAGTCAAGTTATGAAAATTAGGTCCTAATAGGCAAAAATTGCTTAGAAATTTCTCAATAAGGAAAAATATGGAAAAAGGCCTAAAAATGGGAAAGATGTGTTCAAAATTGGTCCTTAGGTGCTTTAGGTTCATTTTATAAGGTTTGAAAATAAACTAATCATTACAAAAGTTGTTAGAGAGTTGCTCAGTGACATCTTTGCAATTTTTACAAAATTGCATAGCAACTTTTTGCATAGTTTTGAAGAAAAAACTACATGGGTTGTTATGGCTTGAAACAAAGGAAAATATGGAAGAGGAAACCTATTTTAGAAATTTCCAACCCATTTCCATGGGTTGGACATACACCTGTTCGTGGAGCATTTTTGTGATAAAAAATGTGGTTTGAAGGATTGAGAAAAGAAGTTGGATTGAATAGCTTAATATTTCGGATGGAGTAGTGGCTTGGGATAATGATTTGATTTTTTGCATACTTTTTTTGGTATCAAGCATTCATTTTATATGGTTTTGAAAATTAATTAGGTTTTACATTCCTAATGTCTAGTTTTGTGTATCAACAATAATTATGGCTAAGACTTGACTTTCCTTGTAAATAGATTTAGTAAAATGGCTCATTTTGTTTATTGTCAAAGCTCTAATGATGCTTCACAAATTGTTCACTTTTTTTTCAAGGAAGTGGTATATGAAGAAAATGCATATGAAATTTCATTTCCCCCAACCATATCAATTTCTCCTATTTTTAACAATTGTGATCTCACCCCTTTCAAAGGTGATGTAGGAACTAGTTATATAATACAAGATGTTGATGAACAAGAAGAATGGATCAAGGATCTACCACCTAGACAACCACTTTAGTTGGAGAAGATTTTGGATTCCAAGGTGGTTAAGAAAATAAGAAAGAAGACCTACACATACTACTTGGTCAAATTGAAGGCTCTTTGAGACATAGATGTTATATGGATGAGTGAAGAATGCATTGCCAAGCATGGCACTTATGTTCAAAAACTATCCTCATGTAGGACTTAAGTTTTTTAAGCAAGGGAGTATGATGTTGGAGCACCTATTCCTCCACTCTCTAGAGAATCCATCATATTTAACTCTTCATGAGTTCCACTCGAGATCTTTTGTGCCTAAGAGACATTTGTAATATGTAGAAGTAGTTCCTTGTTTGAAATAAGCCTATTTGTGAGACCTAATCCCCATATTGTGTTTTATAAACCATGGGTTTCAACTATGGTTAAAGGGTACATGTAAGACCTAGGATAGGTTAGGAGTGTCTATAGTTTCCTAATATTTTTTAGGCCTTTACGTAACAAGAGGAAGGTCTTAGTTGGGTTAGATTGTGTAATTTGTAAAGTTTCACTTTGCAAGAAACATTGCTTGACAACTTTTGCAATAAGTTGACAAATTTTTCCTAATTTCTCCCCAATGATCATGAATTAGTTGAGGGAATTCTTCAAATAGCCATTTTAGGAGGGTGGAAGAAAAAATATGTAATTTCACAATTTGAATCAATAAAAGATCTCATTTTTCCTTGTAAGTTGCTGCAAAATGTAAGTGTATGGACTGGTACGGATTTGCAGAGACAAATGAATGTTTTATTTTGAATATTTATTTTCTTAGTAGAATAATTCAAGTGGTTTTAGGTTTTTAAGTGATCTTCCCCAAAAGATATCCAAGTTTTTTTATCGAGTGCACCAAAACCCTCAATTCAATAACCATTTTTTCCAAAAAATGCCCTAACTTGCATTTCCACCATGGGGACTTCATGCCACTTGGTAAAATGAAACTTAGGATGATGTATCATAGGAATCTTGAAGGATGGGAGATGAAAATAAAGGCATCTAATTTTACTAGCCAGCCCTAGACCAAACATCTCTATGTGTTTGGTGCAGGATAGTAGGTGTTGAAGTTTTGCAAGCACTTGGGGGATGAATGAAACCTCTTTGATGGTGGAATATGATCTCTTGTATATCCCTGCATGTTTCCCAGTGAGTGGTTGATTGTTGCATTTTGGGTAAGGGGATCAGTTGGTTAGTTGGGAGTCTGAAAGTTTGGAATTAGAAGATTATTCCAAAAGGGTATCCATATATGAACTTTTTTTTTCTTGCTTATTTGGAGCAATTTTAAACTAAACCCTAAATTCCTCATTGATAGAGTTTAGTGGGGCTTCTAGGCCTAAAGCCAATTTTGCTATTCATAACCTTTGGGAATAAGGTAGGCTATTATAACCCATTATTTTGAGTTTGTTGAATATCTAAGAAACTTTCCATTCCCCTTTGAGTATATAGGTTCCCATTTTAGTCATAAACCTAGAATTTGGTGATTGTGTGCTTATGGACCTAGTTGTACTCTTTAGGGTGCCTAGGCCATGTATATGAACAATTTTATTCAAAAAGTGTAGATCCTTCTCTTGACTCCATTTTGGGGTACTTGAAGAAATATAAGGCCACACCACAACCTAGTTTCCTTTATAAGGGAGTGTTTTGTGTTAGTATGTCAAAAGGCATCACCCTAGTGGAAAAATTATTGGAGATAAAGAAGATAGACCAATGACAAGGAATAGGTTGATAAAAATGACATATGTTTGTTAAGTATGCATGAGCCTAAGTCATTGAAGGATGTATTAGAAAATGAAGACTGGAGTAAAGCCATGAAAGAAGAGATTGATTGGATTGAGAAAACAAAACATGGACTCTAGTACCTAAACTAGAGAACAAAATTGTAATTGGAACCAAGTGGTTGTATAAAAAAAACTAGATGGGAATGGTGAAGTCACAAGGAATAAGTAAAGATTAGTTTGCAAGGGATATGCACTAGAAAAATGAATTGACTATGGAGAGACATTTGTCCCTATTGCAAGATTGGAAGGAGTAAGAACTCTGCTTGCTTACTTTGCATACAAAGGATTTAAAGTTTATCAAATGGATGTCAAGTTAGCATTTCTAAATGGTATATTGCAAGATGAGGTTTACATAGAAAAATGTAAAGGATTTTTTGATCCAAATAAAAATATCATGGTGTGTAGATTACATAAAGATTGATATGGTTTGAAGCAAGCTCCTAAAGCATGGTATAAAAGGCTTCACAACTATCTTGTGAAGACTAGTTTTGAGAAGACTGATAACAGAAATATGTGCTTGAACCATAAAGGAATTTTACTAGCTGAAATATGTGTTGATGTTATCATATTTGGAGGAAAAAATGCATTGTGTAAGACATTTTCAAATGAATTGAAGAAAGAGTTTGAGATGTCTATGTTTGGAGCGATAAAGTTCTTTGTTCAATTGTACATAGATCAAATCAAATATGGTATTTACGTCACTCAATCCAAGTATGTAAAGGAAATCTTGAAAAAAAATCATATGGACAATTCAAAACCTATTAGTACTCCTATGGTGATGAAAAACAAACTATCCAAAACTAATGATTCTACTAAAGTAAATCAAACATTGTATAGGTTTATGATTGGTAAATTGCAATATGTCATTCATAGTAGACCTGACATTGCATCAACTATTGGGATTTTTGCAAGGTTTTCTAGAAATCCTAAGGAGAATCATTTAATGGTTGTTAAAAGGATCATGAGATACTTGAAAGGAATAGAAGACTATGGTCTATAGTACAAGAAAAATGACAAGTTTGAATTGAGATCCTATACATATGTTGATTAGGCTAGAAACATTGATGATAGAAAGAGTACAAGTGGTGGAGCATTTTTCTTAGGTAAAAGAGTGGTCACATGGACCAGTAAGAAAAAAAATTGTATATCACAATCTACTACTAAAGATGAATATGTGACTACTATAGTGAATTGCACAAATGTGGTATGGATCAAACAATTATTTAAAGGAAAGGAGGAAATTACTGAACCTATGGTACTCTATTGTGATAATACAACTTCTATAAACATATCAAAGAACCCTATGATGCATAAAAAAACAAAGTAGAATGAAATCAAGTATCATTACTTGAGAGAGGTTATTCAAGACAAAGAAGTGAGAATGGAATATGTGAATACAAATGAATAGATAGATGATATATTCACAAAGGCTTTACCTAAGGATGTACATGAATATCTTAGAGGTAAACTAGGGGTGATACTCCTATCCAAAGATACTTAAGAAGAAAGAGTAGTTTCCTACATCAACTAAGGTGGATGACATATTTTACAAATTGATGTAGTGGATCTTACTTTAGGACCTACTTGAAGTAAGGTAGGAGCTAAAAACAAAAGATTTACAATCACATGCAAGGTGACAGAGGGAGAACTTGAATTGATTGTATTTGCATGTATAGATGAAAAGTCTTTGGAATTTTTGTCAAAGAGGGAGAATATACAAGTAAGTGAGAGATATAAGAGAAAGAGGAAGAATATAATAGTTTGTTGTACTTGAAACTTGAAGAATGTATTGAGGGAGATGTTGAAAATAGATTGATCCAAGTATGAGAATGTGTTTGAATCATTTTTTTCTCATTGATGTCAAGCTTGGTGGTAAAACAACTGCTTAGTTGATTTGAGTACTATCATTTTTTTTATTGATAAAGAGGATTTGATCAAATGAGATAACAATAGTACCTAGAGAAAAGGTTGAGTTATGGTACGCAAAAAGAGTACAAATCTTAGTTAAGACAATGATGGTATAGTGCATTGATTATCCACTTAAGATTTCAAATGTTGGATACATTAACAAAGTTTAGAAGAACAAGTAAGAATAATTGAGTCTTCCAAGCTTGATCGAGTAGATAGTAGGTGCCAAGAAAATTTAGTGTAAGCTAAGCAAAAAATTAGTTGGAGCCAAGAAAAGTCAAAATTTATTGTATGTCGAGTGATATAGTCCAAGCCAAGTAAAGTTTAGTTGATGCCGAGAACTAGTAAAATTTAGTGCTTTTCAAATGATCTAGTTGAAGATGAGTGGAAGAATATTATGGAATTCAAGTGATGGAATATTGATTTCAAGTACCAGTATTCATGTTAAATCATATATTTGATGAATTTGAGCCAACTATTTTGTTTTCTTTAATTTTGTGAAGTGTGTGGAAGATAACTATGATGAGTTGGTGGCATAGAATTCATGCTAAGCCATTTTGAGGTGAATTTAAAGAGGATTGAAGGAGAAGTTTCTAGAAGGGACTCAATTGAAAAGATGGGTAGATTCATTGAATCCTACCTAACCCTAAAATGGATGATAGAGGATGAATAGAAAAAGATCTTAATTTTCTATTTATAGAGATGGCTGGTTAGAAGTAAGGCTGGTCAATGTTCAAGAATTCAAGTTAGACAAGAGGTCTAAGGTATTGTTTCATTTAGAGATCAAATAGAAGAGATTACAATTGCAAAGCAAAGCAAGAAGGATTAAGAGTATGAATGCTTGAAGGGTGAACAAACTATTAGAGCTGAAGTGCGTGAAAGCCAAGTATAATAGAGGATTGATGCAAAGATCTATAATCTACAAGTGAGTTGTAATTTTTTATCAGATTAAGCCTTATTGTTACTTTTTAATCATTATATTAGTCTAGGGTAAATCCTTTGGATTAAGGTTGACCTAATAGTCATTTGTAAATCCTTTAACCAATTGACATTCCAAGTGAATGATCTAAAGTCCTCTAACAAGGCTCACTCCTAATAGGGTGATTGAAATTTTCTAACTAGATCATCTTTAACACTGTGTATTGTAACCTTTAATAGGGTTGGCCTTTCATAGGGCATCACTTTAGAAGAGTGAGAATGAGTAGCATGTTACTAGTGGTTTTTCCCAAATTGGGTTTCCACATAAAATCATTATGTCAAATGTGTTATCTAATCTGTTATGTTTCATGCTTATATTTTTGCAAAGTTAATTTGATAGTAACCTACAAAGTATAATTGATTGTATGATCTAATGGATGCATGCATGAATATGTTTTATGGATATCAGTTCACTAAGTTGTGAAAAGTTTTATTTGTATATCTAGACCTTGGATAACTAATTCACCCCCTAGTTATCCTAAATAATTCTAACAATTGGAATTAGAGCTATCTGCTTAAGAGAACTAGTTTGAAGGTACTAGAAGAAAAAGATCAAGATATCAAAAAGAGAGGTACCCAACCCTAATAGGGAAAACTTTCTTGCATGGAAAAGTCTAATGAAGCTACATGTAGGAGTTATTGTAGACTATACACAATCTACCATCGCCAATGAGCATGTTGATCCTATTGGAGCCCTGACTACTGAAGATCTAAAAAAGAAGAAACAACACAATCAAGAAATGTTGGAGATTTCATCTACCCTAAGTTATGCCAAGTTCAATGACATCAAGGATTTTGATAGTGAAAAGAAGATGTGGGATGCTCTTCACACCATCTATATAGGCGATGCAAATGTTTTGAGAGCCAAATCTGAAAGTCTTAGAAGTAAGTTTGATGATATGAGGATGCAAGAATATGAGAATGTTACTCAATATTTCTCTAGGATAAAAGATGTTGTTAATTCTATAAGAGGATCTAATGGTAAGGTAGATGATGAGACTATATTAAGAAAAAATTTGAGAACACTATTGGCCATCTATGCTATTAGATTTTCTACAATACAAGAACTAAGATGTATACTAGGTTCTAATCTAACTCTTGAAGGTCTAGTAGGTAGGATCATTACTTTTGAGCTATCTAATTTTGACAACTTCAAATTTGACAACATTGAATCTAATTTCAAAGCTATGTTGTCATTGAAGAAACCTAATGAAAAGAAGAAGAAAAAGGTAAAATATGTTTCCAATGATAGTGATATAGATAAGGAGGATGTAGAATAGATTGAAGCTCTATTAGTAATGAGATTTCATAGAGGTAAAGGAAAATTCAAAGGTAAGTTACCTATCATGTGTTTTAATTGCAATGAGGTTGGTCATATTACTGCTAGATGTCCAAAGAAGAAGAACAATAGAGGTGGAGACAAGTACAAAAGTAGAAGAGATGAGGATAGCAAAGATTACAAAGACAAAGGCAAGAAGTCTTCCTACATTATAGAAGATGAAACCAAAGATGGATCTGGTGATCATGATGATGAAGTGGTGCATGTTGCAATGAAGAATTATTCTAATGAGGATGAGGCAACTATATTAGTGTCTTTTTTGCACAAGAATGACAGATGGATCATTGATAGTGGGTGGCTGGAGATAAAAGTAAGTTTATTACCTTGAATTATTATGATGGAAATAGTGTAAGGTTTGGTAATGATGCACCTTGTCTGATAAAATGAAAAGGATCTATCAAACTCACAAAAAAGATTTTATGTGACAATTCTTATTATGTTGAAGGACTTAACTATGATTTTTTGAGTGTGTCACAACTGAATCGTTCAGGTTGCAAGGTTGGGTTTGAGAACAATATTGCTAAGATATATGATACTGATGGAAAGCTAATGGGAAAGGGTGATCAAGCTAGAGGTAATCTATTCTATCTTGATATGGATAATTCTACTTGTCTACTTGTAAAATTTGATGATGTGTAGTTATGGCACAAGAGGTTATCTCATGTTAATTTTGATAACTTTTTTAGTATCAATAACATGAGAAGAGTCAAAGGTTTGACTAAGTCGAAGAAACCTAACAATATAATTTGCAAACAATGTTAGTTAGGCAAAATAACAAAGTCAAGTTTTAAGAGTAAGACTCACACCTCTAAGAGAATTTTGGAGATTGTTGATACTGACTTGTGTGGAACAATTGATGTGAAAATCTACAAAGGTGATAAGTACATTATGGTATTTGTTGATGATTATTCTAGGATGATGACAGTTATGTTTTGAAGCAGAAATCTAATGCTTTGCAAATGTTTAAGTGGTACTTAGCAAGAGTTGAGAAGAAAATAGGTAAAAGACTAAAATATTTGAGATCTGACAGAGGAGGAGAATTTAAATCAAATGAGTTAGAGAAGGTTTTGTAATGATAGAGGAATCAAAAGATAGATATCTTCCCCTAGAACCCCTCCACAAAATAAATTTTTTGAAAGGAGGAACAGATCTTTAAGAGATTGTGCTAGGACACTCATGATGGAGAAAAATGTTGCTTTGAAATACTAGAGAGAGGCTATAAGTATAGTTATCTATACCTTGAACCATGTGCAAGTCAAGAAAGGTACTCATTCAACACCTTTTCAAGTATGGTATGGATACTCACCCAATGTAAAATATTTTAAGGTGTTTGGAAGCAAGTGTTATATTCTCAAAAAATTCAAAAAGGGTAAATTAGATGCAAAAGGTGAAGAAGGTACATTCCTTGGCTAATTCACAAGAAGTAAAGCTTATAAGTGTTTAAATACTAGCACTAACAAAGTTGTGGAAAGTGCAAATGTGAAATTTGATGAATATACATGAGTACATGAGGCTGAACCTATGTAGGAACTAGAGGAATACAAATCATTTGTATACTTTTATGAAGGTATGTCTAGTGATGAAGATGTTGTAAATCAAGTTGCAAATCAAAAAAAAGTTTCATTGACTGTTGAGTCACATACAATGAATGTCGAGTTGCATTCAAGAACTAAGCCACAGTTAGGTGCCAAGTTGAAAAATGAAGTTGAGGCACATTTTGATCTAAGATTAGTGTAAATGAAAGAGATGTTGAATTACCTAATAGAGAAGTACATCATGACTTAGAAGTTGACAAATCAAATGAGGAAAACAAAGTAGAACCAATATTGTCAACGTATGTCAAAAGATATCATCCTACTATACAAATTATTGGAGATAAAGATGCAAGACCAATGACAAGAAATAGGTTGAGAAGTGATACATGTTTTCTTAGCACGCTTGAATATAAGATAGTGAAAGATGTCTTAGAATATGTGGACTAGATTAAATCCATGAAAGTAGAGATTGAATGGAATGAGAAGAATAAGACATGGACTCTAGTTCGTAGACCAAAAGATAAGAATGTGATTGGCACCAAGAGGGTGTACAGAAACAAGTTAGATGAAAATGGTGAATTCACAAGGAATAAGGAAAGATTAGTTTTCAAGGGGTATGCACAAGAAGAAGGGATAGACTATGGAGAAATATTCACTCCTGTTGCAAGATTGGAAGGAGTAAGAACTCTACTTTCTTACTCTACATACAAAGCTTTCAAATTTTATCAAATGGATATTAAATCTATATTTCCAAATGGCATATTGGAAGAAGATGTCTATATAGAACAGCCAGAAGGATTTTTTGATGCTAACAACAAAATCATGGTATGTAGACTACATAAAGCTTTATATGGTTTGAAGCAAGCACCAATAGCATGGTATGAAAGGCTTCACAATTAACTTGTGAAGATTGGATTTGAGAGGAGAGATGATAGTAGCAATCCGTATTTGAAGATAGAAAAAGGAAAAGGTATTTTACTATCTAAATTTTTTGTTGATGATATCATATTTGGAGATTATGATACTTTATGTAAAGCTTTTACAAATGAAATGAAGAAAGAATTTGAGATGTCTATGTTTGGAGAGATCAAGTTCTTTGTGGGTTTGCAAGTACATCAAATGAAATATGGTATATACATCACTCAATCAAAATATGTAAAGGAGATTCTAAAAATTTTTGGATTGGAAGATTCTAAGACAATAAGCACACCTATGGTAACATGACACAAATTATCAAAGAATGATGATTTAGCTAAGGTGAATCAAACATTTTACAAGTCTATGATTGGCGAATTGCAATATATAATGCATAGAAAACCTGATATTGCATTATCTATTGGAATAGTTGCAAGATTCTCTACTAATCATAGGGAGAATCATTTGATGGTTGTTAAGATAACAATGAGATATCTGAAAGGATTAGAAGACTATGGTCTATACCTTAAGAAAAATGAGAAATTTGAATTGAGATCCTACACTGATGTTGATTGGGCTAGAGATATTGATGACAGAAAGAGCATTAGTAGAGGAGCATTTTTCTTTGGAAAAAGGCTACTTACATGGACTAGCAAGAAACAAAACTGCATATTTTAATTTAATGTTGATGTTGAATATGTTTTTGTTGTGACAAATTGTACAAACACTGTATGGATCAAATAGCTACTCAAAGGTATGAAGGAGGAAATCATTGAACATGTGATACTTTATTGTGATAATACAAGTGTAATAAATATATCAAAGAATCCTATGATGCATAAAAAGACTAAGCACATTGGAATCAAGTACCATTACTTTAGAGAGTTAGTTCAAGATAAAGAGGTGAAGATGTAATATGTGAATACAAAAGAGAAAATAGTTGATGTTATTATAAAATAATTACTTAAGGATGCTCATGAGTATCAAAGAGGTAAACTAGGGGTGATTCCTCTATCCAAGGCTATTTAAGAAGAATGAGAAGTTCCCTGCATCAACTAAGATGATTGACATATGTTGCACATTGATGCATTAGATCTTACTTTAGGGGCTTCCTAAAGTAATCAAAGAGTCGGAGTTGCAGATCAATCAAAAGCTAGGTGATAGAGGTAGAAACTAAAAATGTTCATATTTACATATTAAGATGACAAGTCTTTGGCATTGTTGTCAAAGAGGGAGAAATAGAAATACAGAAAAGGGAGAAATAATATAGTAGAAGAAGAAATAAAAAAGAAGGAAAAGGAGAAATATAGAAGAAGAAGAAATACAGAAATGAAGAAACATGGAATATCTACTCAGAGGGAGATATTGTACCTAATGATTTACCTACAAAGAGAGAAATGATTAAAAGAAATTCATCTATCTAGTAAGAGGGAGATAGTGTTGAGGGAGATACAAGAATAGAATAGGCAGAGATAGATACGTGAATATTAGAAAGAGGAAGTGATCAAGAGGAAGTCATGAGGATGAATTAATTGTTTGTTGATTAGAAAATAATTTTGTAACCTATACAAAAGAAGAAATTTGATGATAGAGGGAGAGATTTTAATACAAGGAATTGTTTTCTTTTTGGTATTATTACTAGCACTGGTTGATCATCAATGCCAAATAGGGAGATTTCTGAAAGCAGATTGATCCAAGTATGAGAATGTGTTTCAATCATTGTTTTGTCACTGATGTCAAACCTTCTAGTAAGATAAATGCTTAGTTGATTTGAGTACTATCATTTGTTTGATTAATGAAGAGGATTTGATCAAATGAGATAACAAAAGCACCTAGAGAAAAGGTTGAGTTATGGTATGCAAAAGGAGTACAAATCTTAGTTAACACAGTGATAGCATAGTGCATTGATTATCTACTTAAGGTTGCAAAGGTTGGATGCACTGACATAGCCAAGAAGAAGAAGTAAGAAGAATTGAGTCTACCAAGCTTGACTAAGTGGACAATAGGTGTCAAGCAAGGTTAGTGCAAGCCAAACATAAAATTAGTTGGAGCCAAGAAAAGTCAAAGTTTAGTGTTTGTTGAGTAAAGTTTAGTTGATGTCAAGCACCAGTAAAATTTAGTGTTTGTCGAGTGATCTAGTTGAAAACAAGTGGAATAAAATTATGGAAGCCAAGTGATAGCATATTGTTGTTGAGTGCCAGTATTCATGTTAAATCATATATTTGATGAATTTGAGCTAACTATTTTTTTTTCATAAATTTTGTGAACTGTGTGGAAGATAGTTATGATGAGATGGTGGAATAGAATTCATGGTAAATCATTTTGAGGTGAATTCAAAGAGGATTATAGGAAAATTTCTAGAAGGGACTCGAATGAAAAGATAGGTAGATTCATTGAATCCTACCTAACCTAAAATGGATGATAGATGATGAATGACAAAATATCTTAATTTTCTATTTATAGAGATGGTTGGTCAGAAGCAAGGTTGGTCAATGTTCAAGAATTTAAGTTAGACAAGAGGTCTAAGGTATTGCTTCATTCAGAGACCGAATAGAAGAGACTACTATTGGCAAGAAAAGCAAGAAAGCTTAAGAGTATGAATGCTTGAAGGGTGAACAACCTATCAAAGATGAATTGTGTGAAAGCCAAGTAGAATGGAGGACTAAAATGAAGATCTGTAATCTGCAAGTAATTTGTAATTTGTTATCAGATCAAGCCTTATTATTACTTTCTAATCATTGTACTAGTCTAGAGTAAATCATTTGGATTAAGGTTGACCTAATAGTCATTTGTAAATTCTTTAACTAGGTGACATTCCAAGTGAATGATCTAAAGTCCTCTAACAAGGCTCACTCCTAATAGGGTGATCGAAATCCTCTAACTAGGTCACATTTAACAGTGTGTATTGTAACCTTTAATAGGGTTGGGCTTTCACAAGGCATCACTTTAGAAGAGTGAGAATGAGTAGCATGTTGCTGGTGGTTTTTCCAAAATTGGGTTTCCACATATAATCATTGTGTCAAATGTGTTATTGAATCTATTATGTTTCATGCTTACATTTTTGCAAAGTTGATTTGACAATAACCTACAAAGTTTAAGTGATTATATGATCTAATGGATGCATGCATGAATATGTTTTATGGATATGGGTTCACTAAGCTATAAAAAATTTATTTGTACTTTTGGACCTTGGATAACTAATTCACTCCCCCCCACCCGCTCAGTTATTCTAAAGAATTCCAATAAGAAATATCAAAAAGATCAAATCAAAGAAGAAAAAAAATCAAATGAGAGAGAAATCTGAGATTAGAATATACAAAGGAAGGCACACATACTGATAGAGGAAGAGATTTCAATAAAAGGTATAAATTTTCTTTTTTGTATTGTTGTTGGTATTGATTTTCCATCAATACCAAAGAGGGGGATTGTTGAAAGAAGATTGTTGAGGTGAAGAAGATTGATGAAACCTATCCTGGAACAATCATTATTTTGTCACTGATGTCAAAACTACTACTTATTAGTGAAACAATTTCTTACTTTAGTCTAAAAAGATAGGATAACAAGAGAACCTAGAGAAAGGTTGAGTTATTTGGTGTATAAAACCAACATTAAGACCAAGAAAGACATTGATGATATAGTGTATTGTTTATCTACTTAAGGCTATGATGAAATGATACTTGAGAAAAGATTAGAAGAAGACTAAGTAAAGAAATGTGTTTGCCAAGCCTAACTGAGAAAACACTACAAGCCAAGAAAAATTAGTGCAAGCCAAGCAAAAAATTATTTGAAGCCAAGAAATAAGTTCAATATGTGCCAAGTAAAGAAATTTAGTATAAGATTGGCAAGAGAAATCTAGTTGGTGCCAAGTGAAGAAATTTAGTATGTGTCAAGCACCAGTAAAGACTTAGTGGATGTTGAGAAACGAAGTGTTGGCTAAGCATTAGAAGATAATTTTGTTGAGCTAATAGAGTGTTCTTGCTGAGTGCTAGTAAATGTGTTAGATTGAAGATTTAACAAATCTAAGTTGATAAAGTTGATTTCTTGAATTGTGTGAAGTGTGTGGAAGATTAATATGATGAGTTGGTGGTATAGAATTCAAGGCAAACCATTTTGAGGCAAATTCAAAGAGGATTGTAGAGGAAGTTTCTAGAAGGGATAAAATGAAAAAGTGGGTAGATTCATTGAATCTTACCTAATCCTGGAATGGATGATCATGGTTTATCTATTTAAGGAGATAGTAGGGTAGAAGGAATAGTTGTCATGTGCGAGAACCTAAGGGAGGCAAGAAGTCTAGGGTGTTGCTTCATATGGTGGTTGAATAGAAGAGTCTATAATTGGCATACAAAGCAAGAAGGCTTAAGGTGATGAATTCTAGAAGGTTGAACAAGATGTTAGAGATGAAGAGGATGAATGTCAAGTAGAATGAAGGACTAAATGTGAGATCTATAATTTGCAAGTGATTTTTTATTGTTATCATATCAAGTCTTCATGTTACTCTCTAACAATTGTATCAATTTAGATAAATCCTTTGGATTAAGCTTGACTTAATAGTCATTATTAAATCCTTTAATAGGGTGACATTCTAAAGGAATGTTCTAAACTCCTCTAACAAGGCTCACTCCTAATAGGGTGATTGAAATCCTTTAACTAGATCACATTTAATAGTGTGCATTGTAGCCTTTAATAGGGTTGGCTCCTCATTGAGCTCACTTCAAAAGAGTTAAATTTGGTAGTATGTTACTGGTGATTTTTTCCAAAGTGGATTTCCAATTAAAATCCTTTTGTCAAAATCTGTGATTGATTTTGTGGTATTAGATGTTTACATTTTTGCAAAGTTATTTTGACATAGGACAAAAAAATGCATATGTTTAAGATATTGAATGGTTAATGCACATCTAAGAATAATCTATAGTGCTGAAAAGTTTTATTTGTACATTTGGACCTTGAATAACTGATTCAACTCCCCCCCTCTCGGTTATTCTAAAGTATTCCAACATTTGGAATGTGACTTTGAGATGAGGATTTATGGGATTTAGACAAGTATGTCTATCATCTTAAATGGAAGAACTTCCATGTTAAGAGTGTTTATCCCTCCAAGCAAGTGGTTTGGGGTCATGTAAAGTGCCTTGAATAGGTCTTTTCATGGATCTAGATGTTTTCCCCATGTTCTGCTTCTCTCTCCCATTTTCTAGCCTTTTTTTCAATAATTTTATCTGAGAAATTGAAAATTTTGACTTTCTAGGTTAATGATGACCTAAAGGTTCAAGGTTGACCTCAACCCTAACCTAGCTCAAGGATGACCTCCACCCTGACCTAGGGTAGAGTCAACCTCGACCATGACCCTTAGTCCAAGTTTCAAATTTCTAAGGTTTCACAATATAGGGCTTTGAAAAGTTCCATTTTCCCGATTCTAGGTCAATTATTTTAGGTTTCAAAATGGTAAACTCTTAAATTGCATTTAATCTAGGTCCATTTCTAGGGGTTAAGGTTAATTGGGATTTAATTCTTCAATGTTTACCTCTCTAGAAGTTTGTGCCCTAGATCACTATATAAGGAAGCCTTCTTCTCTCATTTTGACATCTATCATCTATCTATTATATACTTTTCATGAGGAGACATTATATCAAATGATCCATTATCAAGAATTCAATCATTAAATTATTCAATATTCAATACAGCAAGGAGATCCATTGTTAGCCATTGAGGGATTCAATCTCTATGGAAACCTCTTGTTGAAGATTTTTCCATTCACATGCATCCATGTCTCTTTCTATGCTAAAATCCATTCAATATTGGTGTTGAAGATCTAATGTCATTGATTTGAGACATCCTACACACAATTCTACATTCATTTGGAGCATCCATACTTGTGGATTCAAGGATTTGAATCCTTTGTAAGGATTTCAACATAAGAAAGGTGAATAGTTTCATTTACTTTGTTTATACATACTAAATTTTAATTACATTTCAAGGTTGATTCCAAACTATGGTTTGACCAAGGAAAAAGCCCCATCCAAACAAGAAAAATCATTTTCTTGTAGGTACAAGTACAGGATAGAAAATTGAAGTTCAGATTTGGATACCCTTTTCAATGAACTTCTGAGATCCCTGAACAAAACTTTTGTCAGAGTAATGCAAGTCAAGGTCAACTTTTTCAGGTAATATTGTTCCCTAGGGTAAGATTGTGCCCCATTATCTAGATCAAGTTCAACCTACCCTCGGAAGGACAAAATATTTTTGAGTTCTCTCTGTCTTAGTATTTCTAATCCAAAGTGGGTTGCAAAATTTCCTAAAACTATGCACAGACATCAACAATCAACATTTTCCAGATTTTCCCTACTTCAAGGTTAGTATTTGTCTTCTATTCATTCCAGATTTCAATTATATACTTTCTATATAATATTATAGAATTTCCTCCTTTCTTCATATTCTCCATTGTTTGATTCATTTGCGCGTTGATCACTTCTTTGTGATTCATCAATTTGAATCATTCCTTTTGTGAATTTGGGTCAGGGATAGGTCCTATATTCCCCCTCTTATATCATACTCACATATTTCACTCTATATCACAAATCTCATCCATTATATAAATATCCTATTCATTTTGGTGAACCCGACATGCTTACCCTCTTTTCTTTTGTGGAATTAGGTGCCCCATTATGTTTTGTGGTGTTATATTTCCTTTTATATTGTTGATGTTAGATTTTTCTTTTATGTTAAATCTTGCATCTATATTTCAAAAATACAAAATAATTGCGAAATCTCTTTCAAAATACAAAAATATTCATGCTTTATGTTTTTGTTTAGTTCATTTTCATTGTATTGGTTTATGAGCTTTAGTTCTTCTAGTCCTACTTATAATGTGCTAGTTAGACAAAGCCATAGACTTATGGGTGCCTTTGATCCTAAGTCTTCTTCTCCTTTTCTTAAGATCCTCGATGATAATTTGATTAATCATTATTTCAATCCTACTATGGAGAAAAACTCTTCTCACTCATCTCATGATGAGGATGATGCTTTAAGAGTTCCTCCTGAATGAGTCCAAAAAATTTCAACTGAACTTGATAATATGGGTAATTTGCTTGTGCAAGAAAACCATAATCAAGATTTTATTCAAGCTACAGAGGCTCTTAAGAAACTTCTTCATGATAGTGATCAAGGTGTTAACCTCTTGTGTGGTATTACTCTCCTTGTGCATTCTAATGTTAAAACTTTAGCTCAAGAAGCTCAAGATTTAGGGTGGATTCCTCCTATCACTAGTGTAGAACCTATTGGTCTAATTTTTCACAATGCAAAAATTATGGAAAAATTTAGTGAAAAATCATTTGAATGTTAAAATCTTGCAAAATAGGGTTTTTTTCCTTATATTTTGAGAATCCTTAGATTTCCCTAATTTATAGCTTGGTCTCTATGTCTTTTAAATTCTATTAAATTCTCAAGGTTTGTCTTCAGAGAATTTCTCAGAAACCCCAGTACCATGTCTTGTTTTACCCTAGTTTTGAAAAACCCTTGAAATATTTTTTTATAAAAATGATTTTGAAAATATATCATTTTACCCTAAGGTTGGGCCTACATGAGCATGGTTTTATTAAAAGATCGTTTAAAAAAACTTATTAACCATATTATTTTATTGAGAAATGCCAAAAGTATTATTAATTCTATGTGACCATTGATCTTGTTCAGATCAATGGATATCACATTCTCACAATGTTGAGATGCAAGGCTTTTAAATAAAGTGGGCAAGCAATTTTTGGACACGTAGCAAGGTGGGGTCGGGAGTTCTTAGTATATGTTGTAGTGTACCAAATTGAAAAGTGATTGTTGACATGTAATTCTAGTTGTGTTGTTAAGGAGGTTTCCCTGCCAGATGTGATCAAAGTTTGGTCAGCCATAGATCCTTCAAATATCAAGGGCTAGCGCAAGCCTGCAATAAAGAACTACTCATTCAATAAGGAATGTGAGAATGCACTTTTATGCTACATGTCATAGTGGGGCTGGGATTAGAATAGGAAACTGAGTCATGCCATACTATATGCCACATATGCTTAGCTAGAAGTACTAATGTTATCGGCATGGAAAGTTTTAGAGATTAATGTAGTAGTCAGATTGGTCAGAGCACAAGAATTGAAAGCAGTCATTTCATTGGCCCAAGTAGATGAAGCAACAATAAAGTGCAATTTTTTTCTTACACCGTTGATCTTGTTTTGATCAACGGAGGGCACTTGCCTGCATTGAGAACTTGAATGAAGTTCAAAAATAGTGGGCATGCACCATGCAGACACATGTCCATGGTGACATCACTATTCTCAACTCAGAAGGATTAAAGGTATAATCAGTGTCACCGCTGATCTTTTGAAGATTAATGGCTAGCGTAATCCTACAAAATGGAGATGCTTGTTCAATGAGGAAAGTGGAAATGCACTAGCTTGACACATGGAAAAAATGACATCAAGTATTCATTCGCTTAGGAGGTGATATGGGACCCGCTTGCATGGAGGTTGTCAAAAGGCACAGACTCACATGGAGACTTCCTACTGGTTAAAATGGTTGACTAGGCCTTAGTCAACTATAAATTTGTGTAGTCGTTGATCTTGTCTTGATCAACGATTGGCACTTACCCACTATTTTAAGATGCAAGAAATTTAAGGAATGCGGGTAAGCAGTAATCCATGTGACATTTTTTTTTTCCATAAAGTTCATTGCTTTTTGAATTAGAACTGCCTGATGTGGTGAAAATCTATGGATAAAATTTAAAGTTGATTGCAATCTAGTGGTAACATTTACTGAGAGTTAAATATCGCATAGAGCTCATTTTTTTGATTTCAATGCTTGAATATAATCTACAATCTTGCCATTATTTAAACTATAGAATTGCAAGAAATTGACAGAGCATAAAGAAGTTTCAGAGCCAAGGCACAAAATTTTTATCCAACAATCCAAAGAGTTGCGGTGGGAATTATACAGAGAAGAAGTGAAAATTTAATGTTGTAGATGAAATTGCAATCATATTTAGATATATTTTCATCTAATTTGACTTCTCCAACAATTGTAAGGATGAATTGAATGTTTTTGGAGGTGGTTGAAGCAATTATTTTTTCTGGCAACTGCAGAATGTTGAATTTCACGGTAAGGAAAATGTGGCATGTTGATATCAGATTTTTGGAGCCTCAGTATAGATTGTGATGATTTCTTGATATTACTTCATGAGATATTTGTATATTTTTAAGTGGGGATATATCAGATATTTTGGCATCATTTATGGTTTTCAAAGTGCAGATAGATGAGGAAGTTCAATTTCAACAACTCCAGATTGAAGACTCTTTTAGTGGGACACATGTCAAATTTAGATTAAAGACCCAGAAAGATTTTCTCTCCTATATATCTTCCTTTTCTACTTATTGTAAGGGTTCCAATTCTTTGAAGATTTTAGGTGGATTGTGAGACTAGTTTGGTTCCAATTTCTTGAGTTTTCTCATAGTTGTGATACCAATTTTTCTCAGTATTCTCCTATTATGAACAACATATCATATCTCTTTTGAAGCATTCCATATTATATAGTAATTCTTGGTGTTCTCTTCTAAATTTTGATATACAAATGATGTATTATTTTCAATGAAATTAATGCAAAGAGTTTAACCTTCCTAGTTTCATTCTAATTCTCATCTCTTGCTTCTATTACTTGGAATGTTCTGTGCTTAAGAACTAAGGTCTTGAACTTAGTTGCAACCCCTTAAGGTTGTCTATTAGGATGAATTTTTTGTTGGAAAAAAGAAGCCAAGTAAATGCTTATTTATACTAATAGGGTTGCAGGTTACACCAGAAGGATTTTACAATGAGTACGAGAGTCGTTATCAAGATTGATGTTTGTTCACAAGTCAAATAGATAGATCACATGCCTAAATATATGAGTATAATTTAGGTATCCCTCTACATGTTAAGTTTTAGTTGATGCCCAATGGATAAGGGACTAGTCAGCTTGAAGGATGCATGTTCTCTATTCTTGCATACCTGGGTTATGCTGAGATACAAATCTTAATTGAATATCTTTCCTTTGTGTTTAAGAATTAAAAGAGTTTTCCCTCACTTAGTTTATTAGGTTCATGTGCTATGTTAAGTAGCTATTTCATCCATGGATGCTTGCATAAACATAGAAGATTAAGGGATTTTATTTGTTTTCCAGATTCAGTTGTATGCCTTTACACTTGTACCATATAAAGAGTCTAAGGTCCACCCACCTAGGTCTAACAGAGCCTAAAGAAGAAGAAGGATTTATCCTTATAGTTGGCCCAAGACTGCAGTCAAGTGCATCCATCATAGGAATTTTCTAACCTTAGATTTATTAGTTTGGTTTCTTGGTTATTTCCAAAACTGTTAAATTAGGAGCCAACAAAACCTTCTAGTATTCCTACCTATACTCTTTCTTTGGTGACTGCGATAATTCACTCTATTCCTATGAGTGTTCCTCATGTGTCCCTTCCTACATCACAACCTTCTTATCATAAAGTTCCTTTTACTTATTTGAATCATCTAATAAATACATTTCCAAGTGTTCCTCCAGTTGTGTCTTCCATTCTTGTAGCTTGATACACTTTACCTAGTGTTTCTAATGTTTCTATTCCTCCTATTTCCTCTAATGATTCAACACTTGTCAGTTTGGCTCAAACTATGTCATCTTTACAACAACAACTTGTATCCTTGAATCAAACCAAGTTTAGTATTCCTACGTGTGACATGGGAAGTCCTTTGTCCCACAATATCATTAATAATCTTGTTCCTTAGCAAGCTAATATGCCTCATCTTGAGAATTACAATGGTAAGGGAGACCATGTTTGTCATCTTAAAACATTTGAAATCCTGTGTAGTGATTATTCTAATGACCGTAGGATTTTAGCCAAGTTTTTTTCTAGAACGTTTCACGACAAGAACTTACAATGGTTTTGTTGATTGCCTCCTTATTCTATGAATTCATTTCCACAACTTGCAAATTTTTTTATTCAACAATTTGAAAATAAAATTGGCCCACAAGTGCCTTTGATTGATTTGTTGCATTGTAAACAAAGTGCTAAGGAAAAATTGACTGAATTTATTAGTAGATTGAAGCATTTACATGCTCAAATTTCTTATCCTATTCCTGATATTGATATTCAATGTACGTTTATTTCAAATTTGCAAAAGGATATTAGAGATATGATTCTTCTTGCTAAGTTTACTTATTTTCAACAACTTTGTGCAATGCTTCATCATTATCAATTATAAGTGAGTCAATTTGAGAGTAGCACTCCAATGGCTCTTGTTTCTATTGATAAAAGTGATGTTTCTCCTAATCCAAATAAATTTCAAAAATTCAACAACTATGTCAAGATAAACAAACAAGAAAATGTAGCTGCTAATCAAGTTGTTGTTGCACCTCATAATTCCACTTCTACATCCACTATTTTTCAATTAAATCATACGTTTACTCCTCTTTCTAATTTTTTACATTCTTTTATGAATAGGTTGTTAACTGCTAATATGATTACTATGAATAGGTTGTTAACTACTAATATGATTACTTTACCTCCTATTTGACCTCTTTTACCTATTGTGATTGCATCTAAATCTTTTGATCCTAAAGTTTTTTGTCAATATCATCATCAAAATGGTCATGATACTGAGAAATTTTATTATTTAAAACATAAGGTTCAAGACTTAATCAACTCTAATACCTTATTTATTGATAATTTTGATGGTAGTGGGAATAAATTTGTTTCTCCTCCTAATCAAAATCTTCAAATCTATATGAATCCTTTACCTCAACGTGATACTAATACCATTTCTTAGTCATCTTCTATGGATATTGTGTATGATTCAAAGACGGATGATCTTAATCACATTGTTAATTAAATGGAGCAGGTTGTTCAATCTATAACTGCACCTCAAACTCATTTTCAATCTCAAGTATCATCTCAATCTCAACTAAAAGCTAAGCCTAAATTGAAGACTCAACCTAAACCTCGACAACAATTTAAGAATAAAATACCTCGAGAACTTTTAATTACCTTCAATGATTTTGAGACTATTAAAGCTTCCAATGGTCTCTTGATGGTCCCCTTTATATTTATGTTAGGATTTCTCATATACCTACTTGTGGTTGTCTTGTTGATCCTACATCCTTAGTCAACGTTATCACTGAAGAAAATATTTTTTTATGAAAAGATTGCAACACAATTATTATGATACATCTTATGTATGGATTTAAACTTGTAATAGTTTTCTTTATCCATCATTTGGTTCTCTTAATTTACTGGTTGAACTTTGTGGTAAAGTTGTGAACACTACTTTTTTTGTTGTTCCTACTTTTGATTAGTTTCAAGTTAATCATGGTTTGTCATTATTAAATGCCATGCATGTTATTACTTCTCCTATCCATAAATGTCTTAAATTTCTTCATGATGAAGAAGTTAAGATAGTTAATCATAGTTTATATCACCCTTCTAGGCCCACTGATTGTGCTACACTTGTCTTCTTTTGGCCTTCATTACCTAATTCATGTCCTTCTTTACCTCATCATCTTTTTTGCTCATATCAAGCCTATAAGCATCACAAGATTCTTGAGTTAAGCTTACCTCCTATGGATCTTAATCATGGTGTTTTATCTAGACCTTCCATACCTACTTTATTTATGGATTTTACATCTATTAGTCAAGCTCCTCCTATTGCTTGTTCATATGCTGATAATCCTATTAATCCTCCTATAAAACTTGGGAAGGATCTAGTAATTTCTCCTCCTAGTTCTCAACACATTTCAAAAAAGACAAAATTTAATTGATCTACTAATGAACATTGTAAGAAGCATCATGATTAAGCTAAAAAAAAATTCTTCAAAAATATTTACCTTCTTTGGATACAAATATGCATGATGTGTTAGAAGTTTTCGATTGATGTTAAGATGCATGATTCTGATGATTTCATTTGTATCTTAGATCCTAGTTTGATTAATCTAGATGAAGAAGATACTAATGATGTTAATGATGAATATGAAATTATTCACATTGACATTAATTTACCCAAAATTATTTCATCACAATTGATACTTACACCTAGTATTGAACATTGTGATTCTCAAGATGATCCTTGTTTGGAATTGACTACAATTCCTACTATGTTGGATATAGTCCCTCTTGTGAGTTACCCACCTTCCCTAAACAATATAGAACAAGATAGGGAGAGTAGGCAGCATGCTTGTTTGGTTTTTCCTTTATGGTAGCTTTGGAATATTTGTATGTTGTACTGTGGTTCTCTCATGATGTGTTTTCTAAATGTTGTTAGATTATTTTATACGATCCTTGTTTCTCTATTAGTGCAAGGTGATAAAGGAATCAAACTTGTTGTACTATTCCTCTATATGTATCTTTATTTTTTCAAAAAAAAATTTAGGTTATGTTGTACCTATGCTATTGTTTGTAAATGTTTCCTTGTGTAATCTGCTTGGATTCATGACTTAGTAGCACTAATTCTTTTTGGTGTCCATGCCATGGTCCAAAAAATTTCTTCTTTGTATCTCTTATGTGATATTTCCTCATCTGTGATTTTAGTTTTACTTTCTTTGGGGAATGATGTCAATTCATTTGCAATAATATCATATAAATATTATCTTATGATCACACTGACCCCATGGTAGGTAGATCCATTCTATTTTCTTGGTATTTTTATGTGGTATTTCGCTTAATTTTTCTTCGTCTGAGGGCATTTCATAGTGGAAATGTAATCAGTGGAGTTGTTTATGTTTCTATTAAAGCCATTGCTCCTGTCAAAGTGTTTGCAATGACTTTAACATGGGCCCATATGCTCTGCTCACCTATTGCACACATTCACTTATCAATATACATATATTATTTTTGAAGATACCTTTTCTCTCTTTTTGGATTAGTGACTAAATTTTAAAGAATGGATTTACGGTTTAGGATCTCTTGATCCCTCCAGTTTCAAAATTTTTGATCCCTTAAGGTCGAAGGTGTCCTTAAGACTGGATCTCTTTTTTCTTTTAGGTTTTACTCTTATGGAATAGAATATTCTTGATGGTGAATCCTTAATGAGTTGACTAGTGATTAGCTACATTCCCTAGGTGGTTCAATTCCATCTTTCCAATTGCATCGTTTTCTTGTGTGGTTCACAATGGGACATAAGTTCTCATTGGATGAGATAATCACACTCTTTTTCTCTTTCTCTTTTTCTAGAGATGTCTCTTTTATTGTGATCTTGGAGTTGATGAAGACTTGAGTTCTTGGGGGCTTGAGGATCTCTTTGTCCATTTGATTTTAATAAGATTACCTTTTTATTATGATCTCCTTTACCAAGAGTTTGCATCAAGTCCATACTCTTGCTAAAGTGGGGGCTTAATGTATCATCTTAAAATGGAAGCACTTCCATGTTAAGAGTGCTTATCCCTCTGAGTAAATGGTCTAGGGTCATCTTAAGATCCTTGAATAGGTCTTTGCATGGATTTGGCCTTTTCCCCCCTAATCTGCTTCTCTCCCTATTTCCAGCCTTTTTCTAACAACTTTCTCTAATAAAATGAAGACTTTGACTTTTTAGGTCAAGGATGACCTCAACAATAACCTAGGGAAAATTCAACCTCAACCCTGACCCCAAGTCCAAGTTTCAAGTTTCAAAGGTTTCAAGAAATCAAGCTGCAAAAAGTTTCATTTTCCCACTTCGAGGTCAGCTGTTTTGGGTTTTGGAATGGTAAACTCTTAAATTTGATTTAATCTAGGTCCATTTCTAGGGGTTAAGGTTAATTGGGATTTAATTCTCCAATGTTAGCCTCTCTAGAAGTTTGTGCCCTAGATCACTATATAAGGAAGCCTTCTTCTCTCATTTTGGCATCTATCATCTATCTATTATCTACTTTTCATGAGGAGAGATTATATCAGATGATCCATTATCAAGCATTCAAGCACTAAAGTATTCAAGATCCAATTCATCAAGGAGATCCATTATTATCCATTGAAGGATTCAATCTGTAACACCCCGCTCTAGAACCCAAAAAAAAAAAACCTAATATGTTACAAAGTTTATTGAACTATTTTCTTTTTAAATTTTAAACAACATCAAAGTAACAATAATATGGAAGAAATATATACATACACATCACGTACACATAAGAAAATTATAATTGTGGTTTCCAATCCTCAAGGGTTCCTTCACGTTGAGTCACATTTAAGAAAGTTTATTAATAAGTTTAAGCCTCAATTACAATGTCCATAATCATAAAATCAATAAATACATACATAATCATATAAGAAAATGCATAAGTAGAAAAACTAATATGAAAGCACATCTGAGGAATAACATCCACTAAACATGTCATAGGGTATGTAAAAATTGATACAAATACATCAATATACAATACAATATTCTATAGGATCTCAAAACACATGATACATAGATACATCAAATGAATATAAATCTTCAAGATAAGAGGAAGAATCATAATGGTACCACTATATCAATGAGCATCCAACAACTAGCAATGTAAGGGGAACCCAAATGGTAAGAAGACATTACCTCCTGACTACATGGTCACCTAAGTAGGCTCCTACTCCCACTGTGCAAAAGAGATAATGTACAATCCACACACAGATAATAAAATCATAAAACATCCTAGAGAAGAAATCCCAATAGCCAAATCTACCTCAAGGGTACACAAACTACTAAAGGAGAAAGATAATTGAATTGAAAGATCACTCATCCAATACTAACATCTCATACCAAGTCAACATCTAGATACCAAATATAAATCAAGTATCAAAACCCAAAAAGATACAACCACCTCCAAACCAATGTCAAGTGTCACAAGCACAATAACCAATAAATAACAACTATCATCAATAAAAGTAAACCACCAATCACTAACTCCAACAATAAAAACACCACCACTGAATAACTTATCATTCATTGATAAAAGTCAAATGTCAACAATAAATGGTATCCAATCAATGAGTAACTACTCACAATAAATACATCATCAAAACTAATATCAAAAAAGTACACTATTAGAGGAAAATATATTTAAAAAATTATGAAAGAGACTCAGGCTACATACTATGGAGTGTCATTACATGAGCCAACTCTAAGGTTACTCTGGTAGTCTCTCAAGACCCTGACCCCCTAGTGTCTCTATGCAAAACCAAAACACCCTCTCATGATAATGAGCAAATAGTCATACCTCTCACTAGGTATTGTCACATTCCCATCCTTAGCATGTACAAGCACTCAAGGCGTGGGTGAGGCAAACATTTCTAACTTATCTTTTTAGTGTATCTCAAGGAAAAGTGTTAGGAAAGATATTTTAATTACTCTATTATTACTTGTTACCTAACTTACAATGAGTCACCTTGGTAAACACTTTGGGCCTCAACCCTCATTGCAAGGCACTCCCATAGACATGCACCTAGACTAACTTCCCAAAAATCAAAAACTACAATAGTGTCCCGTACCACAAGAGTAATATTGATTGAATTTGGTTCGTTAATAGGCAACCCAAAAATAACATTGGTTCTCAAAACCCAAGTTCTCATAAATGTTCAATAGCACAAAGCTCATAAAACATAAATCTCAATTCAAATCATAAAGTTCATCATGACATCCAGTCAAATAATCATAAAGAAATCTCAAAAATCCCTCTAGTTCACATCCTAACTTGGCCAACTAAACAACCCACAAGAAAAACCATTACGAAAATAAACATCACGAGACTATAAATGGAATATTAGAATACACAATTTTTTTGCGACATTATTTAATTCCATCAATTTCTCTTGTTTAGTTTGGGTCATAGGGATGTATTTAGAAATAAAGTAAGAATATACATCTTAATATAAATTATTATGCTAATATACTTATTTAAAATAATAAGTATTTAAATATCCAATCTCTTTGTGCATTTAAAATATCATGCAATATTATCATGTTATTAATTTATATTATCTTAAATCATAAATGATTTATCAATAACATAAATATATATTATTAGATTAAATATTCACATCAATTTCATTTCTAAAATATTAATTTGACTTCTATTTAAGTTCAATATTAACATTTAATTTTCCTTTATTTCATAATACAACTAGAGATAAAATTATAAATTTAACTGAATTATTTATTTAACTGATAGGCTTATTATGGGAGCTTTTGCTTCCAAAAATTACTATCTCATTGGAAATGTTGTAAACCTCTTAGTTTTTAGATTTTTCAATTGCTTTTCTAATGAGATAATGAAAAAAACCTATTTTTATAATTTTCAAAAATGAAATGTTATTCTTCTCAATCTTAGTTTTAATGTTTTGTTTAATTGTTTTGGCAAGTTTCTATTTTAATTTCTTGTAAATCTAGTAGTTCATAGATTCACATCTAGTTTCTATTTTATATATTTGTTCATTCAATTTCATTGATATTTTGAACATGTAAATAACCTTGTGAATTACTATTAATTATTTCAATTTGATATTCATGTAATGTATAATAGGCACCATCAAATATCAACAAAATGTTTTTTTTTCTTACAATGAACAATAGTAGTCACCTACAAATTCCTACAAATTGTTGAAAGGTTAGACAGATCTTTGTTGTCCCAGAGTTGGAAGTTGTTTCAGCTTCATGTATCTTCAAAAGTGTTACCATTTATTGGGTCTAATCATTATCTAGTTTTGCTGAATATTTATGTTGGTCTCTTAGTCCCTAAGTCCACATCTTCTTTCAAATTCCAGAACATCTAGTTCAGACATCCACACTTCTTGTCATGACTCAAGCAGTGGTAGATTAGTGAACCATTTGTGGAAGGGTCTAAAATCTTCCAATTTTATTAAAAACTTCATCATGTTAAAAGAAATATCAAGAGCTGGAACAAGCATGTGTTTAGTAACATCTTCACACAAAAGGATAAGGTGGCTAAAGAGTTAGAGTAGATTCATCGTCATATTATTCAGTATGGTTTGGACTCGAATCATTTTGTTAAACAAAAGGTGCTGCAAGCTGAATGGGAAGATCTTTGAGGGAGAGAAGATGAATTTTGGAGACAAAAGTCGAGAGAAATATGGCTTAAAGATGGTGATAAAAACACTAAGTTATTCCATATGTTAGTAAAACAAAGGTGGGCAACTAATGCTATATTTCAAATTGAGCATTCTGAGTCTAGCTTACTCTTGAAGGGGACTAGAGACATTCAAGAAGAAGGTGTTAAATTTTTTTAAAACCTTTTAGACCCACCTCAAGGCCCTCAGCCATCTCCTCGGCTGGAAGAAGATTTACTATCTGTCATTCCTCAATTGGTCACCCCTCAAGATAATGCAGAATTAGTGAAACCATTCACATTAGCAGAAATTAGGGAGGTAGTTTTAAATATTCCTATAGACAACACCCCAAGAATGGATGGGTACACTTCTATTTTCTTTCAAAAATGTTGGGATTTCATTGATTTTGAGTTGCAGCAATGGAAGAATCTAGGAAGCATGGTTTTATGATCAAGAATTTTAACACCACCAATATTGCTTTGATTCCCAATTCTTCATCCCCTAAAAATTTTATATATTTTAGACCAATCTCTTTGTGCAACATATTTTACAAATTCTTCACCAAAGCAATCTATCTTAGGCTCCAAAATATTTTGCCCAAAATCATTTCTGTGGAGCAAGGAGGAATTGTGCCAAGGAAGGAGACAATGGAATGTGTCTTAGTCACTCATGAGGTTCTTCATTCTGTAATACTCATCAAATACCATCTTTTGTAGTCAAATTAGACATGATGAAGGCTTATGATAAAGTTAACTTGAACTTCCTCATTAAAGTGCTTCTAAAATTTGGATTTTCTTCTAAATGGTACAAATGGATCAAGGCATGTTTATCAGGGGTGTCATTCTCAATAATTATAAATGGGGTTCCTTCAACTTTCTTCTCTTCCTCCCAAGGGGTGAGGCAAGGGGATCCGATCTCACTGTCACTTTTTATTATTATGGCTGAAGCATTCAGCAGATTGATCTCTTCTAAACATGCTCAAAATGAGTAGAGGGGGATGCAAATTCCAAGATCTACAATTTCAGTCACTCACTCCCTATTTTTAGATGATACTCTCCTATTTGGCCATGCAATAGTGCAAGAAGCTAGAATTATGAAAAAAGTCTTGGATTTGTACACTTCAATATTAGGACAAAGCATTAGTGCCCCTAAGTCTAAATTGTACATCTTCTTTACAAATGAAATTATTTCTTCTAAGATAGTTTAGATTTTTGGGATTTAGCAAGATCTTCTTCCTTTGGTCTAATTGGAAATTCCCTTATTTGTAGGTACAAACAAAACTATGTACTAGAAGACCATTGTGGATAGGATAAAAGATAGAATTTCTACTTGGAAAGTCAGATGGTTGTCTTTTTCAGGTAGAATTATCTTAGTTAGATATGTTCTTTCAACTGTATCAAACTATTTCATTTCTATTCCTCATGCTCCAATAGGAGTGATTAAACAAATTGTGCAGATCATTACCAATTTCTCATGGAGTAATGATATGTCAAGGCAAAGGAAAATCCCTTTGATTTCTCTCCAGGAGATGGCTTTACATAAACATTATGGTGGGGCGGGTCTTCATGATCTTTCTCTTAGAAATAAAGCATATAGAGGAAAGTTGGTTTGGCAGATGATAAAGAAATCAAATAGCATATGGTGTAGAATTATGCAATCAAAACACTTAGACTCTATGGATCCCACTCGTATCATCTCTGTTGCTTCTCTACCCAAAAGGCTCTGAGATATGGAATTATATGGCCGCCTCTAGACAAATTGTCAGTGGTTACATATCTTGGAAAATTAATAATGGACGAAAGGCATGCTTTTGGGAAGATTCATGGAATGGCTTCCCCCCTCTAGTAAGTATTCTTGAATTTGTTGATTCTATCCATGTTTCTAAATCCAGTTGGTGGGATGAGGTGTGTCACTATATAGATCATGTGGATCTAGTGTCACATCAGGTCACTTGGAAGGAGCCTAGTATTCTTCCTATTTATGATTTTTATGTCAACCTTTTCAAGAATATTTTAAAAGAGAGGTAGGTATTTTATCAAGATAGAGAGGATTCAATTTTTTGGGCCCCTACATTTGGTGGTAATTATTCGGTTAAGGCTAGGTACATGGCTCTCAGTAGAGTGTTGGATTCTAGAATCAAAAGTAGGGCAATCTCATTTTGTTGGAATGATTGCACATTACCTAAAGCTAGATGTTTCTCTTGGCTAGCCCTCTGAAAGAGACCAATCACTAGTGATAAGCTAGAAAATGTCATCATTTGTGAGAGGTTTAGATGTCTCCTCTACCAACAAGATCTTGAAGATGAAGATCATGTGTTTCTACAATGTGAGTTTGCGCAGGAATGCTAGAAATTTGTTCTTAATAAGTTGAATTTTGTTATGCCACTCCCTAATACCCTTTGGGATTTATTTGAATCTTGGCCAACATTGTATACTAAGTCTTTCCTTGAATCTATCTAGATATGTTCTCCATCTCTAATCATTTTGTCATTATGGTGGGAGAGAAACAAGCGTATCTTTAGGCAATCCCCTTCCGAAGTGGATGTTGTGAAGATTACTATTGAAAAGTCTATTTCAAAACTAGTTTTAGCCAATATTAAGAATAATTCCTCACACATCCTATTCTCTAATTGGGATGATGCTACAATCAAGGAGTGGAAATATATTTCTTTCCCAACTTTCCTTACTTTTAATAGGGCATCAAGAGGAATCAATAGGACAAAGGTTAAATGGTCCCCACCAAAACATGGAGTTATTAAGGTTAATTTTGATGGAGCCTCACGCAAGAACCTGGGTAAGTCAAGCATCGAGGTTTGCTTGAGAAATCATATTAGAGTTCCTATTGCCTTATATTCATCTCCCATCCCACAGGTTACGAATAATGTGGATGAAGCTTCTGTGTTATTATAGGGGTTAGTGATTTCCAGTTCTTTGGGATGCACTCATATCCATGTTAAAAGGCATTTCATGATTTCTATTCATGCCTGTATTAATAGAAAAATTGTTAACAAAAACTTGGCCTATATTTATAAGCAAATTTGGAGACTTATTGACTCCTTCAATTCAAGCACAATTTCTCATATATACCAGGAAGGTAATTTAGCTGCTGATCATCTTTTGAACCTGGGTTGTGATGATATTTTGATTGTAGAGCATGACATGGATAAGGTACTTTATCTACATCCCATGCTAGCGGCTATCATATTTGAGGAGCAAGCTAGGATTTGATGTCATCAATTTCTTATATTATTCATTTAGTTAGTATGAAGTTTGGGGAAGTTTAATTTTTCCTTTATCTTCGTACTCAATGTTGTATTTGTATATATCTTTTTTGTAATAGGGCCGAGAAGTGAGGTTTTCTTCCTAGTTCTTTCTCCGCGAAGCCTTTGAACTAGGTTTCTATATATATATATATATATATATATATATATATATATATATATATATATATATATATATATATATATATATATATATATATATATATATATATAGTAGCTTTGTCTACTTTGCTTTTAAAAAAAAATAGTAGTCACCTATAGTAATATAAGATTTTTTTGAATTTTAATTAGTTTATTTTAAAAAATAACTATTATTGCTTTTATATTTGATAGAGAATTAATAAAAATAAAAATTATTCACATATTTTTAAAGAATTTTTTTTTAAAATTGTTTAACAAATGCTTTTTAAAAAAAAAAGATGGTGTTTTTAATATCTATTATAAATAATTATGTATAAATCTTAGTATTTATAGTGCAATTATTTGTGAGAATTAAGATTCTCTTATTTTTCTAGGTCAAATGCTAAATTTTATATATGAACATAAATAATTATAATTTCAACTTTATAGAAAAGATCAATTTTATCAACCATGCCCACGAAAAAATATTTCTATCATATCAAACGCTTTAAAAATAAATAAATATCAAATTTTATTTTATTATCTACAATTAAAAAAATATATTTATTCACAAAAAACATACTCTAATTTTAAAAATTGAAATGATTTTCTTTGCCTTCTTCTTTTAAAAGAGCTTCATTTATGTATGGATTGTCATTATCAATAGTTAAAGTATGTATATATATATTTAAGCTATGAGTATGTGATAATTTGATTTTAATTTATTGGGGTTCATAGGTAATTTACATTATTTTTCCAATGTAGGATTTTATCATATGTTTCTTATTGATAGAATTTGTAAACTAGTATATATTTTTTCCAAGATTTAACAATTAAAAATATATAAATACTAGATTTAAATATATTAATTATTTTATATAAAATCTAAAGGGTCGTAGTAGAAATCTTCTTCTTTCACATTCATATGAACAAATCACTCATATCGGCTAATCATTGAGTGTACATAAACATGCAACTCCTAGTTTATAATTTCTCTCATAAAGTCAAATAGTTATTAACTAGATGATTACAAAGTGAACTCTACCACAACTTCTCTTAAAACATAATAAGATTATACATATTTATTAACTTCCCTCTTGCATTAATAATTATAAAATCATTTATATGCAACGAAGAGTTTAACTAGACTTAAAGAGTCACTAATACTAACATTCACTTTATAACTAAATGAGCAGTATTAATTTAATTTTTGAAATTAATTAATAATTTATTTTTATTTTTTTCAAAAATGTTTTTTAAAATGTTTTTTTTAATTTCTGAAATTAATAATTAATCATTAAAAAAAGTTTTTTTTTAATTTTTATTTTTTTAATAAATAAACAAATCTAAAAATTATATAATATTTTTATAAAATAAAAATACACATGCAATTAGTATTTTCGTATGTCTTTGATCTCTCAAATCATGCGACCATACTATACTTAGTTTTCTATTTTTACTATATTTATTTTCATATGCATGTATGCATTTAGTTACAATATGCTTTCCTCTCAATTAATCTTTTGCTTTCCAAATAAATATTGCAATTAAATTATTTTAGATGTAAGAAGAATATTCATCTGTATTTAAAAAATTCAAGATAATCACATAGTTCTAATGATGAATTTAAAGTTGAAACCCTAACTGTTCAATTTATTGTTTTTTTCCAATTTTCTATAATTTAACTTTTCCTATATTAAAAAGGGTTTCAAAAGAATATAGTCATAATAAATTTCTATATTTTTTCTTAAATTAATTTATCTTGATCAATAATCTTTTCCTTTTCAAAATCTACAACGTAATTTTTTATCCAAAAATCAATATAGTAAATTAATAAGCATTATGCAAGCAGAAAAGAAGACACAAAGTAGACAGATCTTTCAATAAAATTCTTCAATGGGTTTTCAAACCCTACATCAAAATAATAGCTAAAATCCAAGACAATCAGTAATGCATGCAAATTCAAACTTTCAACAAATTATTTTAATCCAATTCTAAATTTTTCTCCCCAAAACCTATGTGCGTAGAAATGAGCTCGAATCTCTTAATAAAGAGTTTAACTCTACCTAGGGTTTTTGGTTTTTGAACATGCAAAGGACTCTTGTTGAAATAAACTTTTACTATTTAATCCTTTCATCTACACTTAAAGAACTCTTTTAATTGAAATATTCTTTAATATTTTATTTTCCTCTAGTTTATTAATTAGTGGAAGCACTAATTAAAGTGTAGTTTATTATTTAAATTAACAAAAATAATCAAATCATTGTTTAAATGCAACTCTAGTTTAATTATTATTAAATAAATAATGATAATAAAGCAATATTAAATCTTTAATACCGCAAATTTTTTTTTGTCCAACTTCTTAAATTAGACTTTTAAATTAAATATTTTAAATTGAAGTACATATTTAATTAATTAAATATCATCATATTCTAATTTTTCTTTAACCAAATTTCTAAATTTAGACTTCTAAATTAAAGCACATATTTAATTAGTTTTTTAACCAATTAAATATTGTCATACTTCAATATTTTTTTTAAATCAAATAATATTTAAAATTCTCAATATTATATGATTAACCCAAATATTATAATTAAATCATTTACCAAATAAATCACATATCGAAATCCACATAAAAGTAACATTACCAAAACAGACCAAAGCTCAAAATCAAACAACACACAAAAAGACAAACTCATGAGTTTTTAAAATGGTGGAAAGTCAATTATGAGTCCTCCTTGCAAGACAAGTATTTAGGCTATGGCTGGGATTGGACCTAAACATTACCTCCCCACTCTTACCATTGAGTTATTGTGATAGGGCACACTCATCCTGGCAATTTAGGGAAGTCCATGTCTAGTACCTACAATCCTACATAAAATCTAAACATGTAAATATGCATATATATATATATATATATATATATATATATATATATATATATATATATATATATATATATATATATATATATATATATATATATATATAAACTAAACAGGCAATGGCAGGTAGTGGTACATTGTGTAGATCCCAATAGCAAGTGACTACGACTCACTCCTTTAACTGCATCAAACACGTCAGATAGCAAAGTAAACCAAACACACAAACCATACACATGCAAGTATGGGGTAAGTACTATAATAAGACTTGAGTACAAATCATCACATATTCAAACATGAAAAACTCATCATTGTGAATATAAAATACTCATCATTTGATATCATCTAGAAAACAATCATATTTACTAATTAAGAACCATTAAAGCATCATTAATATGCTAGTAATCATAATCATCAATTAACATGTGAAATATAATTAACTAAGTAATTCTTTATTGATATACATGCAATCCAAGTCATGAAATAACTTCATAATTATAAATCCACTCTTGAAACTAACACATGCATGAAATAGGCATAATAAGAGTTTGGTAAATATAATGGAAAAGAAAACTATGGGTGGGCACTACACAATCTCTGTGGAGCCCTCTTGTTGAAGATTTCTCCATCCACATTCATCCACACCTCTTTCTATGCTAAGATCCATTCAAGATTGGTGTTGAAGATCTAATGTCATTGATTTGAGACATCCTACACACAATTCTACATTCATTTGGAGCATCCATACTTGTGGATTCAAGGATTTGAATCCTCTACAAGGATTTCAACATAAGCAAGGTGAATAGTTCCATTTACTTTGTTTATACATATTGCAATATCAATTACATTTCAAGGTTGATTCTAAACTAGGTTTTGACCAAGGAAAACCACCCATCCAAATAAAAAAAACCTTTTTTTTCTTCTAGGTATAGGTTTAGGATAGCAAATTGAAGTTCAAATTTGGATACCCTTTTCTATGAACTTCTAAGATCTGTGAATAGAATTTTCCTCAGAACAGTCATAGTCAAGGTCAACTTTTTTGGGGTAAGATTGTGCTCTGAGTTAAGATTGTGCTCCGTTATCTAGGTCAAGGTCGAGGTACCCTCAGAAGGACAAAATTTTTCTAGGTTTTCTCTATCTCAACATTTCCAATCTAGAGCGAGTTGTAGAATTTCTTGAAACTATGCACAAACATTAGAAATCAACATTTTCTAGATTTTCCCTACTTTAAGGTTAGTATTTGTCTTCTATTCATTCAGGATTTCAAGTATATATTTTCTATAGAAGATTATAGGATTTCCTCCTTTCTTCATATTCTCCATTGTTTGATTCATTTGTGCATCGATCACTTCTTTGTGATTCATCAATTTGGATCATTCCTTCTAGGAATTTAGGTAAGGATAGGTCTTATATTCCCACTCTTATATCATACTCACATATTTCACTCTATATCACAGATCTCACCCATTCTATATATATATATATATATATATATATATATATATATATATATATATATATCCTATTCAATACATTAAGTAAATTAGAATCTTTCTTGAAGGCATGTAGGAGCTCAAAGTCTATCATGTAGTCAGAAGTGCTAACTTCGTTGTTGACAAACTATCTAATATCAAGGTGATGGGATCCCTTGAAAATTGATTTGAATTATTTAAAGATTATACCTATCTACTTACCACAAACTTTGATGATTAGTGCCTAATTCAAGGGATGATGATTGGACTCACGAGTACCTCATATGATGCACATATATGGTTATGTGACTAGTTCTTGGTACTTACCTTGATTCCCAACCCAACTAAGTTTTTGAAGTGCAAAGGTATCATTACCTCAATACGTTGGGGATCACATGTGCAAAATCAGTAGTTATTGCTGCAGTACTTGTTATGTCATTCACATTTGTGCTCTTACCCCTTTCCATGACATCATTTCCAAGTCATACAAATTTCAGACATTCAGAGGCAAGAGGACTACAAAACTTTATTTTTTCATACTCTTGACATGCTCCATAGATTGTAACTAATATATTAATAATGATGTCCTTTAGTTGCTTCAAAAGGGTTTAAATTTTTGGCTTGGCATCTCAATTTATAGCTAAGTCTTCTGATCATCAAAGCTTTGCGAAGGATAATGGAGGCCAATTTCTTCCTGAATATGGGTGGGTAGATTGTGTCATTCAAGGGTGGTATATTTGTCACCCATCTACATCATATTTTCAAATTAGATGGGGATCTCTTCTAGGAGGCTTTGAAATTGATTTGTGGTGAATACTATTGGGACATTGATTGGAGACCCATGTCTAACCTAGACATTTCATCTCTCTTTCTGGAAATTAGATTGATGATTGTAAATTCCATGCCCGAGGTAATCTTTGTGGCTAGAGAATTCCTTGAACCGAAATGGGTGGTGGTTTTGAACGCATTATGCATGATGCTAAGCTGAGTGTGGGTATTCATATGGGTTAGTTATCATTGCATTTGATTGGTGTCAGGCTTAGAAAAATCTAGTCTTTGATGGTGTAGGCTTCTAATAACCCACTTGGGTCTGATCTTCTAATGAGCAAGTGGGTTTGGCATAAGCTACTTCTTTTTCTTCATGCAATTGACACAGAATGAGATCTTCTTGGTGGTAGGCTAGTGAGGGGAAGGAAAATGACATAGCTAAAATCTATGCCCCATTAGATGTTGATAGACACCCTCTAATTCAACACCAAACCTTACTTGATCCAATAAATAGTGCAAGGTGGTGGCAAGAGCTGAGGTTTGTGGATTTTTTGTTGTAGAGATTGATGAGGCTCAAGGTGGTTTTTAGGCAACTAGGGCCTTTGGTGGTGTGATGTTTGGGCCCTTGACTAGCCTCACCACTGGCATGGGAAAAGACATCTCCTTGCTCCCTTCACATGTTGAGTCTTCCAATGGGTGGTCATGGTAGTGTCTTCATTGATGATCAAGTTATTCCAATTTTTTCCAAGGAGGATGCAAAGTGCTAGATTAAGTAGTGTAATTTGAGGTTCTTGGTTTTTGCTCTATTCATCTCTATGTCTTGGGTGTTATGGTCTGCTCATTCATAGGTTGATCATTTTGTTCGATGCTATGTATGCAATGTTTCCATGTATGGGGTAGGTAGTTGGGGGTAGGGTGCTTTCTACATGAGGTTGCCTATCAGCTAATGTGATTATCTACATATTCCAATTTTGTATCTTTTCTACTTTTAATACAAACTATTATTATTACCGATCAAGAAAAATATAGTTTTAAAAAATATTAGTAAACACCTATTGACTCATCATTGTAAGCACAAAAGCTTGCAACTTCTAGTTTAATTTTTCTTAATTTAAGAGCTATATAAGAATATTCATTCACATTTTCAATGTATCATTGTCATAGGTAAAAAAATTATAAAAGAATGAAATTAAGGTTTCTAATATTAAAAAAGAAAAAAGATCAATGATACCTTCTTAACTAAAAGACGATGTAAATTTTAGTATTTGAACCCACTTTTAAGCTTTATTCTAAATTCATAAAATGAGTTTTTTTTTAAATTTTGTATAATAGTAATACATATTTAAGAAAATAGTCTTATATGTAGGAGCTTTGCTCCTAATTTTTATATTTTTTTATCGAAAAATTTTCAGCCTCGATTCTTAAAATTTATTTTCGACTAATTATAACTATTGTCTGACTATTTGATTTGTTTCTCATTTTTCTATTTATTTCTTTCTATTCTTATGCCACATAAATTATAGAAAATTTTTAAAATTATGGAAATAAATTAATTCCATCCTTTTCTATTTCAATTTCTGTTGGATTTGCTTCATCACATAAATAAATTAATAAATTTTTTTTTGTTTAACTCAATCATGTTTTGGTTATAAATGCAACCAACACAAGAGAAGATTTTATAGAGAAACACTTTTTCATACACTCAAGTATACAATGAAAGCAATATGGGCTCTATTTTCCTCAAATTTTTCAATAAGAATATTTAGGTGGAGAAGGTAACAACTTATTTTGTTTCATATTTCTTAATTAATAGTATGTTGAAATTAATCTAGAAGAGTTTACATATTAAATGCAGAGGGAAAAATGGGAAATGTGCAATATAGAGTGGTTGCAGGGTCATTGGTTGTAATTTTCTTGCTTGAGCAGAATGGTCAAATCTGATAACCATAATGCATGCATAAATCTCTTAAGATATGTTATAGATTGTGTTGTTGTTGCATTTTATTAGTTTGTATATAGTTGAAAATATACAATATAGTTGAGATTTTAACTTATCATAATGTAGAGGATTTGTTCCAAAGAGATCACTCCTTCCTCATTTATGCTTTACTACTCTATTGTTTTTCTAGAGGCTTCTCAATGCATCTTAGTCACTTTAATTAGTGGAGAGATTTATTATTTATACTTCAAAAAATGATTGTATTGTGAAGTCGATTCATGAGTCAATTATAAAATATATAAGATGTTAGAGGTCTATGATTAAATTTCTAAATAAGAAAATGGACTACTTCATCTTTTTAAAACTTTTGATCTAAAAACTGAGACTTTAATCCAAGATCAAGCAAAATTTATATTTGATCTTAGACTAAAGTCATTCTTTTTAGATCAGATTGAAAATGAAAATGGATTACATCAAGTTTGTATTAGTGAGATTATTTCACAAATGTTATAATTTTTTTAAGGTTCACCCATTATGTATGAAGATTAATAGGTTGTAACAAAGTACAATTAGAGCATAATCTTTCATATTTCTAGCTTTTGGCTTCAGTCAAGACTGGGTTCGATAGGTTCTTAGTTGTGTTACTACTCATTCCTTCTCGATCCTTCTTAATGGTGAACTAATAGAGCTTTTTGGAGCTTCTAGAGGTCTTCGTCAGGGGGATCCCATCTCTCCTTATTTGTTTATCATTATGGCTAAGGGACTTGGTAGACTTATCAAGTTTCATGTTTCCCAAAATTGTATTCAAGGATGGCAATGGGGAAATGGTTTGCCTGCTCTTTCTCACCTCCAATTTGTTGATGATACTGCTCTTGCTGGGAGAGCTTGGATTCAAGAAGCTAAAGCCTTTAGGCTCACCTTGGATACTTATTTGGTTGTCTCTGGGAAGAAAATTAATGACCACAAGTCCTCTATTTTTTTCTTCAACACTCCTGAGCTAATCCAGCAGAGAATTGCTAATATCCTGAGATTTCAAACTGTGTCTCTCCCTCTAACTTACTTGGGGGTCCCTATTATGGTGGGTAGATAGCCTAGGCTTATCTGACAAAGCTTTCTTGACAAACTTTGACAAAGGGTCAATCATTGGACTCACAGGTGGCTTTCTACTACTGGTAGGGTGACACTCATTCAATCTATTGGTCAGGCTCTTCCCATATACAGAAGCATGGTTCAGGCTGCCCCGATGTATTTTCTTAAGGAATTTGATGCCCTCTATTGTCAATTTCCTTGGAGTGGTAATTTGCAACATACCAGATGGAGCCTCATCAATTGGGATACTATTTTCAAGCCAAAAAAGGAAGGAGGCCTTGGCCTTCGATTTTTTATCTTGTGTAGTCAAGCTCTTGTTGCCAAGCTCTATTGGCATTATTGTACTAGCCAATCTCAACTTTGGGCCCATATCTTATCACACAAGTATTTACCTACTGTTGAACCTTAAGATATTTCTAGGTCTTCTCTTGAGGGAAGAGGCTCTATGGTGTGGAATACCCTCAAGATTGGTGCTCACCTGGTGAAGAGAAGTTTCTTTTGGATCTGCAACAGAGGCATTGAGGCTCTATTTTGGAGTGATTCTTGGAATGGGTATCCTCCTCTCCTATCCTCTTATCCTCACTTGCAGGCTCTTCATGATTCTTTCCTTTCCACTGGATGGAATAGGGTGGCTCATTATAAGGAGGCTTGTAACCTAGGCCTTGCTATGGGTTATAGATGGAAGAATTCTTTTGATTGGCCTGTGGGTGGCTCACTGGGAGATCGGTTGGAACTATCTCAAATATTGGCTTCTAGGGAGTGCAGCTCATTGTAGGAACTTGATGTTTTAGCTTGGGGAGGTGCTTCATCTGGAAAGTATTTTGTTTCTTCTGGGTACCTTGCATTGACAAAGTAGCTTTTTGGTGAAGTGGAGGTCTCTTGGTGGAAGAAAGTTTGGAATAGTTTTTCATGACCTAAGTGTAACTTTTTCCTCTAGATTTTAGTTTACAATCATTGTCTCACTTGGGATAATCTTTGCAAGCGAGGCTTCTAGGGGCCTTCCATCTATGTTCTCTACCGCAATAGTGAAGAGACTATATCTCACCTTTTTTTCTAGTGCCCCTTTGCCAAATAGATTTGGCACTTCTAGTGGAGTGTGTGGGGATGCATGTGCTGGCATGTATCATCTTTGTCTAAATTCTGGGACCGTTTGGGTCATTCCCCATCCAAGAATTATTTTCTTTAAGTTTCTTGGACTATTGGCCCTTCCCTTATTTTATGGCATGTTTGGCTTGAGGGGAATAGGAGGATATTTCATGATTTGTAGTTTGAGATCCGGCACCTGTGGTGGAAAATTGTTAATTCTCTTTAGGAAACACTCCTAGCTAAATGTGACATTGGTGGGGGTTTGGATCCTACTGATGTTGGTATTTACTCTCGCCTCTTCTTTCCTCTTCAGGGTTGCTCTCCCTCAATCCCCCACACCTGCTCTAGGAATAGAGCTAAGAAACACTCTCAGCATTTTAATCGTCAAGGACATTGGTCTCCTCCTAAGCTAGGCACTCTTAAAATCAACACTAATGGTTCTTCTCAGGGAAATCCTAATCCAACTAGTATTGGGGGAGTTGGGCATGATAGTTCTGGTGTATTCAGTTTCTGTTTTCTATATACAAGGGTTACCATACTAATAACCTCATGGAAGCCTTGGCTATCTTGGTTGCGGTGGAATAGTGTTGTCCACGTGGCTAGAAGAGAATCATCTATGAGATTGACTTCCAGGTGGTTGTGAACTTATTACATAATAGGAACCTTGTACATGTGGATTGGCATTTGGCTCTAGTTATTTAGCAGATCATTCAGTTATGCAATTCTCTGGATTTTGTATCTTTTATGCATATCCCTCGTGAGTGGAACGATGTGGCTGATTGTTTGGCTAAATAGGCCTCTGAGCAGGGGCCGGATTGGAATATTCTTGATCATAGGATGCTTCCCCTTGATTTATCTCAAATGCTGGTTCAACTTGTGGACCATGATAAAGCTATGTAGTTCTCTTTGTTTCTTGTGTTGTTTAGCTCTCTTTGATATTCAATAAAAAATTTACCCCTCTTTTAGTGAAAAAAAATGAATGATATCAATAATTACTATTGATAGTTACAATTATTTTTAAAAATACACATTTAAAGTTATTAATTTTTTTATTTCGTAATTTAAATTTAAAAACAATACACAAATACTTCTTAAAGATGTAAAAATTGTAGAAAGATTTTACTAAAATTTAGATTGAAATCTTTCTGTTTATTATTTAGTAACTTAAATTTAAATAGAAAAAAAAAAATCTAAAACATATTAAAAAGTTTAGAAAGTTTCTATTAAAACCTAGACTATACTTAAAAGATATTCATGGGTCAATAATTTTTTAATAAAAATATTAGAACCAACATATGTAAAAAAATAAGAATTATTTCTTATATTTAAAAGTATAGAAAGATTATATTAAAATCTAGATTTTATCATTTAAACATGCATTTAAAAAATATATATGTCTATTTAAAAAATTATTAATGTTTCTATTTTGATTTAGCAATTTTCATTTTTAAATATGTAAAAAAAAGAAAAATAAAATATCTATTAAAATTAAGAATTAAAGTAACTAAAAAATGGGAAAAAATAGTTCATGCACTAAGATTTCAAGGTGTTTTATTAGAACTAACGTGTCAAATTGTGAGTATTGCATTATTTTATATGGAACATTAATTACTTATTTATTATGAATAGAATACATGCATAAATTCATGTTGTCTACTACTCAAAAATGCATACATATTCATTCAGCTCATATAGCACTTTATTTACCATTGATTAAATTATTTTTTATGATGCTCTATGCACAATATATTACTGTCTTACAAAATAACTATATAGATTTTACTATCTTGTTACTCTAAAATTGAATATTTATACACATTACAAAAGTAAATGAATTTTAAAAAACATTTTGATTCCAATAAATACATTGCTTTCCCATTTTCAAATGTCAATATATCATCAATTTCTGCAAGTCAACCATTACTTTGAGTTATTTATATTATACAATCTTTCTTGCTCTTCATTTCTATTTTAAGGAATTAGAGTTCAAAGGTATTCATGTCCACTATTGTTATCATTATTACACTAAACATATCACCTCTATTGACTTCTTGTTGTGTGTACAAAAATGTACAACTACTAGTATTATTAATTATTAATTATTAATTTGATTTCATTTCCCCTTTTCAAATAATTAAAAATAATAACTTTTGCTAAGATAGGTAGGCTCAAAAAGTGAAGTTTCGAAAAAAGGAGCTAATCTTTGGAAACCAATGGATTGATAAATGAAAATTATTATTAAAATATGTATTATTGAGCCCTCTTGGTTGTGAGTTAGGGTTATGCCCTCTTTTAAAGGGATTTGGAGGCATTTCGGGCTCATTCTAGAACTTGATTTTTGCTCATTGCTTTGTTGTTCTTCAGAGGCTGCTAAACCTATGGAGAAGGAGACCCAAGGACAAGATTTTTTATGTTTATAAGGAGGCCAAGGATAGGATTTTGAGGCCATTCCATGTGTAAGCTCATGTAGAGTTTTCCCTTGTGCTAAACAGTTCAAATTTGTGAGTTTTCAGGTGTGTTTCTTGTAAGAGTTTGGTGTTTCCGGTTGAGTATTTCATATCAGTTTGGTTTGCTGCTATATTGCAAAAATTTACATGTTAAAATACAACTAAATACATGTATTGGGTTGTGGTTATACTTCTATAATAGATTATTAGTGTTTTGTCGTGTTTTCGAGCTATTTTGTGTTGTTTTTAGGAGCCCGATGAGGATTGTTTTTGTCCTCCATTTGGAAGCTATTGTGTACACTTTATACAGATTTGGAAATTAATTTTGTGGGCTGTTATGCTGGAAATTTTTTTGTAAAAATGTCTACTTTTAGATTTATTAATAATATGTGAAGCTGTGAAATTTTTTGCACTATTTTAGGCATACCTGATTTGGGGTTTATTGAGAAATTGGTTGATCTTTTGAAATATTGGTTGTTTGATTTTAAAATCTGATTAGAGGCTTTAAATATCATATAAAATTAGAAAGAGGACATTTTAGTGGTATCAAAGCCATGATTATGCCAGCCTAAGGGTTTGCAGAAGTTTGTATGCAACTAAGTCAAAGAGAAAAGGGATATTCATAGCGAGAAAAGAATAAAGAAATTTTGATCAAACCTCTAGTTAAAAGTAAAAGTACAAAATCCAAGGAAGGAAAAATTATGGCTGACCTAGATGAGATGGAAAATTAATTCTTCCAAGACATCTAGAATACTTAGAACCAAACAATGGATAGTTTGGAAGAAATTAGAGATGCTTTGTGGATATTGACAGAAAAACTACAAGGAGTTGCATCTACTAATGAGAAAAAGGGCACTTTAGGGGAGCCAAGAAATCTGAAACCCACACCCTCTAAATCAACAAAAAATATTTTCCTACCTGTAGATGAGCCACTAGTACCAAATCTAGCCCTTAGTTTTGTGAAAGAGGTTACAGGTAACTTGATTGCATTAAAAGCTACTTACAATGGCTTAGATGATGACTTTGGCAGTTTAGTTCCTTTTAGAGAATATGTGGATATGATGAACACTTTGATGCCCAAGAAAGAGTATAGGAGGGAGCATGACATAAGTGGAAGAGAGCTCAAAAGTAAAATAAGCAAGTTTATAGCACCTACTTTTGATAGAACAAATAAAATTTTAGCAAGAGCATGGCTACAAAAATTATAGACCTTCTTCACACTTAACCCTATGAAGGAGAGTGATGCTATTCAATTCACAAGTCTACACTTGGAAGATGCAGCCTATGATTGGTGGTATCATGGAATGACTACTCAAGGTCATGATCAAGTAACTACATTTGATGATTTCAGTCAAAGAGTGATAGATAGATTTGACCTCAAGGATTATAAAGAGTATTTTAAAGAATTGTCAAAGTTGAAGCAAACCAAATCAGTTAATGAGTATATAGAAGAGTTTCAAAAAGTGGTTGTACTTATGATACCTAATATGAGTGACAAAAGGATTGTTTATCTTTTTTTTGATGGTTTGCAAGATTCTGTTAAGGGTCTATTAAGGCTTTCTCACCCTCAACCTTATAGGAAGCTATCAAAAGAAACTTGCAACTTGAAACTTGTGTGCCTATGAAACTAGTCACTAATCAAAAAATCCCAAATCTTTGGCAACATAAGGGGAATTTTTAGAAAAATAATTTTCTAGCACTACCACCAAAGAATGTGATAAATTTAGCAAAAAAGAAGGTAGATGAAGAGACTAGGAGTGAATTACGAAAGAAAAAGCTTTGTTTCACTTGTAGAGAACCATGGGTTCAAGGACACAAATGTTTAAGAGAAGGTCAAGTGCACTATATTGAAGTTGCTTCAAAATCTAATTTGGATGAGCATGAGGAATTTCATGACACTAAGGAGGAGGAAGAAGAAGAGAAGGAAAAATAAATCAGCAAGGATGGCAATTTAGTAGCATTGTTAGGAGTCCCAAGATACCATCCCTTTCGAATTCGAGGGGTACTAGCAGGGAAAAGGTTGAAAGTTCTTCTTGATAGTGGGGCAACTCACAATTTTATTGATGAGGGATTTGACATGAAAAGAGGGCTTAAAGCAGAAGATTTGAAGGGATTTAATGTTACTATAGCTGATGGATTCACTATGCCTTGAACACGGGTGGTGAAACAACTCAAGATGACCTTAGGAGATTATGAGTTATGTGATGACTTCTATGTTGTTGGCATTGCGGAGATAGATCTTGTATTGGGTGTTCAATGATTGCACTCTATTGGAGGCTATTACATGAACCATCAAACTATGGAGTTTAAATTTTATTCCAATGGGAAAGAAATCTTATTGAGAGGCTTATTGAATAGAGCACCTAAGGTGGTCACTGCAAAGAGGATGGAGAGGACTTTTCGAAGAGGACAAGTAACATGGGCAGCAAGAGTCATAATCCATCCAACAAGCTCTCCAAAGAATCAAGGTAATTTTCATTTTGAAATTCAAAATATTCTTGATAAGCATAATATAGTTTTCAATGATTTACCTCCAGGATTACCACCAGATAGAGGTTTTGAGCATGTTATAGAGTTAGAACAAGGTGCCAAACCAATTATAAAAACTTCATACTACCATCCAAGAGGTTATAAGGAAGAAATTGAAAAAAACTATTAAGGAACTTGTAGACATGGGATTCATAAGGCCTAGCTCTAGTCCATTTGCATCATCTGTGGTACTTGTCAAGAAAAAGGATGGTACAATGAGAATATCTATAGACTATAGGGCTCTAAACAAGAAGACCATAAAAAATAGGTATCCCATACCACACATAGATGAACTCATTGATGAGTTACATGGTGTTGTGTACTTCTCAAAAATTGACTTAAGATCAGGGTACCATCAAATCCGAATGAGGAGGGAAGATGTGGAAAAGACCGCTTTCAGATGTCACTATGGGTACTTTGAATTTCTTGTTATGTCATTTGGCCTCACTAATGAACCAAAAAAATTCCAATCTTGCATGAATAAGGTATTCAACAAGCATCTTTGAAATTTTTTTTTGGTATTTTCTGATGATATCTTGATTTATAGTAAAACATGGGAAGAGCATCTAAAGCACATAGACACTATTTTGGGAATCTCAGAGCAGTAATACTTCTATGCTAAGCTATCTAAATGTGAGTTTGATTTGACATAGATCCTATATTTGGGATACATTATAAGTTATAAAGGAGTATAGGTTGATCAATTAAAAATTCAAGCAATTTTGGATTGGCCTCCACTCACTAATCTTGCATAGTTGAGAGGTTTCTTCGGGTTGTGTAGCTACTATAGGAGATTTTCCAAGGGATTTTCTCAGCTTGCTGCTCCCTTGACTGATTTGACAAAGAAAGGAGTTTTTTTTTGGATAGAAGAGGCCCAAAAAAATTTGATAAGTGTAAGGAGGTAATGAGTTCATGCCCTATGCTTGCAATTCCAAATTTCTCTTTACCTTTTGTTGTTGAATGTGATGCTTCTAGAGAAGGTATAGGGGTTGTCCTAACTCAAAGGGGACATGCAATAGCATTTGAGAGTAGAAAATTAAATCAATCAGAGAAAGGTTAATCCATCTATGATAAGGAAATGTTGGCAATCATGCATGCACTTCATAAGTTTAGACACTATTTGGTATGTGGGAGATTCATTGTAAAGACAGACCATAATAGCCTCAGGTTCTTCTTGAACCAAAGGGATTTGAATGATCATCAACAAAAATGGGTAAGAAAATTGCAAGCTTATGATTTTGATATTGAATACATGAAAGGAAAGAATAATGTGGTTGTTGATGGTCTCTCAAGAAAGCCCACTTTGTGTTCCTTAACATCTATCTCTATTGATTGGAAAGTCTCCCTAATTTTAGAGTATGCTAAAGATTCCTTTGCCACCAAGATTTTGGATAAGTTAGTGGATGATAATAGGTACAAGGTTTTTGATGAATTGATTTATTCCAAGAATAGGATCTTCTTAGTGCTAGGATCAAAAATTAAGGAGAGGATATTGAGGGCCTTTCATGATACACTTTTGGCTAGTCATAAAGGATACTTCAAGACATACAGGAAACTTTGAGAGCAGTTTTCATGGAAGGGTATGAAGGAGGATGCACTTAAACACATTAAGGAATGTATGGTATGCCAACAAAACAAGAGTGAGAAAATTTTTTCTACAGGGTTGTTGCAGCCACTTCCTATTCCTAAACAAAAATGGGAAAGTATTTCCATGGACTTCATCACTGGGTTGCCCAAGGTTCAAAGTAAGGATTGCATATATGTGGTGGTAGATAGACTAAGTATGCCCTTTTCTTTCCCATCACATCTAATTTCAAGGCATCACAAGTGGTTGAATTGTTCTTCAAGGAAATTTTTAGATTACATGGCTTGCCTAGAAACATTGTCAGTGATCGAGACAGTAGATTCCTTAGCTCTTTTTGGAAGGAGCTCTTTCATTTGGTAGGAACTAAACTCACTCCTAGTACTAGCCATCACCCTCAAACAGATGGATAAATAGAGATAGTTAATAAATGGATAGAGGGATATTTTAGGAACTATGTTTCAAATCAACAACATTCTTGGGTGAAATGGTTGCACCTAGGGGGGTATTGTTAAAATACATCTCATCACATGTCTATAGTTAATAAATGGATAGAGGGATATTTGAGAAACTATGTTTCAAATCAACAACATGCTTGGGTGAAATGATTGCACCTAGGGGAGTATTGTTACAATACATCTCATTACATGTCTATTGGTATGCCTCCTTTTTGTGCTCTTTATAGTTATGATAACCTTTCCTTTGTTGATCTAGTACTTTCAGATAGCAGAGCACCTGCAACAAGTAATTTTGTCAAGCAAAGCCAAGACATAATAAGGTCCCTCAAGGATAATCTACAACATGCACAGAACCAACAAAATTTGTATGCTGATAGGAAAAGGACTACAAGATCTTTTGAGGTGGGAGATTTGGTATTTTTTAGGTTGTAGCCATATAAGCAAATAACCTTGAAGAGGACTAGGGCAAAGAAGCTCAAGCCAAGGTTCTATGGGCCTTATAAGATCATCAGGAAGGTAGGAGAGGTAGCTTATGAATTAGAGCTCCCACCAAACAAAAAAATACATAATTTTTTCCATGTCTCTTTCCTAAAGAAGGTTCTAGGATAGAAAACCATATTATCTATAGAATTACCACCTCTTGATGATGAAGGGAAATTAGTTTTGATACCAGAAGAGGTTTTGGATGCAAGAGATAAAAGATTGAGAAATAAGAGCATCATAGAGCATTTGGTCAAATGGAAAGGATTACCATTGGAGGATGCAATTTGGGAAGGAGCACATATTCTTGAGCATCACAACTTTCATTGCTTGAGGAAAAGCAATATTTGGAAGGGGAGGACTTGTCATGTCCCCTTTTCAAATAATTAAAAATCATAACTTTTGCTAAGGTAGGCAGGCTCAAAAAGTGAAGTTTCAGATTAAGGAGATAATCTTTAGAAACAAATGGATTAATAAATGAAAATTATTATTAAAATATATATTATTTATCCCTCTTGGTCATAAGTTAGGGTTATGCCCTCTTTTAAAGGGATTTGGAGGCATTTTGGGCTTATTCTAGAACTTGATTTTTGCTCATTGCTTTGTTGTTCTTCAAAGGCTGCCAAACCTGTGGAGAAGGAGACCCAAGGATGGGAGTTTGCAAGTTTCTAGGGAGGCTAAGGATGGGAATTTTAGGCCATTCTATGTGTAACCTCATGCAGAGTTTCCCCTTGTGCTGAACAGTGCAAATTTGTGAGTTTTCGGGTGTGTTTCTTGTAAGAGTTTGGTGTTTCCAGTTGAGCATTTCATATCAGTTTGGTTTGCTATTGTATTAAAAAAAATTATATGTTAAAATATATTTGAATACATGTATTGGTTTTTAGTTATACTTCTGTGATAGATTATTAGTTTTTTGTGGTGTTTTTGGGCTATTTTGTGTTGTTTTTGGGAGCCCGATGAACATTGTTTTTGTCCTTTGTTTGGAAGTTGTTGTGTAAACTCTATACAGATTTGGAAATGTCATTTTGTGGGCTTTTATGCTAAAAAAATTTCTGTAAAAATGTATAATTTCAGATTTATTAATAATATGTGAAGCTATGAAGTTTTTGGCACTATTTCAGGCATACCCGATTTGGGGTTTATTGAGAAATTAGCTTTTGAAATATTGGTTGTTTGATTTTAAAATCTGATTACAGGCTTTAAATATCATATAAAATTAGAAAGGGGACATTTCATTTGATATCTAAATAATTATCAAAAAAAAATTATAAATTAAAAACAAAACAATTCAATAAGTAAATTTTCACCAGTCATAAATTACAACCAGCACATACTTCTAGATAAAGATGAATGATATTTTAGTTTATTTAATGACTATTTTGATGTCACATCAAGATAAAATAAACTCTAATGTCAAGACAAAATAGACTATTTTAGTTAATGCTTACGATACCACCATAAAATGACGAGGAAATTAGCCACTCAAGACAAAATAGAGTCCAAGTCAAAAATGTAAATATTAATTATTTAAAAGTACCCAATGAAAATGAAAGATAATGACCCAAAGATAGACACAAACAATACACACCTTAGTTACAAGCTTACCCATGTTTGCTATCTACTTATATAAGGCTCCTCACACAATTTCCATTTGTAAAAATAAAAAGAAAATAATAATAATAATAATTTAATAAGTGACAATTAAGTACAATTAGACTATGCAATTAATGCAATCAAATGGATAATAGATATTTGAAAGATAGTGAAGTAAGTAGTGGGATTGGAGAGCTAGAGATGTCATATGAATCAAGAGATAGTTAAATTAAATGTATAATTAGTGGAAGGTTTAAATATGAAGGCCAATCGTACTTGTTGTTGAACTTTTCGTAACTATTTTCAACTCAGTTATTATTTAAATGTTTAGACATACTTTATTTTTAAGATAATGTGTAATTTTTTGAAATACTAGATATTATGAATCTAAAATAAATTTATAAATACATTGTTGTGGTCTCACAACACACACCCGCCCCATTCCTTACTAGGAATGGGGGCCCCCTGTTCTTTTTTTGAGTTCTCAAATTAACCATTCAGGAATCAATTTTTTTTTAAAGAGTCAAAAAATTTATAATAAAAAAAATTAAAAATAAAAAAAATCATAAAATAAAAAATAATAGAAAGTAAAAAATTGAAAAATAAAATAAAAATTAAATTAATTCACACGCGCACGCACAGGAGGTGCACACCATGCACAGGCACAGGGCCGCAAGTGGGTAGGGGGTTATAAAACCCCCACCCCCCTACCTTAACACTTCAACATTCTACATTTTTTCCTTTGCATGTAGCGCACAAGGTGAACACCCTCCTAAACTCGGCACCGCACACCTTCCATAACTCGGCATCACACACCTTCCATAATCCAGTGTTGCATGCTCGGCACAACCCTTTAGCATCACACGGCTCTCCATGCACCTTGAATCACCTGGCACCAAATGGCCAGTGCAACTATTTGACGTCGCACAACTGGCCATGCACCTTCCATAATCCGGTGTCGTATGCCTTCCACAATCTGGCACTATGTGGCTCGCTACGGCCCTTGAATGTTCAGCACCATGTGCCACACGCCATTTAAAACTTAGAATTGTGTGCCCTTGAAAACTTGGCATCACTTGCCTATTTTTTCATGTACCGCATGTCATTGGTAACATGGTGCTCGCCATGGCCCTTTGGAGTTACATGCCCACCCTTCGCCACAAGCTCCGTTCACACTAGCACATTGTACTCTCCCACTCTTGTCTTCTGCATACACTTCCATGCTTCCAAAGAAGCATTTTGTTTTGCATATTTATTTTTGTCACTAATTGGTTAATCAATTAATGTAGTGCTTTTATTATCAATTGATAAACACTTTTTCTTGTGTCGTGAAGACAAATGGCATCCACATCCAGAATGGCACCCAAGCCTATCATTTTAAAATTCCAAGGTGTTCCCTCAAAATCAAGATTTTATGATGATTACGCAAAAATCAAGGATACCAACCTGGGAAACACATATTTGAGAGAATTCCTAAGAATTTGCAACAAGCCCACCGAGAGATCAGCTCTTGTGTTCTCATTGATTCATTCTGGGTTGGTGAATGTAGCTTCACATCCCATATCAGGACAATTAGCATAACTAATCATGACATTGGCGCAATGTTTTGTTTTTGAAGAAAGAGTGGTCAAGAGTGCCACTAGAGAGGTTGTGTTGGACTTACAACCTGACAACATTAAGAGGGTCTTCCATCTCCCAAGAGCAAACTATTTCATTAGACTCTCATATGAAGCAACTGAGAGATGGTATAGGGAGCACCAACAGGAGGCAAATGATATCATACAATCCCCTTACCTCATTGAGAAGCCCCTTCGGGGAAGGATAACAGGAAAAGTGGATATGACTTGGGGATACATGAAGGAGGACATTGGATTTACATCATCCTTTCAAGCAGAGTCATGGGTCTACCCACAATAGGCCACCTCAGCACTTTTATGGTCAACTTCATTGAGACCATCAAAGCAGCAAAGATACCATTGGACTTGGCCACCACACTAAATTAAAACTTGTGTAAGCAATTGAGGATAGTAAAGGATAAGAAGTTTTATATGACTTCTTACATGGTATACCTGCTTGTAGAAAGGGAAACAAACTATCTTAATTTGTACAGGAGAGGTAGTATGCAGGATTTGAATGCCTGGCCATACATAGTCTACCCTCAGCTGGTAAAGAAGAAGCTCTTGGCAGAGAGCAAGGAGTACATAATTGTGAATAATGCATTCATTTTTGTGATCATTCAATTCATTGAGGGAGATTATGGGAAGAGGTTATCTATTGAAGCCAAAACATAGATTACAATTCTTGGAGCCTACTTCATCCAGTTCAAAACGTTCATAGATCTATGGGTAGCTGGTGCCTCCATTAATCCCAAGAAGCTCCCCAGATATCCTAGTGAAAAACTGGTGCTATTGGAGATTGTCTAGAAAATTGAGTTAGCATATGAGAAGATAAAGAGACAACAGAGACCTTGCTAGGCATGGCCTTTGGTCATTGGACCATACCAAGTGAAATGGAAACAAGATATTCTATAATTTGAATGTGAGTGGTTGAATTATCCCCTTGAGGAGTACAACTCTTCCTAGCCCTATTTTGGCAATATTGGGAGAGTGGAGAGTCTGGTAGGAAAATATTTCCATCATGAGGATCCTATTGAAGATCAATGGATGAATGCAACAAATGACTACAATGTCTGCATAAGGGACTATTTTAGGATGACTTTGTATATAACAAAGAAGACTCTCTAGTTGAACATCCTAGAGGAGATAAGGCAACAAGATTCTAAGGAGTTATTGGACCCTCTATTCAACTTAGAAAAATAGGAGAAAGACCCATTATGAATGTTGAGGTTGATAGGGAGGAGGCTAATGATATTAATCATCAAGCGAGGGATGTTGCTAGAATGATGAAGAATTGGATCAAGAAGCCTTTTCCAATTGATCCAATACCTGATACAGTGATCTTTCATGCACATGCCCATCCAGAAAGAAGTAGAGGAAAGAAAGTAATAGTTCCTAATTTTGTAGCCCGGTCTCCTATTAGGCTAGAGACAATATACCAGCTTGACCACTTGGTGGGATACTATCACCCTCTAGAAAGGAAGGGAAAGAACAAAAGGAAGAGGACCTCCCCTCAAAGAATTCAAATAGAACAAGCTGAAGAACTGGTGCCTCCCTAGTAGCAAGAAGAGAGTGCACAAGGGTCTAAAGATACTGGAGCTACTCAAGTCCAAGATGAACCTCAATTGCCTCTCGTTGTGCCCAACGAACTAGAATAGGGAGAGATTCTAGAGGTCTCCATTCCTCCTATGCAAGAAGAGCCAGCTTCTCCTTCTACCTCCAAGAAACAAAAGAAAAGGACTAAGATCCAAATGAAAAAGAGGGAAAGGATTAACAAAAGATTGGTGCCTTCCCCATCTATTCGTGAAACAATTCTGAAAGGGGAAGAAGAGGAGGAGGAAGAAGAATCAAAAGATGAAGAGGAACAAGTGTTATTATAGGGAAGAACTCAGCTAGCAAGAGCCACTGAGCTACAAAGGAGAATGAGTGCCACAGGTACCTTGTCATCCACCCAAGAAGAACCCTTATAACTCTCTTCCTTAGAAGATGAAGTATAGCAGTGGGTGGATGAGAAGAATGAAGAGGGCGATGACATTTTTTCAATGTCATATTTTGATTTATGCCTATGGGAAAAAAGTTTATTGGGGATAAGATCAAGGACACCCCTACAAGTGAACCTCAACAAGAAGAGTAGATGCAGATGCCACCAGATACATAGGGTCCTGATCTTACTCCCCCATCTCCACAAAAAATTATGATTACAGATAGTGGCTCAGTGACTCCTCCACCTTAGAGTTTAGAAGAAGAATACATTAATAAGGAACCATCATAGGAAGAGAGACCAGAACAAATGGCAACTGATGAAGTGTTGAAGGAAAGACAAATTGTAGAATATAATCAACCACCTTCCCAAGACACTGAAGTGCAAGCTATAGGATCCATGGAGATTGAGGCTATAGAAGGGGATCCCTCACAATAGGAGATGACTCCAAGCAGGAGTGATAAAGGGAAGGAGGTAGCAGAACACACCCCTTCATCATTAAGAGCTAGGTTCTCAGTAGAGCACATCCCTAGATGGATCTAGAAGGAAATAATGAGTACTAAGCCTCAATTCTGTGCTTCTGAGGAAGACACTTGTGACATTGTAGAGATTTTGAGTAAACTCAAGTCTCCATAATGCAAGGCAATGTCATTGGCATTTGTGACCAGCACATAGAACTAGGAATTGTTTGCACAAATGGTTGTCCCTCCTAAAGACACAAATGTAGAAAACCTTGGCCTCGAGGATTATGAATTGAAGGATGTTATGTTGGGGAGGCCTACATGGGATTCAGCCCGATTAATGATGACCATGGGAGTCAAAGAGGACCTCAAGAGAATGGAACAAGATGAGGTTGAACTCCAAACACTTTGAAGGCAGGTCAAGATCCTAAAAGGATATCTAGCTAAATTTGTTGGTCCTCTGGATCCTGAGCACCCCAAGCAGACTCTAAATACCATACTTAGAGAAGGGGGAGGTGTGCAACTCGACCCATTTTTGAAGGCATGTTTGGAGTGGTGGGAAGGTCTTGAGGAGAAAGGTGTTTTGATAATTACAACAAATTTGAAGTTACTACATGTTACGCAGGAGAATGTGAATAAGATCTTAGCAATTTTGAAGTAGGACTTCAATATTGTGGATGAAGTACAGGCTTGGAGTAAGGATTTGAAAACACTGCAAGCCATAAAGTAGCAAAGGTACCAAATTTTGATTGATGTATGTATGGGAAAAGAGCTAGATATGATTGATAATTGGATAGGAAAGATAGCAAATAGAAATAAGGTAATGGGAACATTACACAAGGAGATTCATTGGCTCAAGGACCAAGCCCGAGAGTGAATTTTGGAACCAAATAAAATCTATAGTGATGCATGCTTAGATATTTTTGAGGATGAGGAACAAGAGAAGTTATTGCTAGTTGAGGTAGTAGTAGAGAATTTTAAGAAGACTTTTGAGGAGGCATCTAGTGATGAAAATATCTAGCAAGCCTTTAGGAAAGAAGAAGTCCTGTTAGAATTGGATACCAAACTCAGGAATTTTGTTGAAACCCAAATTTAGGCAGACAATTACAAATAGAAGGTAAACAAGAAATATGAGGCTTTAGATCTACTAGATTTGGCTAAAATTATTGAGATGATAGAGAAACTCAAGGGCAAGCATTGAAACATAGCTTTGAGATGAAGAAGAACAAAACCCAAATGCCATAATTTCAATTTTGACACTTAGTAAGATTTTGAGATTTTGACCCTATCGAGGTCCGCAGCTCTACAGTTACATAGGTCCACAGCTCCATAATTCAGATTTTCGTTGATAGTTAACTTCTTGTTCCAAAAATAGTGCTTTCCATGCATCTAGAATGCATTCTGACGGTAGTTTAACTTCGACACATGCCTAGTGAAGGACCAGCTTCCAATTTTTGCACCTCTAGACATTCCTACATCAATTGAAAGCTTTCCTCCTCTTTCATCTCTCATAATTTCTTTTTTTTTGACATGTAAAGGCTCATGCATCCAATTAATGAATAAAATATGGATGGAGTCCTACTAAGCACTTGATTAATCATTAGTTTGTATATAATTATTATTTTTAATTGTTTAAAAGCATTTTATTGCATGAAGAATATCTCTCACTCTCAACACAAATTGAGGAGATGATTTCTTATAAATACCCTATTGTAATGTGTAACAAGGGCCGCCATTATTATGTAATAAAATTATGCTTTAAGTGCTCAGATTTGGAGTGTAGTGATTCTTGCCTAAATGTGTCATATTTTTGTGAATTTTGTTCATGGAATTGAGCCAAAAGTTTATTGCATTGTTTTTGGTTGTGCGATCTTTTAGTTCTGGTGTTTGCTACAGATTTATGGATTCTACTAACATAACGAGCTTGAGAAGAAATCATCGAATTGTGCTTGTTTAACTCTCTATCTTGCATGAGAACCCTTCCCATGGCCTTATAATTTAATGGAGATTGAAATATCATATGATAATTAAAGTTTCTTACTGATGATTGCATAAGTGGAATTGAAGAAGTGTTGCTCCTACTTTCATTGGTTACCTACTAATCTCTTTGAAAGCTTAACTCATAGATGTGTTGTTTTTTGTAGCTTATGTCCATTAGGATTTCAATTTCACATTATTTGCTTTGAATTTCATGTTATTTTCTTTTAAGTTCTTGTTATTTTCTTTATTAACCCCCTTTGTTAGAATAAGATTTCATAGTAGTTGCACAGTTAGATTGCATTCATAAAAAACATAAAAATACAAAAACATAGTTCTCTTTTAGTGTTATTTTTGAAACACTATGCAGATTCTTCATTCCATCCAAAATAAGAACAAACTAGCAAAGGCCTCCTCATGACAATTCACATTTATCTTCAACTAAGTGGTTTCCAGTAGGTTGCAAGATCACCTGGAACCTTGGAGTCAATTCACAAAATCAGCTTTTTAAGAGACGAGTTCATAAGAATTCTTGTTGTTTAGCACCATGTAAAATGACAACTCAACAAAAGTGGCACTAGAAGGAGGCTGCACTTTTAGATCTCGGAGAAAAGTGGAAAGTTTGCCAAATTTTCAAAATTCTACACTTTTTCCAAAAATATGCACTTTACACAAGTTCAAAAAAAATTCTAAATTTTTGAGAAATTTAGGTTTGCAAGTCTGCAGATCTGCAACTTCGCAGGTGCATAGGAGTGCAAAACTCTATGGTCCATAAAATTTAGAGAGGTAAGAAAGTGTACTTCTATAGAGTTGTGCACACGAGTTTCTTGAGCTTACTCACTTTCCTAAGCAACGCAGTGACAAAGGAATTCCTCAAATTCAACCACTTCTATTCAACATTTCATCATCTTCTTCTACTTCGCCACCTATTCAACCACCAGGTGGACCTCCACATACTCCAACAGTCCCACCACCATCCCAACCACCTTTAGATCCACCAAACCCTCCAATGGCCTTTTTTGCAAACGTTGTAGACTCACCCATCAATTTGAAAGGTGCACTTCGTGACCTCCCTAAGAATCTTGAAAAGTTTTTCCTAAGGTTCATTTATGGAGAAACAAAAAATGTCGAAGATCATGTGAAATTTTTCAAAGAAATTTGCAATGGAAAGTAGATTGCTAATGAGGATGTGGTTCTTCCTTTATTCCCCTATTCCTTGGGGAAATTATCTTTAATTGGTATGTTAATTTGCCACTAGGGTGTATTGGAGATTGGGATACTTTCAAAAAATTGTTCTTGGAACAATTCAAAACTTTCATCAACCTAGCTATGATACATTGTAAGGAAACTCAAGTGTGGAAATAGCTTCCTACACTAATCTCATAAGGAAAGTATGATGCAAATCCTATTAAAACTTCTACACTTACAGATTCAATATCATGTAAACAACAATATTGCAGCCAACCATGCAAACAAAAAATAGACAAAGAAAGGAACACATAACACAAGGACTTTTCGGTGGGGAAAAATGTTTCGATAAAACAACCCCACCCCTTCAGAACCTACACAATGTATTATCTTCAACACAAGGTTACAATACACTTGCAATGTAAGTTCAAAATCGACAACAGAAGACTCCAGTAGCTACTTGCAGTACCGACAATACACCTTTTTTGCATCACATCTCTTCACAACCCTAAAAATACTTATAACATGTGCTTCACTTTAGGGCTACTCCCAAAGGTAAATCGTATTAGGGTTTTACCATTCTCCGAGAAAATAGGAGCCCCAAAAAAAATTTTGGGGCGATGCCCTCAACCCTACTATTGGGGTAGAGTGTACAGTACTCAAATATCTTAGTTGCCACATGTCTTCACCTGTCATTGAATCTTCCTAACATAGCTCTTACATGTCATAGGAATCCTTCATAACCATTTTAGCCATGATCTCCTTACACACAATTCAAGATGTCGACACATCAACATTATTTGCAAGAAATACATTTTACAAAGCAAAATAATAATGAATAGGAATTATACAAGGTTGAGACACCTTATTCCTAACATACATCAACAATTTATATCAATTAAAAGGGACCCAGCTGAGATAGTTTCATGCTTAAACCATTGTTTTCACATGGCATACCACAAGTTGGAAGCTCCATACACTATACCAGTTGAAGTTGCTATTCAAATTTACCTAAATGCTATGGACCATCTTACAACAATTTTTCTGAGAAGACTTCATGTAGCAAATATCGACACATTGGATAAAGTCTTCATAGAGGCAATTACCTTCACTAGGCAAGCTAATCCTAACAGAGGAGGATTAATGCTTCCAGCTCTAGCTATCACAGCGATGCCAGCATACCCTACTGGAGTACCAACAATGCCTAGTCAGTTCATACTGATGAATCTAGTTCCATTACAATAGGCACCTACTTTGCAAAATCGCACTCTAACGTATCTAGGGTTCAAACCTCCAAAAGATTCCTTCTTTGAGAAAAAGGCAGCAACACTCGTTGAAGCAGACAATGGTTTTGTTTCTAAATTTTTTCATATGAAAAAGACTATGCCCCAAATGAATAATGAACTGACTCATCTAAGGTTATCACAAGGAAAGAATAAAAACTTTCAAAGGAACAATGTTGGTCCCTACAATAACAATTATGGCCAAAATTACAACAAGAACTTCAATGGAAATAACAACAATAATGTAGGAAACAACAATGGGGGGAACAAATTCAATCCTCCTAATCGTAATAATCACTTCCAAAGACAGAACTGATAGTGGAACACTCAACCAAATAATGGAAGCATTTCTTTCGACAACAACAATAACAATGTTCAGTATGCAGATATTAATCAGTATGATGACTATCATAATGCACCCAACAATTATGGTTCATATTACAATGGGAATCAAGAGATGGCTCAATGTTCACAAGTGAATCATAATGCTCCTCCTGTGTAATTTAACGCTATGTTACTAGAATCCTATGATTCTACACAAAATGTGCAAGTAGAACCTGGCTATTGAAGAGTTCTCTTTTCCATTCAGTTAGGAACTTGATCTTCAGCATGATGAGATGTTTTCTTTTTGGAATGACAATAGAAATACATATAATCTGAGAAATAGAAAGGAACCTTTGAGAGATGGAATTCCTCTAGCTTTATAACCAACTCCTCTCGATTAAAGAGCAAGTAACAACACGACACCAATTAGGCCACCATATGGAGGACATCAAAATTAGAACCAAGTGAATGTACCAACAATACTAAAAAATCATGCTAGGTCTACTAAGAAGTATAGTGTTTTTGAAGACTTGAAATGAATCAAAGCAAATATGTCCATATTTGACATGTTGCAAAATTTTCTACAATAGTGAGAAGTGTTCATGAAGACTCTGGATCATACAAAGGTACCCCATAATGCAAATATTGTCCCTCAGAAAATAGGGTCTCAATAAGTCAATGTACTAGAAGCTATGCCCACTATGTTTAAAGATAAAGTTGAAGTGCCCATGTTCTTTCTTAGCATTAGGATATACAAAAAGAACCTCCACAATTTCTTGATTGATTTAGGAGCCTCTTGTAATCTCATACCACTATCAATAGCACAAAGGTTAGGGGTAAGCCCTCAACCTTCCAACCCAGTAGTGATATAGTTGGAAAAAATAGAGGTGAAAGTCATTGGCGTATTGAAAGATGTTTGGATATAGTTGACAATCAATCCTCGGATTCAAGATGTCATTGATATACATATAGTAGACATTTTACAGATGTATGGGTTGCTCTTGAGTAGAGAATGGATGAAATGTCTAAGAGAATGGTTTTCTATGGATTTAACTCAGCTATGGTTACCATGGAAAGGATTGAACGATCAAATCAAGAGAGATGCAGAACCCAAATTGAAAATGATGATTATAGATTACAATGCCCTGAATGAGATAGCATTCTTACAATCAGATTTGTGCTCATACAAGGTGATGGCATTCAACACTATTCCAATCAAAGCATCCCAAGATCAGGATAAGGAACTCAAGATATCAATCCCAAAGGATGAGATCATGACACAATTCATAGATAATATGGTAACTAATTTGTAATTCTTGGGAGAGGAAGCTAACCCCAATATCTTACTTCTCCCTAGATTCTATTGATTACACAAAGTTAGTCACTCTAAATTTGAATGCTCATCATGCCAAGAAGTAGTTGCAAAGGTGTTAACACATATGATGCATGGAAAAGACAATCAAATTCTAGAAAAAAGACTTGCAGTAGATCAAATTCCTATAAACTCAACTGAGTTGACAGGATAGATCGAAGAGAAAATTGAAGATCTAAATTTATCATATAGTGATACTTCTTATGATGGTGGAGTTTTGTCTTCTCCTACCCCAGGAATGATCAAGATTCAGAGAAGAATATGGTATGTGAAAGACCAAGGGTGGACTTTGGTTGTCATTCATCCTAAAGCCAAAATAGATGAAATTAAGGAATTGATAGAAGAAATTCAAGAAAAACAAGAAAAAAATACATTTCCTCTATCAACATGTTACACTGGGGAATCATCAAGTCCACCCCATGAGAAGTTTCGATGGGTTCCCAAGAAATAATCTTTCAACTCTTAGATCAAAGAGAAATTAAGAACAAACGAACACAAGGTTAAAAGGCCCAAGGAAGATCCAATTTGGACACTTCACTTTGATGGTTCTAGATGTAAATTAGGGGTTGGAGCAGATATAGAATTGGTTAATCCAAAAGGTAAGTCCTTTTATGTAGGATATCGATTACAATTTAGATGTACTAACAATGCTACAAAATATTAAGTGTTGATCCGAGGACTTCTCTTTGCACTCAAGAAAGGAGTCATAGCTCTCATAATCGAAGGAGATTCTCAATTGGTTATTCATCAAGTAAAATCCTTATACTCTAGCAATGACAAAAGGTTACTTCTTACAGGAAGAGAGTATGGGATTTACTCAATGATTTTAGAACTTTAAACATAAGGTTTATTCCAAGGAGGAAGAACATGGTGGCAGATGCTCTCACTATTTCAACAAGTGCATTACAACCAGTTGAAAGAATGAAATTGAAAAGATTTTTAGTAGAGTTGGTTGCTTCCCCATCTATTCCACGCAATATTACCAACTTTCAAGTCTTTCAAGATGATCAACACATACTTGAATTTATCATGTGCAATGGCCACTTTAAAGGACAGGAAATTCATGACAATCTAGATGACAAGCTTGAGGATGATGAACTTGAAGATGAAAATGGAATCCTAAATTTAAAGACTAACACTATTCCCAAGGGGATGGCTAAGTTAGAGGGCATTTTTTATCGTGATGAATTAGCACTTAATAAAAGAACAATCCAAGAAAAGGGGATTGAAGAGTGTGATTAATACAACCTAGGGACTGAAGAAGATTCAAGGGTGTTCTAAATAGGGAAAGCATGCAATACACAAGAAAGGGAAGAAATGCTCAAGTTTCTTACTGAGTATAAGGATGTCATTTCTTGGATCTATGAAGAGCTAAAGACATATGACCCTGATATTATAACACATGACATCCCATTGAAACCAGATGCCAAACCTTTTTGACAAAGACAAAGGCCTGTTAATCCCATCCTCAAGCCCCTGATAATGAAAGAAGTCAAGAAATTGTTGGATGCAAAGATCATATTTCCCATTCACCATTCTACATGGGTGGCTAATTTGGTTCCTATACGAAAGAAGACTAGAGAGATTCACCTTTGTATTGATTTTCGTAACTTGAACCTAGCATCTCAAAAGGACAATTATCTTCTACCCTCACTTGATGAAGTTCTACAAATTGTAAATGGTTCAAAAATGATGTCTTTCCTAGATGGATATTCAAGATATAATCAGGCGATGGTTGAAGAAGAAGATCAACTAAAGATAGCTTTCACAACTAAATGGGGAACTTTTTCCTATAGGAGAATGCCTTTCGAACTAATTAATGCAGGGGCTACATTTCAGCGAGCCATGGATGAAGCTTTTAAGGGATTGGTAAATAAGTGTATATTCATCTACATGGATGATTTAACTGTATTTTCAAAAGATCAAAGCACTCAGATTGCTGATTTAAGGTGGGTATTCAATAGATGTTATAGATATGGCATATCCCTCAATCCCAAGAAATGTTCATTTGGGATTACTAAAGGAAAGCTCCTGGGTCATATCATTTTTTAAGCTGGGATATCCATCAATCCTAATAGAATTGAAGCTATTCTAAAATTGTCACCTCCCCATAGTCGAAAGAAACTCAAGTCTTTGTTCAGGAAGATAAATTTTGTGTGGAAATTCATAAGTGGATTTGCAGAAATAGTTCATCCCCTTAATGATTTACTCAAAAAGGGAGCTAAGATGGAATGGGTTCCCAAGATTAAGAAATCATTTGAGGATATCACCACATGCCCTTTGAAACTTGGTGCCACCTACTTATTTTTTCATGCATCACATGTCCTTGGTAACATGGCACCCACTGTGGCCCTTTGGCATTGTGAGCCTGCCCTTTGCCATGAGCTTCGTTCACACTAGCGCATTGCTCTCTCACGCTCTCGTCTTCTGCATACACTTCCATGCTTCCAAAGACAAATTTTTTCCACATATTTCTTTTTCTCACTAATCGATTAATCAATTAATGTAGTGCTTTTACTATCAACTGATAAATGCTTTTTCTTGTGTCATGTAGAGAAATGGCATCCACATCTAGAATGGCACCCAAGCCTATCATTTTCAAATTCCAAGGCATTCCCTCAAATTCAAGATTCCATGATAATTATGCAAAAATCAGGGATAACAACCTGGGACACACAGATTTGGGAGAATTCCTAAGAATCTACAAGAAGCCCACCGAGAGATTAGCTCTAGTGTCCTCATTGATTCGTTCTAGGTTGGTGAACACAATTTCACATCCCATATCAGTACAATTAGCAAAACTAATCATGACATTGGTGCAATGTTTTGTTTTTGAAGAAAGAGTGGTCAAGAGTATCACTAGAGAGGTTGTGCTAGACCTATGACCTGACAAGATTGAGAGGGTCTTCCATCTCCCAAGAGTAGACCAATTCATTAGACTCTCATATGAAGCAACTGAGAGATGGTACAGGGAGCACTACCAAGAGGCAACTGATATCATACAATCCTCTTAGCTCATTGAGAAGCTTCCTTAGGGAAGGATAATAGGCAAAGTAGATATGACTCAAGGATACATGAAGAAGGACATTGGATATTCCATCATCCTTTTGAGCAGAGTCATGGGTCTACCCATAGTAGGCCACCTCAGCACTTTTATGGTCAACTTCATTGAGACCATCAGAGCAACAAAGAAACCATTGGACTGGGCCACCATGCTAAGTGAAAACTTTTGTGAGAAATTGAGGACAGTAAAGGACAAGAAGAAGTTTTATATGACTTCTTACATGGTATACCTGCTTGCAGCAAGGGTGACAAACTATCCTAGTTTGTACAGGAGAAGCAGTATGCAGAATCCTAATGTTTGGCCATACATAGTCTACCCTCAGCTGGTAAAGAAGAAGCTCTCGGCATAGAGCAAGGAGTATAGAATCATGAATGATGCATTCATTTTTGTGATCATTCAATTCATTGAGGGAGATTATGGGAAGAGATTATCTGATGAAGCCAAAGCATAGATTATAGTTCTTGGAGCCTACTTTATCTAGTTCAAAACATTCACATATTTGTGGGTAGCTGGTGCCTTTATCAATCCTAAGAAGCTCCCCAAATATCATAGTGACAAACTGGTGCTATTAGAGATTACTTGGAAAATTGAGTTGGCATATGAGAAGATAAAGAGACAATGGAGACCTTGCTAGGCATGACCTTTGGTCATTGGACCATACTAGGTGAAACAAAAACAAGATATTCCATCATTCAAATGGGAGTGGGAGAATTATCCCTTGAGGAGTACAACTATCCCTAGCCCTATTTTGACAATATTGGGAGAGTGCAGAGTCTGGCAAGAAAAGATTTCCATCATGAGGATGCTATTGAAGATCACTGGATAAATGCAACAAACAACTACAATGTCTGTATAAGGGACTATTGTAGGATGACTTTGTATCTAGAAGAGAAGGCTCTCTAGTTGAACATCTTGGAGGAGATAAGGCAATAGGATTCTAAGGAGTTACTAGACCCACTGTTCAACTCAGACAAAATAGGAGAAAGACCCATTATGAATGTTGAGGTTGACAGGGAGGACGCTAACGATATTAATCATCAAGTGAGGCATGTCATTAGAATGACAAAGGATTGGATCAAGAAGCCTTTTCCACTTGATCCAATATCTGATACACTAATCTTTCACACACATGCCCATCCAAAAAGAGGTAGAGGGAAGAAAGTAACAATTCCTACTTTTGCGGCCCAGTCTCCTATCAAGCCAAAGATAGTATACTAGTTTGATCACCTAGTGGGATATTATCACCCTCCAAAAAGGAAGGGAAAGAACAAAAGGAAGAGGACCTCACCTCAAAGAATTCAAATAGAATAGGCTAAAGAATAGGTGCCTCCCCAGCAGCAAGAAGAGAGTGCACAAGGTTCTGAAGATAATGGAACTACTCAAGTCTAGGATGAACCTCAATTACCTCCCATTGTGCCTAGCCAACTAGAAGAGGGAGAGATTCCATAGGTCTCCATTCCTCCTATGCAAGAAGAGCTAGCTTCTCCTTCTGCCTCCAAGAAACAAAACAAGAGGATTATGTTCGAGATAAAAAAGAGGCAAAGGATCAACAAAAGATTGGTGCTTTCCCCATCTATTCCCAAAACCATTCGAGAAGGGGATGAAGAGGAGGAGGGAGAAGAATTAGAAGAGGAAGAGGAGAAAGTGTCATTATAGGGAAGAACTCAGCTAGCAAGAGCCACTGAGCTACAAAGGAGAATGAGTGTCATAGGTACCTCACCATCCACCCAAGTAGAACCCTTAGAACTCTCTTCCTTGAAAGATGAAGTACAACAGTGGGTGGATCAGCAAAATGAAGAGGGTGATAAAAAATTTTCAATGTCAGATTTTGATTTTATGCCTGTGGGTATAGAGGTGATTGGGGATAAGATTAGGGACACCCCTACAGGTGAACCTCAATAAGAAGACTGGATGCAGATGCTGCCAGATACATAGGGTCTTGATCTCACTCCGCCATTTCCACCACAAATTATAGTGGCAGATAGTGGCTCGGTGACTCCTCTACCTCAGATTTTGGAAGAAGAACAAATTCAGAAGGAACCATCATAGGAGGACATACCAAAACAAATGGTGACCAATGAAGTGTCAAAGGAGGGACAAATGGTAGAATATTCTCAACCACCTTCCCAAGACATTGAGGTGCAAGCTATAGGATCCACAGAGACTAAGGCTATAGAAGGGGAGCCCTCATAATAGGAGACGACTCCAAGCAAGAGCAATAAAGGGAAGGAGGTAGCAGAACACACCCCTTCGTCATCAAGAGCTAGGTCCTCAGCAGAGCACATCCCTAGATGGATCTGAAAGGAAATAATGAGGAGTACTAAGCCTCAATTATGTGCTTCTAAGGAAGAAATTTGTGACATTGCAGAGATTTTGAATAACCTGAGTCTCCATCATGTGAGGCAACGTCATTAGCATTTGTCACTAACACACAGAACTAGGAATTGTTTGCACAAGTGGCTATCCCTCCTGAAGACATAGATGTGAAAAGCCTTAGCCTCAAGGATTACAAATTAAAGGATTTTATGTTGGGGAGGCCTATACAAGATTTAGCCCAATTAATGATGACCATGGGAGTCAAAGAGGTCCTCAAGAACATGGAACAAGATGAGGTTGAACTCCAAACACTTCGAAGGCAGGTCAAGATCCTAAAAGGATATCTAGCTGAAGTTTTTGGTCCTCTGATCCTGAGCAGACTTTGAATACCATACTTAGAGAATGGGGAGGTGTGCAACTTAACCCATTTTTGAAGGCCTATTAGGAGTGGTGAGAAGGTCTTAAGGAGAAAGGTGTTTTGATTATTACGACAGATTTGAAGTTACTGCATGCTATGCAGGAGAATGTGAATAAGATTTTAGAAATTTTGATGCTAGACTTCAGTATTATGGATGAAGTATGAGCTTGGGGTAAGGATTTGTAAACTCTAAAAGCCATAAAGGGGCACAGGTATCATATTTTGTTTGATGTAGATATGGGAGAAGAGATAGATATGATTGATGATTGGATAGAAAAATAGTGGATATCAATAAGGTAACGGGAACATTACATCAGGAGATTCATCAACTCAAGGACCAAGCCAAATTTTGGAAGAAGACAAACTCTGTAGTGATGCATGCTTGGATATTTTTGAGGATGAGGAATGAGAGAAGTTATTTCTGGTTGAGGTAGTAGTAGAGAATTTTAAGAATACTTTGGAGGAGGCTTCTATTGATGAAGATATCCAGCAAGCCTTTAGGACAGAAGAAGCCCTATTAGAATTGGATACCAAACTTAGGGATTTTGCTAACACCCGAATTGAGGTAGAGAATTACAGATAGAAGGTAAAAGAAAAATATAAGGCTTTAGATCTACTAGATGCAGCTAAAATTATTGAGATGATAGAGAAATTCAAGGGAAAACATCGAAACATAGCTTTGGGATGAAGAATAACAAAACCCAGATGCCAGAATATCAATTTTGACACTTAGTAAGATATTGAGATTTTGACCCTATCGAGGTCCGCAGCTCTGCAAGTGCATAGGTCTGCAGCTCTACAATTTAGAGGTGCACTGATAGTTAACTGCTTGTTCCAAAAATAGCACTTTCCATGCATTGAAAATGCATTCTAACGGCAATTTAACTTCAACACATGCCTAGTGAAGGACCAGCTTCCAATTTTGGCACCTCCAAACACTCTCACTTTGACTGAAAGCTTTCCTCCTCTTTCTTCTCTCATAATTTTTTTTTTTTGACATGTAAAGGCTCATGCAACTAATTAATGAATAAAATATGGATGGAGTCCTACTAAGCACCAGATTAATTGTTAGTTTGTATATAATTAGTTTGTTTTATTGTTTAAAAGAATTTTATTGCATGAAAAATATCTCTCACTCTCAACACAAATTGAGGAGATGATTTTTTATAAATACCCTATTGTAATGTGTAACAAGGGTCGTCATTATTATGCAATGAAATTATGCTTTTGGTGCTCGCATTTGTAGTGTAGTGATTCTTCCCTGAATGTGTCATATTTTTGTGAATTTTGTTCATGGAATTATGATTGAGCGAAAGTTTTATTGCATTTTTTCTAGTTGTGCGATCTTTTATATCTGGTGTTTGCTAGAGATTTACAAATTTTCCTGACGTAACGAGCTTGAGAAGAAATCATTGAATTGTGCCTGCATAACTCTCTATCTCACATGAGTGCACTTCCTATGTCTTTGCAATTTGATGAAGAGTGAAATATCATACGATCATTAAAGTTTCTCATCGATGATTGCATTAGTGGAATTGAGGAAGCATTGCTCCTAATTTCATTGGTTACCTACCGACCTCTTCGAAAGCTTAACTCATAGATGTGTTGTTTTTTGTAGCTTATGTCTGTTAGGATTTCAATTTCACATATATTTTCTTTGAATTTCATGTTATTTACTTTTAAGTTCTTGTTATTTTCTTTATTAATGCCCTTTTTTAGAATAGGATTTCATAGTAGTTGCATGGTTAGATTGCATTCATAAAAAACATAAAAATACAAAAACATAGTTCTCTTTTAGTGTTATTTTTGAAATAGTGTGTAGATTCTTAATTCCATCTAAAATCAGAACAAACCAGTAAAGGCCTTCTCATGAACATTCACATTTATCTTCAACTGAGTGGGTTCCAATAGGTCTCAAGATCACCTGGAACCTTGGAGTCGATTCACAAAATCAGCTTTTCAAGAGAGGAGTTCGTAAGAATTCCTACCATTTAGCATCATGTAAAATGATAGCTCAACATACATATACATCAATCTAACAAAAAATATATAAATAATCATGATTAGAAGCTAGTCATTGACCTACAATTCAACATGGGCAATAGTCTAACTCAACCATACAACCTTTGAACCATGACCAAGAACCACTCAAAATTGGATATGGGCAATCAACTGACTTGACCATGCAACATCTGAATTGTGACCAAGAACCATCAAGGTGGATAAAAAACCAACCTGATTGTACGATCTCTAAACCATGATCAAGAACCACCAAAAACTCATACACCAAACCAACTTGACCATGCAACCTTCGAGCCATAACCAAGAACCATAAAAGATCAACTTGCATAAGAAACCAATTGGACCAACTAGGAAGAATTCAAAATAAACAACAAACCAATTCAATCATACAAACTTTACACCATAATAAAAAATAACAGAAACAATTTCAACTAAGAACATCCTTACCACCTCTTTTTTAAGAGAACCAACATGACACCAAAGGAATCCCCGCATCCACAATTCCTAATGAATCCCCAATCCTTGAATTTTTTATTTTCTATGAATGAAAGCATAAATACAATGATACAACCATCAAACTTGGGCTCTCCATGTTAGATTGTGGTGACTGATCAGGAAAGTACTGAACATACTTCATAAATAGTGCGGTTCGGGGCATCGCCTCGAATTTTTTTTTTTTTGGGAAGTAGCCAACATGGTAGCCGACATATTATGGCCGATATATGGCCGACATGTTATAACCCCAAAGCGGTTTAATACTTGTATAAAAATGGCTTAGGGTTGGGTATTTTTGTGTGTGGTGATACGAAATTGGTTCTTGCGGCGGTATTGAGCTATAAGGGATTACAGATTGTAATCAGGTTGTAATCACTGGATTGTAATAAGATCGGACTTGCTGTTTGGTGGACGTAGCCTAGGGATTGGGTGAACCACGTTAAATCTTGGTGCCTTGTGTTCATTTCTGTGTGTTCTATTATTTTCTGTTATTGGTTATATTTGCATGTAGTTTTTATTTCTGTCCGTGGTTTATCCTAACAAGTGGTATCAGAGCAAGGTTGTCTTTCAGTTATCCTCTGCAGGAAAGTCTCATGGTTAAGTGGGAGTCTCATATTTGAGTGGGAGCAATGGCAGATGAGGGTAAGTTGACGGTTGACAGGTTTAATGGGCAGAACTTCCAGTTATGGAAGATGCAAATGGAAGACTATTTATATCAGAAGGATTTATGGAAGCTGTTGGAAGGAAAAGCCAAGAATCAGGGAACTATGTCAGAGGCTGAATGGGATCTTTTGGATAGAAAGGCACTCAGAAGCATTCAATTATGCTTGGCACCATCGGTGGCATTTAATATTACAAAAGCAAAGATGACAGAAGATTTGATGAAAACCCTAGCGACACTGTATGAAAAGCCCTCCGCTTCAAATAAGGTATTTCTCATGAAGCGTTTATTTAATATGAAAATGGTAGAAGGTGGATCTGTTGCAGATCATTTAAATGAGTTTAATACTATTACTAGTCAATTATCTTCTGTGGGTATCAATTTTGATGAAGAAATTAGGGCTCTCTTGATTTTGTGTTCTTTGCTTGAAAGCTGGAATGGCTTGGTAATGGCGGTGAGTAATTCTGTTCCTGGATCTAGTACCCTAAAATATGATGATGTGATCAGTGTTATTTTAAGTGAGGAAACTCATAGAAAATCCTCAAGTGGATCTACATCAGGAAGTGCTTTAAATGCACAAAGCAAGGGCAGAACGACTGAAAGAGGAAGTAACTCTGGAAATCGTGGGAAATCAAGAGGAAAGTCAAAGGGGAGGAGGTCTCAATCGAGAGGACCAAATGATTGCTGGTACTGTGGGAAACCAGGGCACAAAAAGAAAGATTGTTGGACTCGAAAGAAAAATGAAGGAGATAAATCAGATGGAGACAAAGAGGCAAATGTGGTAAGTAACAAATCCGAAGAGGATGCTTTGCTTCTGTCTTTAGAGAGTGTTGATGATTCATGGGTTTTAGATTCTGGTGCTTCTTTTCATGCTACACCTCATAGAGGTTATTTCATTGATTATGTCCAAGGGGATTTTGGGCTTGTTTATTTGGGGGATAATGAACCCTGTCAGATTGTTGGAAAGGGAAAAATTAAGATTAAGTTGCAGAATGGGAATCATTGGCTACTACATGAGGTAAGACATGTTCCAAAGCTGAGTAGGAATTTAATTTCAGCAGGGCAACTCGATGATGAGGATTGTGTAGTTACTTTTAATGATAAAAATTGGAAGGTTTCAAAAGGTTCCCTTGTAGTAGCAAAAGGTTTGAAAGTAGGCACCTTATATCTTTATATAGGTCATATTGTTCCTTCTACTTTGATTGTTTTAGAGAAAAATGAATATTTAGGAATAATTACTGCAGTTGAGCAGGGAGAACAAATAGCTGCTGTAGATTCTGATACAGTGTTGTGGCACAATAGACTTGGGCACATGAGTGAGAAAGGTATGAAAGTACTTCATTCAAGGAAAGTTTTACCAGGTCTAAAATGTGTGAATATGGATTTCTGTGAAAGTTGTGTGTATGGAAAACAAAAGAGAGTGAGTTTTGTAAAGACTGGGAAGGAAAACAAAAAGGAGAAATTAGAGCTTGTGCATACAGATGTATGGGGACCAACTCAGGTATCTTCCCTTGGTGGCTCTCATTATTATGTTACATTTATTGATGATGCAACTAGAAAAGTATGGGTTTATTTCCTTAGACAGAAATCTGATGTAATTCAAACTTTTAAGAAATGGAAATGCTTGGTTGAAAATGAGACTGGTAAGAAATTAAAATGTCTCAGATCTGATAATGGTGGTGAGTATTGCAGTCATGAATTTGAAGATTATTGCTCCACTAATGGTATTTGTAGACAAAAAATTGTTCCAAGGACTCCACAGGAAAATGGAGTGGCTGAACGCATGAATAGGACTATAATGGAGCGCGCAAGGAGCATGAGGTTGCATGCTGGGTTGCCCTTACACATGTGGGCGGAGGCTATCAATACTGCAGTATATTTGATTAATAGAGGACCCTCTACTCCTTTGGGCTATGGTTTTCTAGAGGAAGCATGGACTGGTAAGAAGGTGAGTTATTCTTTTCTCAAGACCTTCGGTTGTGAAGCTTTTGCTGATATAGACTCTAAAAATAGAACCAAGCTAGAAGCTAAATCAAAGAAATGTGTTTTTGTTGGATATGGCATTAATGAATTTGGCTATAGGCTTTGGGATTTTGAAAATCATAAAATTATAAGAAGTCGGGATGTCATATTCAATGAAAAAGTGTTGTACAAAGATCTGTTGCAGCAACATGAGAAGAAAGAAGATGATTATGTAGTGCTGGATGATACTCCAAAAGCTGATGTTCCAGCCATTCCTCATGATGTGCAACAACTACAACAACAAATACCACACACACCAGTGAATGTTAGACGGTCAACAAGGCCAATTAGACCTCCACAAAGGTTTTCTCCCTCTTTGTATTCTATTTTACTTACTGATGCTGGTGAACCTGAAAGTTATGATGAAGTTGTGCAGGTGGATACTAAGATTCAGTGGGAGTCTGCAATGAAAGATGAAATGGACTCTTTGCTGAAAAATAAGACATGGGATTTGTGCAAGTTGCCTGTAGGTAAAAAGGCTTTACAGAATAAATGGGTTTACAGGTTGAAAGAAGAGGAAGGAGGTAAGAAAAGATTTAAGGCTAGGTTAGTTGTAAAAGGATTTGCACAGAAAAAGGGAATTGATTTTGATGAGATATTTTCTCATGTTGTTAAAATGACTTCTATTCGTACTGTTTTAAGTCTTGTGGCTACTGAAGATTTTCATTTAGAGTAGATGGATGTTAAAATAGCCTTTCTTCATGGTGATTTGGATGAAGAAATATATATGGCTCAGCCACAGGGTTTTGAGGTCAAAGGTAAGGAGAACTTAGTGTGCAAATTGAAGAAAAGTTTATATGGCTTGAAGCAAGCACCTCGGCAATGGTATCTGAAATTTGACAATTTTATGCATGAGCATGGATATAATAGGTGTCATTCAGATTACTGTGTTTATTTTAAGAGGTTGGATGATGATAACTACATTATTTTATGTTTATATGTTGATGATATGCTTATAGCTGGGTCTAACATGGATCATATTAAGGGGCTGAAACGCCAATTAGCACATGCATTTGCTATGAAGGATTTGGGGGCAGCAAAACAAATCCTTGGTATGAAGATTTGCAGAGATAGGAAGAACAGAACATTGACGCTATCTCAAGCTGATTATTTTGAGAAGGTGTTGCAACGTTTCTCTATGGAGAATGCTAAAGCTATCAGCACACCTTTACCTGGTCATTTGAAATTGACTAAGGAGATGTGTCCCAAGACACGGGAAGAGGAGAATAAGATGTCCAAGGTACCCTATGCTTCAGCTGTAGGAAGTTTGATGTATGCTATGGTATGCACTAGGCCAGATATTGCACATGCAGTGGGAGTCGTTAGCAGGTATATGAGTCATCCAGGATTTGAGCATTGGAATGCTGTCAAGTGGATTCTCAGATATTTGAGAGGAACATCCAATAAGTGTTTACACTTTGGGGGCTCTACTACTGATTTACAGGGCTATGTTGACTCAGATTTGGCTAGGGATATTGATACCAGGCGGAGTACTATAGGTTATGTCTTTACTGTTGGTGGGGCAGTCGTGAGCTGGGTTTCTAGGCTACAGAAGATTAATGCTCTCTCCACTACAGAGGTAGAGTATGTTGCTGCTACAGAGGCAGCCAAAGAGATGATATGGCTTCAATTCTTCTTGGAAGAATTGGGACATCCTCAGAAGGATAATTATTTGTTCACAGATAGTCAGAGTGCCATTCATCTTGCTAAGAATTCAGCTCTGCATTCTAAGACTAAACACATACAGTTGCGGTACCATTTCATTCGGTCAGTTTTGGAGGATGGACAGTTAAAGCTGGAGAAAATACATACCAATGAAAATCTAGCAGATATGTTGACAAAGGTTGTAACAAGGGAGAAGTTGAACTCCTCTTCAGCTTCAGTTGGTCTTTTAGACTAAATGTGAATAAAAGAACAACAGAGTTCAGGGTGGTTTGATCCAGTGGGAGCCCCATGCGGCGGTAGTTGTATTGCTACAGGATCAGTCTCCAAATGGGAGATTGTTGTTTAGTGTGGAGCCTAATCAGTCCCCAAGTGGGAGATTGTTAGATTGTGGTGACTGATCAGGAAAGTACTGTACATACTTCATAAATAGTGGGGTTCGGGGCATCGCCCTGAATTTTTTTTTTTTTTGGAAGTAGCCGACATATTATGGCCGATATATGGCCGACATGTTATAACCCTAAAGCGGTTTAATACTTGTATAAAAAGGGCTTAGGGTTGGGTATTTTTGTGTGTGGTGATACGAAATTGGTTCTTGCGGCGGTATTGAGTTGTAAGGGATTACGGATTGTAATCAGGTTGTAATCACTGGATTGTAATAAGATCGGACTTGCTGTTTGGTGGACGTAGCCCAGGGATTGGGTGAACCACGTTAAATCTTGGTGCCTTGTGTTAATTTCTGTGTGTTCTATTATTTTCTGTTATTGGTTATATTTGCATGTAGTTTTTATTTCTGTCTGTGGTTTATCCTAACACTCCATTCTCATAATGATTCCAGAGGGAAAAGTGAGCATAATTCATTTTCATATGAAGGTGGTGTTTTCAAGGTCAACAGAATAGCCAGCATAGTTTCTTTTTGTATCTTTCAACTATTCACCAATCTTTTCTTTATACAATAGGCAAACAAGTTCATGAGAAAAACATAGAATTTTTGAGAAAAAAACTAAAAAATAAAACAACATTTGTTAAAAGGTAGAAGAGAGAAGTTTGCATGCACAGACATAGAATAGAACACTCCAAACAATTTCAACCCAAAAAATCCTCACCACCTTTTTTTTCTATAGAAACCAACATAACCCCAAAAGAATCCCCACCTCCACAACTCCTACTGAATCCACAACACACACACACACACACACACACACACACACACACACACACACACACACACACACACACACACATATGAAAGAAAGCATAAACACAATGATACAACCATCAAACTTGGACTCTCCATTCTCATAATGATTCTAGAGGAAAAAGAGAACATAATTTGTTTTCATACAAAGGTGGTGTTCTCAAGGTCAAAAGAATAGCCAGCATGGTTTCTTTTTGTCTCTTTCAATTATTCACCAACCCCTGCTTTATATAGTAGGCAAACAAGTTCATTAGAAAAACATTAAATTTTTGAGGAAAAAACTTTTTTAAAAAAAGACAGTGGTTGTTCAAAGGTAGTAGAGAGAAGTTTTCATGAGTGAAGAGAGAAGTTTGCATGCATAGATAGAGAATTCGTGGTGACTAAGTAGTTGTGACAAAGGATTGAATTGTAGAATTAGTTAGAGAGAACAAAGGAAAGTAGAGAGAGGAAAAAAGTGATACGTCTAATCAAAGAGGGTCAAGTATACATTAGGAAAGAGGTTATCTAATGTCTAGTAGAGAGGTGCTAACGGAAGGATCAAGGCTAAAACATTCTAACAGATGAATCAGTAAAAATCTCTTAACTGAGTAGTCTTAGCAGGCTTTTGTAAATCCTTTAATAGGGTGCTTACTTCATTGTAAGTTGAAGTACTTTAACCAGGCACACTTCTAACAGGGTGTTGAAATCCTTTAAAAGGGTAAGATCTAACAATCTTTGTAAGCCTTTAACAAGGTAGACGTTTCATAGGGTAGATCATAGTTTATGATAAAAAAATTGTAATCTTCATTGGATACACTTTACAACTACATTAGTGAAGATTTGTGGGTGTCATCTCCACCCCAGTTTTACCTTCTCATTGGAGGGTTTCTGGGTAACCAAATATCTTGTGTCACATGTGTTGAATGTTTTTTTTTTCATGCTATGGATGAATAGGTTTAGTTTGGTATTTCAATTTATATGCAAATTGTGAGATCGATGTGTGGTGAATATTTTAATATCTAAAGTTTTGAAGTACTAATTCACACACACCAACATGCACACCCACCCCCCCACCTTTTGAGTTTACTTTCCCTATTGTATTTCCAACAACAAACATTATTAGACATAAAGGTTAATGCGTCTAAACCAATTTCTATTGTCTATGATAGTTCTAACAAAATTAGTATCTCCAAAATTTTAGTTATGCATTCAAATATATGAATCCTATATAAATCAATAAGGGATTGATGTTCCTTAGAGTGGGTAAAGATTGTAAGTAGTGGGTTCTTGTAGAGTTGGTGCTTTGAAATTTCCCATTAAGACTCAATAAAAGACTTACTTATAGTATTTTTTTTAACCCTTAGAGGTTTCCCACCTAAATCTTGTGTCAATGTATCTTGCATTGATTCTTGTATTTCTTGATTACATTATATTATGATGTTGATACCGTCATATAATTCATTATAAGTAATATTATTGTTGTGCTAAAAGTTTTTTGTTAAACATGAATAATCTTTGTTTAAACATACCACTGATTCACTCCCAAGTGATCGTACTATTCCAATAGTGATATCTAAAGTGACATAGAGACAAAATGAGCTTATTATAGGGCTTCTCTACATATTGAATATATTTATAATTAAATTATACACTCAATAAAGTATAATTAAAGCTAATAGTCAACTACTATAATCACCCATATAATATATTAATACATTAATCAAGTTTCATGATAAAAAAATTAAAGTATCAATATATAAACTTAGCATTATTAGATGACATTGTGAATAAAACATCAATTTTAATATCCAACATTAAATTTTCCATTTTAAAATCTAACTTATATATATATATATATATATATATATATATATATATATATATATCATTATTAGATTATTTAGTATTAACATTCAATTTACATTCTTTTATTTCTAATCTAAATTCATTATCCCAAACCTTATTAGTATTTAATATTTTATCTTAAATAAATATTAATAATTTTATCTTACTTTAAAAATAATTTACAAATCGAAATTAAAAAAATATTAAATTGAAAGAAGTATTAAATATTCTTTTGTTTGGTGAGAGGCCAAAGTCAAGATCAATTATTATTATTATTATTTTTATGTAGGGTTCAGACCTGCGAGGCAGCCCAGCGAGGCACGAAGCCTGCGAGCTACCAACCAGCGAAGGCCACCATTAACTTTTAGGTACCTGATACGGGCCCACACGTGCCTGAATATTGAACACCTCTTCGGCTAAGAGCCAAGGACTGAGGAGCATCCACGCTGCCAAATTCGCCCGGGGCACGATCTCGGCCTCATCCTTTATGATGTCTATGGGCCTTGCACTCAGCCAGACTTGATCCCTGGTGGGCTCTTTGCGAGCCATTCAACTTCACCAATAGAGCAAGGGCCCGTTGACAAGATCAATTATTATTATGTATCAATATTAATTATTATTAGGCTCAAGTAGATTTGAATCCAAGACCTCTTTGATAAGATGCTCACAATTTTACCATTGTATTGTAGGCTCTTGCCTCTTGACTAAATATTTTTTAATTTTCTTTTTTAATTGAAAAACACAAGAACACAATCTCAATTTTAATATTTATATATATATTTTTAAAAATAATCCTAATTCCATAACATAAATGAATTTCTATTATATAATAGTAATTTATTACATTATTATTTTTAAAATATTTTATATCTAAATAATTATCAAATATGCATTCATTACACTTAATATAATTAAGTTTATACCCTTTTAAATAATTAAAATAAAAAAATTCACCAACCATTTATCCCAACTAGTGAATACTTCAAGATAAAGATGAATGATAGCGTAGACTAGTTAATGACTATTTTGATGTCATGTCGAGACAAAATAAACTCTCATGTCAAGACAAAATAGACTACATAGTGAAATTGTGCTTACCATGCCACCATAAAATGACAAGGAAATCATCCACTAGAGACAATATAGAGTCCAAGTCAAAAATGTGCATATTAATTATAAGAAAGGACTGAATGAAAAAGTAAGATAATGACCCAAAGGTGTTAAATCCTCCTGATAAAACCTTGGTTACAAGCTTACCCATGTTTGCTAACTACTTATATGTGGTCCCTCGCACAATTCCTATTTGAAAAAAATAGAAAGAAAATTATATTAGTGAAGGTGATGATTAAGTACAACTAGAATATGCACTTAATGCAATCAAATGGATATTTGAATGATAGTGAAGTAGAGATGCCATATGAATAAAGGGATAGCTATATTAAATGTATGATTAGGGGAAAGTTTAAATTTGAAGGTCAATTGTACTTGTAGAACTTTTTGTAACGGTTTTTCATTCATAGTTCTTATTCAAATGTTTAGACATACTTTATTTTCAAAACAATGTATAATCTTTTATAATTTAGATAATCAAGATTTCAAATAAGTTTGTAAATACATGATTAAGATTAGAAGCTAACCTACAATTCGACATGGGCAATAAACCAACTCGATCATGCAACCTTGAGCCATGATCAAGCACTACTAAAATCTTGGCAAGGGCAACAAACCAACTTGACCATACAACATCGAAACCATGACCAAGAACTGCCAAAAACTGAGACATGAGCAACCAACCAGCTCAACTATACAACCTCTAAACCATGATCAAGAACCATCAAAAACTCGACATAAGCACCAAGCCAAGTTGACCACATAACCTTTGAAACATGCCCAAGAACCATAAAAAACTCAACTTGCGCAAGAACTAGCTCGATCATGAAACCTCGGAATCATGATCAAGAACAATAAAAAATCAACATAAACAACAAACCAATTCGATCATACAACCTGTGAGAACCACTAAAAACATAGAATAGAACCCTCCAAACAATTTCAATCCGAAAAATCCTTACCACCTTATTTTTCTACAGAAACCAACATAACCCCAAAGGAATCCCCACCTCCACAACTCCTAATGAATCCCCAATCCTTGAATTTTTTCTTTCATATGAAAGAAAGCATAAATACAATGATACAGCCATCAAACTTGGGCTCTCCATTCTCATAATGATTCCAGAGGGAAAAGAGAGCATAATTCGTATTCATACGAAGGTAGTGTTCTCAAGGTCAAAAGAATAGCCGGCATGGTTTCTTTTTGTCTCTTTCAACTGTTCACCAACCTTGCTTTATACAACAGGCAAACAAGTTCATGAGAAAAACATTGAATTTTTGAGGAAAAAACTAAAAAATAAAACAACGGCTGTTAACCAGGAATATTAAAGAATTCGTACCGTCCACATTTACTTTTTTGCAATTGTCGGAAATAATATTTATCCAAAGCATAAGAAGTCGTTAAGAACATTTATATTCCAAAAAACCCACTTCTTTATGCTGAGCCATTTAATTTAGCCATGCAAATTTTGTGTGAATAGGGTGTTAAAATTTCCTGCTGCACTTTTGCACTTTGTGTGCCTTTTGTCAAATCAGATGATCAACTTTCGGTGTTTTGGGACTGTAGCAGAGCATTTGTCTATATTTGAGAGATGGGCATGTTCTATTTTCCTCAATATTCCAATTCACTTCATTCATGTCTTATGCTTTGTACATTGCATAACATAATAGTTTTTCTTTTATTATTATAATGGCACCTGTGTCCTTGCCTCCTGGTTTTAGGTTTCATCCTAGTGATGAAGAACTATTGAGTTACTATTTGAAGAGGAAAATACATGGACGTAAGATAGAGCTGGATATTATTCCTGAGGTTGATTTGTACAAGTCTGAGCCTTGGGATCTTCCAAGTATGTTATATTTGGGCTTTTGGATTTTCATTCTTTTCTTAGCCTCAAAATGTTTTCTCATTCAATTGCATATGTTCTTTAAGTGGAATGCTGATGTTTTCATCTATGTTGACCATATTACCAAAATTGGTGTTTGATATAGTTGAGGAAAATAGGATTCATACCAAACATGGTGATCTTTTATTATCCTCAAATGATTTCCCATTTAGTCTCAAATGCTTTTTAAGTTTGAATGGTGATGATTTCAGTTTCAGTTTCAATTATGGTGACCTTTAACTAAACATGGTGTTAGGCTCATACCAAACATAGTGTGAGTTATAGTTGGAGAAAATAGAATTCATACTTACAGGCATGTTGATGTCATTCTAAGTCCTATGTTTTGGTTTTGACTGTTGTTTTTCTGAGGTCTTGTTTACTCTGTCTTACATTTAGACTATGATGCTTTCTTCTGATCAACACGGAAGCTGCATAATGATCATTTTAGCACTCACCTACATTTTTTTTATGAATTTAGACTAATCAGTTATCGCTGTTGCTTCTTTTATAGTTTTCTTATCAATTATCACTGTTGCTTCTTTTATAGTTTTCTTATCAATATATTGGATCACACATTTTATTAGTCATCATCACAAGTCATCTTCAAAATGATAGAAAACTCATAACCCACATTTAATAAACTAAACAGATTAAAACTAGCAAGCTATCATTTCTTTAGATACAAAACTTTTGTAATATGTGAAGACTAAGGTACCTGAAACTTGCTACTTTGCATGTCAGTTTAGTAATTGGAATGCCTGTTCAAGTTTTTGATAGTCTCAAAAATAATCCAATTATAAGGAGTCATTGTAGTTCACTCAAGAAAAAGTTTTTAAGTATCCTACTCTACAAGTTCTTAAGGCCCTCTCTCTGATATGGAATTAGCCTTTTCTAGCTCTCTGAAGATATATCAATCTATATTCCTGATATTTCAGGGTTTATGAGGCACCAACCTCAGCCATTACTGAATCAGGTATAGCATAAGTGGATGGACAAATTCAGCCTGATTATAACCACTATGCTTAATATATGGTTGGAAAAGGTTGCTCTATGAGAACAATAACACTCTCAATGCCTTGCAAACTTAAAGTGTGTTGAGTCAGAGTCATTTGTGACTGGAGATAGAGATTGGGTTGCAGAGCAGTCTTCCAGTGTCTGAAGGGAGGAAACCAAACCATGAGGAAGACAATGATACAACAATATGTTTTGTTCTAGAGTACATGATTGTGTCACTCTACTTAAATACTAAATGGTTAAACGATTAAGCAGTTAATGATAATTTGTATGTTTAAAGGTGATAATTAGTTATTCATAAACTTTTAGTTGTTGAGGAGTTTAGAATCTAAGAACAGTCTAATCTGCTTAAACATTATAAGGGTCAAGAATTGAACACTTATGGTAATTTGCATGCTTAAACTAGTTGTCCTTTATTATTAGCATAAACTTTAGATTGCTAAATTCCTTAGCATTTAAGAATAGTCTAATGACTCTATTCTACTTAATATATTAGATCTCTTTCATGCTTAAAAGCGATAACTAGTTGTCCTTTTATAGTTCGTGCTAACTTTTAGTTTTAACTGTTGTTCTTTTTTCAATAAGATAAGCTGATGATGTTTACTGTTTACTGCTTAGAATTTAAGATGAGCATAATCTACTTAAAACTTTTGAATGGTTCAATGATTAGACAATTAATGCCAGTGTTTATGCTTTAAGTGATAACTAGATGCATTTTTTAAAGATGAGCATAATCTACTTAAACTTTTGAATGGTTCAATGACTAGACAATGAATGCCAATGTTTATACTTTAAGTGATAACTAGGTGCACTTTTTCTAAGCACAAGCTTTTGATTGTTAAATTGCTTAATATTTAAGAATAACTTAATCTAGTTAAACATTGAATGGGTCAACGAATAAACAGTCCGTCAGGACAATTTCCATGTTAAATATAATTGTTCTTTTTCATTAAGATTAATATTTTATTGTTGGGTAAACTTCATGTTCAAACTCTCAATTGGAGGATTACCTACCCAAATGGGCTAAATTATGTCTAGATATTTGATTCTACGTCAGGCTGTAAAGGCAAGCCTTGAACCAGTATTAAACCTAGCTGACTAATTATGATTTCTGGTGGTTTTGCAGATAAGTCTTTCTTGCCTAATAGAGATCTAGAGTGGTATTTTTTCAGTCCACGAGATAGAAAATATCCGAATGGCTCCCGTACAAACAGAGCCACTGAAGTTGGTTACTGGAAAGCAACTGGAAAAGACCGTAAAATTAACTCACACTTGGGTGCGCTGGGATTAAAGAAAACCTTGGTCTTCTACACGGGCCGTGCTCCACAAGGAAAAAGAACAGATTGGGTGATGCATGAATACCGTCTAGATGAGATGCAGTGTGAAGGTGCAGCTGGTTTGCAGGTACCCACTTTTGAATTGAATTCAATTTTAGCTTTCATTGAATCAAACTAGGAAATTTGCACTTTATTCAGCATTAATAGTCAGAAGAAATGTCTACATATTTAATGATTTGTGTGACTTGCATTGTAAATATAACCCAACACTCTATTGGCTTAGAAGTTAGAATAGAAACTCTTAAGATCGACTACTAAATTAAGCAGAATGTTGTCTCTGGATTCGATTGTCTCTCACTGCCTCATCACATTTATTCATCTATAGAATTATATATGATTTGAATCTTTTGATTTATGCTTTTAAGTTCTTTTCATTTTGATGGTAGATCACAGACTGTGATAGGAAACAGTGATAGAAACAAAAATACAATTGAATCTAGAAACAACATTCTATCTCAATTAATCTTATAAGTTATAGGATTCTCTTATAATTGACTCTTTAAATTTTTCCAATATTTCTTGACAGAATAGGGTTAAATCTTTTGGTTTACAGTAGAAGCATAGTGTTTTGCTAGGAATCAAATTCTTAGATCATGTTAAAGATTCTCAGTTCCTTTTTCAAATATTTTTAGTAACAAATAAATGATTAAAGAGGTGAGACATCTTATGGACAGTTGATCTCACTCGTGGGGAACTAGTCTCACCCTAGCTTGCACTGGCCACTGATCATCACTAGGCTAGATTGTGAGAATACCCATGTCTAAAAATAAATAAATGATTAACAATTGTTCTCAGAAATATTTTATCCCGATATTCCATTTTTGTTGGAAAATTTGAAGAATTTGCCTGGTATCCCTGTTAATGGTGAATTGGTTTGCATTTACAGGATGCCTTTGTCTTATGCCGAGTTTTCAAGAAAAGTGCAATAGAGCAAAAGAATGCAGAACAGCAAGGGGCGGAAGTGGGAAAAACTGTTTTATCTTCAACAAAGAATTCCTTTGCTGAGAAGATGACCTCATTTGGGGAAGTCCAAAGCTGGGCAGTACACAGTTCGTCACAGGTCAGAGAAGAAGAGGCTGGGCTACAAGAAAATTTGGCATTTCCCTCAAGGACTCTAAATGATGGAATGGATTGTCATGATGCTCTTAATTGGTTCATGGAGTCTGAGTTAGTTGATACAAATCAAAATTACAATTTCAGAAATGATGTAATGGTGAGTCTGTTTGTACTCATGTTGATTTCAGAGTGAAATCCCTGTTCTGTTTATTGTTTTTTTATAGGTAATGGGTTAAAGTTTAGATTAATTATTATTATGTGTTAAGTTCAAATAGACTCGAACTCAAGATTTTCTGTATGAAAAGTTCACAAATTACCATTGTATTGTAGACTCTTGTGTATAGAGGCTGCTCTATTTATTATTAGCTTTAGAAGGGTATTCAGATAATTGATCTGGGTAGGGCAAGCTAAATTTCCTAAACTCAACTCTCTATTTGATTATGTTGCAGGTCAATTCTACGCCAGAGGACTTCACGAACTGTTTAGGTGCTGTAAACATGAATGGATCTCCACTAACTGAGAAATCAAACGATCCGTACCAAGAATCAGATATTGTAGAAGAAATTTTGATAGATGCAGAGGCAGAGGTATCTCCGAGTTGTGATATTTATCTTGAGCATTCTTTGTCCTTAGATGCTTCTGTCGGTTATTGCAGCAGAGAATCCCTATTAGAAAATCCTGTGCCCTATGCGGAGAACAATTATAGACAGTTCTTAGTGGAGGAGCTAGAAGGGGCACTTTGTGAAGACACCGGGTCGGCAGCTTTCCAAAGGGAGATGACCAATTTCTGTGGAATGCAGTACAAATATTCACAACCATTCACAAACTCTTTTGACTGTTCCCAGATGGTAAGTTCTTTACTTGGCTTGTCAATATTTAGGTCTATAATGTAATTGTTCATTACTTTTCTGATAATTGTTCTGTGATTATCGATAACAGATTTTCATAATTCATGATATTATATTTATACTTCTGAGTAAAATTATGTATGAGTTTATCAGCATTTATGTTTGGATCATATTCAATGATCCATTATCAGAATAAGAGAGCTAAGAATGTAAAGAAATGATGTGAAATGTTGAGTCTGATAAACTCATACAAAATCAATGATATTATATTTATGCTTCTAGGTACGATTGTGTATGAGTTTATCAGCATCAACATTTCACATCATTTCTTTACATTATGAGTTTATCAGCATCAATGTTTCAGATCATACTCAATGATGAGAGAGCTAAGGATGTAAAGAGGTGATGCGAAATGTTGATGCTGATAAACTCATACACAATCTAATCAAAAAGCATAAATATAATAAATTATTGTGTGTATTTATTTCTCAACTTTTTTGGAACAAACTACAAAATCCATCAGCAAAATAAAGAGAGCAAAACCCAAAAAAAAAACATAATAGTTTGATCCAGAATATTGAACAAATAAACTCACACAATAATTACTACAAGCTATCCACAATATATTATTTATATTATAGTTAATTGTATGATATTCAGGTATGCTAGAAACCTACAATTTACATGTGTTTCTTGTCTCTATAGCAAATCAGGAGCTTTTATCTCTCAGTACTAATTTCTCGCACATTTTATTCTACACAGGATGGCTTCTTCAGTATAACAGAGCTTAGTTTGTGAACAGAGTAACAGAAGGATCCAATATTGTGGTTGGACAACTGCCAGATGAGACATCAGAACATGTAAAATATGAATTAGGATGTAAATATGCCCATCCAGGTCTTGCATTGTAATTTTAAAAAACCATGCAAGAGAAACAGGTCAAATGAATTCTTCAAGAGTATAGCCAGGCAAATAGAAGTAGCAACATTAGCCCCTTTTTTTTCACTTCAATGTAGATTAACTCGGCCATACCATGCAAATCCTTTTTGAGCATGCATGGGATTGGAAGAAGAAAGATTCAGGAACTTTAGATGCTGAAGATATTTATTTCTTCTCAGCATGGAAACGGTGAAGGTTCAAGATACTTTAGATGCTCCAGATTTTTTTGTTTGTTATAAGTTTTGTGGATGTTCCTCAGATGATACCATTGGTTCAAATTCATCTGACAAGGAATCAGAGGGCTGTTTTCCAAGAATCAGTTCTCTATGGATTTAATGTAGGAGGAAAGATTACCAGCCTCAATGGCTTGTAAATTGCAGCCTTTTGGCTGTTATGATTCAATTCCCCCATTAGTGTTCTATGACTGCTATCTTACTCAATTCTTAGAGGAGAGATTGAGCTCGATGAATGTGGCATTCATCTATATGAGTGACCAAGAAGCAGACGATGGAGAAATTTTTTCAAGGTGGTGCAAATCAATTTTATCGATGATCAGTGTCAAAATATTATGTGGCAGTCTTCGCTGGTTGGTAGCTCGCAAGCTTTGTACCTCTGTTGGACTGTCTTGCAGGAAATCTTTTCCTAAGCTTTTAGTGAAGTCTATGCATGGAAGCAAAGTTGTCTCCAACAGAGTTCAGAGATGTCTCTGGAAATGGTTAAAGTTTGAAAGACATACTTATGTTTTGTTTCATCCTAGAATAAATACAGCCAAATACAAGGCTGGGCACTTGTCACCTTCATTTATAGAAGGTGCATGTTGGGTTTTAGGAGTTGTTGAAAGCTGTGTGCATGCATTATAGGAGAATAATGGATATAATTATAGTTTGGTTTATATGTGTAGCTGAATCATGATGGTATGTTATACCTATTCATTATTCAGAGAATATATATGTAGCCTTTGGGCATGTTGGTCACGTCGATAGTTGAGTTAGTAGACAATGTTGTTTTGGGATTTGGATGTATTATTGCATGGGTTCTATCTTATGTACCAGTTGAACCTCTTTGGAATATAAGCTAGAAGGATATTAGTTTTGAATAAGAATTGATTTTAGAGTTTGAATCACTGGGGATGTAATATATATATATATATATGGTCTTTTGAAGTTTGTTTTGATTACTAGGTTTGAAATGTATTTGAAATGTCCCTTTACTAGTTTTGTATGATATTTCCAACCTCTAATCAGATCTTTAAGATCAAACAACCAATCTTTCAAAGATCTACCAATTTCTCAATAAACCCCAAATCGGGTATGCCAGAAATAGTGCCAAAAGCTTCACAGCTTCACCTATTATTAATAAATCTGAAAGTGGACATTTTTACAAAAATTTGAGCAGCATAACAGCCTATAAAATGACATTTTCAGATCTGTATAACATGAACACAATAGCTCCCAAACGGAGGACAAAAACAATGCTCATCGGGCTTACGAAAATAGCACAAAATAGCCCGGAATCACCACAAAAACTTAATAATCTATCACAGAAGTATAATCATATCCAAACACATATTTTCAGCTCTATTTTAACATTTAAAAGTCTTATATAGAGCAGCAACCCAAACTGATATGAAATACTCAACCGGAAACACCAAACTCTTACAAAAAATACACCCGAAAACTCACAAATCTGCACTGTTCAGCACAAAGGAAAACTCTGCATGAGCATGCACATGGAATGGCTTCAAACTCCCATCCTTAGCCTTCCTGGAAACCTGCAAACTCCCGTTCTTGGGTCTCCCTGGAAACCTGCAAACTCCCGTTCTTGGGTCTCCTTCTCCACAGGTTTGGCAACCTCTGAAGAATAACAAAGAAATGAGCAAAAATCAAGTTCTGGAATCAGCCCAAAATGCCTCCAAACCCCTTAAAAGAGGGCATAACCCTAACTCACGTCCAAGAGGGGTTAATGAAACATATTTTAATAATAATTTTCATTTATTAGTCCATTCACTTCAAAAGATTATCCCCCTTTGCTGAAACTTCACCTTTTTGGGCCTGCCTACCTTAGCAAAGATTATTATTTTTAATTATTTGAAAAAGGGGACATGACAAGTCCTCCCCTCCCAAATATTGCTTGTCCTCAAGCAATGGCTGAACAATAAACCAATCAATCCACCTGGATCCCAAATGTAGTCATGAACTATACTACTGCCAATTAACACAGGCTCCTGCAATATCCTCTGCAATATGACCAAGAGGAATCCATAATCAAACTGACAATTACAGCTCAACCAAACTCCAAAATCACCACTGCCACAGTCAGAAACCCATGAGACACAAACTCTTAGAACATCAAAACCTAAGTAAAGTGGACAAATCAAACTACCAACACAGTAAATACCATCAACGCATCCCACTGGCCTATATGGAATGTACAATCCAACTCTGCAATAATGGTGAACGCTCTCGAATGAAACTGTACCAAGTATGGAGAATCCACACACTGTACAACTCCTGCAGTCAACACAACTCTGCAAATCACTGCCCACTATCTCATAACCATAACTCCCATGCACTGCTGATGGTGAAAAGACATTACAAGATAAAGAGTAAGAAATGGAACCCAAACCAAATTTTCCTGCCATCAACTCCTCAACACAAGGGTCAAATGCTAACTGATGTACATACCCTGCAATATAATGTTGATTAAAAAAACCAACCTCAATCAACAGCTCACCATGAACAAGTGATACAACCCACTGTGACTGATCACTAACTAAGTTAGGAGATGTCATAGCCAAAGGAGTAGAATCAATAACAACACCCACTGAAGCATCACTCCCAAACTCCTGCTCTAAGTCACATATTATCAAGCTATCAACTGCATAACCTATCACCATGTCATGCCCATCACAACTCTCATCTTGAGGCATCAAACTGTCCCATAATTGATGATAAGCACTAGGAACCAAAGTACATCTCTGTATCATCATCTCATCAACATGGTCATCAAAGGTAGATTGATGAGCATACCTCACAGTGTAATGCCGATAGAATGCACCAATCTCAGTTAGTGGCTCAGACTGCAATCCAAATGTAACTAACTGCAATCGATCACTAACCAAGTTGGAACTGACTACTACCTTTGAAGACATCACCAAGGGAGTAGTATTACTAGCAAGAACCATGCCAACTGTCAGCTCACCAACATCACACATGGTCTTTGATACAACATCTCTAGTCTTCGTGCCATTAGTACTAAAGGTCACCACCATGTCAAGCATACCACAACAATCTACTGCAACACCCAACTCAACTAAACCTGACTCTAGTGGGGATGAACTTGATATGTCAATGTTAGTATCAAGGATGGATGCATCTCCATCTCCACTATCTTTGACAATCTTGACCATGGACATCCTCGGATCATCAGACACCACTGCTTGTGATTGTACAGAATCTGGTAAAGACTGTAGTTGCTCTAACTCCATGGTCACCTTAGCCAAATGAAATTGTGACTCCTTGAAAGCCAACTGTGTACTCTCAAGAATCTCAGAAGTCACCTCAAGCTGCTGAGTAAGCTCACTCACCTCATCTTCCTTGGCCAACAATGCATCATATGCTATACTGCCCCACTCCATAAGATAATCTCTGTCAGCTACCAACTGCATATAATTTTGTCTCAAAATCCGAATAGCCTCCCATAAAGAGTGGAACTTTGTCAAGGAAAGATAACTTCCTCCTTGCTCATCACTAGTAAGAGAACCCCATCCATAAACTGATAACAACTGAAGAGCAGCATCAAAATTCTGGAAAGTGATAGCAATGTCTCGGTCACTAACTCTCAACTGATTAGACACATGATGGCACTGGCTTGACTGTCTCCTACAAACCTCCTCTGATGCACTATCTAAAGGAGTATCCTCAAAGTTACTAGTCTCTAGAGTATTACCATCTATATCCTGTGAATCAACTCTAAAGCTCATATCAACATACGGAGTATCAAAAACTATAGCACTACTGTCCAACTCCTCTATACCCAAGGAAACTAAGTCTTCAAAACTGCCCACTGCATCCTCTTGGATGTCATCAATGCCAATATGATCCTGGGACTCATCTGTACACACTGCCAAATATGAAAGATCATCAACACATTCCAGCAAGTATGGTCGACTGGATATATGAACAAAGCCCAACACTGGTGTATAAAAACTAATACCAACATCAGATAAGCTCCTAGCACAAGAAAAGACAACACCGTGCAATTTGCTAATCAAATCCATGATAGCACCCAAACAATCACTGCTACCAAAAAGTGTTAAATATTTACAGTCAACTGAATCCCAAATACCAATATAACAATCTCGAGTCCATATCTGTAAACTAGAATCAGCTGGTAACTCAAGCAAAATCCTCACTTGAGTAATATGACCAATACCAACTAACTCCACATACCTGTCATGATGAGATAATGTAGTCACAATACTGTCTTCACTCACCTTCAGCTGGCAGGATAAATCATGTGAAGTACTACTAGCCTCAACCTCATGTGACAAAGCATCTAACTGTGCCTGGTACTCTCTCTCAGAAAAGTCATGAATGCTCAATGTCTGCTCATCTCCACCAAGTATCTCACCATCATGCACAACAACATCCTCATAATCATCATCCTTGAGGTCAAATCTATCTATCACTCTTTGACTAAAATCATCAAATGTAGTTACCTGATCATGACCTTGAGTAGTCATTCCATGATACCACCAATCATAGGCTGCATCTTCCAAGTGTAGACTTGCAATTTGAACAACATCACTCTCCTTCATGGGGTTAAGTGTGAAGAATGTCTGTAATTTTTGTAGCCATGCTCTGGCTGAAATTTTATTTGTTCCATCAAAAGTAGGTGCTATAAACTTGCTTATTTTATTTTTGAGCTCTCTTCCACTTATGTCATGCTCCCTTCTGTACTCTTTCTTGGGCATCAAAGTGTTCATCATATCCACATATTCTCTAAAAGGAACCGAACTACGAAAGTCATCATCTAAAACATTGTAAGTAGCTCTTAATGTAATCAAGTTACCTGTAACCTCTTCCACAGGATTAATTGCTAGATTTGGTACTAGTGGCTCATCTGCAAGCAAGAAAATAGTTTTGGTTGATTTAGATGGTGTGGATTTCAGATTTCTTGGCTCCTCTGAAGTGCTCCCTTTCTCATTAATAGATGCAACTCCTTGTAGTTTTTCTGTCAATATTCGCAAAGCCTCTCTAGTTTCTGCCAAACTATCCACTGTTTGCTTCTGAGTATTTTGGATGTCTTGGAAGAATTTCTTTGCCATCTCATCTGGATTAGCCATACTTTTCCCTTCCTTGGATTTTTTACTTTTACTTTCAACTGGAGGTTTGATCAAAATTTCTTTATTCTTTTCTTGCTGTAAATATCTCTTTTCTCTTCCACTTAGTTGCATGCAACCATAAATTTTGACATGCAGCTGATTAGAAGCAACATGCAACCACCAAATTCACCAAGAACTGCCATGCAAATGATTAGAAGTAGCATGCAACCATAGATTTTGACATGCAACTGATTAGAAGCAACATGCAACCATAAATAATGACATGCAAGATCTGGGTAGTTGTCAAAACTGACATGCAAACTTCTACAAACCCTCAGGCTGGCAAGATCATGGCTCTGATACCACTGAAATGTCCCTTTACTGGTTTTGTATGATATTTCCAACCTCTAATCAGATCTTTAAGATCAAACAACCAATCTTTCAAAGATCCACCAATTTCTCAATAAACCCCAAATCGGGTATGCCAGAAATAGTGCCAAAAGATTCATAGCTTCACCTATTATTAATAAATCTGAAAGTGGACATTTTTATAGAAATTTGAGTAGCATAATAGCCTCTAAAATGATATTTCCAAATCTGTATAACATGCACACAATAGCTCCCAAACGGAGGACAAAAAAAATGTTCATTGGGCTCCCGAAAATAGCACAAAATAGCCCGGAATCACCACAAAAACTTAATAATTTATCACAAAAGTATAATCATATCCAAATACATATTTTCAGCTCTATTTTAACATTTCAAATTTTGATATACAACAGCAACCCAAACTGATATGAAATACTCAACCGGAAACACCAAACTCTTACAAAAAATACACTCGAAAACTCACAAATCTACACTGTTCAACACAAAGGCAAACTCTGCATGAGAATGCACATGGAATGGCTTCAAACTCCCATCCTTAGCCGTCCTAGAAACCTACAAACTCCCATTCTTGGGTCTCCCTAGAAACCTGCAAACTCCCGTTCTTGGGTCTCCTTCTCCACAGGTTTGGCAGCCTCTGAAGAATAACAAAGAAATGAGCAAAAATCAAGTTTTAAAATCAGCCCAAAATGCCTCCAAACCCCTTAAAAGAGGGCATAGCCCTAACTCACGTCCAAGAGGGGTTAGTGAAACATATTTTAATAATAATTTTCATTTATTAGTCCATTCACTTCAAAAGATTATCCCCCTTTGCTGAAACTTCACCTTTTTGGGCCTACCTGCCTTAGCAAAGATTATTATTTTTAATTATTTGAAAAAGGGGACATGACAGTATTAACTAGTTTATACATGCTATTGCACATGAATATGATTCATGGTATCTCATATTTCAATCTGTTTTAATATTAACATTCAAGTTGATATTCATAATTTATAGATCTATTATTTATCAATTTTTATTGTAGATTTAGTCTAAGTCACTACTATAAGCATTGATTTCAATCTTTCACTTTTAAAATTCAAAATTCAAATCTATATGTTATATTACTAGCCATTCTCAGCCAACTTAGTGCTTATCATGTTAATTTGTGTCCTTGTTTATTATATTTAAGAACATTCACTTATTTGAAAATTGTCCATGGGCATTCTCATTGAGCACTTGGAATTTGATGTTTTGTAGAATAATGAGACCTAGTATTTATTACATCATAGCAAATTATCATAAAATAATTGCATGTTAGTATGTTATCCTCAATCATTTCAGTGAAAGTATAAAGCTCACCTATTAAAGATCTAACTAAGGATAGTAGGACCCTCACAACCTAACAAATTATTGAAAGGTGATTGTGGACACCATCTTCCCTATAGAAAATAAAGATTAGAATGAAAGGTAAGTTAATTACAAGAAATCACCTCCCACTACTTTAGATTTTCTCAACTCAATTGAGGTCCAAGTTGAAAGTTGGTATGCACTTGTAGATAATCTACAATTATATGTATGTAGGGTTAAGGAATGCAATAAAAAATTTACATTATCAAATACCTTTATCTAGATCAAACCTAAATGCATAAATCATTGCTTCTTGTGACTAGGCATATCATTGTTTCATCATTATCTATCGAGCTAAGAAAATTTATTTATTTATTTAAATCGTACGATTACTTTGAATGTCTTTTATCAATTAGTTAAAAGTTTTTACATTAAAGGCAACAAAACTAGGGTGATGTCCCTTTAGGACAATCAACCCAAAGGCAGATAGACCATTAATAGCACAATGTTAACAAAATATTAAGATAAAATAAACTAACACTACTCCAACAATATAAGCTATAACTACTTAAAGCCTTAGCACTATAGGTCTTACCCTTGGAAACATAACACAATATAATACTAAAACTTAAAAAAGCCTTAGAGTAAGAATTTGAAAGTAACTAACAACTTTGACAATATTAAACAAAAACATATTAAACCAACAAAAAGAGTGCACATCCAACTAGAGCCTTTAGAGACTAATGGAGCACATGGCTCCATTCTACTATCAAGAACTTGAAGAATTCCTTATATTTTCCTTCATTCTCTACTTATTTTCTCAAGATCTTTTGCATGAGATAAATTGAGGTCATCGAGTAGTGATTGATGTGCAAGCTAAATTTTGAGACATTGATAATATTTTTCTCTATTTCCAAGACCTTTTTTTGTAGTGCCTCTAGCTCTCTAGTAGTATTCTTCCACTCCTTGCAACTATCCTTTACATTGGATTAATTTTTTTCCTCCTCCAGCATGACTTTTAGAGTAAGATCCATGCACTCAATTTTGGTATTTTTCGAGATGTGGTTCGAGTAATTGGTGGACTTGTTAATAGTGTTTTTCATCGCCAATTTCACTAGTAGCATCTTCACCTACCCCTTATTCATTTACACATTTCTCACTCCCTTCTACATCTTCTTCTTCCTTAGAATAGTAATCTAGTTGTTTTATTTTTACTTTGTCACCTGAGTGGCTTGCCATTTTAATAGCATGTCTCAAGTTACTCCTATTTTCATTATCCTTCTCTCCACCATCCTCCTCTTCTTCATTAATGATCTCTTGAATATTATCTTAGGCTTCTTGGCTTGATGATATTTTTCTTTTCATATTTTTAGTGATTTTGGGGATAGTGAACCGAAGAGAACTAGGTGAGGGATATGTTTTCTAGACTTAAGGATAAGTTCATACTAGAATATTATTAACTTGAATTATTTCAGAGGTTACATAATCTAATGAAGAAATATTTGATAGTGAAAAAGTATACAAAAGAGTTCTAGAAGATGACAATTAGGTTTGGGCACCGAGAGTCATCCAAGGAGAAGGTAGTTAGATTTGTTAATGGTCTAAGACTTAACATTCAGGATGAGTTAAGTACATTGAGGATTAATATGATTGAAGATGCTCATTAAGTTTCCCTAAAGGCAAAAGGTAAGTTGAAGAGAAAGCAATTTACCCCTAGGGTTAGGGATCAACTAGTTGTTGATAAAAGAAAAAATCATTTTTTTATTGATCAAGATGAGTGTGATAAGAATATTCAAGGATAGTTCAAGAGAAATGGAGGATTCAGAGGTACTTGTTTCAAATGTGGGAATGTTCGTTATAGAACTTTCCAATATTTAGTTGGTTCTAACAAGGGTAAAAAGAACCTAGAATAACATAACAAACAAGTAGAGAAGGATGAATTTGTTGAAAGAGAGGTTTTACCTAATATGGTAGAATCTCTAATTTTTAGAAGAGCTATTTTGAGTAAGAAGAGACGAGAACCTTTGTAGATGAGGAAATTGTTCTGAACTATTCACAAATTTGGTGGAAAATGTTTCAATATAATCATGGATTGTATAAGTATAAATAATCTTGTATATGAGGAAATTGTACATAAGTTGGGACTAAGAATACTCAAACATCATTCTCCTTATGGGACAAGCTATTTTTAGCATGATCACATGGTAGAGGTGAAAGAACAATGTTAGACTAATTTCAACATTACACCTTGCTAGGATGAGGTACTTTGTGATGTGGTTAACATTTGTGTTTTCCATGTTTTGTTGTATAAACTTTGGAAATATGATTTTGGTATTATTCAAGATTGTTGAAGGAATGTTGTTTCTATCATCAAAGATGGAAGAAGATTTACTTAACTTCCTTTTAAGGATGAAGGAATGAAATCTAAGAACCTATGTATGGGATCTTACACCTTAGGTGATCAAAGTGTTTTGGATCAAAATGTGACGGATCTATAATAGGTGGTTAAGAATATTTATGAGGTTGTAGAGTTTCTAA